>CM051514.1:45600149-46850149 GCA_028015205.1 Mytilisepta virgata | reverse complement strand
TATGTCATTTGTATGCAGATTATATATTTCGACAAATAATATCTCAATAACTCCAACATATAACCAAATATATGGTAAATAAATTTATGTAATAATTATTCAATGGCTTTCAGTCTTGATATTGACCTTCTGTTTAGAATTTTATTTGACACTCTGACAGTTTACTCTGTAACAAGAGACAAACAAGTAAAAGAAAGATTAAAATAACCCCACCACTGTTAAGTGTCTTAATTCACCTCCAGCTTTGTCCTTCCCTTAACCTTTTCAATTTTACTAACATGAATTTCGAATTTCGAAATGTATGAATGATGATAATATGAGTGGTGTTTTCCTGGTCTTACAACATTAAGATCTGATGTAGTTATGCGTATAATTACTTTCATATTTTAACATCTGATATTGGATTTTTATTGGTGTTTTAAGGCTGTTTATAGTTACGGAATAAGTTTGTTTTTGTTTTTGTCGGTTTTAATTTTGGTATACAACTCTGGTATTCATGTCGAACTTCAAAATGTATAATGATAAGTTGTGGGTTTTGTGAATTATTCCCTAAACTGACGCGTATGAACACGGAACGACGATGTTGGTGTATAGCAACGTGAAGTTATCCTTGAAACTGACGCGAACATTTTAATCGCAAGTCAGGCCATGATATTAAATAGCATTTCAATACTGACGCCTGTAAGAATTTATTTTGATCACTAACCAACGACATAAGCTTTCACAATTTCACAAATAAAAAAAAATATAACATCACGTATATATTTATACATCAAAATAAATGCAACATAATAGAAAATGTTTTGAAATTATGCCAATCCAATAAAGAACTGATAAAGAATATTACATTTGTACAACAATTGAAAATTATCAATCCTGTCGTCACAATTAGAAATTCTTGGGTCCAGAACCTAGGTATTTATGTCGTACTTCAAAATGTATAAAGATACATTTCTGATAACAATATCGATACACTACATGGAATTATTCCTATTGAGGGAGGGGGGGGGGGGGCAGTATCTGAGGGATTTGAGTCTATCTCAGAGGCAACACTTTTCAAATGATTATCTGTTATAATTCACTGTATTTAGAAAAGGTAGAGACTTACACATTGTTTGTGTTAATTGACAAGGTGTGCACATCTTGAATACATGTAGTCATTAAACTGTTGGTAGGATAGAATTCTTAATCATTATTATTGCCGACTTTGATTGCTGTAAGTCTTTGAAAGATGAGATTTTGTGAAACACTTAGTTGTAAATCCACTCGATAATTGTCCTACACTTGATATTATGGATACAATACAGCCAAACACCCTGTTTTTCATTCGTGACAAACATCAGAATTCAAAGAGTAAATAACAGACTTCAAATGGGTGTTTAAAACATTTCACAGTATGCATATAAATTGCACAAATCGGAAGTATCTAACTTTTGTTTAACATTACATAAAAGAACCTCAATACTTAATTGCATGTAGAACATACTTGTTTGTTTTAATTGATACCAAAGACGTTTTTCCTGAAGTCTAATGTCTGTGTGTATTGTATTGTAAACAGACTTTAAAAATATTTCCAACAGATGATATCTTATACATGTAATGTACATGTAACACTTGTGTAGAACTCTCCATTACATCAGATATTTTCATTTTGCCGAGTTTCTTTGTCTTGACTATCCTTAATGCAAAACAGAGCGCAAAAGAATAATGTCACAGTACCACATTGGGACAATTTTCACTGTTTTGTGTGTGAAATTCAGAGCCTCACAAAAAACGTAAAGGCAACATTTTTAGTTCTGCAGTTATGGACCTTCATATCCAAATATTTAGTTTAAACCCTAATATCTCTGTGCACGGTAAGAGTATTTAACACTTTTTTCACCGTTGTCGAATTGAAAAGGAAAACAAATAGCAATCAGTTTTGTTAAATAACAACCGTCCGGGGTAACTGAATTTGTATAATTTGTCATTATCAAAGTGGAAACTTAAGAAAAAATGTAGATATCAAGTCATACATTAGATTTTTAATAATTCATTTTTCTGGGATACCATGGAAAAGCATTGACGTCGCTGGGTGGCATCATTATAGTGCAACATACAGTAAGAACAGTTTGAATGTCTTTCTTTATGCATAGTATGTAAAAATGAGCGAATGGACATCTGAAATGTTTACTGTGATAAATTTTCTTTATATCCAGAAGTGAATGGTAGCTTTTAAGGTTACTATTACAAAATGTATCTCTTCTGTTTAAAGTTCACAGTATAATGAATTCAGTTATAGTATTTTGGGCATCCGGTGGAATTTGGGTCTCTGATATTCTTAAGACACGTATCTCAAATGGATACACAAATCTTGGAATACAAATAGACAACAACAACATACTTTTCACAATTATTGAACCCTATAAATATATAAAACAGACACCATGAAAGAAAAGAACTGAAATAAAGCATTGTGGTCTGAGAAGCATTTTCTGCTTTGTAAAATCCGTAAAAAGTAACTTCAGTTAATGGTAGGTTCGCATTGGGCGTACATGTATATATAGCTTATAAACAAGTGATCAGGTATCTGGATAATAAAGAGTCATTTGAGAAATGTGTTGTAAGTATTAAAGACAACTGGCGTTATCTGAAGTGGCTACAAAGCGACAGTTCTTTGACGTTTGTGTTGCTCTTTCCGTGATTCTTGAACGTATTTCAAATTGTAAAGAGAACACGTGGTAATATAGAATGTCTGTTTTTTCTATTTATGTTGCATGTTGATGGAATGGGTTATCCGATACTTTTCTAAACTATATTATGTATATAGTCCTATTTAATTTATTATACAAACCAACGAATACTTCACATGCAACTGACCGATTTGAGCCGTAATGGGTATATCTCAAATATCATGATACATTCTGCTTGTCAATGCTTGTGGTTGAAAAATGAATCAAGAGATAAATGTTCTATTTGGCATTTGAAAAGTAAACCTATTTATTGAAATGTCAGTTAAAATATACGGTTTATTTCTCGTTATATAGTGATATATTTCTTGACAGTATAGGGGAAATAAAATAAATTAAGCATCAGTGTTTCCAAGAAAGCAATAACAAGTTAGCAGTTTTAGCATAGTTTTGAAAGATACCACGAAAAATTATACCAATTATTGGAATACGTTGACATGTTTATATGGTGGATGCTCAGAGCATACGAAATGGACAGGATGAGGGAAACTAATTTGTACAAGAGAATGTTTTTTTCCCACAATTCAATTGAATTCCATCTGCTTCAGGAGATAGTTTTGTGGTGACAGATAGTCTTGGTAAACAGGACTTTCATTTCATTTATCAAACATAACATGAGATGTCTTTCAAAAAAAAGATGATATAACCAAATCACGTTGTCAATTCAATTCATATTACATTTAAAACGAGAATTGTTCCGACATCAGATAAATATTTTCACTGAAACTGTAGAAAATAAATCTTTCAGTGAGAAGTTAAGACTGTTTTCTAGCTAAATTGATATGTGACGCTGAAGATACACCCAATTTGTTGTAGTACTTAACAGAGATTGTTGTATACTGTATCATAATTAACTTCTTCCGTACACTGATATGACAAAGAACGGGTATGTTGTAACATTTCAAGAAAACAACATCTCATCTCCCGATTTAACAAACCAAAAACATATAGTGGCCACCATAACATCTTCAATGAGTGGGAAACCCAATACCAAGTAGAGTCCAAAATGGCCCAGAAAAAAAAATAAATCAGCGAAAAGAACACTACACCCAATGAGAATCTAAAGATTTTAAATATACGATACATGTAAGCGACCATAATATTCCTGACATGAGATAGGTGTAAAAAAAAATGCGGTGCAGTTAATTAACTGTTTTATTGTATCCAGACCCTCGCCTATTTATGGCCAAGGGAAGAAACAAAAAGGGACAGACCCCATACAAAATTAACTAGATATGATCCAGTCCGTTATAAAATTTCAACACTTAGGCATAGCAAAACGACAAACAAAAAGGTATAAACAATGACTTGAATTACTGAAGGAGGTTTATAACCTAAATTTTGTTAACCAGATCATCAGAATGTACAGTATAATAATTGTATCACTCGAAGCACTTCAATACGGATTTCATATAACAGCATCATAGATTGTGTTGGCCAAACAAGATGGTATAGAATGTCATCATAATAATGAAATATAATAATTTAGTACTTATGATCTAAGAAGCGAATCAATATTTCTGCCATTAGATTCTATGATTGGACAACAATTTTGAATTTGGATACTTTATGAATGAGCTTATTCAAATGATCTCGAGTTATAATGAGCATTCCTTGATTTTATTAATTTATGTGCCTTGTTAATATAATATTTCTAACAACGCCTAGGTGATGTTAATTTATAGTCAGAGGAAGACAAAAAATGAAATGAATGCTGAAAATTACTGATAATAAATCAGTGGCACATAGTCATGATAGTGATATGTAAATGTACAAAAACAAATGAAAAAGTGAAACTAAGGACGACACTGAATCGCCGAAAAATAAACACCATAGATGACAATTAATTATTATACCAGAGATGCAAAACGTTCCTGGAAGTTTTTCTAGATAGCTGCAGTGACCATGAAAACGTGACAGAAAAATTCTCAAAACTTCATAAAACTTTTGCCAAAGGTTGACCACTATGTCAGGAAGTTTTCAAAATGTCTCTTGTTGCTATTAATTTATGTGCCTTGTTAATATAATATTTCTAACAACGCCTAGGTGATGTTAATTTATAGTCAGAGGAAGACAAAAAATGAAATGAATGCTGAAAATTACTGATAATAAATCAGTGGCACATAGTCATGATAGTGATATGTAAATGTACAAAAACAAATGAAAAAGTGAAACTAAGGACGACACTGAATCGCCGAAAAATAAACACCATAGATGACAATTAATTATTATACCAGAGATGCAAAACGTTCCTGGAAGTTTTTCTAGATAGCTGCAGTGACCATGAAAACGTGACAGAAAAATTCTCAAAACTTCATAAAACTTTTGCCAAAGGTTGACCACTATGTCAGGAAGTTTTCAAAATGTCTCTTGTTGCTATTAATTTATGTGCCTTGTTAATATAATATTTCTAACAACGCCTAGGTGATGTTAATTTATAGTCAGAGGAAGACAAAAAATGAAATGAATGCTGAAAATTACTGATAATAAATCAGTGGCACATAGTCATGATAGTGATATGTAAATGTACAAAAACAAATGAAAAAGTGAAACTAAGGACGACACTGAATCGCCGAAAAATAAACACCATAGATGACAATTAATTATTATACCAGAGATGCAAAACGTTCCTGGAAGTTTTTCTAGATCGCTGCAGTGACCATGAAAACGTGACAGAAAAATTCTCAAAACTTCATAAAACTTTTGCCAAAGGTTGACCACTATGTCAGGAAGTTTTCAAAATGTCTCTTGTTGCTATTTAAACGAAACGTAGAATCACCAAAACTGACATCACATTATTTTTAGTAAACTTCATAATAATGACGTTAAGAGGCGTGGAGATGCCCACTGTCAATCCGGCAGAATCATAGTTTCTAGCAAAATGTGTGCAGGTGTCAGCATCATGACACAGTATATTGTTTTGTCTTATAATATTAATATTCAGTTTAATGCTTATATGATATATTCAGACACCCATTTTTGAAGTTCATGTGTCTAGGATTCCAATAATGTTTATTATTCCACTACATATATTAATTCATAGCAATGTACGTATTTTATTGGTTGAGACCCTCCCAAGTGATATTTAACAAAACATCGTGTTTCCCCTCTCAGATTTCACCATCGCCCAGTTATTCGAAATGCTCAGGATTTTAATGGAATAAATCATTAATTTCCCGTACATTAGTGAAACATGAAAATTTGTTCACCCTCGAAAACATTACTTTCTTCGAGTGGACAAATCTTTATATTTCACTAATGCAAGGGAAATAAATGTATAATCTTACCTTTACATTTATAAACGAAACGCATATTTTCTTTCTTTCCTTACCTGTATCTGGACTAAACTTTTCAGGTGCGTTCGATTCTTTTAATCGCAATGTTTTGGTGATAATTCTTTCGGCGTTTGAAGGTTTTGGTTAATTATGAAATGTTTATCTTACGCGAGGATCTTTGGTATCCAAGTTTGTTTTACATAAACTTTTTCATTGTAAGTGGCATAGGTTTAATGTACCATCAGCAAGTCGATGGATGATTGTAGTCCTTACATGTTTTTCATTCAAGTGAATCGTTTATAAAGCATATATAGATAATTAAATTTTTTTAAAAGTTTGGAAAATGCGTTAAATTTCATCAATTCAAAATGTATAATGTTCAGAAGACCTTGAATGTATTTTAACTATATTGATATATTCTGTAGTTGACATATCTCGTGGTCTTTATCTTAATTAATGAGAATCACAGGCTGTTTTTAAAGATTTATTAAGAAAAGGAGAAAACATCAATAATTTCTATTTAGCATGTATATATGACTTTCGTAGAAATGTTTTGGAATGTGCAGGAAAATTATATAAAGCTTTTATATATATATATATATATATATATATATATATATATATATATATATATATATATATATCCTACATAAAGGTTACGAATTATATACTCCATTAGGAATATATTATCTATATGTACAACGTTTTATTCATCAAATGCCAGTATGTTCTTGGTAATTTTGCATTTGCAAAAGCTGCACAAATAACTTGCAGATATTTCCTGTATAATAACTCAAGATTGATATGATTAATTATCACATTTAGTGCTGTGAAATGTTTCCGAGTGAAAAAATTCACCAGCGAACAGGAAAGTGATATTTCAGTGCAGGAAGTGACGTAACATTAGCCGTCGCCAACGTGTATACAGTGTAGGAAATGGTTACATTGTCCCAGAATGTGTCATTTATTCGGACAAGACTTAGAAACAGGTAGAAATGCGAGGCTTTCCTTTGCATTTTCTCGCTAAATATTCTCAATTACTCAATATTTAAAAAAAAAAAAACGTTCGGCGTATACAAATTCTGAAAATCATTTTAACAATTTGTGAAATAATTAACAGTGGCTTCAAAATATTCTGATTTTACCACGAGTAGGCCCTTTTTGTCAAATATTTTGCCACGAGCGATAGCCACCGTTAATTATTTCTATTCTAATAGGACAGTTTCTACGATATTTTGAAACTCCACAACATAGGTATACAGACACGAAGGCACCATTACACAATGCGTGTTAAAGCTTGAAAGAGAACTTTACTATGACGTTGCCGAACAAGCCGTCTGACGTATGTGACATTGGAATCAAAATATCCATATTTAACCACATATGTAAACTGAAAGCGTTTGAAGCAGGTCATAATAGAATTCACATTAATTGTATAATACACCAACTCTAATATACAATTTAAAGAAAAATAAAATAAATTTTTATTTAGTATCAATTGTTTAGAGATATACGTGAGAAATATATAAGGCGGGGATGAAGATTCCTGCTGATGTACAAATAAGGACGCAAGAGATTCGATATATTTTTTTTAAAAAAACTACTGTATGCAAAGAAATTTCATGTAGATTTCAGTTGAAGTTTGTATCAATTCACATATTTCAATTAATAATAATAAAACAGCAGGATAGATAACAGGTATGGTCATTAATGGCTTGTCAATCAAATAATCAAGTTATTCTAAAACCAATTGTTATTGTTTATATCAGGGTGCATTGTTTTAGAATTCTTCCGAAAATGGCACCATAAAAGTTGAGAATATTCTTAAATATCGGAATACTCGAATGTGATTGGCTGAGAATGGGAATTTGAGTAAAATTTTCTTTGCTCAGCAAAAATAGTTCTTTATGGCGCCCAGGCCGGAATGTCTACACAAGAAAACTGAAGCGATAATAAAGTGAAAAAGTCTAAAAGAGTGTATTAGACCGAAATCCAAAGACGAGATGAGAATGTAACCCACAAGGATTAATGTATAACTCCAAGACTAATAAAAAAGATAACGAACAGTACAGGGAGGAAATCATTTGCAATGTAAACTCCAAAAAAAACCGGAAGTGGCATCGGGTGCCTCGGAAGGATAAAACAAATGCAATATTAACATAGAACAGTATTACAATACATAGATTAAACAACCAATTACTTAAATTGAAAGTGACATATTGTGAAAACCCATTTGCAATCAATTACGTAACTTAAAGAAACTTTGCAGTATTTGCCTGATAAGAGGTAATTACGGAGCGAAGAAAATGATTTTACAATAATCAGTTAACTTGGTAATTATTGATCAATACATTATATTTGAAACTAAGTAGATAATTAATAAATATTCAGTCACTAATTTATTATAACCGATGTTTTAAAAAGTGAATTACTCCACCTGTAATAAATCATAATAAACTGATGAAAACTGAACCCGGAAGTTAAAATCTAACAGGTGGCTGAATGCACATTAAGTCTGGCATAATAATTTCTATGATACCAATTTTGGTGCATAAGATGTGAACATTTCGACGATTTACGACTCGCCATTTGTGCTAAAAGTCTAAAATATTGAAAACCAAACAATAACACAAAACAAGAAGATGAAATTTAGAATAACAAAACGGTTAAAACTTAATTCATTTAAGGACAGAACTATTCACAAATCGAAGAACTTCATGTAAAGTTTTTGAGTGAAAGTATGCTTTTACCTATCCGTTGACTCCTTTATTACTTCTTGTTTCAATAAAATGTACTAAAACCAATGGGCATGTTATTTTTAATATTTTGTCTGGTATACTTTGTTGGTATATTCACACCGTACAACCGAATTGTTATGATACGACCAAAAACCATCGCACAGGGTCACAAACCAACGTTCTGCCAAATATGGTAAAAAATTAGTAATGTGTATATCTCCTGTGTATTAAACTTGCTTCAAAAAATTATCCTTCCAGAAGTAACAATTTCATCAACAAACACACACAATAAATTGTTTTGATGTTGAATCCTCTTACTGGTGATAAATAACAAAATGTCAGAAATTGTTATGATACATCATATATCGTCTGAAATTTGTAAGGTATGTGATGTATCATGACATTTTTTAACATGTTTGCTTTTGCAACTATCCAAGCTTTAGTATTCTAAACTACTGATCTTTTGGAATAATTGACAAAAGGTCTTTACCTGAAAGTATAGTTCATTGAATAAAATTTGATAGCCATGAGATATACATGATGTTGATATTTACCATATTGGTAAAACGATGGTTTGTGACCATGTCCGATAGTTTTTGGTCGTATCATAATAATTCGAAGGTGCGAATGGAATGTTTACATGTGTAAACTTTTTCCTTTTCAACCAATTAAAGTTAATGTAACAAAACATTGTAAATACAGTATCATCAATTTCCGGTTTTCTGGTTAGGTTAACGACAACTTGCTGCAGAATATGTAATCACGGGAATCCTTTAGCTTTCGGCAGTTTTGAAAAATAAATATCAATTTCACCGCTCCTTACTGTCAATAGTTTGATTATATGCTAAAGTTTTTTTTATGGATATATATTTTTAGACATTTTGGGGGAAAATAATTAAAACTCAAAGCATCTGACAAGAAATATATGTATCATTGTTGTAATTTGTATAAGTGTCAGATCTTCATATTGATGTTTAAAAATTAATTGAAACTTACTTTTGAAGTGATTTAGTAAAAAACGTATGTACTCTGGATATGAGTCAAAGAGAAGACATCGCATACTCTGGTAAAATATTAAATATATTTGGTGGTTGCCATTTTCAACAAGAAAAACAAAAAAGTCTATATGACAAGAAAATTACCCAATGGCACCAGAAACAATGATGTCAAAAAATTAAACAGAAGCACTACAGTATTCTATAGAAGAAATTGATAACAATAAGAATAAACCACACACACACACACACACACAATCACACAGTATACGTACATTAACTATAAAATTACTTACCTGAAATTTGACAGTTTCATCAGAACTAGTATATTTACATGTTAATGGAAGATATAGGTATAGATATATTCCAAATTTGGTGAACATTTATAATGCAGTTTAAGTCAGGAACATCAATTTTAATTCCTTCCCATATTAACTTATTGGTAACAAAGAATTATTAATATTCTTTTACGCATATTTTTGCTTGACGAACTATTTCTGTTCGTAACAACTCTGAAATCTCTATATATAATTGTTTTGTCAGATATTTCACATAAACATGTATAATAATACTAAGATTTAGAAACGGGCCTTCTAAATGGGGTAGGTATTGTAGATGTATAATAGAAATCAATTAGAGTACTAGGATATAACGACGGATGTAAATAACGTTACATAAATGATAGGAAGAAAACCATTTTGATATATTTATTAGATATTTTAGTACTATTTCCATCACAGACTAATCGTTATCAATGAATACATTGAAAAACACTATTCTGTTGAAATGGTGAACGATTCATCCAATATTTATATGAATAGATTAAATGATCGATGTAAGCACTATACAGTGAGAGAAGACGAAAGTTCAACATTGTCGGTAACAAGACAAAGTGCTAGAACAATGAAAAAAGGATGAAAACCTCAAAATTCAAAGGTCTTTTATATTGGACTATCATCCAGGGGTTCTGTATTTTCAGATAATGAATAGATCAAATCGTACGCACGAAAACGGAAAACAAGAGAAATGTTCTACAAATGCCGCTCAAACTAGTGACTGGGATCGTCTTGTATTTGAAGTTGGGTTGAGGTATTTTTCTCCTTGTTAAAGGGCTTACTTTGATTTTAAGTCGAAGAACTGCAATAAAAGCCCGTTTCTTTTGCTTAGACTTTTTTGTCACGTATTAATAGTTACACAGAAAGTTTTCATTCACTCGAATTTCAGGTGAATCTTAAGGATGCTCGCTGGTCATGTTTTGGTCTTTTTGTCAGATTTTCGGAATCCTCTGGTTTTATCCATTTCTTAAACATGAAAATTTTTGCCCATGAACCCCCACTTTTTCTTTTATAATTCAATCATGTATACCTTAAAATGGTATTTGACAAAATTTTATGAAATCCTTTTTATTTTTTCATACATTTTTGAGAAAATGAAGTTGTCAATGCAAAGACAATGAAAAATCCAAAGAAAACCAATTTCCTGCCAATTTTCAAGGCCTTATAGCTCTAAAATGAGCTCAGGAACCTATATTTTTTTCTTGCTTATTTGTTTACTATTCATATGTTCTCTCAAACTAAAAGACCTATTTCAAATCCTATTTATTTCCTATTATAACAGCGATCATCCTTAATTTCGCTTGAATATCAGATGAATATCCTAATGTAAATTTCACTGAAATTGATAAAGGAACAAAACGGATAACAATCAATAAACGCCACCAAAAATACGGAACCCAGGACAAAAATTACATAAAAAAAGCACAAAACACACACAAAAAACCCCAAATAATTGGGATAGTCGGACTTGATACAGACACTGAAATGTGGCGAGGTTTATTCTTTCATTTCAAAGGGAATTTTATAAACACGGGCACAGATAATCGAACCATTTAATTCCATTGTTGGGATTAACTTGAGATGCACATGGATATTTTCATGTAACATTTAACATGACAAAAATGCATGTATTCACTACTCCTAACTATAGCTAATTGTGCTGTGTTGGAATTTCGTATGAAGAAATATTACACCACACCCCTTTTTTCACACTAATAGAAAATACATGAATTCATGACTTAAAATTTAATATATATATCAGTGCTTATGTTCATCTTGCAGTCCATGACGGTAATCATCAAAATAATGTTGTTGTTCAATAAATGAGAAACCTATAATCTACAGCACATATTGATAAGATAATTATTTATCAGTAAACAGAAGTCATGGCATCGTGCATCAGCAATGAATGTAATACTTTGAGCAAATGGACGTTCTCTGTTCTTAAAAGCGGATGTAATATAAAACTTTTTGAAACCCGAGAACACGCTATTGTGACGTAAAGAAAAGTATTAAGTGATTTGTAATATGTACTTGTACGTCAAGACATTATTCTCTAAATTTGTTTTCATGTTCTTTATCACGGGTTTGCAATATAACGTCCTCGTGTAACAATAGAATGTCTGTAAAACAAATGACGTTTGTGACGTCGAAAGATTCTTCTTTTTTATTTCTAATATATTTTTTCATATATTTATAGGATAACTAATTCAAGAATTTAATATCGCATAAGATTGAACGAATGGCCGGAAACCATTGTTTTCCGGTCACGAGTTGAATATTTTCGATATTGAAATTCTTGAATTAGTTATACTGTTTATTACATTGATAGAATAGACAAACAATGCTTCAAAAGTGTCATATTTTCCTTAGATACCTTCCTGAATCTTTCGACGTCACAAACGTCATTTGTTAGTAACGCATTTGACGACGTTAAATAAAAACCGATCTTTCACGGAGTGAAAATATCGATTTTTTTTCACTGGAAATTACGACAAATCACCATCATCAATGTAATAAATAGTAGTTATTACTTAGATTTTAAATATCTAATACAAACGCTTAGCTGAAACCCGTATCGCATACCACGTATCGCATACCTGTATCAATTCTCCAGTTTAAATACACGATAAATTGAACAATACATATCAAAATCCATATCACATCCCGTGTCAACTTTCGACCAATATAGTCCCAGGCCTAAGGCCCTCTTGCTGATTTTGGTTTTCGGGTGGATACGGTATGTGATACGGATTTTGCCATGTAATATTCTCTATATATTAGACAACCAATTAGAAGAGATAAAAACAAAAACTATTATGCAGATAAATATAGTATAGCTCTACAGTATGAGATTCACCACACGACCTGTTGTGGAATGGGCTGAAGCCTTTATACCAGTGTAATATTATCCAAGCGGGAGAAACTTTCGATTCTTCCCATTTACTTCGATAAATTTGTCTGTAAAACATTGACTATATCGTCAACCAAAGTACTAGCCAAGTTATATGATAACACAATGTTTGCCTTGTTTGAGAATTTAATTGTAATCTACTCGTGATCTGACTTTAATGACAATTAAATCCACCATTTGGATCAGATGATGCATCTTAAAATCATCAAATTAAATCCTTATAGAGAGGAAATTATTCTCTTCGTTGTAAAATTATATGTTTAAAGTGATTTGCAATAAGATTAAACCTAAACAAACTCAAATCACATCTAATGAATTTTACGCCTAGACCTTAGTTCTGATAGAACTGCAAACACTGGATGTCTAAATAAGAGCGTCATCATGAATAAGGTGGCCGAATTTTCTATCACACAAATGAGATATAGATTTCACCTCTTCTCTGAACTGAAACCTAACCAAACATGGCACTTCACTAGGTGTTACTCGATGGCATTTCAACTTAGCATGGTGTCATTCCTGGTTTTTAGTAGGAGTTCAAATTTCTTGTGGTTTAGTTTATTATATATTTTTAATTAATTTAGTTATACATGTATCCTCGTGGTACCTGTGTGTTATGTTTCATTGTCATGACTTTGTCTTGCTTTTTGATTTCGATCTTACAGACTTCTCCCACTGTTTTATCGTTTAGGTATTGTTTTAATGATATGCATATACTTGACAAATCTGTATGCTAGGGAAAAAATCTGTTATTTCTTTTCTTCACACTAAAGCTTGTTTTTTAATCTGATTTTCATAATTTTTATCAGTATCACTGTAATTTTGAAATATCATCAGTGATGCAATACCAACACTACATTAAAAGTACCCGCGACTGTATTTTTGGCATGGCACGATATTTATCGGTAATTTGTGTGAATATCCTTTAGCTTAGTTGAAACGTATTTATTTATAGTGGATTGGGAAACAAGCTATACCACATATTGCTAATTCCATTCCACCCTGTGGGGGCATTTAAGCCTACTCTTTTTCGATTTTTTACGGTGTTGCTGAACACGGGAAAGACTTTTTTTTCGTAATCATCAGACAAACTAACATCTTTAATCGAGACCATCCTCGTAAACGATGTCGATAGGGCGTTGCAAGTTTGATCCCTGGAATGTTCATCGGGAACGGGAATCGAAACAGAGACATTTAGTTTTAAAGTCAAATCCGCTAACCACTACATCACGGGATCGTCAAATAACAAAGCCGATAAAATGTCGGTATCAGAAAACAAATTGCTATTATTTAATATCTATAAATATATGCTGAAGCTTTATTTCAACAGATTTAAATCTTATGAAAACGTCGATTATTATATTTTACACTTAAATCATTTTGGATCCCATTAAAACTCATTGAAATGATACTCTAAACAAAAAGCAGGATCTTGACTTTGATAAATGTCTTTCTCGACTTTCAACCACTATACTAGAACTAAATTTACATTACCACACAAATGTAACATATTGGATATCTTTTTATATTATGTAATTCCGTAAAAACCATTGAAAATCTGAATTAGAGGTTAAGTATCAATAATCAGTAATATCGAAATATTACACGTGTAGGTAGTTATAGATAAAAGATAGAGATAACAAAGAGTAGTGGATATAATGTACGTTTTGAGACACTTTGTCTAATGTTAACCCTATGGGGAAAAGGTAGCCTCCTGAGAGGTAGCCTCCCCATTTGAGACTTATCATATATGACGTCATATTTTTAATATTGCCAGGATTAATTGGTGTAAGATGGTTGTGTATTGATTAAAGTGTAACCTGTCCGCCGAAATCCCTTTAAATTATTGTTTGGTTATAAAAACTTTTTAATATTGCCAGGATTAATTGGTGTAAGATGGTTGTGTATTGATTAAAGTGTAACCTGTCCGGACACGCCTAAATCTCTTTAAATTATTGTCTGTTTATAAAGACTTTTTCAATAACCGTGAGCGTTGATGTGTGACCGATGTTTGTACGTGTTCAGTTAATAATTGGATTGTAAATGTATGAAAATTGTCCTTTTATAGTTGTTTGTTATTGTCTGTGTAAAGTACCTCACTTTAATCGGAATATATAACAGGACAATATAGTGTGTACAATATATTTAATATCTCCGTCAATATAGACAAACATGGGTCGGAGAGCCATCCGCATGTTGCCTTTACATTATCCCTAACCATTTTTAAATTTATAATTATAACAACAGTTCATTCATTCAATCACCGAGCTGTTAAATGTCGATATTCTTGTCCTGACATGTCAATAAATAAACCGGTCAGAACCGGTTTAAAAATAATCTCCGCCATCTTTAAAATAATAGAAATTTGAAGCGTCCTTTAGTATTTACGTATGTAAATGAATTCAAAATACAGATATCACCATTTAACGTATAATTCAGTAAATATTTTAAAATTCACTTTGCTATTCTTCATGTTACTATCCCGAAACTAACATTTATGATCCATCTAATAAATATATATCACAAAAAACACTGATTCACTTAAAATCCCCAGTTTAAAATGGTATGAACAACGAAAGTCCCGACATATTTATTTCCTTCCAGTTAGAATTTCATTTAAATACCCGAAAGAATTAATTAATATGCTGTTAATAAACGGATTGTCTGTAGATTAAATCATAATCAATCAAATATTTGTTAACAAACGGAATGTATATATATATTCTAAAATAATTTGTTGTACGTATCAAACACATACACACACATCTTCTGTGTATTTATAAATTACACGGTTGAAAACTCTACATACCTGAGGCGTGAATGTTTGTAAACATTTGTTATTTATGAATGTCTCATTTCAAGTTAAAATGATTTTGCAACAGAGCTCATAATTATATTTTAACGATAACCATGTATTTTTTTTTTTTGGGGGGGGGGGGGGGGGGGATTACAACGTGTTGTGCAATACCCTAGATTTAAAATCGCGTCTAATCTAGTGTACAGATGAAACAACACTGATAAGAAAATCGATTAAAAAATTTTCGGAATGCGAAATTAGCCAATCAAATTCTATTAATTCTGGAATTTACAATTTGTATCGCCGTATCGCTATATAAGCCACGAAAAAACTAGAGTTTTCGTCAGTCTTATCGAAGACATTCAAAGGTGAAGTCACGTCGGAAATTTTAATCAACATTTGTCAACTATCGAAGGTTTGAAACACCAATCTTAAACAGACATCAAATATTTAAATATAAAGGTACATTAATTAATATTAATACATGTATTTATATATCATAAAATTTAGTTTTGTATGAATATAATTGTGACAACAAAGTTAAATCATATGGTATCATATGGTCTAAGATATTCTAGTTATGAAACTGAGGAGTGACTCCGTCCGACGATTCCCGAAACCGACCCACAATTTTCACAGTGAATCGTTGGATAGATACGAAACAATTTGGAGTCGGCCAGTCTCGTATAAGGGTACCTCATATCATCATAATTCGGATCTCATTGCAACAAAAAAAAAAAAAAAAAAAAAAACTTTTGATGCTTTTAACTAAAACCTTTGCAGTCTTGCTTAACTGCGAAAGCAGCTCTGTGTCCAGTGATGGAAATGTTGACGGGCGGTGACTACTTTGGCGAAAGCCTTAGTAAAACATTCTTGAATATCAATCAGATCGTTATTCATATCAGTATCAAGACTGGGAACCCATACGGTCGGTAGGTTAAGGAGTCGTTTTTCCGACCCGTGGGCGAGTACCAGTGGCGATAGGCTCCTTTGATATGAATAATGACTGGTTGTCAGTATCATATTATGATGAATAATAAAAATACAAATACAAATGCTTTAACAATATTGAGCACACTTTCACTTTTCAGAAAAAAAAAAGATGGAACCAGCGTCGAAAAAAATCAAGATGGCAAAATCTCCAATCAAATGCGGTATATGCGGAAAATCGTTTTCCCATAAAGAGATCGGTTCATACTGGAACGAAATGGCATTGCACCACCTGCGATTTGGTATTTTCAAGAAAAGACAACTTCCAACGTCATAAGCGAAACCACGATAAACAACCAGTCCAAAATGGTGGTGGTGTTACCATGAATAGTACAGAAACACATGAAAAGACGGATCCATGCAACTTCAAAGCGCTCAATGGAACCGTTGAAACACATACTATCGATGCAAAAGGACTAAATAAATTCGACCCAATGTCATTCCTGAAAAGCCAGCATGATGATGTTAAAAATGTCATCAAGCGTAAAATTAAAGAAAGAGGTGGATTGAAGTGGTATCTATCCATGAAGGTTAAAATGAGTAGACGAAAAGAAGATGCCATAGAAACTGCAGAGCCGCATTTCCGGGGAAAATGGAGGATATAGATGCCGGACTGAAGGAATCTATCAAAAATATGTATACATCTTTCATTGAATATCAGCGACAAGGGAGTAATTGGACGGTGGATAAAGTGGTAGATCTTACTATACACATGGCACTATACAGACCCCTGCGAGGATCCAGTTATATTCCACTTCCAATCAAACTCAGATCAAAACATGCCATTATCAATGTGAAAAACAAAGACAGCAAATGTTTCATGTGGTCGATTTTGGCAGCAATCCACCCAGCGAAATATCACAGAGAGCGAGTTTGGAAATACAAGGAACACACTTCCAGCTTAAACTTTGATAACATCATGTTTCCTGTGAAATTAGCCGACATACCAAATATCTATTAACGTGTTTGGGTTTGAAAAGAATGAGATATTTCCAGTACACATAACCAAGAATATCTGCGAAAGACATGTGAATCTCTTGCTGTTATCTGACAATATGAAATCCCACTATTGTTGGATCAAAGATTTGAATAGACTGTTAGGAGATCAACATACTAGTAATAGAAAGTATCATTAATGTCCCTACTGCTTACACGGGTTCACCAAGCAAGTACTACTGAAAGACCACTTACCATATTGTCAGACCCATGGGCCACAAAAAATCGAACTACCCTCCGAAGACGATAAATGGCTCCACTACAAAGACATTCGTAAACAGCTTAAGGTGCCATACGTTATTTATGCAGATTTTGAATGTCTTCAACAGCCAATTGTTGATAGCAACGAGTGTGATCAGAAGACGAAATAGGCTACAAAACACATACCATGTGGCTTTGCATATAAAGTCGTAGGCTTGACTCCTGAAACGTCCAAAGAACCAGTAGTATATCAGGGTGAAGATGATGTCGATAAATTTATTGAATGTATGGTCAGCGAACAAGAGGAAATAGAACAGAAATTTAAACATTGTGAGCCTATGATCATGATGGAGAACGATTGGCAATCGTTTAAGAAGGCAACTCTTTGTCACATATGTAAAAAATAACTAGCAGACAATAGAGTTCGAGACCACTGGGAAATTCAGGGGAGTTGCAAACAACGAATGCAACAACTATAAATTTATGGGACGCATTCCGGTAGTATTTCATAACCTAAGAGGATATGACAGTCATTTGATAATGCAAGCCATAGGCAAAGTACAGGGGAAACAACTCAAATGTATCGCTAATAATATGGAAAAGTATATTTCTTTTTCATTCGGATGTATGGATTTCATAGACTCTTTCCAGTTTATGTCTTCCTCATTAAAAAAACTCGTGGAAAAACTAGCGAAAGAAGGATCGAGTAAATTCAAACACATGATGAGTTATTTCGGTGAAAACAAGATTCAACTACTTTTGATGAAACAGGTCTATCCATACGAGTATTTAGACTCTGTATCAAATTTAAAGAGCAACAGCTGCCTTCCATTGAAGCTTTTCACAGTTCACTGTCTGGAGAAGGTATTACGCAAGACGATTATGGGCATGCGCAGAACGTTTGGCGAGAGTTTGAAATACAAACCTTGGACAATACCACGACTTGTACGTTTTATCAGACGTGCTGGCATTAGCCGATGTTTTCGAAAATTTCAGAGAGATATGTCTCAACTATTATGATCTGGATGCCTCACATTTTAGCCTGGCAGGCTGCCTTGAAAATGACAGGTGTCAAGCTGGAATTACTAACTGACGTAGACATGCATTTGTTTAACTACGATCCAAATCAACCCATTAATCACGTGATGTACCTAGATGCCAACAACTTATACGGATGGGTTATGTCACAGGCACTTCCAGTTGTAGGTTTCAGATGGCTCAACGATTGTGAAGTTGAGAACCTAAACATAAATGACGTTGCAGATGACAGTAAAAATGGTTATATATTAGAAGTTGACTTAGAATATCCTAGGGAACTACACGACGACCACAACGAATATCCACTCGCTCCAGAAAAATTGAAGGTTACAAATGATATGTTATCGCTTTATGCGGAAAAGCTATTGGACGATTTAAACTTAAAAGGAACATCGACAGAAAAATTGATACCAAATTTATATCCAAAGGAAAAATACGTGGTACATTACCGAAATTTAAAACTCTATTTATCACTTGGAATAAGACTAAGAAAGATCCATAGAGTCATGACATTTGAACAACGACCCTGGTTAAAGACATATATTGATTTCAACACAGAGAAGAGAAAGCTTGCAAAAAATGAGTTCGAGAAGGATTTTTTTTTAAACTCATGAATAATGCAGTCTTTGGAAAGACAATGGAAAATTTAAGGAAGAGAACAGATATAAAACTTTTGGTTGACCAATCAAAAGCCAGAAAATTAATCAGCAAACCAACATTTCATGCCTTCAAAATATTCAACGACGACTTGGTGGCTGTTCACATGCTGAAACAGCGATTATACTTAAACAGACCCATCTACGTGGGATTCACTATACTCGATTTGTCAAAGACACTTATGTACGATTTCCATTATAATTACATGAAGGATAAATATGGGTCTAGAGCAACACTCTTGTTTACGGACACAGACTCACTATGCTACAACATCAACACTGATGATATATATCAAGATATGATGAAGGACAAACACTTGTTTGATACGTCAGAATATAGCCCTGAACATCAGCTTTATAGCACATTAAATAAAAAGGTCTTAGGAAAGATGAAAGACGAAACACATGGTATTCCCATACAAGAATTTGTTGGTCTTAAGTCAAAGATGTATTCCCTGGTGTACGAAGAGATAGGGCAGTTGAAGGAAAAGAAGACGGCTAAAGGAATCAAGAAGAGTGTCATCAAATTGGATAC
Organism: Mytilisepta virgata; assembly: GCA_028015205.1. Lineage (NCBI taxonomy): Eukaryota > Metazoa > Mollusca > Bivalvia > Mytilida > Mytilidae > Mytilisepta > Mytilisepta virgata. Next base: position 46,829,953 of record CM051514.1, on the reverse strand, counting down.
CAAACACGAACATTATAAAAAGTGTTTGTTTGATAAAAGCTTACACATGTCTTCCATGAACCAGATCAGATCATACGGTCATGAATTATACAATATATCCATAAATAAACTGGGACTGTCTCCCTTTGATGACAAGAGGTTTATCCTGAACGATGGTATTAGCAGTCTTGCTTATGGGCACTAGAGAATATAAATAGCCTTTCGTCAAACGTATCAATCATTTTGATCTAGACATTGAAGGAGAAAGACCTGCATGTTTTCTCCAAAATGTCAACGACTTGTCCGGAATGTGATATAAAATATTCTAGAAAAGATGCGATGTTGAGACATTATAGAAACAGACACGGAATCAATCAACCATATCCACCAAGCAGTCAAGCATATCCACCGCCACCACCACATCCACCTCCACCACATCCACCACCACTACCACCACCACCACTACCACCGCCACCACCACCGCCACAGAATGTGGTACTACATCATCCATTCACCATGATGTTAGCTGGCCCTACCGGTTCTGGAAAAACGTAGTGGATGAAAAATTTACTTGAAAGATCAAGGACTATGATCATACCACCACAAGAACGGATTATCTGGTGTTATAAGAGATGGAAACCGTTGTTCAGTCAAATGCAGCAGACTATAAAGAATATTATATTTGTACAAGGTATACCTGAGGACTTAAACGAAGACTCCTTCGTTGATACTCGATATCCGAGCTTAATTATCCTTGATGACTTGATGAGAGACGCTACTAACAGTAAAGATGTGTGTGAACTCTTAGTGGAGGGTAGCCATTACAGAAACCTAAGTGTGACTTGTATACTGCAAAATGCGTTCTCGAAGGGAAAGGAGAGTCGAACCATGAGCATCAATAGCCAGTATATAGTCCTATTCAAAAACCTACGTGATCAAGTTGGACCATCCATATTTGCTAGACAGATGTATCCTAATAGTCCGAAGAAATTCATGAATAAGTACAAAGAGGGGACACAACGACCATATGGGAGTCTATTCATCGACTGGAAACAGAATACACCAGAGGAGGAGAGATTAAAAACTGATATTTTTGAAAACAGGAATATGAGAGGTGGTGGTATGACTGAAGAGTATAAAAGTCGTAAAGAATATGAAATCCCTCAGTTTAAAGATAGCTTTCAAAGTGAACAGACGTATTTCCCAGAAGAAAGAGAAATAAGCAGCAAAGAATCTGAACTTCCTCAGGTAGCAGATATACCTCAAAGTGAACAGACTCATTTTCCAGTTGATAGAGAAAGTATGCCTTCCTGTGACGATTGTGGAATATTTTTTGAGAGTGTACACGATTTGGCTAGACACATGAATAGGAGCTGCCCAGAAAATAATGATTTAAAAAGAAAGAGAGAAGATGATGAAGATTTCATACCACGTAAGAAGTCTCGTTTAGATATAAATGATGTCGAGGATATAGCGTTTGCGAAATTAGCAGAACAAGCCAGAGAGGCTAATGAAGAATTATGGAATACAAAAGTAGATAAATATGTCAACCAAGGAATGGAGCAAACTGATGCCGAGCGTAAAGCCGAACGAAAAGTAAAATTCGAAGACTTGGATGAACTGATGTACAGATATGGCACGTTTATTCTATATGAACTCCAACTTAGAGATGGTAAACTAAATTCTAAGATTATGAAGTTGGTAGAAGAACTTATAGATGAAGGCATGGACTACAAAAAAGCCATTAAAATTGGCATTCGAAAATATAAACACATGCTCGAAAATTACTTAGACGAAGTTGTCGAAAATAATGATGATGGTTATGAGGAGGAAGAGGAGGAAAGTGATGACGATGACGAAGGGAGTGATGACGATGACAAAGAGAGTGATGACGATGACAAAGAGAGCGACGGCGAGGCATAAAAGGTTGAATTGTATTGTTAATTTACATTTCACCTAAATTTACCGAATAGTTCAGATGGCTTCCTGGGAGCGATACGTAAAAAATATTTATTACGATCCATCAAATCCAGCTATTTTTTCTGGTCCAGATAAATTGTACAGATTTGTCAGAAAAGACGGGAAATTCGTTCTCAGTAAATACAAAATACGTAAATGGTTACAACGTCAGGAGCCGTACAGTCTGCAAAGTCCCGTAAAACGGTCGTTTAAAAGAAACAGAGTCATCGTAACTGGTATAGACGATCAATGGGATGCCGATCTTATGGATAATGACCAAGTTTGCAAAATATAACGATGGCTACAACTACATATTAGTTGTCATAGATATCTTCTCCAAATATGCTTGGTTGAAACCATTGAAAGATAAGAAAGGTGAATCCGTGAAGAGAGCTTTACAAAATGTTTTGGCAGAAGGACGTTCACCTAGGAGAATAAGAACCGACAAAGGTCAAGAATTTAGATCACGATTAGTAGAATCTCTCCTAAAACAGAGAGGAATTCAACAACATTTATTTGCACAAAACACAGAAATCAAAGCTAACTATGTTGAGCGATTGAATAAAACAATGAAGTCGAAAATCGTGAGGTATTTTACACATAAGCAGTCATATGAGTATGTAGATGACTTGCAGAAATTTGCAAACAGCTACAACAAGACCTTCCATAGAACGATAGGGATGTCTCCAGATAAGGTAACTAAGGGCAAAGAAACAAATTTGTGGTGGAAGATGTATTGGTCAAAAAGTGTTAGACGTGAAAGCAAGACCAAAACGGTCATAAAACCGTTCCGTTTTAAAGTAGGAGATAAAGTCAGATTTACATATATAAGAAACCCATTTACCAGAGAATACGATGAAAAATGGACCAGAGAAATATTCAACATTTCACAGAAAATATTACGTGGTGGATTGCCAATATACAGATTGAAAGATTTTCATGACGAAGATATTAAAGGAACATTCTATCAATCCGAATTGCAAAAAGTGGATGTCAGACACGACGACTACTTATGGAAAGTGGAGGAGATCTTAAAGACCAGAGGCAAGAGTCGTAATAAACAATAATTCGTGAAATGGTTGAATTGGCCGAAGAAATTTAATTCATGGATCTCTGCTCGAGATGTAAATAATCTTTGATATTCAAACTGTTATCCAAGAGGGTGAACTATCCCGGAAAGACTAACTTCAAGTCTCGGCAGTTTACACCCCTGCACGCTGTTGGCCCTTTCATGAGGTTGAAGATACTGTCGAGTGGTAGACGGCTCTCTTATTTTCTTATCTCGATGTATAATGGTTCGGGATAATTTAAATACTTGTAAAGACAGCATGCGGATGGGTCTCCGACCCATGTTTGTCTATATTGACGGAGATATTAAATATATTGTACACACTATATTGTCCTGTTATATATTCCGATAAAAGTGAGGTACTTTACACAGACAATAACAAACAACTATAAAAGGACGATTTTCATACTTTTACAATTCAATTATTAACTGAACACGTACAAACATCGGTCACACATCAACGCTCACGGTTATTGAAAAAGTCTTTATAAACAGACAATAATTTAAAGGATTTAGGCGGACAGGTTACACTTTAATCAATACACAACCATCTTACACCAATTAATCCTGGCAATATTAAAAATATGACGTCATATCGCAGCTATGTTAAGGCAACGTTTTCTATTTTTGGTCATGGGGAGATAACTCCTGCTAATTACATGAATATTCATGAACATTGCGTGCTACGTCATGGACATCAATGCCGGCGTTGTTTCCGTCAGAAAAGATATTTACGTTAAAATTTCGGTTAATTTTTCGTTGAGATTGATGCGAATTATATAACAACGCATATCCTTACGTTGTACATCGCAATGCGTGTCTATATTTGGAGAAAAAAGGCTTTGGTGTGGTAAAACTTGAGCCGACTCTCTCAAACAATAGTTAAAGTAAGAGAAGGATTTGATAATGTTTACTTTGTGCAGGAAAGTTTGATTTAACACTCCAATAAATTCAATAGAAATGGTCCACATTGAGGTCCAAATGGTCCAAAATTCAACATTTTTTTATTTCATCAAAAATGAATTATAGCATGAATGTTGTGTACATACTATTCCCAATTGTGCAGGGTTCGACCTCTGCGGTAGTATCGATATGTGCATTACGGATCATTTTATTGGCCGGTTTGCACAGAGTGCAAATCCGGGTTATAGTATGGTGAATGTCGGGCGGGCGGGGAAAATGGGTACCTATTTTTAGAAATCAACTCCTCCTACAGTTTTTCACCCACATCCTTGAAACTTCATAGAATGTTTCTATATATATTGAAGATGTGCACCTCACTTTATGGAATTATTTCAGGAATTATTTCCCATTTTTCCAAACTTTGGAACTTAGAACTTTCAAGAAATTATTTTTTTTTCTCCTCAAAGTGCTTGAATGAGCGGTGGTTATGTATTAAACTAAAGTAAACGCGTCTGAGATAGAGATTTCTGCAGTTTTCGGGACACCTCTTATTAATCGTATGTTTTACCGATCTTTCAAAGTATGTAACGAAAGATAATATAAATGTGCTTGAAGAAATTATGAAAACTCAAAATATGTCAGCTACAAAGCGGGCAACTCCGGCGGATCACCGGTGATACTACTGAAAAATACTGAGAAAATTGTTATTACTACTGATAGACTGAAATAGGGGTAAACACCTCTGTGAAATACATAATGACATTTCTGGAGTAATCCTAAAAAATTTTGATTTAAAAAGAAGTTTCTGAAATGTTCATCACACCATGAAAAAAAACAATGGATTTATTTGAATTACGGAAAAAGATTAATCAGTTTTGGATAAATATATAACTCTAATTGAATGAAAGTTTCTATATTTCTATATAGTTTGAAAAATGTTCATTGAAATAGTTGTTTTTAATTCATAATACAAAAAATCAGTAGATTTAATTTATATATTTATTTTGTGAATATCTTTTGATATTCTTTATCTAAAATCTAAAAGTAATTTTTGTCGTAAATACAAGATACCTTTGGGGGGAGATAACTTATGCATATGGGAAACAACTTCAAATACAAGTAGGGAATGTCACATCTGGTTAACAAATGTAAAATGATATAAATATAAACATTTATTTTAGCAGTTTATTAAAAAAATTTTGTATTTTGAAAAAGGATTGTTAACATTTTTTTGTATTGAGTATTGACATACTATGTGGTATTTATTATTAATAGATTTATTAAAATCATGTGTCTTGAGTAATTTTTCAAGTTTTATTTTTAAAGATGAGGTGGCAAGAATTTGTATGAAATTTCTTGCTCTGTAGTAAGTGAACTTGATATCTCTGCTTGAGGCCTTGATAAAACATACAAGTAAAGTAAAGAAATTCCAAAGGGATATTCGAAGGAGGGGAAAATCGAAACAACTGACAAACTCCAGAGAACAACGAAGACAAGACCAAAACAATACAAGCACTACAATTAAAAACTAATAACATGAACAACATGGACCCCACCAAAGAACGAGGGGTAGACTCAGCTGCCCCGGAAGAGTAAGCAGTCTGTTGACAAGAACCAACAATTGTGCAATTATCAATGGGGGGGGGGCTTTTTTTGACCGAAGGGTGCGTCGGTGAACCGGAAACCCCTATCCGAAATTATCCACATATCGAATTTGTGACCCGAAAATATCCAGGAAAGCTAAAATTACATATCCGAAATTATCCAAAAATAATAAAAGCCATGATGAGACATATTTAAAGGCAACCTGAATTCTCCTTTGTGCTTTATAAAAATCTGCAGAAATTTTTAAAATCCTGACCCAAAATTCTCTAGTGTCAAAAAATCCTGACCCGAAGTCTCCACCAGTTTTGTTAAATCTTGACCGGAATTTGCTGCACGTCCTGTATCTAGTACCATTGAGTTACACATACAACCCCCCCCCCCTTTTCCTCTCTGAGCATTGGGGATGATAAAAGGTCATGTTGATGGTAGGTGGTGCAGAATCTGCATGAATTGGCCTCTGCCATGATCATGCAGGGATCATATAATACTATATATACAGTTCCTGGATCATGTATTCCTGTAAAACCCTTGTATTATGTACACATTGACCCAGAACAGTTAATATGGCTCATACATTTAAAGGTAGAAGTTACATCTATTCCTAAGCAAAGGTAATTTTTCTCCCAAGTAGTGATTAATTGTGATTAATTACAGGCAGTCCACCATTTTAAAGCATGGAAAACTTTTGCATCCAGACTCTGGTTTTAGAAGCTATCTGCAGTGAAATTTGGCAGTCTCTGCAGTAAAAAAATAATCTCTGAACTTTAAAATTTTAATTCCTTGCCAAATTTAGGGAGATTTCAATAAATGAAAGCAAATATTTTATTCGAAAATGAAAATACAAATTTATTTGTAACATTTTAGCATATGGTCCTACAGGATTGGTATAAATACATAAACTTGGGGTTTTGTAAACATTTTGCTGGAGCCAAAATATTAAATCTGATCATTCTAAAACCTGGTGGTTTGTAATCCTGTGAAAAAATATACTATACTGGTATGATATGTGAAATACTGAATGTATAATTTATCCAGATCCCATTATGCACACCCCTACTCTTCTTGTGTTGTGTTTCAGTGAACCTAAACCGAATGTAATTTGATTTTTCCCAGAAAACCAAATAGAGTATTAATGCTTATTTATTTAATATGGTAACAATACAATATTAAAAATATGTTCATAATATTTGCGCTTCTAAAGTTTATATAACTGGTTGCCGACTACAAGATGGAAACAGTAATTCCGGATATCTTTTTGGTCATCGGTCCGCTCTTAGAAATCCATCGTCCTCGTTGCGCTTTAAATCCGGACCGAAATGAGAGTAGAGTTGTTGAATAAAATAAAATCGAAAAGTGCATGGGCATACGCTGAACAGACATTATAGACATGAATATGTGTGAAATCTGCTATATCTGCGGTAATAGAAAAGTGCTGCTACTTTTCATGGTTTGTATTCGTTTTTGAGAAAACTGCATTTAAAGATGAAAAATCGTGCTTTTTTGACGCATTGGAGTACTTCATAGCAAATTGTATAAACAATAGACAAATACAGACAAAGTAGCAGCACTTTTCAGAAAGGCGCGGTCCTATAGAATATATCGTATATATTCTTGTTAATAGCTGACACCCCTACGCCCTTGCACTTTTGCGAAATATGTGTACACCCGGTCCGTTGTTGGTAATTCGCTGTAGCATGCAAATGAGCAATCACGTGAATGAAATAATTACCAGTTAGGTACCTCTTGTCATTAACATTTGACATAGTGGTTACCGATAACACTCATATGATAAATATGAAGAGTATTCCCTATCTAAATGGAATTGACCCAAAATTATGAAATAAAAAAAACAGTTGCCTTAACATCGCTGCGATATGATAAGTCTCAAATGGGGAGGATACCTCTCAGGAGGCTACCTTTTCCCCATAGGGTTAACATTAGACAAAGTGTCTCAAAACGTACATTATATCCACTACTACAAACCACAAATACATATATTGTTTTTTGGGTGAACACTCAGAACACATGAGTGTTTACCCCTCCTTATTAACGAGAAATGATTTCCTGTTACAGGAGGCTGCCATTTAATTTTCCCAGCAATCAGCGGTTTGTATATTAGCAACTGATTTACTTCATAGAGACTGAATATATACAGATATAAAAATAGCACGTTAAACAAAGGAATAACCAGGCATCTATAAATAACACAGCAGACGTGTGTAATTTAAATGAATAATATGTATCTGACTACAGAAAGCGTTTTATTTTTACATTAGCTTACTGTGGGGTTTTACAAAGCTATAATAAAATATAGTATGCGTACTGGTATAATTAAACAATAAGTTGCAAATTTACTTGACATCGACATCGTGTGTAAAATTGTTTTCCATATAGGAGGGTCATCGAGGGGTAAATTATACTATAAATTTACAACAACAATGATAATAATTTAACTTTAAATTAAATTTAATCTTATCTTATACATATAAATAGTATATTCGCTATTGGATTATGATTAACAGATGTTAAAAGAAATATAAGAAACGCGCGTGTGAAAGAATACCTCGGTACCTTATTTCCGGAAGTCAGAATGTCACAGTTCCCTGCAAAAGCTGATGAAAACACGCCTTTGGGATGTTTTTTACTTTAATAATTTCAGCGACAAATATCGGTGTTATTTTTTTAGTTTCCATTTTGCTCAGAAATGCAGTGCGCACATGTGAAATTCATTTTTGTAAGACATGTTCTTCCTGTTTACAGAGCCGATTTAGGACATTTTTTTGGATAAAATAAACATTTCAAAATTTTCATAACGGGATAATCAACTTTAATTCCTGATATACATAAAGTTTTATAACCTTACTATGTTAATATTAATTAAATATAACAAAGCTGAATATAAATAGTTCATGGAGTAATCCATTGGATCAAATATATGGATTAACCTTTCCAAAAACATGATATATTCTAAGAAGCCACGATATAGTTAGTGTTCACCTATTGCTTTTTTTTTAAAGAAAGCAACTTGTTCTCCCATTTGTTATGATTGGATGTACTAATGGTTTCCAGACACGAAACATTATATAGATGTTAAATTTTATATATAGAGAACAAATATACATCATATGAATGTACAAATATAAGGGCACAAGGCCCGAATGAAATATTGATTATATCGTGTAATATGATAAGATTGAGTTTAAATACTTGCAACAAGTGTCAGATTAATGAGTCTAATGCACGATTATATCTTACTAAAATATTAAAATATAATAAATTATCATAGAAAATATAAATATCCCGCTCAAAATCATACTTGCATTTCCCCGTCGTTAGCACAGTCACGTGCATGTAATAAAAATTTTGAAAAAGTCGCTGTAGTGTAATACATGTATTATGTGTCCCTCTAAATGAAGGAATAGACAGAATAGGTAACAATATTTGATTGCACTGTATAATATTTACAAATAATGCCATTAATGGTAAATTAGAGTATATTTGAGGTTTACACATAGATTCTGTTGTGAGGTGGTAAAGACATTTCTAAAGTCTAGTGTGTTTAATGTTAATTTTCAATATGCTAGCTTCTTTGATTATCATGATTGTGGAATTCGGTTCGCGAATGTCTTCATTACTTCAGATATCGCTAAGATATCAAATCAAAATGCTTCATCTTTGTTTGTGTTAGTATGAGAAATATTGTTGCATGTCCAACAAAACGTGGTGAATAATATTTGGCCTATAAATCCACTACACACAGCCATATTCTGATGATTTCGACTGGTTTAACAAATTAATAGTGATAATGTTACTAATACAAATGATATCCAAAGTGCACTTGTCTTTTTGTTTCCACTGTTTTCTGGACCCTCTGTAAAAGAGCATAAAATATTCCCCATTAGATTTCAATTGATGGCATCAAAATTATAACGGCGGATAGTAATTCTTTGTCATGATAAAATTGTGGAATAAACACCAGTTGATGAACAAATTAAAAATAAAACGAAATATACGAACGATGTGAACAAAAACAGCGTTGGGGATTTTTATTTTTTCGAAAATCAAAAGAGAATTTTCATGTTGGGAAATGACTTCACGACGAACAGGCCAGACTTTGTATATAAGCATTTAATCATTCATACTCGTTACAGTTGCTAAAAAACATATTTCTTAAATGAAAATAACAAAATGGTTAAGAATATTGTTCACAGGACTTAAAACTCTACCGGATTTTCCTCACTTGTTATGTGGTGCCGTTAACGAAACACGATTAATGTTTACCCTGAAGTATTTTAATTACTTTAATATTGTAGAAGTCTGAAGTCTATAATGAAATATGTGTAAAGGGAAGCAATCTTAAAATCATTAAATAGTAATATAATTGTTTTTTTGTTTTTGTTTTTGTTTTTTGGTTTTAAATTACGATCTTTTTTGGTCTTCCAAATGTTTCGGTTTTAATGCTGCTGATGAGAGGTAACTCCTTGAAATGCGTCGTATACCACATAGTATAAATTAACTATATCTAATATTAGTATCTTTGGATTGTTATTTTTAATACTAGGGGAAAGTCTTTCTGTTTTGGTATGCAAACACAATGTTCTTTTAATTAAAATCTATTGGATGAGTGTGTCTATTCCGACGTGAAAACTGTATCCATACAAAGCCTGACTGCCACCATAGTTAGTAACTTGTTTGGAGATTGCCACACTCCCTGCAAGCTAGAGACCCCTTCTTTAGTTTTCGAAAAAGAGTCGGCTAATGTCTCTTACAGAAGGCTAAATTATCCGAACCTACTCAACCTTCCACACATTTACAGTGGCAGTCAAATTAGATTCCTTTTTTTTTGTCTCGTCTCACGCTCTATTTTGAATTGTGTTTAATAAATTGTTGAACTGGTCCTCATCCTGACGAAGCATGAAATATTTGCTACTGGACGTTAAGAAAACGACAAACAAACAAGCATTAAAATTTTGAGAACATGTAAAATAAATTTAGTTGTTTAAAATTTTAGACGTATTCGTGTGTAAAAACCACTTATATGAAAAAAACTTGCCTTGTATCCGAGAAGCTGTTATTTGTAAGCCATTTCTGCTCTGCTTTAGAACAGTAAATTGTATTCCTTCATATTCACAAAACTGAGGTTGTTCAGCATCTACTAGTAATATATATATATATATATATATAATGTACATAAATTTACTACACAAAAAGCAAATACATTTTAAACAATTTTAAAATATAGAATATTTTTTTTGTCCTGTGATTCTAGAATTTGGGTTGGGCATGTTCAAATCAGCAACTTCACGAAGAAGATATTAATTCAATACTATGTAGAATTTGCCAACAAAGATCGATAATTATTATACCTTCATAAAATGTTATAAATTTTAGAGTTTATATTGCACCCAACCAAGATAATTTGTGAAAAAAAGATAGGTAACTAAATATAAACAAGTCTTAAAAATGCAATTAAATATTTTAAAACTTTTACCATCAATCAACTATTGTTTTTAGAAATAGCTTAAAATAAAAAATTGATTGTGTCTCATTTTGAAACTCTTTTTTTCACAACTACTATGACAGGTATAAGGTAACTCAGTGGCGATTCTCCCACTACTGTTACAGTTATCATATTCTGAGGACTAAAGGTGAAATTTGAATTTTAGAACAACTCTAACTACACCCCCTTTCGTTCCGTTAAGAGTTTATGCGATTTTGATAAGCAGCTCAGTTGCAGGTACATGTACTTGATTGATTGAAATACTACATGTATATAGATTTATTTTAACAGAAATGTTAAAATTTTGTAAAAACTAAGGAAAATCTCCTACTTGGCATCAAGAGTGCTTGTCACGCATGTGACACAACTATGACACATGCGTTTCCAGGTTCATGTGTGACACATGTATGACATTTTTGCGTGTGTATAATTTTGATCATAGTCTATGTTATTGTTACGTTTGATATTGCTCAGTATATTTTTGTGTGTTTTTTCTTTTAATTTGTTTTTTTTTATTACAAGCATACATGTAGCTGATAAGTTTTATTCCAGACATGTGCAATGTACGCAAGGAATTTGGGATGCTAGTTTATTTTACGTTAGTGACAACAGTGTTATTTCCGTGCTTAAAATGTTCAATATTTACAATATTTAGATCGACGTGGTGTAGTGGTTAGATCGTCGGACTACGACGCCAAAGGTCCGATTCCCGTTCGGGGTGAAAATTTCAGGGATCAAATTTGTGACGCCCTATCGACACCATTTGCGAGGTTGGTCTCGGTAAACGATGCTAGTCCGTCGGATGGGGACGAAAATGGTTTTCCCGTGTTAAGGGAGAGAAACACCCTTAACACGTTAAAGACTCCTCTGTAGATGTCGAAAAAGAGTAGGCTAAAATTCTGCTACGGGGGCCGCTCTCGCACCCACCAAGTGGAGAGGGATTATTTTAATTTGGTATAACTTGTTTCCCAATCCACTATACATAAATAATTTTAAACCAAACTAAACTAATATTTACGAATCGTCTTACTTACCAGCACTATTACTAACATTAAGCTTAACGTCATCCACAACATTTATTTTCAGATTACTACATTTGGTTGAACATTTGTCTTTATACTTTCCAGTGTTATATAAAACACATTCTACACAGTGTTTCATTGTATCACAAGTATTACAATTCTGCAAGTAAAGTTTAAATATAATAAATTAAAGTAAAGTAACTAGCAACGGAAATCTAAAATTAAAAATTAAATTAGCTGATATTTAGATATATGGAGAATAATATATGGCCAAACCTATATCACATGCTATATCAACCCGAGTACCTAATATCACACCCGGTGCCTTTGGTCCGAGGTGTGATATTGGTCAACGGTTGATATAGCATGTGATATATGTAGGTTTGATCATGAATTAGTCTTTATATCATATATTTCAACAACAGATTGAAGAACTCAGAATGGAATAAAAGTATGTTCCGAGTAGGGGTCCAATATAGGATTACGGGTGCGATACAAGATAGGCGATACAGATCTGGCAAAGTCATCAATGATGCATATAAAATATATATGTATTTTACTCTAATATATGATATATATATTTATTCCCTATTTCCTTATTGCTTGTATGTTCTTTAAATTTGCTGATATACATGTATTTAGAAATGTTTATTTTCCCTGTTTCCTTATTGCTCTGGTGTTCTTTAAATTTGCTGACATTTAGACAGATATATTTCTCCTGATTTCTTGATCACCTCAATGGTCTCGTAGTTGCTTGCTCGTCTTGAGTACGGAAGGTCGCGGGCTCGATTCTCGGCCGGGTCAAACCAAAGAAATTAAAACTGTTATTCTTCTCCGCCAAGCATGTGGCATATAGGAGTAAGAGCAAAAGACTGGTTGGCTCTGAGTCAGTATAATGTGTCCGGACGGGTTGATATGTCTTCATGTGGGCTGTTAACTCGTGAGCTAGCACGTTAAAAATACGGCTCAGTGTGTAGGTCTAGTACAACGTATTCACATCATATTGACATGATCCTAATATGCATTAAATAATTGCACCTGGTCGTTAAACCATTATCCATCCATCCATATAGCCATTTCGTTTTGCGATTTAACGTACGATTTATCATGAAAAACGTAGTCTGAAACATTTTGGATTTCAGATTTCCGTATTTCTATATCCTTGAGCACATAAAATAAGGTCCATAGAATATCGTAAAATGTTTATTAGTATGTCAAGAATTGATGGATTGTACATGTATTTAAAATTTTCCGCGGTTCAACGAATAGAGGAAAATTATTGTACTGACATTACGGGTATAGTAAATTGGTTGACACGTGATGGTAGTCACGTGATGTTTTTGCAAAAGCGGGAAAGTGCCTCTGTCGAGTCATTTTCTAGCCGACTTCACACTAGTTTACTTGATACTCAAGTTCTTGGACACCGGATTGCATTAGTTATGTACAAATAGACAGTTGAATCTCCATTTTGCTGAAGAATGCCTAAAGACTCGTCCATACGAATACATTTTATCCAAACAGCCGAACATGAAGCGTGAAACATATGTTGAATCTTCTCATTAGTCGATTAGAGGAAAAAAAATCAACAAGTATCCAGATTCCAGACAAAACATTCTTTTCTACAGAAAAGATCGAGATGACGCTCTCACTGTGATGTTAGAATATTGGTAGAATTTAGACTACTGTTAAGTCACAGTGTAGAAAAGATAAGTACTTTTTTTATGATCTACATTGTATTTGCTATATTTAGTACAAGTTTTCAAATCACTCCATTTACATGTAGTGTAACAAGAGTTAACAAACTAACAGGTCACACATGAATGATTTATTGTTCGTGAAAAGAATTCACATGTCGAACGCACCTTATCCATATTCGGTACGGTGTATCACACACTATTCATGCTATTGGTCAAAACCTTTCTTGGTCTTCTTGTTAGTTTAACATTTTTAAGACCGGGGCAAATTTTAATATAAACACATATATAGTAGCAGGATTAGCTATTATGATTAAATTATTATTATTATTATTTCAACAATTAAGCATCCCCCAAAACTTAGACATAAACAACTTAAATTTATATATTAAATCTATTTTAAACCCAAAACTTGAACTTCTGCTATTCATTTGTGACTTAATAAAGCAGTCATTGGCATTGCGAAAATAGGGTCCACCTCGTTAAAGTAGAATTCAACAGTGCCTAAAGTCTACTGTGCATCAAATTGTTTTGTTTTGTCTATATAACCATGTTGTCGTGTTGAATCTGTACATGTATTGCATTGTGTTTGTTAAATTGTGTGTTTTGCTTTTGACCCATATGGGTGTATTTTACAAATAAATAAAATAAAATAAATTATTATTATTATTATATAAAATAATTCAGATTTATCATTTTCATAGTTATATAAAGGTGCAAGAAAATATTTATATTTAAAATATATATTTATTTGATTTATTCGTTTATGAATATTTGATTCCTAAAAAATAAGTTTTTGGCTGCATGTATTAATTCTATTTGAATTTATTTAACTGATATGAATTATCTTTCTTGAGTAAACCAGACATGAACATTTTCCAAAAAAAAAAAAAAATACGGTGTACCGGAGATACATGCGTATTTATATTTCTATTTCTATTATTTAGATTTTGAAATCGATTCATGCGGTGATTCTGCCGCTTTAGAATTCTTAGAGATCATATGAATTAACGGGCTTAACGATGACTCTTCATTTTGTATTTGGTAATTAAAACATGCAAGTGTGACCAGTATTAGGGACCATATGAAGAATTATTCTAGAAACTGGCCACAGTTAATTTGTTTAAATTTTTTACATATCTGAGAGGTATTATTTGAAAGAACAGCCTGTTCTACAAAATGTTAATGTAAAAGTTGAAACAGTTGTACTGGTGGTTTGTTAATATTTTGTATGACAGTTTAATAATAAAGTAATTTTATGATGGAAATTACTTTGTAAATTTCTTATGCAACACTTAAATTTCATTTGGGTGGATATTTCCAATTTAAATGAAATTGTTTTACCGTATCACGGTTGGAATACATGTTTGTAAATTTATTTTTATTTATTTTCATTATTCGATAATTAAGATTTGATGAGTGTTTTATTATCAAGCAAAAAAAAACAAAAAACAAAAACAAAAACAAACAAAAACAAAACAAAACAAACAAACAAAACATACACTTCCATCATTTATCACCTGAACTGATTTTTTTTAATCGCATGTTTGTCTAACCGATTATGTAGTTAGTACATGACTCAGATGTAGGCCTGTGAAGTTAAGTATATATTTCCAAGAGATAAATTTTTGTATCGTATCATTTATATGCAAATTTTTGCATTTGGTCTGATTCATTTTTTATTGATTCGGCGGTCGTTTTGGAGACCATTTAGTTACATACAAGCCTCAGATCTACGCCTTTGTAGATCAGTGGATATTTCCAAGAGATGAATTTGCGTACAGCGCAGACTTTTTGCACTTTGTGAGGTTCAGATTTTATTGAATCAGAGGTTCGTTTAGTGACCATAAAGTTAAGTACAAGCCTCAGATGTAGGCCTCTGTAGATTAGTGGATATTTCCACGAGAAGAATTTGCGTACAGCCCAGACTTTTTCCATTTGGTCAAATAATGTATGTAAGCATCAATCGTAGGACTTTGCATTTTGGTGGATATGAGCACATGCTAAAGTTCCGACATAAAAATCATATGTTTACGTACCTGGACTTTACACTACAAATGTTTTCACTATTTGAATCTTATCTCGTTGGCACAGTTTTGTGAGGTGTCTAAAGTGAATGCAGGACTTATTCTTTGGCCATTTACCAGTCTCGTTAATATAGACTTTTGCAGCATACTTAAGAGTCAAATACACAATTAATGAAAAGTATATACTTGTATAGGTAGAATGTGTATGGTACCGACTTACAGTAATCACACGAGATATCGTTATGAAATTATCTCTCTCAAGAACAATTTAATTTAGTCTCCGGTAAAGGGCTAAACATCTTAAGACACCACAAATGTATAATACATACACTGATAAACAAAAGTTCATCCAAGAAAAAAAAAAAAGAAAAAAGAAAGGGAAAAAAAGTGCTTGACCAAGAATATGCATTATTTACTCATGATTTTTTGTTTTTTACATACAACAATTAGTCGGATAAATTTGCTATTTGGACTTCGGTGAATGGCTCTCATCGACAATCAGATTACATCTCTTATTTAATAAGACGATTTTTTATAAAGATAATAAATTATTACATTATTGTAATACTTTTGTTCAGAATAATCAAAAGTATGGTTAATAGTATATTGAATAGAAATTGGTATACTTGTGTAGTTTTAACGGTAATTGTACTGAGTGGAGGAAAGTTTAGATGATCGCATACAAAAAAAAAACAAAAAACAAAAACAGAAACAAAAACGAAAACAAAACCAAAAACAAACAAAAAAAAGAAAAACAAAAAAAAAGCTACATGCTAAATTCATGCAAATACATGTATATTAATTGGCAGAAGTTATTACTTTTTATCATTCATCTGGGAATTATATTCATGGAATCAATTCAATTAGGTTATCAAACCTTTACACGCTGCAGTTGACTTTACTTGCTTTATGTCAGCGATAAACATATTTTGCATACAATGGGCATATACATGCGTGACTACTTTTTGAAAATGAATTGATTTCTATATAATGTTACACTTTTGTAATTCTGAGCTTGACATTTTTCATAGCCACGCCTGCTTGGAAGTCGATATTATTTAAGACCTTATTAGTTTTGACAGCGAAGTGGCTGAAGAACAACTACTGTTAGTGTATTGGAACATAAAAGGTGGACATGAAGGAAATCTAACACTGGAGTCTATCGTTTATATCTGATCGCTTTTCCATTCATAAACATTCGTGTTTGAATTGATGACCGGATTGTGGATGGTTTAAATAATTGCTCATTTAGTGCGTACTTTTAAACTGACAAATTGTACTAACTATATAATGAATTTAGTGAAAATCTCCCATAAATTGAGGGCTTGATATTAATATGGATGTGATAGACGTTTGCATTGTTCATGATCCATTCCCATATTCACAATCTCGCCCTTTCTTTGAGTTTTCTAGTCTGTCGGGCTATCGGCAATCTGAAAGATTGTGTTAAATATTTTGCCATTTATGTTTAGTAAAGTTTGTACTTAAAATTTTCCGCGGTTCAACGAATAGAGGAAAATTATTGTACTGACATTACGGGTATAGTAAATGGGTTGACACGTGATGGTAGTCACGTGATGTTTTTGCAAAAGCGGGAAAGTGCCTCTGTCGAGTCATTTTCTAGCCGACTTCACACTAGTTTACTTGATACTCAAGTTCAAAGACTACGCTGTGATATGATTTAGCGTTTTCTTTATAGTTGACATCACTTTATTTTATTAACTGTTTTTATTATTTACTTGTCTGAATGGTAGAATATTTTAAAGATGATATTTAGAACAAATTTGATTATGATCTGAACACTGTAAAAGTACTTAAAATTTCTAGGCTAATACTGTTCAGAGTATTACTCTTGAGGCGATTATTGCATTGGGTTCTGGACACAGGTTTCCATTTTTTATTCACAATCGTTTTTCCAAGGTTTTTCCTGGCCGGCGAGGTCGCTTATAATAGAGAAATTTACATTTGTTGTATAGACGAATTTTACAGAATGCATTATGTAATTGTATTTGTTATTGTAATGCAGTGTTCTTAAATATGCAAATTATTTGAATAAATAAATCCGGTGTCCACTAGTCTGTCGGGCTATCGGCAATCTGAAAGATTGTGTTAAATATTTTGCCATTTATGTTTAGTAAAGTTTGTACATCAATTTATTGACTGGGCGGAGACAAATATCGAAACATGCCTATTACTTTGCCGATATGGTCAGTAGAAGCATAGTGAGTTTATCATTAAAGTTTGTTTTTAGCATTACAAACGTAAACCCAAAAGGGTCCTGCCAGATTCGAAATTTCATTTCAAGATTCAATTTCCGAAGTTAGAAATTTTAAAATTGAAATCCGACATTCGACATCTTAATTTCACGATTCGAGATTCGACATCTAGAATACCCAATCCATGCCATTCTAACGGGGGTTCAATGAATGAGTCAGAATTGCATTGGCATTGACACCTCTAATTACTATGAAAATAATTTACCCCCCCCCCCCCCCCCCAACTGTGGGAGACATCGGTGACTGAAACATGTGATGGTTTAAGCACACAGACATAACGCGTTGTTTACAGTTTACCTTTGAATTTAAATAGAACTTACCTTGCATTCTGTACATCGTTCTCCTGCATAGCCGATGTCACATTGACATTTATTGCATAAGCATTTTCCGTGGCCTCCGCATAAACTCTGTAAATATAAACGAAAATCTGCTTTATGATGTGCTTAATGTAAATGTAATTTCTCAAAAAGGTCAATGTTAAAGCCAGGCTTAATAAATTATCTATATACCAGTTTGCTGGAATAAATGTACCTGGTATATTAATTTGTACTAGGTCTATATTAGATTTGATAAAATGTGGAATAGATGGTCAAAGGGAGATAATTAAAATCATACCATATAGTTTATATCTTGGTTTTAAAAATGTAATAGTAAAAAAGTTTCGTAATTCTTCTTTCATGATTAACCTACTCCATCATCTGCTTTACACATGTCTGTTTTCGTAGAACAGCCACAGTTTTTACCAATAAAATTTTTATAACATTTACAGAAGCCACAATCACAAACTCCATGGTCACTTCCTGAAAAATAAACAATGATTTTTATCAATATTTACTTATTAAGATGAAATAGCAGAACGTCTATGACATTTGGCTAACTGGGTATTCCAGTGAGGTCTTTGTGTCAATGGCCCATAACAAAGTGCGGTCGAACTCTTTAACACAGATTACTTTTTCTGATTAATCGTGTTTACATTTTTTTATTCAGAAATAATGATGACACATATCTAATTTAAATGCGCACTGGTATATATTTTATAACATATTTTTGAAGGAATGTAGACTGACCTTGTGACAGGGTATGAATGGAAAAGCAGTTACGAACGAACCAAAAAATGTGACAAACACTTTTCTTGGTCATGAGTAACGCAGTATAATACATGTAATTATGATCATTTGTTTGGAAGAAGATACAGAAGAAATATCAGTTCTTATTTTTTAATTATTCTTTTTACCTAAAAATTTATATTTTGTCTCTGTTTTATATCAATAAAGACCACTTTGGGTTATGGTGATGACAGATGTGTACTACATTTTTTCCAAAGGATTATCGGATTTATATAATCGAGAGTTAAAAGTCCGAGCCAAGGCAAGGACTTAATAATTCCATAAATCCGATAGTTTTAGAGAAACAATGTAAGACAATTGACAGAGACCACATGCTTGATCCCGTTCGACAGCTTACCATTCAGCTTCTTGTATTTTTATACTACTTTTAAATTTTTTTAACACACACTTGCATGTATATAAACAGTAAAATTTCAAAAGTGAACGCATACCTCCACATAAAGCACCATTGAATGTAGGACAGGAGGAGTCGTCACACTGGCACCACTTGCCGGTATATTTTAAGGGGAGATCACCTCTTCTGGAGCTACATTGACAGAGACCACAAATACATTCTCCTCTCCCGGAACATATCTGTCTTGAATCGGGTCTGAAAGTAATAAACCAATTTCTTTTGATTTCCAATACTTTAATACTTTTTTGTTCAAAGCTTAAGGTGTACATTGTACTATTTACATTACAGGAATAGATTACCCTTCCAGGGACCGGGCCTTTAAATGACACAGTCTTTAAATACAAAGTAGCTCGTAGTTTTCAGTGTTTTCGTAGAAGTGCTTTGTATTTTGATCCATATATAGTTATTTTTGCTTATTTTAAACACAGAAAGAGAGAGAGAAAAAAATATTTTATAGCAAGTGAAACAGAAACTTTTTCAAAAACATCTATCTATGACATAACTCATGCAATTATTTACAGTCTTGTAAAATTGATATAACTAAGCTATCGTCAGAAACAAAAATATTTCATAGCAAATTAAACACCAAATTTTTTCAAAAACATGTTAAAGCTATCTATGGCATAATTCATGCAATTGTTTACAATGTTGTAAAATAGATATTAGCTACATGTATCTTCAGGGTTGACTTTTCCATTGCAGAAAGTTTAATAAAAAATCTATGTAATCATCTGAACGTGTTTCTCGCTGCTCACTATCTCTTTCAGCCAAACTAATTTGTTTGTACGTGGTGCACGTATCAGGATAACAATGTTATCTTATTCGTGTTTACTTCTTGATAATGATGCGTGGATAAGAGTGCATAATGTCGGGGAGATTACAGCATAGATGGTTCATCTGAGTTCCAACGCTTCTTAATGTCTCTTTCTATCTAAAGAACTCTAATATTCTTGATTAATCTTAATGAGAAGATTTTTTCCAAGGGCGTAGTTGTAAAATTTTGAAAATGATAGGGTAAAAGATTATAATATATGTAAATGTAATTTATCGGAGTAGGTGGTAGCTCAGGGTCTTAAAGATAAAAAAAATTAAAACCCGGTTCACTTTAATGTTAAATAAAAACAACAATTTACTTCTTTGGTGAATAATGACACGGAACTCGTGTTGCTGCTAGCATTTCGTCATGTTATACTCTTATATACATAAATGTTTGGTTTTCAGATATTTAAAAAAACACCAGAAAAAGTGGCTGATAGCAAATAGCTGCTAGAGATTGACTCCAATCGTAAGTCTTGTAAAATCGTGCAAATGAAAACAGTAAACACCAGGAAGACGTTATAGATGTAAATATAAGTCTTTGCCAAGTAGATTATATAAACTTACCCATAACACTGACTTGTATCGTCAGAACATAACTGCTGTCTATCTGCAGGCTGTAAATATAATCATAATATACTATTTATAACAATAACAAACTGTATGGTGTAGATCAATAAATATAATATTTATAAAATATACAAATAAATTGTTCTGGTGATGAAAGCCTGGAATGAAAATTATAATGATTCTCGTAGCAAGAATTTTGATAAAAAAATGAGAAAATAACTTTACTTTTTAAAATTCTTTGTTATCCCTAAAAAATTTATGCGCAAGTCGATTTTTCTCTCTTTTTTTTCAATCAATTTACTTTCTAACTTATTGAAAAGAAAAAACAAAACAAAAAAAAAGAGCGAAAGAGAGAGAGATCAATACAGGAAAAATTGACAAAATGTTTACATATATTGGAACTATATTGTCATGATTGTAACAGAGTACATTGTATTTATTTGTACTTGCCGGATATCAGTACATTTTTAGTAAACAACAGAAACATATTAGCCTAAATGTGTGGTCTACTAAATCGTTGAATTTACAAATATTTATGATCTGTTTATATCTGTCTTACGGAAAGATTTGATAAACTGAAACTCATATGCATTTTCGCCAATAAGCCTGACTGGCCGAGTATAAAATACATTACAGTGAAATGAGGATAGTAGATGTACGAAAGCCCCAGGAGGATCATACGAGATTTGATATACGAAATAGATGCCCATGAAATAATATGACTACGTCTTTATAGACAGTGAAATATTGTTATCCATTCGTGTTCATGCAAAATTTCTTTCTTCTAAAATGTATCTGTTAACGTACTACACGTGCATGTCCGAAATTTACATCCAACAAGCACATTCTAATTTTTGTAGTCCTACCAAGCGGTCACTTTGTTGGTCATATTACTGTTTATAGGCTTTTATAGGATTCGGGTACTCATAAAACCGTTTTGTCTGTTGGGTGGCGCTGATTAATGAGAAACCAGAGTGAGTTATATTTTCCAAACCAATGTAGGTAAGGGAGATAATAAATTTGTCTCCCTTTTAGCCTCAGTACAAAGGGAAAGAATTTAATTATATCCCTTACCAACATTGGTTAGGAAAAGATAACTCACTCTGGTTCCTCATTGATAATGTCCTTCTATCCATGTTGAATTCTGCCATTGAAAGTGGATTCGAATTTGTCATGTTTAAGTACATTTAATAATTGATAAGTTAACATGACAACGCCCTATCGTGTACATTATAGATTGTTTACCCTATTCATACGTAATTATAACTGCCAAGGTATGTAACATCTATAGACAATGTTTCTATATTTGTTAGGTTTTCTCAAACAAATTGACATCATTTGTTAGATTATATACCCTGTTTAGATTTCAGAAAGTATGTGTAGGGATTTTGTGCCAACCCAGTCGTCAGACTTGTCTGATATGATTATTCATTGATTTGTTACAGAAATTATCAGTATTTAGCAAAATTCAAAAATAATAGAAATACTAAGGGTTCATTCCTTGTATTGCGCATGGTAGAACTCCTTAGCTGAAATTTGGCTTCCTATTTCGGTATTTTTGGTTGAGTACTCCTTGTTTAATATAAGTTTGGTTTTTGATCTTCCAAATATTTCGGTTTTAATGCTGCTGATGAGAGGTACCTCCTTGAAATGCGTCGTATACAGCATAGTATAAATTTACAATTTCTAATATTAGTATCTTTGGATTGTTATTTTTAATCTACTAAATCCTTCCTTCCGTAGTATAATTGACTGCTTAAAAATAAAAATCCGCACGTAGTATATACAAACAAGTCTACGGTGGCTGCTATCTTTATCTTGTTGTAACATGACTTTTATAATGAAGAATGAAAATGAAAACCCGTTCCTTTGTTTTTTTGTATGTTCTGGTATTTCGCGGGTTTACTTCTCGTATAGATTGGTTTGATTCCGTATTTTGCCTGCTTAGTCAGGTGAACAATGGTTTCAGATGCCACAACCATTCATTTGAACCATGGTTTCAGATGCCAAAACCGTGTGGATATAAATTAAAACTTTTAGTTTTATGGTTTTCAGTGGCCAACGATCACTCTACAATACAATTATAATACCTTCTACCAACTAGAACATGTTTCGCTCCTCGTTGATTAATAATTAGGAGATAACTGTAGTGTACTTTAATATTGGCCGGCATCAGTTGTGGAGTTGAATTTACTGGCGACGCGTTATTTTGGATGGGGGCTTAACCGTTATTTGTTTTCAACGGGATTATCAACAATTTTAAATAAACAACAGAATCGATATCAGGAAAGGTCAACAATGACATACAGACAAAATTTGTTTTGAAAAGCACAAAACACAAACATAAATACCGGATAATCTGACTTGGTACAGACACGGAACACTGGTGGGGTTAAACCGGTTTTATGGATACCCAAACCTCCCCTTTATATATCCTGTAACATACAGCAACAGTATGAGTACCAGCAAGGTGGCCAATTAATTGCTAAAAACTGGTTGGACGGTACATACTTTAGGCAGCAGGGTCACAATGTGCTCGTTTTAACTGTAAAAATAGCTAAGTGGTCGGATACTGTCGTTATTCAGAAATTAACACTCCAATAAAGTGTTTCTGTTTTCAAAGTAAATGGATTTTGCTTTTATAATCATTGTAAGAAAAAACAAGAGGCTCACCAGAGCCCGTATCGCTCACCTGGAGTCTGGTTTTCATTGGACAATTAATCAACTATTTGACCAAGTTTGTTGTAATTGGTTCAATTGTTCAGGGAAATGCGTTTGTAGTATTAACAAAATAAAAAACTGAAAGGATATTTATCCTTGTGTAACTGCACCCACCAACAGGAAGTTGATAAAATTGACCAGGAATAAGGGTGAACCTTAAATAAATGTAACAGAACCCGACCTCAAATTACACAAACCAATAACTCCTAAACAGAATTTAGGATTCCCTTCAAAATTTCAGGGTAGGTAGATCTCAACATGGCAAACAGTTTTCAATTTACATTTCACTTCTATCTCAAATATTTTGGAGATAAATGCAAAAATGTTAAAATTTTGAAAATTTGACAAAAAAGGGCAATAACTCCTAAATGGGTTTTGGGATTTCCTTTAAAATTTCAGAATAGGTAGATCTCAACATGGCAAACATTTTTCAAATTTACATTTTACTTCTATCTGAAATAGTTTTGGAGATAAATGACGAAAGTTTGTTAAAATTTAGAAAATTTGACGAAAAAGGGGCAATAACTCCTAAATGGGTTTTGGGATTTCCTTCAAAATTTCAGGGTAGGTAGATCTTGTCATGCTGATCAATTTTATCCCATGTCAGATTTTTGATATCTGTAACGGTTTTTAAGTTATAAGCCAAAAACAACACACGCACTCCTATATTCTATTTTAAGCTACGACAGCCATGTTTTATGTCAGATCAAAATAATTTGAGGATCGTTTGTAGAGGACATGTCATAGATCATTCCTATTAAGTTTCAAATCAATCGGCCCAGCGGTTTCAGAGGAGAAGATTTTTGAATGAAAAATTTTTGAAAATTTGACAAAAAAAAGGGCAACAACTCCTAAATGGGTTTTGGGATTTCCTTTAAAATTTCAGAATAGGTAGATCTCAACATTGCAAACATTTTTCAAATTTACATTTTACTTCTATCTCAAATAGTTTTGGAGATAAATGACGAAAATTTGCTAAAATTTTGAAAATTTGACGAAAAAAGGGCAATAACTCCTAAATGGGTTTTGGAATTTCCTTCAAAATTTCAGGGTATGTAGATCTTGTCATGCTGTTCAATTTTATCCCATGTCAGATTTTTGATATTTGTAACGGTTTTTAAGTTATAAGCCAAAAACAAGACACGCACATCTATATTCTATTTTTAGCTACGACAGCCATGTTTTATGTCGGATTAAAATAATTTGAGGATCGTTTGTAGAGGACATGTCATAGATCATTCCTATTAAGTTTCAAACCAATCGGCCCAGCGGTTTCAGAGGAGAAGATTTTTGAATGAAAAGTTTACGACGGACGGACGGACTGACGGTACGACGGACGACGGACGCAAAGTGATGGCAAAAGCTCACCCTGGCATAGCCAGGTTAGCTAAAAATCAATCTTAATGTGAACCCGGCCTGATTCTTTAGAATATGACATTTTCCGTGTTAGTTTACAAACCAGCACTGAAGGAGTTTTAAATAAAACGGTATGGATTTAAAAGGCATAGTTTTGAATTAAACATAGCAATTAGCACTTCCCCAGGTGGCCGATGAAAAGTATGTATTATAAATATATCTCCGAGGTCGTAAGCCTGATAGGGGTATATCTAATTCACGACATTTTTCAAAATGCAAATGACATCTTTTAATAATTTAGAAGGAGGGTCTTTCAGTGATTTCACCTTGTGTTATGATATTAATTACGACAATATCTGGTAATATTTTATGACATATAAATACAATATAATTCATCCTTACCTTTGTTGTAAGCTGTCCCTTGGTCAGTTCCAATACACTAAATATGACCAGAATGCTCAATAATATTTCCATAGTAACAGTAAATTTCATATCATCATTAATGCAGAAATATAAAGTCTTTCTTACAATGAACAACCGCAGTTTATTATAGTTAATACAGATGGTTTATAACTAGAATTCTAGGGAGTTTACAATCAATTCACTATATAATTTCAAGCACACACGCTGAAGTTCGTCATAACACGTTTAATTAAAACGTATAAACCAATTGAAAATATTAAATTATGATTGCCTGATATTTCCGTTATGTAACATTTCCCGTCTTAATTGGATGGTAAAAATAAACCAAAAGGTTCATCAGTGTACTGTCAAAAATAAGATGTAGAGTGATTTATTGAAACTACTGATAAGCGATTAATTTATATATATACTGCGTTGTGCCAAATTTTGCTGTTATTAGATAAGCGTTATAAACCCCCAGGAGGGGGGGGGACTTACTATATATGACGTGTTAGGTATGTTCTGACAGAAGAGGATTTTTTTCGCAAAATCACCGTAAAGGGGTATCCTTTTTTCTCTTTCCTACAAAGGGATAATATCTGACTATCTGGAATGGGGTTATATGTCAAGAACATCTGGAACGGGGTTATAATTTGAAGGAAATATATAATTTCACTGACAATCACATTTAAAAAAAAGAAACTTGCGTGGGGAAAACAAACATAAAACAAGTATATAGCCAAATCTGGATGTCAATGTTCTACATTTGGATTGCTGGTTAAAAAGGGGTATTATTTTAGACACAGATTATCTGTAATGGGGTATTTAACATGGTCAATTTTTTTCTGGAAAGGGGTCAGGGTATCAACCTTAACCTCCCAATGTTCTACTTAGAAAGTGCACGTGCTAACAAACAGCGCTTTTATTGTTAAAAATAGCTCTCAGATCATAATGTGACATCCTCCTTGTCATGTTTGTAGTTTTCTGACCATTCCTTTTGTTTCTATACTATATCTATTTGATTTTCAACTTTTAACCTATTATTTCGATATTACAAACTTCAGTCGCTGGTTTTATGAACAGCCGTGCATTTCAAATAAATGACGCATTAAGAAACGACTGCTATCCTTCTCTCCGCATATGTTACATCCCCTGTTTGAATTCAGGTCCCAAGTTTTGAAAATCAAAATTCTTATTCCTTATTGCATATATAAATATATTGTATGACAATAATGATTGGAAATAAAATGCACAAATTAAACTAATCAGATCGAGGCGGTTGGAAACGTCATCTATCTTCGCGATCCCCACATGTGCACCACTTTCACAATCATGTTTGAATATGGGCCATATTTTTTACTCTACATACATGTGTACAGTGTGCGACAATACTATATAAAAATAAAATTCGTCAGGTGAAAAATGAAAGAGGAGTTCAGATTACAAGCTTAATTTTACAATTTCAAAATTAAACCTCTGCGGGCCCCACATTTTGAAAAACCTTATTGCATATCATCTACTTACAATATATGAAATTACTATATAGAAATGAAATGCATTAATTGAAAAAAAATTAAATACGAGTTTTGGTTACAAGCTGAAATTTACAACTTAAAAATTTAGAAATGATACTCCCATAAAGTGTGTCTGTTTTCAAAGTAAATTGATAGTGCTTTTATAATCAGTATAAGAAAAAAATTCAAACCTGAGTCAGTAATTCTCAATGTGAACCCGGCCTAATTCTATAGTTCGTTTGCGTTTACGACAAATGAATATATATATAACATCTTCCGTGTTAGTTTAGAACCCAGCATTGAAGGAGCCTCAAATAAAGCGACATAAACACAAAACGCATAATTTTGAATTCAACACAGAAAATAGCACATTCCTTGGTGTTACATGTATGCATTATAAATATATCTATGATTGATTTCACCTTGTGTAATGATTAACTTTTAATTGACAATAGTGCATAGAAATAAAATTAATCAGATGCAAAATTAACGGGGAGTTCAGTTCACAAGCTTAAATTCACATTTTCAAGTTTTTATATATGGCTTTTTTCTGAATGATAGATACTTTTGTTCTCATTCTGAACTTATTTACATTTTATTTAAAATAAAGATATCGATATGCTTCAACCGGACAAAATAGGTGGAGTGAAGTTATAAATAAAGCATAAAATCACAAGTAC
The DNA here is from genome assembly GCA_028015205.1 of Mytilisepta virgata. Lineage (NCBI taxonomy): Eukaryota > Metazoa > Mollusca > Bivalvia > Mytilida > Mytilidae > Mytilisepta > Mytilisepta virgata. The sequence goes on along the minus strand of CM051514.1, from coordinate 46,802,339 downwards.
ATGTATAATATAACTAAACAAATATCCAGAGATTACAACATGGTCATCAATGGTGGAAATCCATACCATACCGTAAGCCTCGAATGGCCCCAGAGCATTTCGTGTGTAGTTATTTCCAGCGATATAATATCATGTCACAATATACAAATAAACTTAAAAGTTAACCGAGACAAAGACATTCATGACCATACTTTCCTGACTTAGAACACGAGCATAAAATGTGGTGGGACATAAATGTTTTGTTCATGTTTTGTGGTCTTTTTGACGTAGTTCCAGAAGATTGTTGAACTGATGCCGTTTACTGGTTGGTGTCATTGCTGAGCTTTAAGGGGATACGATACAATAAGGTTCCTCCACTGAATATTTGCTGAAAATTTACCAGATGGTCAATTTTTATGTATACTTTTCAAATATGTATAAAAAAAACCATACCTTCATGACTTAGTTTTTAAGATAATCAACACGAATTTTGGTATATTTGAGCCAAAAACACAAAATTTTTCATTTTTCAAAAGTGTCACAAAAAAGTCTCTTAACTTTTTAACGAAAAAAGAAAACTTTACCAAGTCTTTGTAAAATATTCCTAACCATTTCTAATAAATAAATGATGAAAAAGATTGATAAACTAATTAGGAAATTATGCAAATTTAAGTCAAATAAGGAATATTGATAATAATTTCGTAACTTTAGATGCATGTAGAAAAAATCCTCCACTGATTTTTTCTTTAAAATTAAGTATACTTGACTTTACTCTTTACTCATTATCTCGCCCTGCTACTGTATCGTATTCCCTTAATGTTTTGAAACAATAGTTATTGTAGTAACCACGTTTGATCTAAAACGTCAATGTCTTTCCTAAGTTTTGGCCACGATCACGTCTGATTAAATTTACATTATTGGCATTTTCATTTGAAAACAATAACCAGTTTTATCAAAAGTATTTATTACAAAATCAAAAGACAAAGAGGTAACAATATTAATAATGAAGACAATATACTTCTACATCCAGCATTCTCCGGGTTATCTAAAAAAAAAAGAAGAAAAACTTGAGTACTGAGAAAACTAACTCTCAAGGATGATTAGTCAGCAACTTTTAGCGTAGTGAACTTCATTTTTTTGTCATCAAAAACTGTAAAAACTGTATCTATCATGTCTATCTTTAATATACTTAATTTCATAAAATATTTTACTACGGTTGTTACTTTGCACATCAAGACAGATGCCTTATATATGGAACGGGAACATCTTACCTTTCCGGAGAACCTGAATAATCTTTTAATTAATGTAAGCTGGGTATTTTTTGTGACAGTTTTATTTTCCTTATTTTCACAGTAGGAGATAAAACGTGTAAATAAAACAACCACAATATAAATTTTAATGCTTTATCTGTGTCGATAGACTGGGAATGGCGAATTAAAATCAGCGGGAAGTTGAAAAAAGACGTTCCAAACATTTTTCGCTTTACAACATAAAGGAGTTCATGTTGTCTGTTGTTTTTAGTTTGAATTGTTTTTATTGCCTTTTCCAATTGCTCATTCGTGTTTGTTTGTGTCTTGATGTACGTTTCTGTTTTGTACTTTTAGCTCTGACAGTTTTCATTAAGTTTGTTATTTTTTATATCATTGATTGTAAATATCATAATGTTGACTATTCCGGTGGTATTTTTTTAATTGGTATTCCATATTCCTTACTTTTTACAAAGAATCTCATTGCTTAAATTCTATGCACATTTCTTGGCCCGTTTGAGAAGTTTTGATCGTGAAAGTTCCCACCAAAAAAAAAAGTTCGGAAGACCTCTTGGACTTTTAAATTGTCATTAGAGTAAAAATGATAAAACTCTAAATTATGAAATTTATCCACTCTCGATAATTAACTTTTTCATTTTCTAAAATGCTCGGACAACCTCGAAGTTTAAAAATGAAAATGTGTTTATCTCGAGGGTTCCGTAGCTGTAGTTCGAAGGTCCGGTAGCTCGAAGGTTCATTAGTCCGAAGATCCATTGGTCCGATAGTCCAAAGGTCCAATGGTCCGAAGGTTCATGACTTACACTAAAACGGGACTTTTGTCGTGGCTTGGCTTGGAGTAAATGCACACCTGTTTTGAGAATGGAAAAGGGGGAGGGGGTAAAACGATTCTTAAATTTGTATTGCTTGTTCAGAAATGTTTTCTGTTGATCCGAGTAGGTCATAAGTTTGTCCATCCCGGTTACTATATGCATGGTATCGCCGGTTCCATGATCTCATAGGAATTGGTTACCCTGTTGCTCCACGCCTCCAATCCTGTTATTATATTTGTGAGGACTATATCATATTGTATTCAATAAAATGGTTTTTAGTAAGTAAAAATATTTTTTGAAAATTTGCAATAAATTAAGACGCGTTCCAGATACCACGATAACAAATGATCACTTACACAATCATTTTCGCATGATGGCTTTTTTAGACATTTCAACTGTTTTTTTACCATATGGAATTTTTCTCATGCTATTTTTGATAATTTAGGCCCGTCTAAAATTGTGTAAAAAAAAGATTAGGCCCGAAACACCATTATATTGTGTCTAAATTTAGCTATGAGAATTTGTGACATCTCTTTTTAAATAGAATTCGGGTTTTTATATAGAAAGATGCGACATCATGGGGGCACCATTTTTATTAGAAGTTAAGTGTGCTTTTAAATAAAGTTGGTAACTTCTTTTTGTTCGAACCGCCTCGGTGGTCGCGTGGTAGCGTGCTCGTCTCGGGTTCGACCCCTACCTGATCAAACCAAAGACATTAAAATTATTTGCTGCTTCTTGGCCAAGCTGGTCGGCTCGGAGTCAGGATGGGGTGATATATCTTCCTACGGACAGTTACCTCGTGAGCTAGCATATTAAAAATTCATCTCTACATGTAGTCCAAAGCAGGGATCATATTCATATCATATCAACATGTTATCGTCCTGATATGCTCTTAATAATTACCACTGGACGTTAAACAGGAAATATTTAGCATTTTTAATGGAGTAAGGATACCTGGAATTTCCTTAGTATTTGGGGGAAATTAAGAGTACAGAAAAGGGATTCCACAGGGAGATCTCATTGAAACCAGGTTTGTGAAAAAAATCATTTCTAATTGTACCACGAAAATCGAACCTGTGGTGCAGATATATGCATTGTACTAGATTTTATCTTGCTTTAAGGCAAACGAAATACTGGGAAATGACAAAATGACGTCAAGTTTATGCCATTTTATATGAATTATTAAATAAAAATAAATTGTGACCCTTAACCAAAGTTTAAGCAACATGGCGGCAGCCATGCGAAATCACGTTCCGCCATTTGCTTCCGATCGCGACGTGATAAATAACGATTATCTTGTTTAACATTCAGTGTCATGAAAGTAAAAATAAATACCAACGAATCCACCTGGTATCAAATTAGAGAAGAAAAGAAGATGCAGATGAAATTGTAACATTTTTCCTCCCTCCATTACAAAGTTTTCACTAAATACGGACAAAGCAAACGTAAAACCTTAAGCTTCGCTCGCTTTTCAGGTAACACCTGTTTCATGTTATATAGTCCAAATACCTTAAACTAATAAAATTAAATCAAAATATCGTACATACTTACCCTCCATGTTAATAATATCACCAGGTAAGTTGTTAGGTTGATTATCTGGATTTCTGTTAGATATTAGTAGATTATTCATTGGTCTCTCTGTCACTTTCGTTTCAGTTGTCGTGAGTTTTATAGTCGTAGGAATAGTATTTAAACGAGTTGTCGTTCTTTTTTTAGCATTTAGTTTAGCTGTAACAACTTCCGGTTGTCGTGCAGGTAACATTCCCGGATTTTTTAAATTAGTGCTTATGGATTCCATATTGAGATCATTACTTTGAGGCTGACCTAGTTTTAAGCCTAACTTATTTAACTGTATGTTTTTATCACTTTGGAACTGACTTCTATTTGTTTGAGTCACCAGTGACCCATTAGTCTGCGCATTACTTGACGAATTAGGTGGTTTTATTATACCAGACTGCTGAATATCTTGACTGTTAGAAAGGTTCGGAACACTTCCTGTACCATTGTTAGGGGGTCGTTGTATATTAGCCATTATCCCTTTTCTCTGGTTAGATATTATTTGTGCATTATTAGTAACAAATTTTGAATTAGTTGGTCCATTTTGTACAGTACGTTGTAATGCGTTACTTATCCTTCCTGGTTGGTTATTAGACTTGACGTTATTTGGTGATTGATTAGTGCTAAATCCAATCTGGGATTTTTTGTCATTTGCACCAACTTGTTGATTAGCCGACTTTTGGACGGGATTATTTTTCGCAATGTTATTTGCAGTAATTTGTTGATTAACTGACTTCTGGGAGGGACTATTTGGCGCAATGTTATTTGCAGTAATTTGTTGATTAATAGAACTCTGGACTGGACTATTTGGCGTAATGCTATTCGCAGGTACCATACGTTGCTGTTGTACATTAGGATTTCGTCCAACAATAACATTATTTAGTTGTGGATTACCCTTAATAGGCCTAGGGGCGCCATTATTCTGTTGAGGATTATAAGAAATTTGCCTAGTTAATCCGCCATTTTGTGGAAGATTTGAGGTTATTTGTTGTGACAGGGTAATTGTTGCCTCTGGGTTTCTCCAAGTGTAATCGAACGGTCTGTGAGGAGTGGGCTCAAGTATAAACATTTTCCTTGGTCCGGAAATTGGTGGTTTTATAAAATTTGATATTGGTTGGGTATTTATCCGCCTTGCAGCTGTAAAAAAATATTGTTAATGCATACAAATACAATTAGTGTAAAATATATTAATAAGAGAATTCCAACAAAAATGAAAACGAAACATAAATAAAAGTACCGTAAATATAGAAACACGAGGCGTTGTCAACTAGAACAACATTCGTAAGGTGTACCTGTTATTAAATTATGTATTAGTAATAACATAATTGAAAGAAAAAAGCAGATTATTTTTGCGGGTATTTGTGCCATATTTTCACTTTAGTTTGCAAAACGTTAAGAAAATCAATTTAAATTCGGCAGTTCCACAATACATTTTATACAAAAAAACGCATTTGTCATAATGGACAAGAAATGATTTGTAGGAAAATTTCGACATAAAATCCCCACATGCACTTGACAAATGTTTCAACAAAGAAACATCTCCTCCATTACCAATTATCGCTAATTCTATTTTGATGTCCTATATATCCACTTTCAGCACATTTGTAAAGAGGCTTTTATGTAAACACAAATTTTGTCAGCTTTAACAAGAAAGGGTATCTTTTTCCACACGAAATTTTTTACCTCTCCAAAGAAATCAGGCAATACAACCACAATGGTTGTGAACAACAAGTATGAAAATGTTGTACATTGCAATTCAAATTTACGTACACAGGTAGGCCGCGCCATTTTGATTATTGAATGACCTGACGGTTACCGAATTAGAATGGAAATAATTCATGGGGGTAATAGTGCTGTGGTCATTTAAACATGGACTGTGCCTTCATATTCGCATTTTATACCTCGCGATCGCTCGGTATAAAATATTCGAATATGTAAGGCCTAGTCTATGTGTAAATGACTACAACCCTTTAAACCCCATGAATTATTTCTTTATTTTTCACCCGCTAAAATAAGCCACTTTAAGGTTATAATAGTTAGAAAGTGTGTTTTGAGTAGTATGTGGGTTACAGGTTTTATTTCATCTGTTTACCTTTCTTTTCTTTACTTCTTGTCACTATAAATTCCAAAAAGTGAATATACACAATTACACAATTGCACTCAAAACCTTTAATAATAAACGAGATTTTACAAAGGTATATAATCGTGCATGTGTAAATGACGTTTGAGTATATTTTAAGACTTTGCATGTTTTAAATAACCCCCAATTTGCTTTGTAGTTGAAAGCAACCAATTTCCAGCACAACCAACATTCAGACATAGCATGTACTATGTTTGCGTTGTAACCATCAGTATATTCTCTCACATCATATGTTTGACTTTGATAAACTTTGGAATTGTGTTACAAGTGAGGTTTTGAGTTGAGTTTTAACTCCCTCGAATAACGATTTTGACAACGCTGTGTGTGCTCAGTATATACCGTTTTGATAATTGATTTGTTTGGTATTGTTTTTGCCCGTGAGCATACATGATGAGAGTATTTTTGCATATACATGTACACTTCGTCAAAAGTGTATCATGGAATGCTTATTGCTACATGTTTACCAGTGAAATTGATGTTTTAAGAAGTGAAATTGGGACCCCCTTTGTGTCCCCAGCTGAGTTGATAGCGTTCGGCATTAGTGTTAAACTGATATTTAAAATTTATTGGTATATAGAAGTATCTGTCTCTGTATAATTTTTCAAACTATTAAATTACTAAACGTTAACTGATATAATTTGGACTCCAAGTCAGTTGCTAGTATTTCGATACTTGTTCGAAATCGAAACATTTTGGATCGTTGTTTTGGTTTTGGTTTTCAACATTTTAGGCCTAGAGAACAAACTGATGAGTAGTAATTTGACGAAATGTGCACACCTTGTGCATTAAAATTGGTATAAAGAATTTTATATTGAAATTAACTGTTAAACGTTAAATTTTGTGAACACTAAGGGGTATCTACCTCATACATAGCTCTGTCCTTATAGTGTGGGCTTTTTTGAATTTGCTCTTTAACGTTTCTGATTATTGTTTTGATTTTCATCATCAAAATTTGTACCAAAGAATTGATTTAAGCTTACCACCAACAGGATTTATTTCTGTCGACATTATGTCAGTGTAGATAACACGTAGACTCTGTACCACAGTAGCTCTATAAATATAAATAGAATTATAATTAAAGAAACTGTCCAGCAAAATTCCGTGCACTAAACCACTCATCTAATCGACGAAAAGGTACATTATAGATTTGTTTGAACCGTGCGGTGATGAAATGAACAAGAATTGCCTTTGTGTGTTTTGATGACCTTTCCAATCAGCCAATCAGATTTCAGCCTTCATGATTTTGAAGGTCATCAGAACAGAAAATAAATTTAAAATGGAATGTTGTTAGATCTACATGCAGTGACTGAAGACAGCAATTAGTAGATCTAATTTTAATTAGATTGACGTAAATCACTCACATGAATCTAACGTTTTCTCTCATATTTGGTTCTGGAATCCACTGGAATTGAATGGTTGACCTATCATCATTTGTCACGTGTGTCAAAGACTGTCCATTTGGACATACAATTGTTTTTGATACACTTTGATCAACGGGAGCAAACTGTCCATAAGACGTGGCTCCACCCATTTCTGTCCTGGCCTGAATGATAAAGCCTCTAAAATATCGTGATAATCCTCGAATGGTTACTGAAATGATAGATAAATTATAATAAAAAAAATGCCATGAATGGGTGATATGGAAGAGACCATTTAGCTCTTTCGTGTAACCTTTTATTATTGCAAGATTTGTCATTAACGGAAGAAAGGAATATGGCCATTTTCCCCTGTATTTCTATTTTAAAAGCGAGTTCATAACGTATATGAATATTAAAGAAACTAAATTTAATACTTAAGCATTAATAAGTTTGAGTTTTCTACACTTGACAATAATACAGACAAAGGATAATGCTGATCTTCATCTCAAAGTCACAGTGAGGCATTCAACACGGAGAAACATCTTGCATTTCATTGAATGATTAATATATATTTAAATGTTATGATTCAGAAATGTAATCATCTTGTTACTATAGATAATATATAGTTGCCCTAAGCAGTAACCATGTTTTTTACATGTACTTTGGGTTATATTTAATAAATGCACTGAATGACGTTTCAGGAACACTATATAGGTGTTTTTGTATAAATGTACCAGCCAATGCCTTCAGGAAACCTTATATCATTCCATAATGACTAAACTATGAATCTACCATTATACTTAGCGCGTTCAAATGAAGTGATCCAAGACCAAAATATTTTTTTTTCATAGCTTCTATAAATTTGTAGGACGGATGCCTTGATTTTGTTCTAATTCGATCCTATAGTATTAATTGCTGCTTTTGCATTTATTTCATTTTAATTGATGACCAAATCATTGGTTCACTTTTTTGACAATTATTTAGCCATGGGTAAGGGGTTGTTGTTTTATATTTTAGTCATGGGTAAGGGGTTGTTGTTTATTATTTTAGTCATGGGTAAGGGGTTGTTGTTTATTATCTTATTCATGGGTAAGGGGTTGTTGTTTATTATTTTAGTCATGGGTAAGGGGTTGTTGTTAATTATTTTAGTCAATGGTAAGGGGTTGTTGTTTATTATTTTCTTCATGGGTAAGGGGTTGTTGTTTATTATTTTAGTCATGGGTAAGGGGTTGTTGTTTATTATTTTAGTCATGGATAAGGGGTTATTGTTTATTATTTTAGTCATGGGTAAGGGGTTGTTGTTTATTATTTTGTTCATGGGTAAGGGGTTATTGATTATTATTTTAGTCATGGGTAAGGGGTTGTTGTTTATTATTTTAGTCATGGGTAAGGGGTTATTGTTTATTATTTTAGTCATGGATAAGGGGTTATTGTTTATTATTTTAGTCACGGGTAAGGGGTTGTTGTTTATTATTTTACTCATGGGTAAGGGGTTGTCGTTTATTATTTTAGTCATGGGTAAGGGTTGTTGTTTATTATTTTATTCATGGGTAAGGGGTTGTTGTTTATTATTTTAGTCATGGGTAAGGGGTTGTTGTTTATTATTTTAGTCATGGGTAAGGGTTGTTGTTTATTATTTTATTCATGGGTAAGGGCTTATTGTTTATTATTTTAGTCATGGGTAAGGGGTTGTTGTTTATTATTTTATTCATGGGTAAGGGGTTGTTGTTTATTATTTTAGTCATGGGTAAGGGGTTGTTGTTTATTATTTTAGTCATGGGTAAGGGGTTATTGTTTATTTTAGTCATGGGTAAGGGGTTATTGTTTATTATTTTAGTCATGGGTAAGGGGTTGTTGTTTATTATTTTAGTCATGGGTAAGGGGTTATTGTTTATTATTTTAGTCATGGGTAAGGGGTTGTTGTTTATTATTTTAGTCATGGGTAAGGGGTTGTTGTTTATTATTTTAGTCATGGGTAAGGGGTTATTGTTTATTATTTTAGTCATGGGTAAGGGGTTGTTGTTTATTATTTTATTCATGGGTAAGGGGTTATTGTTTATTATTTTAGTCATGGGTAAGGGGTTGTTGTTTATTATTTTAGTCATGGGTAAGGGGTTGTTGTTTATTATTTTAGTCATGGATAAGGGGTTATTGTTTATTATTTTAGTCATGGGTAAGGGGTTGTTGTTTATTATTTTACTCATGGGTAAGGGGTTGTCGTTTATTATTTTAGTCATGGGTAAGGGGTTGTCGTTTATTATTTTAGTCATGGGTAAGGGTTGTTGTTTATTTTAGTCATGGGTAAGGGGTTGTTTATTATTCTAGTCATGGGTAAGGGGTTGTCGTTTATTATTTTAGTCATGGGTAAGGGGTTGTTTATTATTTTAGTCATGGGTAAGGGTTGTTGTTTATTGTTTTACTCATGGGTAAGGGGTTGTCGTTTATTATTTTAGTCATGGGTAAGGGTTGTTGTTTATTATTTTAGTCATGGGTAAGGGGTTGTTTATTATTTTAGTCATGGGTAAGGGGTTGTCGTTTATCATTTTAGTCATGAGTAAGGGGTTGTTGTTTATTATTTTAGTCATGAGTAAGGGGTTGTTGTTTATTATTTTAGTCATGGGTAAGGGTTGTTGTTTATTGTTTTAGTCATGGGTAAGGGGTTGTTTTTTATTTAAGTCATGGGTAAGTGTTGTTGTTTATTATTTTAGTCATGGGTAAGGGGTTGTTGTTTATTTGATTCGCTTAGTTCGAATCATATCCGTAGACCTGATAAAGTTTACTTGACTATATACATGTACTTCAATATAACTCTTTACTGGTTTTTCAGTTACTGTACTTGTAACAGAATATACATGTTTTAAAATTTATTTTTCAGAATATAAATGTACAAATAGAACATAGGACCTCAAACCACACCTCTTCCAATTTCCTATTATAACTAATATGAAACTGCTTAATGTGTGTAAAATATATTTAATTAAGTATACGATGTCTATTTTAATGGTTAACGTGTATGTGTGTTAGTTTTAAGTTAAAGGTGGCCTGGAAGTATTTTCAGGGACAACAATGCAGTTAATATACAATATTTTTCTAATTGGCTCCAAATCAAGGTATTGTTTTTTTTTCTAATTTGTCCGATCCTAAATAGACTTTTAAGACATCGCCTTTCGTTTCTGACTTTTGTGATTCTTCACCTCCCCTCTCAATTATTAAGACGAAAAAATCCTAGGAATAGCAAATCCATTTAGAATGGGCTAATCTTTGTTCATGTTAATTTTGGCAAAAATATTTTTTTTATTTAGCCTTATGATACTGTACCTGTTATGGGCGCTCTCCTGCAGTCAATAGGCATCACACAAGGTAGATATACTCCTGTAGAAAGTTCTATCCTATAAGGAGCGGGACCTTCCTGGTTTGGAAACTGTTCTCCCGTTACTGGGTTTGTATGTATTGGTTGTAAATCCATACAAGAATCTTGAGTTCTCGGAGCTCCATTCGGATACCCTTTTATCACAGACACGAATATTGTGTAAAGCATTAAAATCCTATAATTTTTAATGAAATTGATTTTGAAATCCATGTTTAAGTTAAATGATTCGATAGTATATTTTATTTTCCGTAAGCTGGTCAAATAAGTGTCACAACAAATTTTTTATCAGTTGGTCATCTGCTCATCAATCAGTTCTCGACACTTGGAGTTTCATTTTCGTAATTTTTAGATGCGTGAATCACTTTTCAGAAAAATACGCAAATTTTTCGACAAACCATGAAAATTTATTCTTTAAAGAATTTTTAAGTCATTTTTAGAGAGAATTTTTATCACTTCAACATATGTCTTTCTGAGCGAATAAAAATGTTATACAAGAACTCGTGTCTTCCGGGTGTTACACATATAAACATGTATGACATATTATTAATATATAATCATGTAGATTTGGTTCAGATTTTAGTTAAAAACAAACTGTAACACGTCAAATACATGTGAACCTTATGATGGAAGAGCTCACTCTTTACACTAAGCGGGTATTAAGTAAATACGGAGGGTCCTCTTCGTATCATCCAAACTTTTCTAACAGTTTCAAGGGCAAGGTAAACGAAAATAACTTTCAATGTGCTTTATTTACAATGGCCACAAAGACAACAATATTAAAGTACAATGGACGCAGAGCATATTAGTCCCCTACCAGCAAAGCGGACGTTTTTCCAAATAATCTTATTTTTGGTATGTGAGCTTATAATTATGAGCTACAGAGCAAGCCGATCGGGTAATTATTGTGTACCCCTTGCAAACATAGTTTCATGATTTTTAGGAGTTACTCTGTCCATACGCCTTCGTCTGATTCACATACTCAAGGGGATTTTGCATGTTTTCTCACAGCTCAAGACGGTAGGGGACATTGTATTGCCCAGCAATATTTTCAGAATGATTATTACTGATATATCAACCGAGTAGTTCTGGCCATTAAATAGATACTCAGAACTCATCCAGTTTTAGGAAAATGTGATAAACCAAGAACTATACCCCTGATGTATTTTTGGTTTAATCCTTTCGATTTTGAATTTGAATATGGTTTTACAACTTTTTGTTTATTGTTTCTCAATTCCATGTTTTTTTTTTTTGGGTTTATAGACATTATACAATTACGGCCCTCATTTGAGGTAGACATTCAGATTTGGCAATCCGAGAGATCGCCAAGGGTTGTTAAATCTGAATGTCTTCCTCAAATGAGGGCCATAATTGTTTATTATTTTTTCCACAGGTGCAAGACATAATTTGACTCTCGTGGCTTTAAATGCAGACGAATTACGCAGTTGTCTCCCTTGCGGGGAAATTGGGATGTTCCTCGCGATGTTCAATTTTTGTAAAAGCTTTCAATTTATTTTTTATTCACATGACAGTTTTTATCCAATGAGAGTATTTTAAAATATTTAAAAAATAATAAAAAATGCTATTATGAACAAAAAGCCAATCAACATTGGTACAAGATAATGTTTCATAGCCTTTCTGCTACTGTTCTTACACACTCTTTTATTTGGATTTCGGTATTACGGAAGTTCCCCTTATTCAAATTGTCTCGGTTTTCTCTTTACGAAATTCAAACAAAATTACGATAAAACAATATTGTATAACGGTTACGTATTTATAGACATCTGGGCTTTTGCTCCCTATTACGACTACACGGACCAGTCCTTACATCTAATCAGTCTGTTCACACGTACTTATAAAAAAACCTATGATACCAAATTCACCCCGTACGATGCACATTACTGAATTAACATTCTCCAGGCACGCTCGTGACCTAAACTGTGCAAAGCCCCCCCCCCCCCCAAAAAAAAAAATCGAAAATAATGAAAACATTGTGAGCAATAGAACCAAAGTGAATGGTCAACATTGCATGAAAGAGTTGAATCTTTACTTTTCACAAAATTTCAATATTTTATCAACTTTCATTTCATAGTTTCATTAACGCTTAGACCAATCTATAATTACATTGTAAATTGAAATTTGATTTTAATTCTAGTTCTTTGGATTTTGTATGGCAAAACTATGTGGCGGAATTTTCATATTTTTAATTTTTTTCCTTGAGGACTAGGTTTTTCAGGCGAAGATCAAATTTACGTGCGTCACAAATGTTTTTAAACTAAAATGTTGTAAAAATGTAAAAAAATCTCTTTTTTTACCACATTTTAGGAGCGTACGAACACTTTTATGTTTAATTTCTTGAAAAATGAAGATGTGGGCAGAAATTTCTGCATTTTTTCAAAATGAAGCGTCAAAAACTTTTTTCTCAAAATTTACATAGTCCAAAAATTGGAGCGGCGAAATCCAAAGAAATAAATGTCAATCTGGTCTGGCCTTATATTTCATACATCGAGTATAGTTTGTACTTTTAAAGGTACATGTAATTAGAGATATCTATAACAGGATACAAAAATATTTTAAAACATGTGAATACTTATATTTATAATTCGTATGAACCGAATCGTATCTGTCGCATAGAGACTGTATGATGCACAACAAATTAAATAGAATCATTTAAATTTTATTTAAATCTTCTGAATGAACGCATTCTATCAAAAGCTTTCATCATTTGATGAAAGAAAATCAAATAAAGAAAATATATAGGCAAATACAGACAGTACAATAGATCTTTTTTTTCAATAAATAGAACTCCTTTTAAATATTTTTGAATTGAAAGTTTATTGAAGCAATTTATATTCATGTAAATGGTGTGACGACGTCTTGTATATTTTGCTGGATAAAACTTCAACACAGATGTAGGTAGATATATTCAGTTAATTTCACTTACAAAATTACAGAATTTATAAAATGTGTCGTTTGTCTTCAATCTATATATATTAAATAGTAAAATTTATACGAATTGTGTAACTTTATACCATTAAAAATGTTTTAGGGGGACGGGGTGTTGGGGGGAGGGGGTCTTACTAAGATTCCCTTTTTGTCACTTTCTCCTTTGTTGGGGTAGGTCTTACTTAATAATACTTTTTGTCATGTTTGTTGTCATTAATTGTTTTATTTATATTTTTGTATTTTTATTTTGTTTTTCATTTTCCCTTTTCAATTTGTTGCAATATGTTCCTTCCGATAATTGAAAAGAATTTCCATATCAATTGGTACTATAGCAATATGGTATTGATATTTTCATATCTTTCTTTATAATTCCCGAAGGTAGTATTATTGAGTCGAGTATAGCTATTTTTTGGCACGAGGCGAAGCTGCGGGTTTATATAGCCATGATAGAGGCAATACGAATTTTCGAAAACTATAATACATGATCAATCTGTTAACATCATATTTAATTTCCAGCAACTTGTGATATTTTTGACGACTTCGAAAAGGCTGATACTTTGCAAAATGCAAATGATAGTTTTTATTCATTTAGGAGGAGGGGAGTCTTTCAGGAATTTTATGTGATGTAAATACAAGATATCTAGTTACATTTTATTGTATCGTAGTGTATTGATAGTGCTTTTGATGTGATAAGTGTAATTTATGTTTCCGAAATCCGAAAAATATCTCAAAATTCTGAATAGTAAATAATAGCAAATAAAGAAAAATCAAAACCCCAAAACGACATATCTACTGTAAATCCATTCGATATTCGAAATATCCGAAAATAATTTCAAAATTCATGTAAATATTGTGATTCTTATATATATTTTCGTCTAGTTATTATTTCGAAAACATTTCAAGTATTGCAATGTTTTACCGGGTGTTTTCTTTTCTCTTCCAGGTCAATCCTACTACCATTTGTAGACAACAATTATGGATCCCGAACTAAAACCACTGATACTTTGTGATTTATGTAAGAATATACTGATTGACCCTCGATATCTCCATTGTTTACACACTTTCTGTCGTACTTGTGTAAATGATGATATAAAACGCAATCAAGTATCAGAATCATCTCGAACTTACTACTGTCCGAAATGTTCAAGGGTGAAAAAATTTCCGAGTGAAATTTCAATCAAGAATTGGGCAGATAATCTACCAAAGAACACACTAGCATCAACTGTAATTGACGCATATAACCTTAAAACAGGCAACGTGACGTGTAAACCATGTGAACGGAAGCGGAAGTCAGCCACAGCCACCAAGTGGTGTATCAAATGTAAGGAGCCATTATGTGACACATGTGTGGAAAATCATAATTCCTTCAAAACAACAATGGGACACGAGATTACAACAATTACCGATCTAAAAGGTCGAAACGTAAAGGAGCTGCTCATACCCCCGCCTTGCGAAGAGCATCAAGAAGATTTAGATAGTTATTGCTACGACCATAAGTGTTTTGTTTGTAATTCTTGCAAAGCGAATACCCATCGATCGTGTAAATCTGTCTTTCCCGCGTCTGTTTATGCCGAGAGAACTCGCGACGAAAGTAAAACTTTGTCTCATTCTTTAGCACAGCATGAAAAAAATGCAAAAACTATATTAGACAACCGGATGGATGAAAAGGAAACATTAGAATTAAATAAGACGAAGATAAAGGATCAAATAATTTTTGTACGACAAAAAATAAACGATCTTCTGACAAAATATGAAAAACAGTCTTTAAAAGAATTGGATGATATTTACTCTAAAGAGAAACATGTTCTTGATACTGACATACTTGGTGTTCAAGGAATTTACAATACATCACAAAATATGCATAGTGTTCTGAAAGCGGCATCAAAAAATGCTAGTGACGTTCATTTTATAGAATGGCACGGGAAAATTGAGAAAGAATCAAATATGTTAAATGACGTCATTTACGACATTCACGAGCCTCTGACTAGTCCTCGAATCACGTTCGCTATAAATCCTGACCTTGAAAAGGTCATACAGTCAGTGAGTAATCTTGGTGGTTTTAGTATTAAGAAAGAAAATGTAAAGTT
Source organism: Mytilisepta virgata (assembly GCA_028015205.1). Taxonomy (NCBI): domain Eukaryota; kingdom Metazoa; phylum Mollusca; class Bivalvia; order Mytilida; family Mytilidae; genus Mytilisepta; species Mytilisepta virgata. The sequence goes on along the minus strand of CM051514.1, from coordinate 46,786,828 downwards.
AATTTCTGGTCTAGAAAAGCCCACTGAAATATTGCAAAAAACCCAGGACGTTCAACAAGATAATATATCAATGCTTTCTCTGCAGTTATCATCTCAGCAGTACAACGTGAAAACTCACAATGACGAGCATGCCTGCTTAATTACCGGGATGGCGGTACTTCCGAATGACTTGCTTGTATGTGCAGATAAAAACAATTCAAAATTGAAAGTGTTCGATTCAGATTTTAACATCTTGTATGAGCACGAATTAGAATTTCCACCGTTTGACGTAGCAAAAGTTGATAGAACTACTGTCGCCACCACAGTTCCGGGAAGTTCATCAATTCTTATATATTCAGTGAATTCAACATTTACTTTTAAGAAATCTATCAAAACACCCGAGGCTGCTTATGGACTTGCTTATTCAAATAAACGTTTTGCATATACCTGCCCACTTTCTAAACCGATAAGCGTAAAAATGATAACAGATACGGGACAACAAATAATGAATATTTGTCCAGAAGAGAATTACCAGTCTATATTTTTGCGTCCGTGGTACTTGAAATTTGACAGCAACGGATCTCATTTATACGTGTCAGATTGCAACAGAGCTCAGATATATTGCTGTGTAGGAAATTCGCTAAGGCGATTTGCATACACGCATGAACGGTTAAATGCACCACGTGGGTTGACTGTCAAAAGGAACGATGACTTCTTTGTAGTTGGATGGGCATCTGACAATGTACACTTTGTTGATAAGAATGGAGAGTTCATCAGAGAGGTTGTGAATAGATGGAACGGGTCATTTAGTCCTCAGACAATTTGTCTTTCTCAGAATGAAGACTATCTTGTAGTGTCTCTGGATCAGACAAGCTGTAACAGTGATGTTTTATTAGTTTTTGAATTGACCGGTGATTTGATTTAAATCGAATTCTTATATTTGAATTCATAAGAAAGTTTGTAAGTTTAATTTCCATTTAAGTAGATATTTTACAAAAGGTATTAAAATGGATGTTAGGGGATTTTGTAGAAAATTTTAATACATTTTCAGTTATAAGTTATTTTGTTTTCTGAGGATATACCGTTGTAGGAAAGTTGGCATAATTATTCGATATTAGAATATTTCGTGAAAGCCCAGGTTGGTGCAACAAATCAAACTTCACAAGGAATACAAATCGTATATTTATACAATAGTATATAAAACCTTTGACAATATGTGGAAACTTATTATATATCTATATATCTGTGTTTTAAAATATTGTTGACTGTTTTGATGTATGTGTGTATATGTGTGTGTGTTTGTGTGTATGTGTGTGTGTATGTGTGTGTATGCATGTATGTATGTATGTATGTATGTATGTGTGTGTGTGTGTATGTATGTATGTATATATGTATTTGTAAAAGGGGTGACAATTCAACATTCTTGTTTGTCTTATGTCATGTATGTGGTGTTTGACACAATGAAAACTATGGTTCATTTTTGTTAATACGTCTACATAATAGGTATAAAAAGAGAACACTAAGGAAGATACTATATATATAAAGGTTTTAATTTCTATACAACCGTACATATCTTAAATATGGCCACTGAAACTGGTGCTCGACTGTTTATTCATTAGGTAAAGATATGTATAGCCTACTTAGTACTGGAATTGAACACTGGTATTTCCAGAATGGTGTTCAAAGTCAAAAGCTGTAAAAATACTAGAGATGCACATACCTTATGTAATGTATAGGCATTGATAGACAGTTTTAAATTTAACAGACTTTCAAGAGAAGGTTGGTGCTTTCACGAAAGCTACTCAATCTAGATTTTATCAGGGATAGACTGTTGAAATCCTTTCAGTGTTAAGCCTTATTCTTGTCAACACGATGTGATCATTACAATTTTCTAATATAAAAACAAAAATTTGTTGGAAATTGGTAATTTTCACTGTAGTGAAACATTTCTCTTGAGATTTCAATCTTACGAAATATTGCATGATACCGATTTTGATGCACAAGATGTACACATTTCGTCGATTTACCACTCATCAGTTGTGCTCAATGTAAGTGAAAACAAACAGACAAAACGTTGAGAAGCAAATTCAAATGCAAAAAGAATGTAAAGCCAAAATTATCTTAGGATAGAGCTATATACTAGATACGCAGTAATTTTTCTCAAATCGTGGTATTTTCTTTGGCAAAATTTAAAGTATCAATTTCATGCTAGTATCAAAACACTACCAATTGATTTGGACGGAAGGGATCGTGATGAAAATTCACGACAAGTTCGTATACGGAAAGGGTACTGCGGATTATATATTCAATAATAAAAGATCAAATCAACTGTTTTGGTTTTATTGTTCATATCTATCAGATACCAAATCAGTTTGCTTTATTCCATCTGTATCACTATCACTACTAGATAATGATAAAATTTCTTCTTTTATATCTTCTTCAATTTCACTGATTGAAAAATCATTTTTGCGATTTGTATCGTCTTCTAAGTATATATCGTCTGCTATGTTAATTTCTTTTTCCGAACGTCTGTCTTCATTTACAGAACAACTGGTTCTCGCAGACGTTTGTCGTTTACCGTTTTCTCTTGGAAACAGCAACGAGTCCAGATTGAATTCCATCTGCGCTATTTTGACATTTTTCTTATTATCTGATAGAAATTCTAAAACAGCGTTCGGGGATCCGCTCATATGTTTCCTTATTTCTACTTGAAAATTTAAGAAGTTGTTCTCTGCAATAGAAATAAAAAGAAGCCAGAAGTGGGAACCTTGTCCTGGATTCAGACCAATACTTCCGGTAGGGCGAATTCGAATCCTCTGATAACATGACAAAGCGATGTTTTCACACGAACAGATTAATCTACTTCCCTCTTCTTTCCTCCTAGAAAGTATCAGGTTTAATTGGACTTTAGGACAACAGTCTACTGTAAAATATAAAGTTGTTGACATTTTTTTCTGATAGAATAATAAAAATTCACATAGAATTTTAACTCCATAATACAAATTTAGGTCGCGTTGTAATCTGTTGAGTGTTGATCTGTCTTCCTTTCTTGTTTTCATTTTCTTTTGCATAACAAAAGATGCCCTGAAATGAAAAAGAGATTGCTTCCAAACAGATATAATATTGCATTATACAAAAAGGTTCGCATTAATGTATTCGATTGAAAGTTCTAAACTGTGAATTTTAGAAGAATTGTAATGAAATGCTTATGTGTTATATGGTGAAGTTGTGACAAAAATTTATCCGCCATATCTCTTCTTACCAATTACATACTAGTACTTTTGGATTTATTTTTCAATACATGGTTGACACTTATTCTGCACGAATCTATTTTAAAAATGGCAGTATTTATTTACACGATTCAATATGCACTTTATACAGGTACTTAATTTTGATTCTTTGCTACTGCTTTTTTGGGGGAGGACGTATTTTTCATTGATACTTACAATATTTTCTTATATGTAATTATGCACTCGTGCTTATTTTAGGAAATTGGCTTAAGTTCGCTGTGGAGACGGACTATATTTTGTTTTAAGGCTAAGGTATTTACGAACTTGTAGATCGTTGTGGAATATCCCAGATTTCTTGTATTTGTCATAGTAATATTACATAGTAATATTAATTCTTTATTCATCATAAGCAACATATTGTGTATCTGATAACACACAGGGATTTCTTACCTATGATGACCACCTGAGTTCACCCCAGGTTTTCTGATTGGTCCATGTTGTTCAGTTTTTTTTTGTTCTCGTCCTTCCCCACCTCGGTTATATCTTTATTTTTATTGTTCAATTACCCCTTGTATTTTACACATCTTGCCTCATTCCTATTGAGGTTAGTATAGCGCTCATCAATTAAATAAAACGATCATTTTTTATTTTACTTCTCCTGAAAACCGATACATAATAATGTGTATTCTATTGATCTGAAATAAACTTGTCGACTAACAGAGGCACTTTATACGTTTCCTTTGATTATTTAAGCAAATTTCGTCCTTATCTGATATATAAGTTTATACAACATCACATACCCGTCGTAGCCTTTAAGTCTTCCACAATACTTTCTCGAATCTTTAATTTCGACGGTTGTGTCTAAGAGAACCAGATTTTTATTTCTATATCCGATGCCTTTAACATCAACCTTTTTACTATCAATAATGTCACTTTCAAACTCCCAAAATAATTTTATTGGTTTCAAGAATTTGGCTTTATCATATTCAAAATTTATTTTGGCACTGGCTTTCAAAAAAGGTGTTCGTAACTCTGTTGTCTGATATCGAGTCCTGACATCACATCCGGGAACCTCAATCTGAAACGAGTTACTGCTAACATTTATTTGTTAGGTACTTGAATAATTTGGCGCATTTTGATTGGTTGATAAATCTCGTCTACATTTTTATAACCAGAATCCGTTTAAGAGTGTTGTTTTGTTATTTTGTTCTGATAATGTTCATAGGAATTAGTATAAACTTAACGTGTTTGTTTTCGTACGACCAAACCAAGTATGGAAAAATGCCTTTTGGTGTCCGGTGTGCCCAATACTATTACCGGTATAGCATTTGTTACATATAGATTTTTCGTCAGGTACGAGTGAGTTATTGAATTTCTCCACCCGAGATAGTTAAGTTTTCGATTTTCAACACGCGAGCTTTTGCGAGCGTGTTAAAATCTAAAATATAACTATCGAGGGTGGAGAAATTCCATTCCACACGTTAAGTTTATACTAATTCCTATGAACATTATCAGAACAAAATAACAAAACAACACTCGAGTAAATTGAAGGAGAATCTGTTTCTCCTATGATTTTCCACAAAAATCTCAAGAAAATGTCGTTGCTATGTAGTTTGTTTACATAGACACATTTCGGAACTTCTCTAGTTTATCGTTCCAATAACTGTAGAAAAAACGGCGGTAATTCCCACGCAGAAATATAATTAACCACCGGGAAGTGGTTAAAATATTATGTATTTTTATCCACCGATTAAACACGTCAAGAATAGGACAAAGTTATAATTGACCGCCTGTCATTTGCCAGCTTTGTCGTGAGGGCAAATAACAATTCTGCACCTGATGATTTCCAAAAATAACTTCCATACTGCCTAAGTATTAAAAACAATTATTATACTTGCATAATGACAATGAAAATCAACTATACATGTATCTAACATGGTCATGTTCAACTTACAGAATACCTAAAGTCTTCATTCGACTTTACTGTACCCTTTTCAAAGAATATTTTAAGATAACTATCCGTATCAACAACAACTTCACGTCCACATGGATCCACAACCAATCTGTTCCATTTTGGAAGACAAACCATCGTTACGCTATCTATTTGACTACAGTTGAATTCTGCATTCATCCCCTGTAAAAGAAATAGTATAAACCAAACATATTGCAGTTCCAGTTCAATATATTGCTGACTTTTTCCTCTGCAACTAATGTCAAGTAATTTAGAAACTCGCTTTCATTTAAAATACTATTTAAAATACTATCTACAGTAATGCTTGTTTTGGGTTCTATGAATCGGTAGTAAAGTCTTTATAAATGTGTGTTAGGTTATTGTCTGCTATGAGAAAGTATTACTGGACTATCCATCCGTCATAAATCGAGGATCACCAGGGTTTTGTATGTTAGTATTCTGTTTACTTTTTATTATTTTCTTCAGGAAGGCTGTTAGGAGTATGTATTAATTGATTTGTTGTATATATATAGGTTGACATTTCCTTTAAGGTATTTTGTACTAAACTGCATATATAAATGGCTTAATCAATGATAAAATATTTAATCAATCAACGAATTCTATAATTTTTATATACTGAGAAATGTGTTTTATGAGGACTGCTGCATGATGTTAGTTTAATTACCTTTAATGTTGCTGGTAAATATTTCCACTCGACACCATTGTCGACCCACGCGAAAACGTCGGTAATTGAAGCAGAAAGCAGTCTTACGGAATCGGTAACTATAGGAACAGTCCACCGAACTTCGATGCTCTCGTTTCCTGATAGATCAAAGAAGCGTTTTTTCTTTGATGCCATGCCATTCCCAAGCAAAGATCTGTCGTCCCAATCCTTATTCAATACAATACTATAAATATCTGCTACAAATCTAGCGTCGCTATGGAGATTTGTTAGATATAATTTTTTATTCTTTTGTTCTGACGTCCATTTTATTGCTCGATACCTGCGTAAATATTCTGAAAAGTTTGTACGGGCTCCGACCTGAATATCACTACCTAAGTCTACATAACAGAAATCGTCTTCACATTCTTCAAAATCTGGGGGATATTCCCCTTCGTCCTCAGTTATAGGGGTGTTGTTTACATCTACTATAGGTTTCACATCTTCCTTGTCATTCATCCTATAATCATCAAACGCAGATGAAGAATATAATATGAACGACGTCAGTTCATGACCAGTATTAAGTGGACAGCAAAAATGCAATAACTAAAACAATAAACTAGAAGGAACGATCAGAACCCATGTTGGGCCATTTGTGACGGGTAAAACTAATACCTTTCTTGTATGCTGGCAATTAAAAACAAACAAAAACAATAATTATTGTTTATGAGAAGTGTGGTTCTTTAAATTTATATAATAAAATAAGTTACGATTGATACATATTATGTCTTTAATTTATTTTGAATTGTTCAGTTCAAAAGAATAATTTCTTCACCCTCAATAGTTAAATTTTAGATTTTACACGCTCGCTAAATAGAATCGAAAATTTAACTATTGAGGGTGGAGAAATTCCATAACTCACTCGTGCCTGAAGGGGAATCTATATTTAAGGAATCTATATGGTCAGCAGATGAGTTCCATTTAAGTACTTGTGTGATACGTGTGTATCCTTTCATTCTCTTTTATCTACACGTACCTATCTACAGAAACATAACTGTATATGAACGTACCTATCTACAGAAACATGACTGTATATAGTATTTGGAGACCCACGAAAGTGTTGTGATTTTGTTTTTGTTACTGTACCCTTTCGAGCTACACTTTAATGTGTTATTCGGTATTTATTTTGAACAGTCAAATTAGAGAAATAAATTTTAAAACTACTTACCTTTTACAATATTAATGAACGATTTAACAATGATCCAAGGTTGAATAATTATATTCGGTATAAAGTTTCTTTCTTATTTGAATGTTTTTCAATAAGAGTGTCCATGTCATTGTTAAATTAAAGAGTTACTGATATTCGATAAAGGTTTGATTCGTATAATAAACGTACATGAACTTACACTTTAACAGTAAAAGTATAAATTATAAACTTTTTTGCGCAACGAAAATTAACAGAATTTTGTAGCCTATTTTTTTGTAAATTTGATCCCAATTTTCAAAGATATCAAATAGAGAATAAGAAACGTTTTGCAACATTTTGGTGCAGAGCGATCCGAAAATTTGTTAAAATCCTACTCTTTTACGCTTTCGAATATACTTAGGTGACGATCATGATAAACGGTTATATAGTTGCAATCTAAAATACGAACATTGAAGTTTAAGTCACCATAGCTGATCAGACCTAGCTAGATATTTATTTATTTCAGATAAATACAAATGGCTAAAACCCGCTGAATACAAACAATTTCGTTATATGATAACCGGTATGTGATGGACGATAGAGTAAAACAAACAAATATATACGTAAATACAAGTAATATTTCAAGAGTACCTTGTCCTCAAGTTCTGTAAACTGTCCTTAATATGAATCCAGCTTTATTCACCTGAATGTGTTAAGCTGCATTAAGGATATAAATTACTTTTTCAATTTTTTTTTTAAATTAGTATTGCCGTTCAAAAAAAATACAAGAAATGAAAATAAACGTAAAACACAGAGAAAAATATAAGAAAACACAGAAAACCAAACAGACAAAATGTGGTTTTTTCTTCTTCTTTCTTCTAATGTAATAAAACGTATCGCAAATACCGAAATAAATTTGATGCACTGTATGGCCTTTCGTTGACTGACAACTCATCAGCAGTGCTCGAGATCATAATATTGGAAAACCGGTTTAAGATGTAATGATGAATTAATAAGCACAACCATCAAAAATCAAAACAGTTAAAACAAAAAGGTATTCAAACTCAGCTAAGGGTTACCTCTGCATCAAAAGGAAGAGCCTTAGAAATTTCTGGTAATTTTTGCGCAATTTTGAACGGAAAATTTAAAGGCATTTGAGTAATGAATCATGCCAGAACAAAAGTTCTGTAAGTGATATGTTGGGTAAATGTTTTACACAGAATCCATGCATACGCATGGCATAATTTCAAGCAAAGAGACAACGCTTCTACTCCTGTTATTCGAAATAATGTCATAAAGAAGAATTCATGTGGACAAAATTCAATCCCAAGCATTAAAATAAATCCGAAGAATTCCGAAGCGACAAAACAGTGGGAAAAGTCGGTTAATTCGAAATCCAAAGGAAAAGACAAAGTCATGAGAACGGGACTAAAGAAAACAAAACATATAATAGACATAACAAAAATAGAAAAAAATAGCACAGAAACTAAAACACTAACAATGTGAACTCACACTAAAAGCTAGGAGTGGCATCAGGTGCTCCGGTAGAGTAAGTATGCCATTTGATATTTGCATGACATCAAAATAAAGTTGATTCTTGAGATTTTAAAATTGAAGGTATTATACAAAAATAATTTGAGAAGTCAAGAATACATTTACATGTATCTTTGGAGCAACTCATTTCTTGAGAAAATAAAAATATGTGACAACGAGTTTTAGAAAACGGGAGGGAACTTTTGGATCGACATATTACATTTGTAATTTAATTAATTAGACATTCTAGGGTAACATCAGTGACAACTGTACAGGCATTTATTAATATAAAGTTGTTCTTTTCTTTTAGTATTTATCAACACAAACAGGTAATTTTCATCTTAAAAACGTGCATTAGAAGTTCAACCAACAGAAATTTTATGTATATAATCGATTAAAATATGTTTATTACTTCTCAACTATATTTTAATATATAAATGTCTAAAGTATGCAGTCATATCACCAATTAAATACTAACAATTTCAAAAGAATTTTAAAAACCCGTTCACTCAGTTAGAATACAGAATTCATGAAATGAAATTATTACATAGTCCTATGGATGGGCGGATTATTATTATTATTTATATTTTTTATAGGTCTGAGTTCTCAATTTTATTGTTTATTTGGGAAAAATAGCTGACATACATTTTACTGAGGTAAGTGGAAGTTATACTAGTCAGTAGCGATATTTTTTGCATAGATTACAGAAATTGGGTAGACATTACATAAGTTAAAACAGTTGAGTAATTTTTCTTTTTAAAACAAAAATTAAACGTGATACTAGAATTACATTACGAAATATATTTCATAAATTATTGAATTTTTATGCCCCGCCTGTAAGGCATGCCGCGCATATAGTTGTTCGTCTATGCGTGCGTCCGTCCGTCCGTTCGAGGCTTTTCATGAAGGAGTTATGGTATCATCATGAAACTTTGTACATTGATAACTTGAGATATGAACAGCACTATTTTGATGTAAAAAAAATGCTGTGATCTTGAAGTCATGGGCCATCAACTTTCAATTTCTTTATGGAATTTCCATATAGATCCAGGTTAATGTTCGGGTTTACGATAGTTTTTCATGAAGGAGTTATCGTATCTTCCTGAAACTTTGTACATGGATAGCTTGGGATATGAACAACAGCATCTGGATGCAAAATGGATGATATGACTTTGAAGTCACAGGTCATCGATTATGAATTTCTTAATAGAATTTCAATATTAGAATCCATGTTAAGGTTCGGGTTTAAGGTAATATTTCATGAAGGAGATATGGTATCATCCTGAAACTTTGTAGATGGATAGCTTGTGATAAGAACAGAAACATTTTGATATGAAAAAGATACTGTGACCTTGAAGTCATGGGTCATCGACTTTGAATTTCTTTATGTAATTTCAATGTAGAATCCAAGTAAAGGTTCAGGTTTAAGGTAGATTGTCATGAAGGAGGTATGGTATCATCATGAAACTTTGTACATCGATACTTTGTGATATGAACAGCAGCATTTTGATGTAAAAAGTATGCTGTGACCTAGAAGTCATGGGTCATCGACTTTGAATTTCTTTATGGAATTTTCAATATAGAATCCAGGTTAAGGTTCAGGTTTAAGGTTGTTTTTTTTCATGAAGGAGTTATCGTATCATCCTGAAAATTTGTATATGGACAGCTTGGGATATGCACAACAGCATTTGGATGAAAATTGGAAGATATAACCTTGAGGTCACGGGTCATCGATTTTTATTTTCTTAATAGAATTTCAATATTAGAATCCAGATTAAGGTTCAGGTTTAAGGTAATATTTCATGAAGGAGTTATGGTATCATCCTGAGACTTTGTACATGCATAGCTTGTGATATGAACAGCAGCATTTTGATGTAAAAGGATGCTCTGACCTTGAAGTCATGGGTCATCGACTTTGAATTTCTTTATGGGATTTCAATATAGAATCCAGGTTAAGGCTCAGGTTTACGGTAGCTTTTCATGAAGGAGCTAAGATATCATCATGGAACTTTGCACATGGATAGCTTGTTATATGAACAGCAGCTTTTTGATGCGAAACGGATTCTGTGACCTTGACGTCACAGGCCATGGACCATTTCTGTATGGAATTTCAATATTAGAATACAGGTTAAGGTTCAGGTTTAAGGTAGTTTTTTGTGAAGTACTTAGTGATAGTATTTCATCTACTCTATCGTTAATGACTTCAGCGTCAAACATTTAATTCTAAATACTTACATCATTGACGGAGCATGTAGTGTCAACTGGACACATATATACTTGTTTTAATGAGTTCTCCGACGGAAATGTTGAATTTTCATTTTTCCCCTCGATCATCACTGAAGACTGTGCCATCCAAACTTTACATTCTTTTGTTTGGAATGTTTAGTTTTTGTTTTCTTTTTTTTTTGTACTCCTAGGCGTTTTGCTTTCTTTTGAATTTATTTGATTTGTTTTTTGTTTTCGTATTTAATTATTGCTTTTTTTGTTTTGTTTTTTATTGAGATGGAAAAAGTCAGAGTATATTTTGTGTAGCCCCCAACGTGGAATAATCACCACACCACAAGACAAACACAAAATGTCTAAGAAAATAATGGCGTCAGATATCACATAAATACCCCCCCCCCCCCCAAAAAAAAAAAAAAAAAAAAAAATTAAAATAAATAAACATATAACACCAGAAAGACAATACAAAACTAGTTGGCCCCGGCTTGTGAAGAATGTGGTGAGGTTAAACGTGTTATACGAGTACTCCCCTAAAATCTTGGTTAAGCAACAGGAGGTAAATAGGGTGAGTTCTAGTACGTTAGCGACTAGAAAAATAACAATATATATATAAACGACAAACCAGTGTCAAACCAGTTTAATAGGCCACTTTTATTATATAGAACTATCATTGGTAGTTAACTCCAAATTAGGTTCGTACCATCATGTTATGACAAGTGTAGAAAGGTAATGTCATGAATGTCCTGCATCACGACCATATCAACAATAGGTTGACAGCAATTGACACAGGCAACAAAAATCAAGCAAATAAAACTATTGGTTTCTCCTATTCTTGACGTGTTTAATCGGTGGGATAAAAATACATAATATCTTTAACCACTTCCCGGGGATTAAATTTCTACGTGGGAATTACCGCCCTTTTTCTACTGTTATATTAGAACAATAAACTAGAGAAGTCCCGAAATGACGTCTATATGTAAACAAACTACATAGCAACGACATTTTCTTGAGGTTTTTATCGAAAATCATAGGAGAAACAGATTCTCCTTCAATTTACTCGTGAGTTATGGAATTTCTCCACCCTCAATAGTTAAATTTTAGATTTTAACAGGCTCGCTAAAGGCTCGCGTGTTGAAAATCGAAATTCCATAACTCACACGTACCTGAAGGAGAATCTATATTTATCCACGTCTAAAACATGTGAAAGACGGAATCCGCGTGTCATTCGAAATATTTAACACTGTTCAAATTTAACAACAATGTTATAGTTATAGTTTTTCGAATAAACAGACAACAACGTTTTTTTTTAAAGGAATCATAAGTTCAGAATTCGGTTTTAATGCTGCCGATGAGAGGTAACTCCTTGAAATGCGTCGTATACAGCATAGTAGAAATTTACTTTATCTAATATTAATGTTATGAATGGTGTGTTCCCATTTCGCCTTAGCTGTGAATTCCAGGTAAAAAAGGTAAAAAAATACTAAGGCGATATGGGAATTGTACTAAGGCGAAATGTGAATTTAGATGAAAAAATTAAATAAACAAATTAAACCTCTGTGTTTTTATAACAATATAAACGACAAGTAATTAGGGATTTTTTTTCTCTTGGATTATTATTTTAATATTTATTTATAAAAAAAATACTTTTTATGATTTAAAAAATTGTGAAATCAGAAAAAAAATCTACAATAAAACATTAGTCAGTAGGAAAGTTGCTTCTTTTATGCTTTATTTAATAAAAGTTTCAATTGTATGAATTTTATCCAATTAGAAAATTCTTAATAATTCAATTCTCCTTTACATTGTGCAACACAAAAAGTACACTATGATTTAACTTCTTCAAGCTTGGTCCAAATTAATTTACCAATGATTAGTAAGCTTTGTCTACATAACTACTGAATCAAACTCAGCAATTGGCAACCAACATAACCTCAACTTTCAGCCAGTCAAAGTTAGCCTTGACTTCGAATGTGCATCAAGAAATGCTGTATCTCATGTCTTTCCAAACGCAGAACTCAAAGGTTGTTTGTTCCACTACGCAAAAGCAATATGGAAAAAAACACAGGTGACAGGAATATGGGCTGCAAACGCAATATAAAGATGTCCCAGATGTCAACAAACTCGTCCGTCGTGCAGCAGCTTGACCATTACTACCCTTAGATCGTTTGGAAGACTACTGGTTACACGCCTTGGAAAACGCACCACAGTCAGATGCTTGCACCAAACTAACAGACTATGTAATTCTGACATGGATAGAGGGCAGATATCCACAACCAACCTGGAACCACCACCAAACAGAAGGACCCAGGACAAATAATCATTTAGAGGGCTGGCATACCAAACTGAAAAAGAGAGTCAAAACCGCACATCCAAACATATTTGAAATTATCAATGTGTTCAAGAAAGAGCAAGCAGCTAACGAGGTAAAGAAAGTGCAGTATGCAGCATGTGGCAAGATGAGGGGAAAAGCAAAGAAGTATAGAGAAATAGAAGAAAGATTCACCACTTTGAAGGAAAACCTACACAATGGTACAACTGACTATATTCAATATGGTGATGCAGCATCTTACATCCTCAAACTTGGAAACTGTGCCTTGTTTTTCACCATATGAACTATATGGAAATAATTCTTATGTTTTATGTATTAGTGCTTATTCTCATGCTATTTTTATGACATTGTGCTTTGAATTCAGTGCTGATTCAGAAATAAAATATTTGTTATGATAGTTTCATATTTGTCTTTATTTATTCATTAAAATATGAAATATCCATATCCAATTTGTCATCTCTAATAAAACTTTATTTACAAAATATAACACATGAGTAAAAAAAATTACAATTTCAGAAAAAGAAGAGCAACTGTAAAAAAATATTTATGAATGAGATGAACAATGACATACCAATCAATCAACACACCCAACAGACAGAACCATGGACAAAGAATAACTTAAAATTGCACAAAATACAAACAACAACAATACAGAGAGTCAGGATAGTCAGACAGATCAATCCCGACACTCTGTTGTATAAAACATCATATAAAATCAAATAAAGTTTTTGGATATAAAATATGGGAAGGGAATCGAAACGACATCAATTTGATAATAACCATTTTGGGGTTTGCAATATATAAATCTTTTTATGTATCTGAAAAAAGAACAAAAGTAATAAACATACTAAATATTTTTAAAAACGAATTGAAATCGTATATTTCAATTCAAAAGAAAAGGAAATAGATACACCTTTTCTACACAAATTCCTGAGATTACTAAGAAATTATTAAATTCATCTTTTTAAATAAACACTTAACGCTTAAGATTAATATTTCCAAATAAATATACATTTTGATTATATCCAAAATTAAACGCGTCAACACCTTGCGTCAAAACACATAGAGTGGTCAAAATAACAATCAATCTAGGACAATAGAACTAGGGATGGTCAATATGTGCTATGACCTACTTTTGTGCGATTTTAATTTTGTTCTTGTCAGATAATATGAGGCATATAAAATTTTAAAAAAATAAAATATTTTGATTACTATATACAATTAGATTATACAATAACTGTCTTCTGATGAGGTAAATGTGTGGTTTTGTTGACTTTTGAAAGACTAATATTCATTGAGGACTACGGCCGAAATGATTATCACTTTTTTCGGAGTCGATTGAGCAACATGTTTTCTGAAGAAAATGATATTTATATTGTTTTTATTCTATATTCTACAATATCAGTATTCGAAGTCAAAATAAAAATCGATTTTAGGCAGACATTAAAAATGTTTATAATGTAAATTGTCAAAAATGAGTTCTTCCAAGCGAAAGACTGGACTTTGGAAATCTTCCGAGGTCAATTCAAATTTGTTCAATTTTAGACAAATTATCGAATATAGAATAAATTTTGAAAAAGTTATAAAATGTAATTTGCCTTATAAATAATTATTGTATTGAAACTAACATTAAAATATATTTTTATCTGGGTGTATCCCTGGCATCCAGATACTAATAAAAGGGAACTATACATACGAAAACTGTAGTTTGTATAGTTAATGTAACAGTTTTTGTTAAATAAAGTATTTTCTAAGTTAAAAAAAAAAATAAAGTATTTGGTTTCCAATAAGATGATCGTTTTGTTTCCTAGAACTGCAAAAATTGGCTGGACGGTACATAATTTAGATATCTTTTGTAACATATTTAATGTAATAAAGATCCTGTGACCTGCTAAATTGATTTGTGAGATTGTTCCCAATGTAGAAAGTCTCTGCTTTATTAATAGAATATAAACACCAATAGAAAAGTCTTCTCTGTGCTTGAACTTATTACGCTTTAAAGCGTGGTAAATTATGTCCCAAGATTTTTCCTTTCTTACCTATTTCTTGCACTATGAATATTGTGCTTGAAGTCATGTATAGTTTAAGAGTTTATAAAGGATAGAAATTTATATGCAGAATATCATACTTTTAGGTTCCTTTATTAAATTCATTTGAAATCTCTTGCCAGTAATGTTGCTGGAGCGGGACATGCATGGTTTACAGAAGTGTTTTAGTTTTTGTATTTTGTTTTTCAGTTTCTCTTTTCTTCAGTTTTACTATTATCTTTTAATTAGATATTTTGTAGTATGTATTCTTCCCATAAAGTTTTACTCAGGTTTTCGCCTCGTCTTTTGGTCCACCTTAGTACTCATATCATGCTTTGTCGGGTATTCTTTTACTGATACCTATAGAGTTTATAAGAGTGTTGTATCAAGTCAGACTTTCCAATGTGTATGTTGCGTGCACTATTAAATTGTTCTTTCATGGAACAGTGAAGTAGTATCCATTATAAATAAATTTTTAATGTCTTTTAATGGCGATCGATCTTTTTTTTTAAACATTAAGCTTTAACCCTTGATGAAAAGTTCAGTGAACTACACAAATAAATAACATTGACACATACCGTACAATGAACTGTGCAGTTAGCAGATGTACAGTTGTTGTTTTGTGCCTAGGAAACCGATTCATCTTATTGGCTGTAAATGTTAGATGAATCGGTTTCCTAGGTACAAAACATTTAATGTCGATTAAATGACTTATTTTCATAAAACAGTAAATTTTTAATTTTTCTCAATGTTAAATTCTTTATTTACATTAGTTTTATATTTTTGTTTGTATAGTTGGGGTTTTACGCCGTTTTCAGCACATTTGGCTATTTCGCGGCGGCCAGTTTTTATTGGTGGAGGAAGCCGGAGTACCCGGAGAGAACCACCGACCTTCGGTAGGAAAATTGGCAATCCTTGTCAATTAAGGCCGTGTTTGATTACAAAGAATCCGGAACCGGGTTTGAAAACCAACAAGTTATTTTACAAGAAACCAAAACCGGATTTTCTCGGATTCAAGAAACTATGAAACCTGCCCTGAAATAAGATTTATCGGATTCAAGATGGCGACGAACTCGCCCTTCACCAGCCAAGAAACTGAATCGTTAGTACAGTCTGATTATATTCATGATAAATGTCTTTCTAAAATATGTTATTCAAAAAAAGAACTTTACATAATTCTATTGCATATACGGGTGCATTTTAATGGTCCTCTGTTCCGGTCAACAGGTCAACGTGCGAAATTGATGAAATTTTCGAGATTTAATAATTGGGATATTAACATTTATGAAGGCCGTAACTGTATTATTATACTGAACTGAAAATAAAGATATAATTATTAAATCAGAATAGGGTTCTTTTCCTGATGTGCACAGAGTCTTTTTGTAGACGAATATATTCTAAATAAGTCTAAATCTACAAGACAATTTTGTATCCGCCGCCATTTCTACCCAACGAAAAGTTGTTATTTGAAAAGACATGCAATTTGCCGACAAAGGAGTTATTTTATTTACGCGCTCGTTCGCATTTTGTCTTTATTTTGCCTACACGCAGTTTCCCTAGGGAAATAAGGGGTTATTTTTACGACGTGCATTTTCCCTTACATTTATTCTGCCTACGCGCAGTTACCCGCGTGAAAGAGGGGTTAATTTTATTTGTGCTGGTTATTTTATTAGTGGTTACTATAGTAAAGTATATAATATGATATTTGTGTGTACGGTTTAGATACATTATTGTTTCGTTAGATATTTTTTTTCAATACAGAATGGCTTTGGTTTTGTTGATTTTTTAATACAATCCTGTCTTGTCCTATAGAATGGAGGACATATTCATTTTCATCGTGTTTTTTTTTTTTTTTTTTAGTTATTTGTTTTTTTTTTTGGGGGGGGGGCAAACATTTTTTTTGGGGGGATTTAAAAAAAACACATGTTGTTCAGATTTTTTCCCGATTACTTGACTTTTTTTCACCCCCCCCCCTATTTTTTTTATTTTTTATTTCACAAAATATTTTCCCCAATCAATTTCATTTGTAGCAGTAGACTTTAATTTGGAAAATTTGAAGTCCTCTGTTTAAATATATGATAAAGTGTATAATACATGTTGTGTATTATTCTCTATTTAGAATATTCTTTGGTCTCCAAATGAAATCAAACACTGAAACTAAAACCGGTTTTCTTTAACAAAACCGGTATTTAGTTTTAGCGTTTGATTTCATTTGTAAGTTTTTGAAAAACCGGATTGTGAAACCGTATCTGGTTCTCTTGTAATCAAACACGACCTAAGATCGGAGTCGAACACACCCCGCCACATGTGAGATTCGAACTTACAACCTCAGCGTTGACAGGCTAGTGATCATTAGTAGTCATGACGAACTACCTAGACCACTCGGCCACCGAGGCCCCCATTAGTTTTATAACTATGTACGATCGTAAGCAAATTTATCATGCTCTTCAAACTTTTGAATTGTTTTGGTTTTCAACATTTTAAGCCTTGTAGAGAGCTGATGAGTCGTAAATGTGCATATCTTGTGCATCGAAGAAATGGTACATAAGCGTATCAGACAAAATGTTTTACTTAAGGATGCTCGCTGGTCATGTTTTGGTCTTTTTGTCAGATTTTCGGGATCCTCGGGTTTTATCCATTTCTTAAACATTAAATTCTTTGCGCATGAACCCCCATTTTTCTTTTATAATTCAATCATATATACCTTAAAATGGTATTTGACAAAATTTTATAAAATCCTTTTTATTTTTACAAACATTTTTGAGAGACTGAAGTTGCCAATGCAAAGACAATGAAACATCCAGAGAAAACCTATTTCTTGCAAATTTTCAAGGCTTTATAGCTCTAAAATGAGCACATGATACCTATATTTTTTTCATGCTTATTTGTTTACTATTCATATGTTCTCTCAAACTAAAACACCTATTTCAAATCCTATTTATTTTCTATTACACCAGCGATCATCCTTAATTTAATTTTATAAATGTAGATTTTTTTATTTGAAACATTTACTTTAATCTCGGAAATCACAAGTTTATTCTTAGAATTATACTGGAATTTCCTAGAGATCGCTTCCGTAAAACCACATTTGGTTATTATGCTTTCAAACAAATTGAATGAGTATCAGTAATCAGTCAATTAAAAGAATACAAGGTTTGTTTGTTTAGTTGGGGTTTAACGCCGTTTTCAGCACATTCTGGCCATTTCGCGGAGGCCAGTTTTTATTGGTGGAGGAAGCCGGAGTACCCGGAGAGAACCACCGACCTTCGGTAGGAAAATTGGCAATCCTTGTCAATTAAGATTGGAGTCGAACACACCCCGCCACAGGTGAGATTCGAACTCAGAACCCCAGCGTTGACAGGCTAGTGATCAGTAGTAGTCGTGACGAACTACCTAGACCACTCGGCCACCGAGGCCCCGAATATACAAGGTAAAAGATGTTTGTGCGCAAGAAACTAAATTTAGCAACATTTGACTCGAACGTGATACAAAGAAAACCCCAAAAATTGAAAAATTGTATTTAATTTGTAGTTTTGGTTACTTGCGTGAATTATAGGGCAGTTGTGAAATTTAAATCCCTGACCTTCTGAGTGGTAATTAGGTTGAAAATATCTCCTTTGATAAGATCTTAGTAGAATAAAAATACCATGATCATGGATAATAAATTCATATAATTATACAGCAATCATGGTAGTGGTATTTATAATATCTAAATTCTTGTGAAACAAAGATTTTTTCTGATGAAATCCGGAAACAAGAGCAAATCCATGTAACTGTGGAAATGTAAACCATATAAAATGAAGCTACAGCGATATTTGAGAAAACAATATTATTTCATTTATCTTTTTTTTATTATGAGTGCTTGTTATAAAGTACTTGTTATCGTATAAATGGGCACTAAGGTTATCTATATGTACCTAGTGTATTGTTCTGTCTTTTATTTATTAAGGTCTTTCCCACTACAGTGGAAAGACCTTACTGTATTTCTTCTGATTATTATTATTAAGGTCTTTCCCTTTGCAGAAGGAAAGACCTTACTGTATTTCTTATGATTATTATTATTAAGGTCTTTCCCTTTGCAGAAGGAAAGACCTTACTGTATTTCTTATGATTATTATTATTATTAAGGTCTTTCCCACTACAGTGGAAAGACCTTATTGTATTTCTTCTGATTATTATTATTATTATTAAGGTCTTTCCCACTACAGTGGAAAGACCTTACTGTATTTCTTCTGATTATTATTATTGTTCTTCTTTTCTGCCATCAATTGACGAAAAGTGTCTTGACATATCTTTTCGATACTTGGTACCATTATTTGGTCATACCGGTACTCGCCTTGACCGACCCTGTGAAACCGATCTATTTTTAGTAACGGAGTTATCTGCCCCAGACCGGAAAACCTTGTGCACAGATCTCCTCCTAAACCATAACCGGTATCAAAAATCTGAAGTGTGGAAAATGTTGCTGGACTCCTGGCAACATGTCATCACTCAAAAAAAAAAATTTCGATCAACTTCCTGGTTACGCGTTTTTGACTCGAAAAGAGTCGTGACTCGTCAAATTTTTTTCTTCAAAACGGTAAGTCCTAGAGACTTGGGACCTTCACCAATCATCCTGGATGACATATGTTGCATTCAAAAATGTCAAGGTCAAAGGTCAAATCTCAAGGTCAGAGGTCATGGTACACCTTGTTATCAGGTTAACTCAAAAACCATACAAAATTTAAGCAAACATGTAATGGGAAAAATACTTGTCTAATTTAGACCTTTATTTCATATAAAGGGTCGAACCCTGTACGACAAACGGTTTTCGAGTTATAGCCCTTAACGCGTTTCGGCTAAATGGATTTTGGCCTATAACTTGAAAATGGTTCGAGATAACATAGTAAACATATGGGTTATTGGTGACCGTCAACTTATTCCCTTCAATTTAAAATCAAACTTGATTGGCTAATGGCGGCCATTTTCAAAATGGCCGACACTGTAAACAGTTTTTGTAGAAAAACACGTAAACCGTACAAAATTGAAGCAGACAATACATGGGAAAATTGTTCGTCACGTCGAAATCTACAAAAAAGTCTTCAGGACCGAAACCGTAAAACTTGTCGTTTTTGAGTTATTGCACTTGATTCGTATGTTAAAACTGGTTTTTTGCTTATAACTTTTAAACCGTAACAGATACTATAATAAACATGTATACTTAAAAGGTTCCTTTTGTAAAAACCTACAATTTGAGTCCAAGAAGTGTATGATTCGGTTGAACAGTTTCAAAATGGCGGTCAAAACAAGTTTCGCAAAACATGTTTTTTGCCAATAACTTGAAAACCATATTAGATAGTATAGTAAACATGTATACTTAAATGAATCAGTATGCAAAGACCTACAATTTGAGTCAAAGGTCAAAGATCATGGGTCAAGGTCATTCCCTAGCAACAAGGTAACGTTTATGAAAAGTCCATAGCAACCATATGTATTCTTAACCAACACTACCTTCTGAGTTTAGAATTAAGTTTTATAACCGGAAGTGACCTTCTGTCCATAGCAACCGACAAAGTCCTTAACAACCATACTTTTTCTGACACTAGGCCCCTTGATCTTTATTCTGGAACCTATATGATAACTATTGGCAACATTTTATCGTAAACAAAATGACTCAATTGTCTTAAGTATTTGTATAGGACACCATAACACTAACTAGAGACGGGGAAAGACCTCACATTTGTTCTCTGAACAAATGACTTTTTAATTATTATTATTATTCTTCTTCTTTTCCGCGGTCACTATAACAAAAGTGTCGCGACATATCTTTACGATACTTGGTACCATTATTCGGTCATACTCTGACTCGCTTTGACTGACCCTGCGAAACCGATCTATTTTTAGTAACGGAGTTATCTGCCCGACATTCAAAAACCTTGTGTGCAGATAAACTCAGAAACCGTAACCGTTATCAAAAATCTGAAGCGGGGGAAATGTTGCTAGACTCCTGGTCATGATTCGTCACGCAAAAAAAAACATTTCGATCAACTTCCTAGTTACGCGTTTTTGACTCGAAAAGTGTCGCGACTCGTCAAATTTTTTTTCTTCAAAACGGTTAGTCCTAGAGACTTGGGACCTTCACCAATCATCCTGGATGACATATGTTGCATTCAAAAATGTCAAGGTCAAAGGTCAAATCTCAAGGTCAGAGGTCATGGTACACCTTGTTATCAGGTTAACTCAAAAACCATACAAAATTTAAGCAGACATGTAATGGGGAAAATACTTGTCTCATTTAGACCTTTATTTGATATAAAGGGTCGAGCCCTGTACGACAAACGGTTTTCGAGTTATAGCCCTTAACGCGTTTCGGCTAAATGGTTTTTGGCCTATAACTTGAAAATGGTTCGAGATAACATAGTAAACATATGGGTTATTGGTGACCGTCAACTTATTCCCTTCAATTTAAAATCAAACTCGATTGGCTAATGGCGGCCATTTTCAAAATGGCCGACACTGTAAACAGTTTTTGTGGAAAAGCACGTAAACCGTACAAAATTGAAGCACACAATACATGGGAAAATTGTTCGTCACGTCGAAATCTACAAAAAAGTCTTCAGGACCGAAACCGTAAGTTCTACGATGACTCCTTAAAGAGTTACTGCCCCTGACGTATGTTTGTTTTATACTATATCTCGAAAACCATTATAGATATGAAGAAAATGTTAATACAAAAAAAGATCAGTTACAAAAGATCTACATTTTAGTACCAAGGTCTAAAGTCAGATATCAAGGTCATCCAAAAAGCCCTTAGCAACCGATGGAAAAGTACCTAGCAACCATATATATTTATGTTCAGGATCATATTATAGAGCCATAGAGGTCAAAATGGAAGGTCAAGGGTCAAGGTCATCGAAAAAGTCCTTAGTAACCGACGGAAAAGTACCTAGCAACCATATATATTTATGCTGAGGATCATATTATAGAGGCATAGAGGTCAAAATTGAAGGTCAAGGATCAAGGTCATTGAAAAAGTCCTTAGCAACCGATGGAAAAGTACCTAGCAACCATATATATTTATGCTCAGGATCATATTATAGAGCCATAGAGGTCAAAATGGAAGGTCAAAATCAAGGTCATTGAAAAAGTCCTTAGCAACCGATGGAAAAGTACCTAGCAACCATATATATTTCTGTTGAGAATCCTGTTTTAGAGCTGTAGAGGTGAAAATGGAAGGTCAAGGGTCAAGGTCAATGAAAAAGTCCTTAGCAACCGATGGAAAAGTACCTAGCAACCATATATATTTATGTTCAGGACCCTATTTTAGAGCTGTAGAGATCAAAATGGAAGGTCATGGTCAAGGTCATAGAAAAAGTCATTAGCAGCCGATGTAAAAGTACCTAGCAACCATATATATCTATGTTCAGGAACCTCTTTCAGAGCTGTAGAGGTCAAATCAAAGGTCAATGGTCAAGGTCATGGTGACAGAGTCCTATATTTTGACTAATATCCTTAGCAACTGAGGATTAAAAGGTCAATTTAACACGGGAAAGACCTTGCAATTGTTCTCTGAACAATTGTCTTTTTAATTATTATTATATTTTTTTTTTCTGCCGCAGATGTCAAAAAAGTGTAGCGACCTATCATTACGAAACTTAGTACTATTAAACGACACTACTTGGGCTCGACTTGAGTCGGCCTGCGAAACCGATCTATTTTTATTAACGGAGTTATCTGCCCCAGACCGTAAAACCTTGTGTGCAGATTAACTCAAAAACCGTAACCGTTATCAAAAATCTGAAGTGGGGAAAATGTTGCTCAACTCCTGGACATGATTCGTCATGCAAAAAAAAATGTTCTGATCGACTTCCTGGTTACGCGTTTTTGACCCGAAAAGTGTCGCGACACGTCAAAATTTTTTTCTTCAAAACGGTAAGTCCTAGAGACTTGGGACCTTCACCAATCATCCTGGATGACATATGTTGCATTCAAAAATGTCAAGGTCAAAGGTCAAATCTCAAGGTCAGAGGTCATGGTACACCTTGTTATCAGGTTAACTCAAAAACCATACAAAATTTAAGCAGACATGTAATGGGGAAAATACTTGTCTCATTTAGACCTTTATTTCATATAAAGGGTCGAACCCTGTACGACAAACGGTTTTCGAGTTATAGCCCTTAACGGGTTTCGGCTAAATGGTTTTTGGCCTATAACTTGAAAATGGTTCGAGATAACATAGTAAACATATGGGTTATTGGTGACCGTCAACTTATTCCCTTCAATTTAAAATCAAACTTGATTGGCTAATGGCGGCCATTTTCAAAATGGCCGACACTGTAAACAGTTTTTGTGGAAAAGCACGTAAACCGTACAAAATTGAAGCAGACAATACATGGGAAAATTGTTCGTCACGTCGAAATCTACAAAAAAGTCTTCAGGACCGAAACCGTAAAACTTGTCGTTTTTGAGTTATTGCACTTGATTTGTATGTTAAAACTGGTTTTTTGCTTATAACTTGAAAACCGTATTAGATAGTATAGTAAACATGTATACTTAAATGAATCAGTATGCAAAGACCTACAATTTGAGTTAAAGGTCAAAGGTCATGGGTCAAGGCCATTCCCTAGCAACAAGGTAACGTTAATGAAAAGTCCATAGCAACCATATGTATTCTTAACCAACACTACCTTCTGAGTTTAGAATTAAGTTTTATAACCGGAAGTGACCTTCTGTCCATAGCAACCGACAAAGTCCTTAACAACCATACTTTTTCTGACACTAGGCCCCTTGATCTTTATTCTGGAACCTATATGATAACTATTGGCAACATTTTATCGTAAACAAAATGACTCAATTGTCTTAAGTATTTGTATAGGACACCATAACACTAACTAGAGACGGGGAAAGACCTCACATTTGTTCTCTGAACAAATGACTTTTTAATTATTATTATTTTTTTTTTTCTGCCGCAGATGTCAAAAAAGTGTCGCGACCTATCATTACGAAACTTAGTACTATTAAACGACACTACTTGGGCTCGACTTGAGTCGGCCTGCGAAACCGATCTATTTTTAGTAACAGAGTTATCTGCCCCAGACCGTAAAACCTTGTGTGCAGATTAACTCAAAAACCGTAAACGTTATCAAAAATCTGAAGTTGGGAAAATGTTGCTCAAGTCCTGGACATGATTCGTCATGCAAAAAAAAATGTTCTGATCGACTTCCTGGTTACGCGTTTTTGACCCGAAAAGTGTCGCGACACGTCAAAATTTTTTTCTTCAAAACGGTAAGTCCTAGAGACTTGGGACCTTCACCAATCATCCTGGATGACATATGTTGCATTCAAAAATGTCAAGGTCAAAGGTCAAATCTCAAGGTCAGAGGTCATGGTACACCTTGTTTTCAGGTTAACTCAAAAACCATACAAAATGTAAGCAGATATGTAATGGGGAAAATACTTGTCTCATTTAGACCTTTATTTGATATAAGGGTCGAACCCTGTACGACAAACGGTTTTCGAGTTATAGCCCTTAACGCGTTTCGGCTAAATGGTTTTTGGCCTATAACTTGAAAATGGTTCGAGATAACATAGTAAACATATGGGTTATTGGTGACCGTCAACTTATTCCCTTCAATTTAAAATCAAACTTGATTGGCTAATGGCGGCCATTTTCAAAATGGCCGACACTGTAAACAGTTTTTGTGGAAAAGCACGTAAACCGTACAAAATTGAAGCAGACAATACATGGGAAAATTGTTCGTCACGTCGAAATCTACAAAAAAGTCTTCAGGACCGAAACCGTAAAACTTGTCGTTTTTGAGTTATTGCACTTGATTTGTATGTTAAAACTGGTTTTTTGCTTATAACTTGAAAACCGTATTAGATAGTATAGTAAACATGTATACTTAAATGAATCAGTATGCAAAGACCTACAATTTGAGTCAAAGGTCAAAGGTCAT
This sequence comes from Mytilisepta virgata, assembly GCA_028015205.1. Taxonomy (NCBI): domain Eukaryota; kingdom Metazoa; phylum Mollusca; class Bivalvia; order Mytilida; family Mytilidae; genus Mytilisepta; species Mytilisepta virgata. Next base: position 46,761,771 of record CM051514.1, on the reverse strand, counting down.
GGGTCAAGGTCATTCCCTAGCAACAAGGTAACGTTAATGAAAAGTCCATAGCAACCATATGTATTCTTAACCAACACTACCTTCTGAGTTTAGAATTAAGTTTTATAACTGGAAGTGACCTTCTGTCCATAGCAACCGACAAAGTCCTTAACAACCATACTTTTCCTGACACTAGGCCCCTTGATCTTTATTCTGGAACCTATATGATAACTATTGGCAACATTTTATCGTAAACAAAATGACTCAATTGTCTTAAGTATTTGTATAGGACACCATAACACTAACTAGAGACGGGGAAAGACCTCACATTTGTTCTCTGAACAAATGACTTTTTAATTAAGGTCTTTCCCACTACAGTGGAAAGACCTTACTGTATTTCTTCTGATTATTAAGGTCTTTCCCTTTGCAGAAGGAAAGACCTTACTGTATTTCTTATGATTATTATTATTATTATTATTTTTTTTTTTCTGCCGCAGATGTCAAAAAAGTGTCGCGACCTATCATTACGAAACTTAGTACTATTAAACGACACTACTTGGGCTCGACTTGAGTCGGCCTGCGAAACCGATCTATTTTTAGTAACAGAGTTATCTGCCCCAGACCGTAAAACCTTGTGTGCAGATTAACTCAAAAACCGTAAACGTTATCAAAAATCTGAAGTTGGGAAAATGTTGCTCAAGTCCTGGACATGATTCGTCATGCAAAAAAAAATGTTCTGATCGACTTCCTGGTTACGCGTTTTTGACCCGAAAAGTGTCGCGACACGTCAAAATTTTTTTCTTCAAAACGGTAAGTCCTAGAGACTTGGGACCTTCACCAATCATCCTGGATGACATATGTTGCATTCAAAAATGTCAAGGTCAAAGGTCAAATCTCAAGGTCAGAGGTCATGGTACACCTTGTTTTCAGGTTAACTCAAAAACCATACAAAATTTAAGCAGATATGTAATGGGGAAAATACTTGTCTCATTTAGACCTTTATTTGATATAAGGGTCGAACCCTGTACGACAAACGGTTTTCGAGTTATAGCCCTTAACGCGTTTCGGCTAAATGGTTTTTGGCCTATAACTTGAAAATGGTTCGAGATAACATAGTAAACATATGGGTTATTGGTGACCGTCAACTTATTCCCTTCAATTTAAAATCAAACTTGATTGGCTAATGGCGGCCATTTTCAAAATGGCCGACACTGTAAACAGTTTTTGTGGAAAAGCACGTAAACCGTACAAAATTGAAGCAGACAATACATGGGAAAATTGTTCGTCACGTCGAAATCTACAAAAAAGTCTTCAGGACCGAAACCGTAAAACTTGTCGTTTTTGAGTTATTGCACTTGATTTGTATGTTAAAACTGGTTTTTTGCTTATAACTTGAAAACCGTATTAGATAGTATAGTAAACATGTATACTTAAATGAATCAGTATGCAAAGACCTACAATTTGAGTCAAAGGTCAAAGGTCATGGGTCAAGGTCATTCCCTAGCAACAAGGTAACGTTAATGAAAAGTCCATAGCAACCATATGTATTCTTAACCAACACTACCTTCTGAGTTTAGAATTAAGTTTTATAACTGGAAGTGACCTTCTGTCCATAGCAACCGACAAAGTCCTTAACAACCATACTTTTCCTGACACTAGGCCCCTTGATCTTTATTCTGGAACCTATATGATAACTATTGGCAACATTTTATCGTAAACAAAATGACTCAATTGTCTTAAGTATTTGTATAGGACACCATAACACTAACTAGAGACGGGGAAAGACCTCACATTTGTTCTCTGAACAAATGACTTTTTAATTAAGGTCTTTCCCACTACAGTGGAAAGACCTTACTGTATTTCTTCTGATTATTATTATTATTATTAGGTCTTTCCACTTTCCGTGGAAAGACCTTTTGCTTTTGTTCTGATTATTAGGTCTTTCCACTTTCCGTGGAAAGACCTTTTGCTTTTGTTCTGATTATTTTTTTTTTTTTTTTTCTTCTGCCGTCTAGGATGTTTTTTTGTTACTTGACATATCGAAAGGATTTTTGGCCCATGATTGCGTACAGTGATTACGATTTCACCATTGACCCTGTGTAACCGAACACCTTTTTTTATAGGAGTTATCTCCCCGCCCCCTTCTTTTCTTGTTATCTTTATTTCTCTGTAACCGTAGAAGATATCGACCTAAAATCTTTTGCAATATCTTCAGTGTATCTGTGCGCAACTTTGTTCCATTTGGTCAGAAAGGATCTGACGACATTTCATAGGAGTTATTTCCCTTCAAACGACTTTCACTTTTGGTGTATCATACAAATTGTTATTTAGAGTTGAGATATCAACATGAAACTTTGTATTTAGGGTCCATGACCCCTAACAAGTAAAATGAGGTCAAGGTCAAAGGTCAAGGTCAAGTTCTAAATTTTGACTTTTGCTTGTTATCGCTTCTCCTCTGAAACGGTAAAAGATAGCTGATAAAATGTAATGGAGAAAATGTTAAGGACGTTGAGACCTAGTTTTGTTACATTTGCATAAAAGTTGTATGACGTCATTTTATAGGCGTAATTGCCGTTAGAACGTTTAAATTTTCGGTTTTTCGTTTATTTCTCAACAATGGTACATGATAAAGGCATGGGGTCTTTTGTTCTGACATCAAGGATCGATGACCTTCAAATTGGCATCAAGGTCAAAGGTCAAGGTCAAGTTCTAAATTTTGACTTTTGCTTGTTATCGCTTCTCCTCTGAAACGGTAAAAGATAGCTGATAAAATGTAATGGAGAAAATGTTAAGGACGTTGAGACCTAGCTTTGTTACATTGCATGAAAGTTGTATGACGTCATTTTATAGGCGTAATTGCCCACAGAACGTTTAAATTTGCGGTTTTTCGTTTATTTTTCAACAATGGTACATGATAAAGGCATGGGGTCTTTTGTTCTGACATCAAGGATTGATAACCTTCAATTTGGCATCAAGGTCAAAGGTCAAGGTCAAGTTCTAAATTTTGACTTTTGCTTGTTATCGCTTCTCCTCTGAAACGGTAAAAGATAGCTGATAAAATGTAATGGAGAAAATGTTGAGGACGTTCAGACCTAGCTTTGTTACATTTGCAAAAGAGTTGTATGACGTCATTTTATAGGCGTAATTGCCCCTAGAACGTTTAAATTTGCGGTTTTTCGTTTATTTCTCAACAATGGTACATGATAAAGGCATGGGGTCTTTTGTTTTAACATTAGGGATTGATAACCTTCAAATTGGTATCAAGGTCAAAGGTCAAGGTCAAGTTCTATTTTTTGACATTTGCTTGTTATCACTACTCCTCTGAAATTGTTGTAGATAGCCAAGGAAATGTAATGGTGGAAATGTTTAGGACATTGATGCGCAACTTTGTTACATTTGAGTTAAAGTTGTATGACGTCATCTTTTGAGAGTAATTGCGCCTAGAACGTTCAAACTTAAGGTTTTTCGTTTATAACTTGACAATGGTACATAATAATGGCATGGGGTCTTCTACAATGACCTCAGCGACCAATGACCTTGAAATAGGTCACAAGGTCAAAGGTCAAGGTCATGACCTATATTACGTATTTTGCATTTTTCACACTTTATAAGGTTTTTTTCCAGATTTTTAAAGCAATTAAAGTTATTGAAAGCGTTAAATTCAGGCACTACTTTTGATGACGTCATTTCTGGCAAGGTTATTATTTATGTAGACGTTTTTAGACGTTTTGAATATATTGGAATGTTAATTAACGTGACAATGTTACAGCCGATGAAAAGGTCTAGAATTGTCAATTTATAAGGTCACATTAATGACGTTTTTGATGTTTATAGTGCAAAACAGTATAATTCATCACAAACATTTTGTTAAAAATAAACATTTTTCTTCGTTATTCAAACTAGCAGTCCATATATTTTTTTAAAAATTGTGAAATTACCTATCATATCAAACCAGAAGTGATATTTGTAATACGGGAAGTAGCATAATACCTCCCTTATTTCAATCAAAGAACCATAGAACCATATATTTTTGCAATCGCTGAAAGCTTAGATATGCTCTAAAACCAACAATTACATTTTAAACCTCATTTTTGTTATCAACAAATCTGCAATTGAGGTGGAAAGACCTTCAATTGTTCTCTGAAGAATTGGTTTTTAATTTTTTTTTTTTTTCTTCTGCCGTCTAGGATGTTTTTTTGTTACTTGACATATCGAAAGGATTTTTGGCCCATGATATCGTACAGTGATTGCGATTTCACCATTGACCCTGTGTAACCGAACACTTTTTTTTATAGGAGTTATCTCCCCGCGTCCTCCTTTTCTTGTTATCGCTATATCTCTAAAACTGTAAAAGATATCGACCCAAAATCTCTTGCAATGTCTTCAGTGTATCAGTGCGCAACTTTGTTCAATTTGGTCGGAAGGGATCTGACGACATTTCATAGGAGTTATTTCCCCTCAAACGACTTTCACTTTTGGTGTATCATACAAATTGTTATTTAGAGTTGAGATATCAACATGAAACTTTGTATTTAGGGTCCATGACCCCTAACAAGTAAAATGAGGTCAAGGTCAAAGGTCAAGGTCAAGTTCTAAATTTTGACTTTTGCTTGTGTTCGCTTCTCCTCTGAAACGGTAAAAGATAGCTGATCAAATGTAATGGAGAAAATGTTAAGGACATTGAGACCTAGCTTTGTTACATTTGCATAAAAGTTGTATGACGTCATTTTATAGGCGTAATTGCCGTTAGAACGTTTAAATTTGCGGTTTTTCGTTTATTTCTCAACAATGGTACATGATAAAGGCATGGGGTCTTTTGTTTTGACATCAAGGATTGATAACCTTCAAATTGGCATCAAGGTCAAAGGTCAAGGTCAAGTTCTAAATTTTGACTTTCGCTTGTTATCGCTTCTCCTCTGAAACGGTAAAATATAGCTGATAAAATGTAATGGAGAAAATGTTAAGGACGTTGAGACCTAGCTTTGTTACATTTGCATAAAAGTTGTATGACGTCATTTTATAGGCATAATTGCCCCCAGAACGTTTAAATTTTCGGTTTTTCGTTTATTTCTCAACAATGGTACATGATAAAGGCATGGGGTCTTTTGTTTTAACATCAGGGTTTGATAACCTTCAAATTGGCATCAAGGTCAAAGGTCAAGGTCAAGTTCTATTATTTGACATTTGCTTGTTATCACTACTCCTCTGAAATGGTTGTAGATAGCCAAGGAAATGTAATGGTGGAAATGTTTAGGACATTGATGTGCAACTTTGTTACATTTGAGTTAAAGTTGTATGACGTCATCTTTTGAGAGTAATTGCGCCTAGAACGTTCAAACTTAAGGTTTTTCGTTTATAAATTGACAATGGTACATAATAATGGCATGGGGTCTTCTAAAATGACCTCAACGACCAATGACCTTGAAAAAGGTCACAAGGTCAAAGGTCAAGGTCATGACCTATATTACGTATTTTGCATTTTTTTCACATTTTAAAAGTTTTTTTCAGATTTTTAAAGCAATTAAAGCTATTGAAAGCGTGAAATTCAGGCACTACTTTTGATGACATCATTTCTGGCAACGTTATTATTTCTGTAGACGTTTTTAGACCAGAAGTGATATTTGTAATACGGGAAGTAGCATAATACCTCCCTTATTTCAGTACATAGAACCATATATCTTTGAAATCATTGAAAGTTTAGCTATCCTCTACAACCAACAATTACATTTTAAACCTCATTTTTTTATCAACAGATCAGCAATTGAGGTGGAAAGACCTTCAATTGTTTTCTGAACAATTGGTTTTTAATTATTATTATTATTATTGTTCTTCTTTTCTGCCATCAATTGACGAAAAGTGTCTTGACATATCTTTTCGATACTTGGTACCATTATTTGGTCATACCGGTACTCGCCTTGACCGACCCTGTGAAACCGATCTATTTTTAGTAACGGAGTTATCTGCCCCAGACCGGAAAAGCTTGTGCACAGATCTCCTCCTAAACCATAACCTGTATCAAAAATCTGAAGTGTGGAAAATGTCGCTGGACTCCTGGCAACATGTCATCACGCAAAAAAAAAAATTTCGATCAACTTCCTGGTTACGCGTTTTTGACTCGAAAAGTGTCGCGACTTGTCAAATTTTTTTCTTCAAAACGGTAAGTCCTAGAGACTTGGGACCTTCACCAATCATCCTGGATGACATATGTTGCATTCAAAAATGTCAAGGTCAAATGTCAAATCTCAAGGTCAGAGGTCATGGTACACCTTGTTATCAGGTTAACTCAAAAACCATACAAAATTTAAGCAGACATGTAATGGGGAAAATACTCGTCTAATTGAGACCTTTATTTCATATAAAGGGTCGAACCCTGTACGACAAACGGTTTTCGTGTTATAGCCCTTAACGCATTTCGGCTAAATGGTTTTTGGCCTATAACTTGAAAATGGTTTGAGATAACATAGTAAACATATGGGTTATTGGTGACCGTCAACTTATTCCCTTCAATTTAAAATCAAACTTGATTGGCTAATGGCGGCCATTTTCAAAATGGCCGACACTGTAAACAGTTTTTGTAGAAAAACACTTAAACCGTACAAAATTGAAGCAGACAATACATGGGAAAATTGTTCGTCACGTCGAAATCTACAAAAAAGTCTTCGAGACCGAAACCGTAAAACTTGTCGTTTTTGAGTTATTGCACTTGATTCGTATGTTAAAACTGGTTTTTTTGCTTATAACTTTTAAACCGTAACAGATACTATAATAAACATGTATACTTAAAATGTTCCTTTTGTAAAAACCTACAATTTGAGTCCAAGAAGTGTATGATTCGGTTGAACAGTTTCAAAATGGCGGTCAAAACAAGTTTCGCAAAACATGTTTTTTGCCAATAACTTGAAAACCGTATTAGATAGTATAGTAAACATGTATACTTAAATGAATCAGTATGCAAAGACCTACAATTTGAGTCAAAGGTCAAAGGTCATGGGTCAAGGTCATTCCCTAGCAACAAGGTAACGTTAATGAAAAGTCCATAGCAACCATATGTATTCTTAACCAACACTACCTTCTGAGTTTAGAATTAAGTTTTATAACCGGAAGTGACCTTCTGTCCATAGCAACCGACAAAGTCCTTAACAACCATACTTTTTCTGATACTAGGCCCCTTGATCTTTATTCTGGAACCTATATGATAACTATTGGCAACATTTTATCGTAAACAAAATGACTCAATTGTCTTAAGTATTTGTATAGGACACCATAACACTAACTAAAGACGGGGAAAGACCTCACATTTGTTCTCTGAACAAATGACTTTTTAATTAGGTCTTTCCACTTTCCGTGGAAAGACCTTTTGCTTTTGTTCTGATTATTTTTTTTTTTTTTTTTTTTAGGTCTTTCCACTTTCCGTGGAAAGACCTTTTGCTTTTGTTCTGATTATTTTTTTTTTTTTTTTTTTTCTTCTGCCGTCTAGGATGTTTTTTTGTTACTTGACATATCGAAAGGATTTTTGGCCCATGATATCGTACAGTGATTGCGATTTCACCATTGACCCTGTGTAACCGAACACTTTTTTTTATAGGAGTTATCTCCCGGCGTCCTCCTTTTCTTGTTATCGCTATATCTCTAAAACTGTAAAAGATATCGACCCAAAATCTCTTGCAATGTCTTCAGTGTATCAGTGCGCAACTTTGTTCAATTTGGTCGGAAGGGATCTGACGACATTTCATAGGAGTTATTTCCCCTCAAACGACTTTCACTTTTGGTGTATCATACAAATTGTTATTTAGAGTTGAGATATCAACATGAAACTTTGTATTTAGGGTCCATGACCCCTAACAAGTAAACTGAGGTCAAGGTCAAAGGTCAAGGTCAAGTTCTAAATTTTGACTTTTGCTTGTTATCGCTTCTCCTCTGAAACGGTAAAAGATAGCTGATAAAATGTAATGGAGAAAATGTTAAGGACGTTGAGACCTAGATTTGTTACATTTGCATAAAAGTTGTATGACGTCATTTTATAGGCGTAATTGCCGTTAGAACGTTTAAATTTGCGGTTTTTCGTTTATTTCTCAACAATGGTACATGATAAAGCCATGGGGTCTTTTCTTTTGACATCAAGGATTGATAACCTTCAAATTGGCATCAAGGTCAAAGGTCAAGGTCAAGTTCTTAATTTTGACTTTTGCTTGTTATCGCTTCTCCTCTGAAACGGTAAAAGATAGCTGATAAAATGTAAAGGAGAAAATGTTAAGGACGTTGAGATCTAGCTTTGTTACATTTGAGAAAAAGTTGTATGACGTCATTTTATAGGCGTAATTGCCCCTAGAACGTTTAAATTTTTGTTTTTCGTTTATTTCTCAACAATGGTACATGATAAAGGCATGGGGTCTTTTGTTTTAACATCAGGGATTGATAACCTTCAAATTGGCATCAAGGTCAAATGTCAAGGTCAAATTCTATTATTTGACATTTGCTTGTTATCACTACTCCTCTGAAATGGTAGTGGATAGCCAAGGAAATGTAATGGTGGAAATGTTTAGGACATTGATGCGCAACTTTGTTACATTTGAGTTCAAGTTTTATGACGTCATCTTTTGAGAGTAATTCCGCCTAGAACTTTAAACTTAAGGTTTTTCGTTTATAACTTGACAATGGTACATAATAATGGCATGGGGTCTTCTAAAATGACCTCAACGACCAATGACCTTGAAAAAGGTCACAAGGTCAAAGGTCAAGGTCATGACCTATATTACGTATTTTGCATTTTTTCACACTTTATAAGTTTTTCAGATTTTTAAAGCAATTAAAGCTATTGTAAGCGTGAAATTCAGGCACTAATTTTGATGACGTCATTTCTGGCAACGTTATTATTTCTGTAGACGTTTTTAGACGTTTTGGATATATTGGAATGTTAATTAATGTGACAATAATACAACCCATGAAAACGTCTAGAATTGTCAATTTATAAGGTCACATTAATGACGTTTTCAATGTTTATAGTGCAAAACAGTATAATTCATCACAAACATTTAGTTAACCAGAAATAAACATTTTTCTTAGTTATTCAAACTAGCAGTCCATATATTTTTTTAAAAATTGTGAAATAACCTATCGTATCAAACCAGAAGTGATATTTGTAATACGGGAAGTAGCATAATACCTCCCTTATTTCAGTACATAGAACCATATATCTTTGAAATCACTGAAAGTTTAGCTATGCTCTAAAACCAACAATTACATTTTAAACCTCATTTTTTATCAACAAATCTGCAATTGAGGTGGAAAGACCTTCAATTGTTCTCTGAACAATTGGTTTTTAATTTTTTTTTTTTTTCTTCTGCCGTCTAGGATGTTTTTTTGTTACTTGACATATCGAAAGGATTTTTGGCCCATGATATCGTACAGTGATTGCGATTTCACCATTGACCCTGTGTAACCGAACACTTTTTTTTTATAGGAGTTATCTCCCCGCGTCCTCCTTTTCTTGTTATCTTTATTTCTCTGTAACCGTAAAAGATATTGACCTAATATCTTTTGCAATGTCTTCACTGTATCTGTGCGCAACTTTGTTCCATTTGGTTGGAAAGGATCTGACGACATTTCATAGGAGTTATTTCCCTTCAAACGACTTTCACTTTTGGTGTATCATACAAATTGTTATTTAGCGTTGAGATATCAACATGAAACTTTGTATTTAGGGTCCATGACCCCTAAAAAGTAAAATGAGGTCAAGGTCAAAGGTCAAGGTCAAGTTCTAAATTTTGACTTTTGCTTGTTATCGCTTCTCCTCTGAAACGGTAAAAGATAGCTGATAAAATGTAACGGAGAAAATGTTAAGGACGTTGAGACCTAGCTTTGTTACATTTGCATAAAAGTTGTATGACGTCATTTTATAGGCGTAATTGCCGTTAGAACGTTTAAATTTGCGGTGTTTCGTTTATATCTCAGCAATGGTACATGATAAAGGCATGGGGTTTTTGTTTTGACATCAAGGATTGATAACCTTCAAATTGGCATCAAGGTCGAAGGTCAAGGTCAAGTTCTAAATTTTAACTTTTGCTTGTTATCGCTTCTCCTCTGAAACGGTAAAAGATAGCTGATAAAATGTAATGGAGAAAATGTTCAGGACGTTGAGACCTAGCTTTGTTACATTTGAGAAAAAGTTGTATGACGTCATTTTATAGGCGTAATTGCCCCTAGAATGTTTAAATTTTTGTTTTTCGTTTATTTCTCAACAATGGTACATGATAAAGGCATGGGGTCTTTTGTTTTAACATCAGGGATTGATAACCTTCAAATTGGCATCAAGGTCAAAGGTCAAGGTCAAGTTCTATTATTTGACATTTGCTTGTTATCACTACTCCTCTGAAATGGTTGTGGATAGCCAAGGAAATGTAATGGTGGAAATGTTTAGGACATTGATGCGCAACTTTGTTACATTTGAGTTCAAGTTGTATGACGTCATCTTTTGAGAGTAATTGCGCCTACAACGTTCAAACTTAAGGTTTTTCGTTTATAACTTGACAATGGTACATAATAATGGCATGGGGTCTTCTAAAATGACCTCAACGACCAATGACCTTGAAAAAGGTCACAAGGTCAAAGGTCAAGGTCATGACCTTTATTACGTATTTTGCATTTTTTCACACTTTATAAGTTTTTTTTTCAGATTTTTAAAGCAATTAAAGCTATTGAAAGCGTGAAATTCAGGCACTACTTTTGATGACGTCATTTCTGGCAACGTTATTATTTCTGTAGACGTTTTTAGACGTTTTGGATATATTGGAATGTTAATTAATGTGACGATGTTACAACCCAAGAAAACGTCTAGAATTGTCAATTTATAAGGTCACATTAATGCCGTTTTTGATGTTTATAGTGCAAAACAGTATAATTCATCACAAACATTTAGTTAACCAGAAATAAACATTTTTCTTAGTTATTCAAACTAGCAGTCCATATATTTTTTTAAAAATTGTGAAATTACCTATCGTATCAAACCAGAAGTGATATTTGTAATACGGGAAGTAGCATAATACCTCCCTTATTTCAGTACATAGAACCATATATCTTTGAAATCACTGAAAGTTTAGCTATGCTCTAAAACCAACAATTACATTTTAAACCTCATTTTTTTTTATCAACAAATCTGCAATTGAGGTGGAAAGACCTTCAATTGTTCTCTGAACAATTGGTTTTTAATTATTATTATTATTAAGGTCTTTCCCACTACAGTGGAAAGACCTTACTGTATTTCTTCTGATTATTATTATTATTGTTCTTCTTTTCTGCCATCAATTGACGAAAAGTGTCTTGACATATCTTTTCGATACTTGGTACCATTATTTGGTCATACCGGTACTCGCCTTGACCGACCCTGTGAAACCGATCTATTTTTAGTAACGGAGTTATCTGCCCCAGACCGGAAAACCTTGTGCACAGATCTCCTCCTAAACCATAACCGGTATCAAAAATCTGAAGTGTGGAAAATGTCGCTGGACTCCTGGCAACATGTCATCACGCAAAAAAAAAAATTTCGATCAACTTCCTGGTTACGCGTTTTTGACTCGAAAAGTGTCGCGACTCGTCAAATTTTTTTCTTCAAAACGGTAAGTCCTAGAGACTTGGGACCTTCACCAATCATCCTGGATGACATATGTTGCATTCAAAAATGTCAAGGTCAAAGGTCAAATCTCAAGGTCAGAGGTCATGGTACACCTTGTTATCAGGTTAACTCAAAAACCATACAAAATTTAAGCAGACATGTAATGGGGAAAATACTTGTCTAATTTAGACCTTTATTTGATATAAAGGGTCGAACCCTATACGACAAACGGTTTTCGAGTTATAGCCCTAAACGCGTTTCGGCTAAATGGTTTTTGGCCTATAACTTGAAAATGGTTCGAGATAACATAGTAAACATATGGGTTATTGGTGACCGTCAACTTATTCCCTTCAATTTAAAATCAAACTCGATTGGCTAATGGCGGCCATTTTCAAAATGGCCGACACTGTAAACAGTTTTTGTAGAAAAACACGTAAACCGTACAAAATTGAAGCAGACAATACATGGGAAAATTGTTCGTCACGTCGAAATCTACAAAAAAGTCTTCAGGACCGAAACCGTAAAACTTGTCGTTTTTGAGTTATTGCACTTGATTCGTATGTTAAAACTGGTTTTTTGCTTATAACTTTTAAACCGTAACAGATACTATAATAAACATGTTACTTAAAATGTTCCTTTTGTAAAAACCTACAATTTGAGTCCAAGAAGTGTATGATCCGGTTGAACAGTTTCAAAATGGCGGTCAAAACAAGTTTCGCAAAACATGTTTTTTGCCAATAACTTGAAAACCGTATTAGATAGTATAGTAAACATGTATACTTAAATGAATCAGTATGCAAAGACCTACAATTTGAGTCAAAGGTCAAAGGTCATGGGTCAAGGTCATTCCCTAGCAACAAGGTAACGTTAATGAAAAGTCCATAGCAACCATATGTATTCTTAACCAACACTACCTTCTGAGTTTAGAGGTAAGTTTTAATAACCGGAAGTGACCTTCTGTCCATAGCAACCGACAAAGTCCTTAACAACCATACTTTTTCTGACACTAGGCCCCTTGATCTTTATTCTGGAACGTATATGATAACTATTGGCAACATTTTATCGTAAACAAAATGACTCAATTGTCTTAAGTATTTGTATAGGACACCATAACACTAACTAGAGACGGGGAAAGACCTCACATTTGTTCTCTGAACAAATGACTTTTTAATTATTATTATTATTATTATTGTTCTTCTTTTCTGCCATCAATTGACGAAAAGTGTCTTGACATATCTTTTCGATACTTGGTACCATTATTTGGTCATACCGGTACTCGCCTTGACCGACCCTGTGAAACCGATCTATTTTTAGTAACGGAGTTATCTGCCCCAGACCGGAAAACCTTGTGCACAGATCTCCTCCTAAACCATAACCGGTATCAAAAATCTGAAGTGTGGAAAATGTCGCTGGACTCCTGGCAACATGTCATCATGCAAAAAAAAAAATTTTCATCAACTTCCTGGTTACGCGTTTTTGACTCGAAAAGTGTCGCGACTCGACAATTTTTTTTCTTCAAAACGGTAAGTCCTAGAGACTTGGGACCTTCACCAATCATCCTGGATGAGATATGTTGCATTCAAAAATGTCAAGGTCAAAGGTCAAATCTCAAGGTCAGAGGTCATGGTACACCTTGTTATCAGGTTAACTCAAAAACCATACAAAATTTAAGCAGACATGTAATGGGGAAAATACTTGTCGAATTTAGACCTTTATTTCATATAAAGGGTCGAACCCTGTACGACAAACGGTTTTCGAGTTATAGCCCTTAACGCGTTTCGGCTAAATGGTTTTTGGCCTATAACTTGAAAATGGTTCGAGATAACATAGTAAACATATGGGTTATTGGTGACCGTCAACTTATTCCCTTCAATTTAAAATCAAACTTGATTGGCTAATGGCGGCCATTTTCAAAATGGCCGACACTGTAAACAGTTTTTGTAGAAAAACACGTAAACCGTACAAAATTGAAGCAGACAATACATGGGAAAATTGTTCGTCACGTCGAAATCTACAAAAAAGTCTTCAGGACCGAAACCGTAAAACTTGTCGTTTTTGAGTTATTGCACTTGATTCGTATGTTAAAACTGGTTTTTTGCTTATAACTTTTAAACCGTAACAGATACTATAATAAACATGTATACTTAAAATGTTCCTTTTGTAAAAACCTACAATTTGAGTCCAAGAAGTGTATGATTCGGTTGAACAGTTTCAAAATGGCGGTCAAAACAAGTTTCGCAAAACATGTTTTTTGCCAATAACTTGAAAACCGTATTAGATAGTATAGTAAACATGTATACTTAAATGAATCAGTATGCAAAGACCTACAATTTGAGTCAAAGGTCAAAGATCATGGGTCAAGGTCATTCCCTAGCAACAAGGTAACGTTTATGAAAAGTCCATAGCAACCATATGTATTCTTAACCAACACTACCTTCTGAGTTTAGAATTAAGTTTTATAACCGGAAGTGACCTTCTGTCCATAGCAACCGACAAAGTCCTTAACAACCATACTTTTTCTGACACTAGGCCCCTTGATCTTTATTCTGGAACCTATATGATAACTATTGGCAACATTTTATCGTAAACAAAATGACTCAATTGTCTTAAGTATTTGTATAGGACACCATAACACTAACTAGAGACGGGGAAAGACCTCACATTTGTTCTCTGAACAAATGACTTTTTAATTATTATTATTATTGTTCTTCTTTTCTGCCATCAATTGACGAAAAGTGTCTTGACATATCTTTTCGATACTTGGTACCATTATTTGGTCATACTGGTACTCGCCTTGACCGACCCTGTGAAACCGATCTATTTTTAGTAACGGAGTTATCTGCCCCAGACCGGAAAACCTTGTGCACAGATCTCCTCCTAAACCATAACCGGTATCAAAAATCTGAAGTGTGGAAAATGTCGCTGGACTCTTGGCAACATGTCATCACGCAAAAAAAAAAATTTCGATCAACTTCCTGGTTACGCGTTTTTGACTCGAAAAGTGTCGCGACTCGTCAAATTTTTTTCTTCAAAACGGTTAGTCCTAGAGACTTGGGACCTTCACCAATCATCCTGGATGACATATGTTGCATTCAAAAATGTCAAGGTCAAAGGTCAAATCTCAAGGTCAGAGGTCATGGTACACCTTGTTATCAGGTTAACTCAAAAACCATACAAAATTTAAGCAGACATGTAATGGGGAAAATACTTGTCTAATTTAGACCTTTATTTCATATAAAGGGTCGAACCCTGTACGACAAACGGTTTTCGAGTTATAGCCCTTAACGCGTTTCGGCTAAATGGTTTTTGGCCTATAACTTGAAAATGGTTCGAGATAACATAGTAAACATATGGGTTATTGGTGTCCGTCAACTTATTCCCTTCAATTTAAAATCAAACTTGATTGGCTAATGGCGGCCATTTTCAAATTGGCCGACACCGTAAACAGTTTTTGTAGAAAAACACGTAAACCGTACAAAATGGAAGCAGACAATACATGGGAAAATTGTTCGTCACGTCGAAATCTACAAAAAAGTCTTCAGGACCGAAACCGTAAAACTTGTCGTTTTTGAGTTATTGCACTTGATTCGTATGTTAAAACTGGTTTTTTGCTTATAACTTTTAAACCGTAACAGATACTATAATAAACATGAATACTTAAAATGTTCCTTTTGAAAAAACCTACAATTTGAGCCCAAGAAGTGTATGATTCGGTTGAACAGTTTCAAAATGGCGGTCAAAACAAGTTTCGCAAAACATGTTTTTTGCCAATAACTTGAAAACCGTATTAGATAGTATAGTAAACATGTATACTTAAATGAATCAGTATGCAAAGACCTACAATTTGAGTCAAAGGTCAAAGATCATGGGTCAAGGTCATTCCCTAGCAACAAGGTAACGTTTATGAAAAGTCCATAGCAACCATATGTATTCTTAACCAACACTACCTTCTGAGTTTAGAATTAAGTTTTATAACCGGAAGTGACCTTCTGTCCATAGCAACCGACAAAGTCCTTAACAACCATACTTTTTCTGACACTAGGCCCCTTGATCTTTATTCTGGAACCTATATGATAACTATTGGCAACATTTTATCGTAAACAAAATGACTCAATTGTCTTAAGTATTTGTATAGGACACCATAACACTAACTAGAGACGGGGAAAGACCTCACATTTGTTCTCTGAACAAATGACTTTTTAATTATTATTATTATTGTTCTTCTTTTCTGCCATCAATTGACGAAAAGTGTCTTGACATATCTTTTCGATACTTGGTACCATTATTTGGTCATACTGGTACTCGCCTTGACCGACCCTGTGAAACCGATCTATTTTTAGTAACGGAGTTATCTGCCCCAGACCGGAAAACCTTGTGCACAGATCTCCTCCTAAACCATAACCGGTATCAAAAATCTGAAGTGTGGAAAATGTCGCTGGACTCTTGGCAACATGTCATCACGCAAAAAAAAAAATTTCGATCAACTTCCTGGTTACGCGTTTTTGACTCGAAAAGTGTCGCGACTCGTCAAATTTTTTTCTTCAAAACGGTTAGTCCTAGAGACTTGGGACCTTCACCAATCATCCTGGATGACATATGTTGCATTCAAAAATGTCAAGGTCAAAGGTCAAATCTCAAGGTCAGAGGTCATGGTACACCTTGTTATCAGGTTAACTCAAAAACCATACAAAATTTAAGCAGACATGTAATGGGGAAAATACTTGTCTAATTTAGACCTTTATTTCATATAAAGGGTCGAACCCTGTACGACAAACGGTTTTCGAGTTATAGCCCTTAACGCGTTTCGGCTAAATGGTTTTTGGCCTATAACTTGAAAATGGTTCGAGATAACATAGTAAACATATGGGTTATTGGTGTCCGTCAACTTATTCCCTTCAATTTAAAATCAAACTTGATTGGCTAATGGCGGCCATTTTCAAATTGGCCGACACCGTAAACAGTTTTTGTAGAAAAACACGTAAACCGTACAAAATGGAAGCAGACAATACATGGGAAAATTGTTCGTCACGTCGAAATCTACAAAAAAGTCTTCAGGACCGAAACCGTAAAACTTGTCGTTTTTGAGTTATTGCACTTGATTCGTATGTTAAAACTGGTTTTTTGCTTATAACTTTTAAACCGTAACAGATACTATAATAAACATGAATACTTAAAATGTTCCTTTTGAAAAAACCTACAATTTGAGCCCAAGAAGTGTATGATTCGGTTGAACAGTTTCAAAATGGCGGTCAAAACAAGTTTCGCAAAACATGTTTTTTGCCAATAACTTGAAAACCGTATTAGATAGTATAGTAAACATGTTACTTAAATGAATCAGTATGCAAAGACCTACAATTTGAGTCAAAGGTCAAAGGTCATGGGTCAAGGTCATTCCCTAGCAACAAGGTAACGTTAATGAAAAGTCCATAGCAACCATATGTATTCTTAACCAAGACTACCTTCTTAGTTTAGAGGTACGTTTTAATAACCGGAAGTGACCTTCTGTCCATAGCAACCGACAAAGTCCTTAACAACCATACTTTTTCTGACACTAGGCCCCTTGATCTTTATTCTGGAACCTATATGATAACTATTGGCAACATTTTATCGTAAACAAAATGACTCAATTGTCTTAAAAATTTGTATAGGACACCATAACACTAACTAGAGACGGGGAAAGACCTCACATTTGTTCTCTGAACAAATGACTTTTTAATTATTATTGTTCTTCTTTTCTGCCATCAATTGACGAAAAGTGTCTTGACATATCTTTTCGATACTTGGTACCATTATTTGGTCATACCGGTACTCGCCTTGACCGACCCTGTGAAACCGATCTATTTTTAGTAACGGAGTTATCTGCCCCAGACCGGAAAACCTTGTGCACAGATCTCCTCCTAAACCATAACCTGTATCAAAAATCTGAAGTGTGGAAAATGTTGCTGGACTCCTGGCAACATGTCATCACTCAAAAAAAAAAAATTTCGATCAACTTCCTGGTTACGCGTTTTTGACTCGAAAAGTGTCGCGACTCGTCAAATTTTTTTCTTCAAAACGGTAAGTCCTAGAGACTTGGGACCTTCACCAATCATCCTGGATGACATATGTTGCATTCAAAAATGTCAAGGTCAAAGGTCAAATCTCAAGGTCAGAGGTCATGGTACACCTTGTTATCAGGTTAACTCAAAAACCATACAAAATTTAAGCAGACATGTAATGGGGAAAATACTTGTCTAATTTAGACCTTTATTTCATATAAAGGGTCGAACCCTGTACGACAAACGGTTTTCGAGTTATAGCCCTTAACGCGTTTCGGCTAAATGGTTTTTGGCCTATAACTTGAAAATGGTTCGAGATAACATAGTAAACATATGGGTTATTGGTGACCGTCAACTTATTCCCTTCAATTTAAAATCAAACTTGATTGGCTAATGGCGGCCATTCTCAAAATGGCCGACACCGTAAACAGTTTTTATGAAATAACACTTAAACCGTACAAAATTGAAGCGGACAATACATGGGAAAAATGTTCGCCATGTCGAAATCTACAAAAAATGTTTCAGGTGCGAAAGCGCAAAACTTGTCGTTTTTGAGTTATCGCACTTGATTCGTATTTTGAAAATGATTTTTTGTTTATAACTTTTTAACCATAAAAGATGGTGAATGCAACATTGGGTTCATTTGAAAGAGAATTAAAAGACCTACAATTTGAGCCCAAACAGTGCATGATTCGGTTGATTGGTTTCAAAATGGCGGCCAAAAACATATGATAAACTGCGTTATTTACCAATAACTTTTAAACCGTTGCACATTATATAGTAAACATGTATACTTAAATGAATCAGTATGCAAAGACCTACAATTTGAGTCAAAGGTCAAAGGTCATGGGTCAAGGTCATTCCCTAGCAACAAGGTAACGTTTATGAAAAGTCCATAGCAACCATATGTATTCTTAACCAACACTACCTTCTGAGTTTAGAATTAAGTTTTATAACCGGAAGTGACCTTCTGTCCATAGCAACCGACAAAGTCCTTAACAACCATACTTTTTCTGACACTAGGCCCCTTGATCTTTATTCTGGAACCTATATGATAACTATTGGCAACATTTTATCGTAAACAAAATGACTCAATTGTCTCAAGTATTTGTATAGGACACCATAACACTATCTAGAGACGGGGAAAGACCTCACATTTGTTCTCTGAACAAATGACTTTTTAATTATTATTATTGTTCTTCTTTTCTGCCATCAATTGACGAAAAGTGTCTTGACATATCTTTTCGATACTTGGTACCATTATTTGGTCATACCGGTACTCGCCTTGACCGACCCTGTGAAACCGATCTATTTTTAGTAACGGAGTTATCTGCCCCAGACCGGAAAACCTTGTGCACAGATCTCCTCCTAAACCATAACCGGTATCAAAAATCTGAAGTGTGGAAAATGTCGCTGGACTCCTGGCAACATGTCATCACGCAAAAAAAAAAATTTCGATCAACTTCCTGGTTACGCGTTTTTGACTCGAAAAGTGTCGCGACTCGTCAAATTTTTTTCTTCAAAACGGTAAGTCCTAGAGACTTGGGACCTTCACCAATCATCCTGGATGACATATGTTGCATTCAAAAATGTCAAGGTCAAAGGTCAAATCTCAAGGTCAGAGGTCATGGTACACCTTGTTATCAGGTTAACTCAAAAACCATACAAAATTTAAGCAGACATGTAATGGGGAAAATACTTGTCTAATTTAGACCTTTATTTGATATAAAGGGTCGAACCCTATACGACAAACGGTTTTCGAGTTATAGCCCTAAACGCGTTTCGGCTAAATGGTTTTTGGCCTATAACTTGAAAATGGTTCGAGATAACATAGTAAACATATGGGTTATTGGTGACCGTCAACTTATTCCCTTCAATTTAAAATCAAACTTGATTGGCTAATGGCGGCCATTTTCAAAATGGCCGACACTGTAAACAGTTTTTGTAGAAAAACACGTAAACCGTACAAAATTGAAGCAGACAATACATGGGAAAATTGTTCGTCACGTCGAAATCTACAAAAAAGTCTTCAGGACCAAAACCGTAAAACTTGTCGTTTTTGAGTTATTGCACTTGATTCGTATGTTAAAACTGGTTTTTTGCTTATAACTTTTAAACCGTAACAGATACTATAATAAACATGTATACTTAAAATGTTCCTTTTGTAAAAACCTACAATTTGAGTCCAAGAAGTGTATGATCCGGTTGAACAGTTTCAAAATGGCGGTCAAAACAAGTTTCGCAAAACATGTTTTTTGCCAATAACTTGAAAACCGTATTAGATAGTATAGTAAACATGTATACTTAAATGAATCAGTATGCAAAGACCTACAATTTGAGTCAAAGGTCAAAGGTCATGGGTCAAGGTCATTCCCTAGCAACAAGGTAACGTTAATGAAAAGTCCATAGCAACCATATGTATTCTTAACCAACACTACCTTCTCAGTTTAGAGGTAAGTTTTAATAACCGGAAGTGACCTTCTGTCCATAGCAACCGACAAAGTCCTTAACAACCATACTTTTTCTGACACTAGGCCCCTTGATCTTTATTCTGGAACCTATATGATAACTATTGGCAACATTTTATCGTAAACAAAATGACTCAATTGTCTTAAGTATTTGTATAGGACACCATAACACTAACTAGAGACGGGGAAAGACCTCACATTTGTTCTCTGAACAAATGACTTTTTAATTTATTCTTGAATTTCTACTTTTATTCATTATGGCAACGGAAACCCATGTTAAACATATTTTTCTGGGTTACTGTTCTTCATCTTAACGAACAAGCGGGAGACTTTAATATGGTTAAATCAATATTTTTGTCCGATCTTTATAATTGTCTTGATTTTGCCCTTTTCATAAGTATTTATTACATATTTGCTATTAAATACATTGAATATATGGCAACCAGGGCCGTAACTACCGTTGAGGCAGACGAGGCAATTACCTTGTCTGAATTTGTGGCCAAAAAAAAAAAATAATAAGAAAAAAAATAAAGAAAATGGAGAAAGCTAGGAATGCAGGGGTAGAAAACATCCTTACATTTTCATATCAAGAATTAAGTAATCCATACTTCGAATAGTAATTAATGTTGACGTGCAGTTTCTGTACTTTTATTTCAGCTACGTTAGGTATCGAACTCTCTGCCTGATTACCATCGCCAGTAAACCGGCATTTGGTTCTGCAATTATTTATTTACCGCGAAAAAGTCTCTTGAACAAGTTCGATCGTCATAGATTTTGGTCTCCCAGGAGAAGACCAAATTCAATGGTAAATATGAAACAAAACGCCGTAACGATGTAACAAGATTTATTTCTAACCCTAATATTACAATTTTCGGCGGCCCCCAGACCCCCGTCTGTTTCCAATGCCTAGTTACGGCCATGGCAACTCATTCTTTAATATTAAATATAATGTCCACTTCAATCCAGAATTATTCAAATATAAATAAATCAATTATTATCAGTTTCAAATGTGATATGAAATCAAAAGTTTTTGAATATATAATACATTTTCAACTTTTAATTTGTTATCAATCAAGTATGGAACACTGGCATACATGTATACAGAAGGATATAAAGATTCTATTCAAATTTGATAATTTAATCGCTATTGTTTACAATATATACGAATCTGTTTTAGGTTGGTCTACCATAGGTTAAATAGAAAACTAAAGTTAAATAATTCAACTATGGAACGTTCCATAAAACCTGGAGAAATAATAAGGACACCACGAGATGCATTTCATGGACACCTTAGAGAAATTGAATCACATCGACCCTATATGTACGAACCGTAAGTGCACACTTTTCCCACTTACAAAATACACTTTCAACACTTGTTAGGCCATACCAAATTGATTTTTAGTTCTTTGGATTTTTTATGGCAAAAATAGGTGCGAACGAGCGAAATTTTAATTTTAAATTTTTTGTTTCTTTTCAGTCGAAGAGCAAATGTACCTGCGGCACAATTTTTTCAACTAAAATATTGCAAACAAATGAGAAAAAACTTCCTTTTTTATAGTTTTAAGAGTGGGCGACCCCTTTTTACTTTCAATTTCTTGAACAATGAAAATTTCGGGTTGAATTTTTCAACATATTTGCAAAATGAAGCGGCAAAAACATATTTTTAAAAGTTTACAGTCTGACAATCGGAGCGGCGAAATCTAAAGAACTAAAAACCAATGTGATGTGATTTTACCAAAGATCCTTTAATGTCGTGTTTGTTTGATTCACCTTCATATCTATAGCAACAATTAGAAAAGTAGGTTTAAATGTGAGAAAAAGTATCCGTGACCCCTATTATAAGATTATCTGGCTATCTCACATCCGTTGGCTCACATGTTTGTATTCCTCAAATTCGGTAGAGATCTAGGGTGTGAAATAGCCTTGTTTCGCCCTACGCTAGTAGGGATGAAAGATACAATTTTTCTCACCCCATGGCTATAGAAACAATTACAATAATAGTTTCAAGTGCGGGAAGACGTATCAATCACGGCTATTTTGGGGCTGACCTGACTATAAGATACCATTTTGTAAAAATTCTAAAGCTCGGCAGATCCACGACTGAGACAAGAAATCTGTGATGCGTTGGATATAAGGTAGCTTCGTACGATAAAGGTTCACACCCCCTCCGCCCCCCCCCCCCTCCCCACCACCACCACAACAACAACAAAAGCGGTCAAAGTTCTTCTCAAATATTTCTGTTTCTTAACCTCATCAGAGCCTGAAATATTTCAGAAGACTTTAAGATAAAAAAAACACATATAGCGAATTTTCCTGTGCTTGGATTTTGTCATGTGGCTGTAGGGATTTTGTGACAAGAAATCTAATCTACCCCTTATTTCATTCTACTAAATACAGAAGGTATCACAAACCCAGTTACTAGGCCGAAGTTGATACCTTAGATTCATGGTTACAAAAATGTTAATTCTTTTCAACTAATTCTTTTAAATCTAACTCGTGCATAGTAAAGTCAAGAAACACCAAAGGGATATTCGAAGGAGGGAAAATCGAAACAATTGACAAACTCCGCAGAACAACGAAGACGAGAGCAAAACAATACATGCATTACAATTAAAAACTAAAATAGCTTTACGGAGTTTTGGCTTTAGTCATTTTGACATTTTTTAATTTGATCTTCAACTATTTGGATGATTGTTTTGATTTTTAACATTTTATGCCTTGAACACAACTGATGAGTCGTAAATCGACGAAATGTTTCAAATTTGTATCAATTTATTACCTTCAGGGAAATCAAAGAAGAAGAACATGGTACACTCACAGATGAACAAGATACACCAGATTCTGAACCAAGCTATTCTGATGATTCTGATTTTAAGACCACAGACTCTGAAGAAGGTCTTCACGACTATGAAAATCCAGATTCTGAAGAAGGTCTTCACGACTATGAAAATCCAGATTCCGAAGAAGATAGTAGTGATTTTGTAGACATTGGAAATTATATAAAAATCAAAACAGCAAAAGAACTTTCATCGAATTTTAGAATTTATAAATCGGAGAAATGGTCAGCTGAAAATAGAAATAAATTCTTGAATGTATCAAACCTGCAAGACAAACATAAATTTGTTACTGACATTTTTACTGTTGGGACAACATTGGGTCAGAGGCAAAAAAATACACCAAGTAGAAATATTTCAAATCGTCAGCAGTGTTCATTTTCTCCAGATAAAAAATATCATAATCAGTTTACTATTCAGGTACCGTTGGATGATAATGAAAATGATTCTGATGATGACGTTAATGCATATTCAGCTTGGATAGAAAATGGTAGGGAATGGTTACAGGTTCCAGCCACATTTAAGGTCAGTTATATGTTTGACGCCATGTTTGTATTATTTTGAATATTTTTTTTGTCAGAGAAACGGATGGCGTTATTTTCAGAAACACTTAAAAAATGATTCTATTGATGATTTATTGATATGCTCTGAGCACATTTTATGCTATAAAAACAACGTGAGTCCATTATAGGAACGTATAAACACTTGTATATGGATTTCACTGATCCAACAAATCCCCATATTAGGAAAATAATGTATTATACAACTAATAACACGGTCCGGCTGAGGTAAATTTAGTTCTAATCCTGTCAGAACTCTAGGACATGCAGAGGCAACTTACAAGTTATATAATGAAGGCCCATCCATTTTACTTTTTCTTATTAACAGGAAGGACATGTTGAATTTACATCGTGTCAGTTTAATAGTTTTGGAATATTGAGCTGTCCAAAGGATACAGAACACATAGTAAGACCATCAGGAACAGTTATACGGTCAGGAAAAGATTCCAAACTCAAATTGATGTTTGAAGAAGGAACTGTACAGAAAGATCAAAGATTAACCTATTCGGTAATATCTAACATGAAAAGGGTCAAAGAATAAAATATAACATAGTAAGCTTATAATAAGAGATAAACAACACGTACTCCACCAAACAATAAAGAAAACTCAAATGTCATGTAAGGATAGAAAATATATCATCCAGCTCAAGGTGGTAACCATACAACCTAATAACCAGTTCATGATTTTGACAATAGAACCTCTCAACCATTTCATCGTAGCGACCTTAGAATCTTTCAACCATTTCATGGCAGTGATAATGGAATCTATCAACCCGCTTATGATGGTGGCCATAGACCCATTCAACTAGTTCATGGTAGCGACCATGGAACAGTTCATAGTAGCGACCATATAACAGATCATAGTAGCGACTATAACACCTATCATCTAGTTAATTGTAGCGTCCATTGAACTTATCAAACAGTTCTCTGTCGCTACCTTTAAACCTAAAACCAGTTCATGTTCCCCTGTCAACGAATTTATGATGATGACTATAGAACCTATCAACCATTTTGTGGTAGTCTTAATATCACGTTACATATATAGTAAGAATCACAAAATGCATTTCTGAAGAGCGAATCTCAACTGTGGCGGGGTGTGTTCGACTCCGATCTAAATTGACAAGGATTGCCAATTTTCCTACCGAATGTCGGTGGTTCTCTCCGTTACTCCGGCTTCCTCCACCAATAAAACCTGGCGGCCGCGAAATAGCCAAGCGTGCTGAAAACGGCGTAAAACCCCAACTAAAAACATTTCGGAAGAGGACTTATTTTATATTGTTGTAAAGATATGCCTAATCCCTTTGTTCATATTTGCATCCATTTCTTAAACATTAAATTTTTTGCCCATGAACCCCCACTTTTTCTTTTATAATTCAATCATATATACCTTAAAATGGTATTTGACAAAATTTTATGAAATCCTGTTTATTTTTTCATACATTTTTGGGAGACTGAAGTTGCCAATGCAAAAACAATGAAACATCCAGAGAAAACCTATTTCCTGCAAATTTTCAAGACTTTATAGCTATAAAATGAGCACATGAACCTATATTTTTTTCTTGCTTATTTGTTTACTATTTATATGCTCTCTCAAACTAAAACAGCTATTTTAAATCCTATTTATTTCCTATTAGACCAGCGATCATCCTTAAACCTGATATTTCTTATATTACATAGATTCAACGACCCGAGCGAAAGTATTTCAAACAGACCACACAATCTAAACTCCCGGTTGCTGCTGTTAGTGACAAAATAAATTTAAAGTATGAGAAGCATTATTTCAAAAAGCCATTTGAACTATCAGCAACTTTAACAAACGATACTGTGTTTGGTTCTGATTTTGATGACAAATATGAAGTGAGGGTAATAGTTTACCAGTCCGACAGTAAAGATCCTGTCTTATTAGACGCCTTGCCAGAAAAAGAACAAAGAACATTCACTGTCAAAATAGGAGCTTGTGATGGGTAAATATGAATAATAAAACAATGACCGAATCCTATTCTGCTGATAATTCTTATTTGAATTGTCTTGTTTCCTTCAGCTTAAAATGATCATATGGGAAGTTCACTCAAAGATCTTCTTGTGTGAAACCACTAAGCCAATTGGAACCAAACATGATAGCAATGGTCCATGGTTGATCGTCTTTCAGAATTGGCAGTATAAGTCCGTAGTTGGTTACCTTTCGGAAATGAAGCGGATATCCTGACCAGCAATCCAAGATGACCACTACATGAAAACTTTTATCATAGAACCCAGTAAGAAAATTCACTTTAAGATCTCAATGTCTGAAACGTGAGCGAGTTGGAATCAAAGTTTGCAGGAATGGTCCTTATGTGGTTCTCTTTAGAACTGTATCCATGACATAGATTGCCAACCAAAATTTATTCTGACTTAAGTCTGCAAATGTAATCAAGGAGAGCGATACCGGCTTCTTGGAGCCTCTAGTTTTTGTTATTTTTGTATTCGTTATTTATGTTATGTTAAACATTTCAATGCTAATTTTATTTTGATTTCAGAGCGGTCCTTGCAGCAATACTAAAGGATGATCTTGAAAAGGAAGAGTTTATGGCGTCGTTAAAAAATCACCTAAATGTTGTGTTTGGCAGTAAAAAATTGTGTAAAATATTGTTGTTTTTCGAAAAGCGTGATGGTAATATGCTTAAACTTGTAGCCGAATGTTGTCTTAAACAAGATGAAGGCGAAATTTTAACAAAGCACAAAAAATGTGGAAATCTGAATATATTTATTTCTAATGATATTTTATTACCTCCACAACAAAGAATACGAATTTATCCGCAAGGTTGCGTGCGCATGAAAGAAGGGAGGGAACCTCACTTTTTCATGTTTTTCTTGTATTTAACGATAGAAAACTATACGCATTTTTCTGTACAAGTTAATAGAACCATGGGACAGCAAGTAAATGCGACCATAGAATTTTCAGCAGATAATCAGAGAAGAGGTTTTATAACAAAAGTGGAATTTAATTTAGATAAACTTCACCGAGCAAATAGAGGGAGACCAGTGTTCAGCAGAAACAATTCAACAATGAGTGATGATTTCAATCCAAACAGGAGGACAGAAAGATTAAATTTGCGTCGGTCAAAAACAACGTTGGGTAACTGAAATGTATTATTAAATTCTATATTGGTACATTTACAGAACGGTTAATTTTCAAATGTATTCAGTATTTTTTTTCATAAAACAGAAGATAAGATGTTTTATTAACCAATCAATGGTCCTTGTTGGCATGAACATGAAAAAGATACCCATAGTTGTTATAAACATGAACAAATACAATAGACGTCAGATACATTATAACTACACTACAGATCCAAACAGTTTGTATACATGCCTTAATATTTAACAAGCACAAGTGTGGTTGACATATAAGATGACACTATACAGCTAGCTTAATTATTTACACATGCATCGAATAATCGATGATGTTGCCATTCAGATAGATTTATTTAATTATTTATTTATTTATCTATCTGTTTATTTATTTATCTACTGGTGTATTTATTTACTGTAAATTCGGAAATTATTGCGAAAATGCGTCAGGGTTGTAATCGCAATAATTTAAACTCGCATTTTGGAATTTTTACTGTCAATGAAGAGCGATTGTTCTCAATATCGCAAAAATTAAAATCGCATTTTGGTCTAAAATGACAAAATCGCAATAATAATTGCAGGCAATAATTCCTGAATTTACAGTATTCGTTTTTTATTTCAATTTGATGTCTTTGAGGGTAGAATAAACTTACAAATTATCGAGCCAAATTAAACACGCACTACTAAATCAGATTTCATTGGAAGTAAGAAGGAGGAATTAGAGTTTTTCATCTTGTTTTCTCATTAAGGCCTTCGATCTGAAGTAAAAACTCCTTCCTGCTCAAAACTTAAATATGACCCATAACAATGATTTGAGTGTATTACTCGCTAAATTTCTCAAGCTCTTATCGTTTTTGATATACAAAGTCAAGATGATATATTAGAAGGGTGTGGAATACAATTGAAATGATAACTAATATCATGTAGCCTTTGTTTAGTGAAATACCCTATATGTGGTATTTTAAATTTAAAAATTGGATAGACCTATATATACTCTCTCAAAAAAGAAACGCAACATACAGAAAATAGGAAATTTACTTCATATATTATTTTCATAATTTATGATATAAATAATTTACACAGGAATGCAAAAATTGGCACACTTCTTGTTCATGAGTTCTTTTACCTTGGAATATCACAGTTTGTCACATATTGTCAATAAATCACTCATAAATTGTCAATATCTGGTATGTCCACCATTTGCTTGTAACACAGCCCCGACTCTTCTTGGCATAGATTGAATTAAACGCTGAGTTCGAACACGCGGTATCCTTTGCCACTCAAACTGAAGTGCCTGCTGTAATTGTTGCAGATTTTGCGGTGGTGGTTGTCGTTGGCGCACGCGCCGATCCACTTCATCCCACAAATGTTCAATTGGATTAAGATCGGGTGATCGTGACGGCCAACGGATCACATTGACATTCTGTTGTTCTAAAAAGTCTACTGTTACACGTGCTGTATGTGGTCGGGCATTGTCGTGCTGAAAAATTTCTCTCCGAATGTCAATTACGGGCAATAAATGAGGTCGTAAAATTTCGTCTCTATACCTAACAGCGTTCAGATTGCCTTGGATATGTATCAGCTGTGTGTTTCTGGCATAAGAAATAGCGGCCCACATCATAACACTGCCTCCGCCAAAATTGTCTCTCTCCACAACACAGTTTTGCGCAAAACGTTCGTTTCGGCGCCTATACACACGTATGCGACCATCTCGCTTTTCCAGTTGAAAACGTGACTCATCGCTGAACCATACTCTTCTCCAGTTCTGTAAATTCCATGCACGAACTGTAGTACACCATCTAACCCTCGCTCGGCGGTGTTGGCGTCTCAGTGTTGCTCCAAAGTAAGGTCTTCTTGCCCTCAATCCATGAGAACGTAACCGATTGCGTACTGTCTGTGCTGATATACGGCGCAACCCAGGGACGTTTACAGCTGTTTCTGTTGCAGCAATAGTCCTATTCCGCAGATGGAAAAGTCTGATGTAACGATCTTGCGCCCTGGTTGTAACACGCGGGCGCCCTGAACGTGGCCGATCTGTCGTAGTACCAAGCTGCAGGTAGCGTCCCCAAAGGCGTGAAATTGTGCTACGATGAACATTGTACGTTACAGCAACAGCATTCTGTGATTCTCCGGCCTCTAGTCGTCCGATAGCGATATTCCGGGTAGCAGCGTCTAACCTTGGCATAGCGTCACCTCATCAGAATTTTATTTTACGAATGCATTCATGAAAAGAAATACCGGGTTTTTATACCGACTGACTGAGCTAAAAAATAACCCATGATTTGCACGTGAAAGTCGACCCAGTTTTTGGCAATGCGTAAATCGTAGGGTGTCCCAGATTGCGACCAAAGTCGTTTACGGGTGGATGAATTTAAATGATTGTACCTGGAAACTTTTTATGAAGGTGTAATTATGATCATGTGTACATATATTTTGATATTTATTGGTTATTTGTCCGGAAAAATAATATTTCAAAAAGATAATCTGATGTTGCGTTTCTTTTTTGAGAGAGTATATTTGTTTACACATTGAGTAAATTTTCACGTATTCTTTATTTGTGTGATGCATTTTAAACATATAATTTCGAGCAACGAAAATAAAAATGTATACGCTTGTTCAAATACCATATGTCATTTATGTATTGGTACAATACTTTCTGAGTAAACTTATGATTGTAGTTTTGAAAGCCAAAACTTTTTACAAAAAACCTGAAAATTAAAATCAAAAGAACCCATACATCTAGGTAAGACCAGCATTGCTTGCGACAGTGAATGTTTTAAAGACTTTTGACTTAAACCATTCCTGTACAGTTTTGTCTCAAACCATTCTTATACATAATTGCCAAGTTAGAAAACTGAAAAATTCCAGTGCAATCATCTTTAATAAAGTGTAGCATTGATGAAAAAACTGCAGAGGAGATAATAGTACCATTGATCTACATCCCATCAGCAGTTCTAAAAATAATCAGATACAAATTTACGTTTGTACGGTTACTTACACGTATACATACAAATTTGCGTTTGTAAAATTACTTGCATGTACATTAAAAATTGCGTTTGTTAAGTTACTGAGTACAAATTTGCGTTTCTTAATTTACTTACAAATTTGCGCTTGTAAAGTTACTCAATTCAAATTTGCGTTTGTTAGGCTACTAGCATAAAAATTTGCGTTTGTTAAATTTTATTAGACACAAATAAATTTAAAAACTAAAAGGTTGTATTTTATTACTGAATACACAAGATATATTTAATGAAAATTAGATTATAATAAGCATTGCTATAATATTATTTGAAAAATTAACATACGCAGCAAATCTAAATGAAAACAGGAGAAAACATATACCACATCTTTCCATAATGAAATCGACAAGCCTTCCGTTAAATGAAATCTTGTTTTAACATATTTTGATCATCATAAACATCACTTAGGACTCCAATTATATAGATACATAAATATCTGCCCCAGGTGTATTTTTGTACAGGTAAACAATTTGACTACATGCAGGTGTCACAAGGTAAGTGATACAAAATTTATATGCGTAATATGATGTTTTTACACAAATGTTTAGGACAAATCAAAGTGTGTTACTGTTCTTTTTTATTTACTTTATTTTAAAACAAAAAAAAATTAGATTCATTATAATGTTTTTCAGATTCATTATTTTATTGAGTTATATAAAAAAAAAGAAAGGCGCTAATTGTTAGACATAAAACAGAGAGTGTTCGCTGTGTGTTTGTTTATTTCTTTATTCAATAAATTCACAATTATACCCGTAAGGGTTGATGGCATACATGTCCATAAATCATATACTAAACAGACAAGCAATAAATCAAAATTGGTGTACTATAAACTATGCAGTAGCAGGGTCCACATTGGCTAGACTTATAGGGGGAGGGTTGAGATCTCACAAAACATGTTTTTCGCCGAATTTGTGCGCCTGTCCAAAGTCAGGAACCTCTAGCCTTTGTTAGTCTTGTGTGTTTGTTTTTAATTTGGTTAATTTTTATATTTCGGAGTTTAATGTGCCGTCCATTTTGCTGAACTAGTATACATTATTGTTTAGGGGTCAGCTGAAGCCCGCCTCCGGGTGAGGGATTTTCTCGCTGCGTTGAAGACCCATTGGTGACATTGAGTTGTTTCCTGCTTTTTGGTCTGGTTGTTGTCTCTTTGATAAATTCCCCGTTTCCAGGTAGGTGCAGCACTGGGCGGAAACATCGGTTGTAAACGTTACACCTGGTACCCAAAATGTCTATAGATATGTGCTAAATATTTTTAACCCAGTTTTTTAATAACTTCCTGAAAAACAGCTCCGCCTGGCGTTAAGTGAAATTGCTAGC
The DNA here is from genome assembly GCA_028015205.1 of Mytilisepta virgata. Classification (NCBI taxonomy): domain Eukaryota; kingdom Metazoa; phylum Mollusca; class Bivalvia; order Mytilida; family Mytilidae; genus Mytilisepta; species Mytilisepta virgata. The sequence goes on along the minus strand of CM051514.1, from coordinate 46,730,836 downwards.
AAATGCTTTAGGCGTGAATTAAGGTTTTTCTAATGTATCAGTATGTTCATAACAGTAAATATATGTACCCTTTCATTTTACAGAGTGTCACATTTACTATTTTAAATTCTAATCTTTAAATCTTAACATTAAAATATACTTATTTAAATAAAATGTATTACAAAATACCGAATAAATGAAAATAGTACAACAAATAGCGGAAACCTTGATTAAACAACCGGGTTGAACTGGGTTCAAAGGGTTGTAAATTTGAAAACATATTAGACCATGTTTAGACTTGTGTGAAGTATGGTCTCTGTACACAGGATTCATATTTATATCACGGAATACATAAATGTATTTATTCAATAAATTGTCGTACATAAATTAGACAACATTACATGTAAGGGACGAGATCAAAAGTTCAATGTAGGATAAAAAACTTAATTCACAGAGTTTTTTCACTGACCCCGACCCCCTCTTAACCTAATTTGGGAAAAATTGATTGACCAATATGGGCATATGCTTTGAGAGTATACTTTTTGTATCATGGGTCCTGTTTTTCCTCAACAATGTATGTTTGTTCTGTATATTGACTGGGACATCACTTGAATCCGTATTTTTCAATTCGAAAAACGATGTCGGATAACAAAACTTGCAGCGTTTCCCCCCCCCCCCCCCCCCCCCCAAACTATTTGAATTAAGTTTTTTATCCTACGTTGAACTTTTGATCTCGTCCCTAATATATATGCAATGAATAAATAATAATACGTTGGCGAGCTGTTGAACTAAGACATGTTGTTTTGTTGGCGAGCTGTTGAACTGAGACATGTACATAAACCAAACATACAAATATAAAAAGCATAAAAACAACATTAAAAAAAAACAAAAAACAAACGATTAAAGGCTCAACGTTTTGGTTAACTAGACAAAAGTCAGCAAACACATTAAAAAATGGAATGTTAGAAAAGACGTACAAACATCAAGTCGAAAACATGGGGAAATCTTCGTTTTATTAGTACCTTACCTTTTTGTTCATTAGTAGGAATATCGACTTGCCATACCTATTACATACCACACGTGTAAATCTTAATGCCCTATGCGTATTATTATATGTATAATATTGGGGAAATAAATTGTTCCAATATAATTTTGGATGTGAAAAACCCTATTTAACCGTCAAATGTGACACATTTTATATTTGAATTGTGTTTTTATGGCCAGTTCCGATTGTAAATTTACAATTATTTAATACTGTTTGAAAAAATAACCATTGATTTTGGTATCCTGGAAACAAAACGTGTATGCTTAACTACGAAAATTGATAGCCAACGGAAATAAATAAATGATACATAAGTATAGGTTCAATGATACCGACTATGTCTCGTCAGCAGAGTTCGCAATCAAAAATAAAGGATTAGAACCTAAACAGTAACCCCGAATGATGGAAAATAGTCCAAATGCCAAAATAATTAGAAATTAGAAATACAGAGCCAAATATTATCTGAAAACAAACAGAGGTGTGAGTTTCCAAAATGTTACACTTTTTTCAATTTATTTCTCGAATTAAGAATTACTCAGCTGGTGATATACACCCGGGCTTTAAGTTCATCAATAGAATTGTACACTTGACCATAAATAGTTTTGTTCAAAGCGACATGACATTTTTTCAATGTTCTTTCCCTCACATTGATCTTATTCTAAACCTGTATAAATTAATATTGTTCGTTGAATTCCGAACAAAGCGTACAGAGTTTATCAAGATTACGAGTCTGCAAAACAAAATCATGTAAAAATGATTTATTATGTACTGACTCAATTTATTTATTCGTTTCTATCTATTCACCCTTGTCTTGTGGCTGTTTATCGTTATCAAAACATCTCTAGTATTATCTTAACTACTTGTATAACACGACAATGAAAGAACGTACGGGTATTTCTAAATATGGAATAAAATCCAATCAATACGTTTGAAAAAGAAACAAATATTCGTAAATCTTAAAATGTATTTAACCCTTGTGTCTTGTTTCTTGGGAAGGAAAAAGTGTTTGTAAACTTAAATTTGAAATAAAACTAAAACGCTGTGTTTTAGTATCTAAGAGCAAAGGGCATAATTGATATTATTATACATCAGTATGTTTTTTCTATATAAAAATCGAGGCACTAATTTTACTATTTGTTTACCGGTGATTAGTTACCTAAACTAAGCAACGGTTAAATAGTGACCGGTGATTAGTATTGGAAACTATTGACCGGTAAAGTGTTTCGGTATAATAAAACACTTATTGACTGCATATTCGGGGAATAGTAAGTTTATTGTCTCCTCGATCCAACTATTGCCAACTATTGCCCCTTGGCTACACCTCGGGGCAATAGTTGGTATCTCGGGGATAATAAACTGCCAAGGCAATAGTTTGTATCCCGGGGACAATAAACTACCAAGGAGCAATAGTTCGAGGGAATAATAAACTTACTATTCCCTAATACCCAGCCAATAAGTATATAATGTTTCATAAAGTGGGAATACCAAATTTTCAAAAGTTGTATAAATGGGAATACACCGTTTAATCCCAATTAACAAATTGTTACATAAACAAAAACTCCAAAGGAATCAGTGACCATGCAATGCTATAGTCTGTTCTATTTAAATGACTAAAATTACATTAATTACATGTGTGGTGAGGGGATCAGTTACAGACTAAACTGTGTGTTTGTTTATTCCACATTGGCTAGAGGTATAGGTGGAGAGTTGAGATCTCACCAAACATGTTTAACCCCGCCGCATTTTTGCGCCTATAACAAGTCAGGAGTCTCTAGCCTTTGTTAGTCTTGTGTGTTTTTTTTAATTTTGGTTCATTTTTATGTTTCGGAGTTAAGTGTGCCGTCCATTTTGCTGAGCTAGTATACATTATTGTTTAGGGACCAGCTGAAGCCAGCCTCCGGGTGCGTGATTTTCTCGCTGCGTTGAAGACCCATTGGTAGCCTTGAGATGTTTTCTGCTCTTTGTACGGGTTGTTGTCTCTTTGACACATTCCCCGTTTCCATTCTGTATTCTATTCATATTTTGTAGATGCCTATATGATGGAAGAGAAATAATAATGTCATTTCTTTAAAAAAAAATCGAGTTTTCTGAAGTGTTGTCTTCATGTTTTTTTTCAGTTAAGTTGTTATTGACTTATTGTTTTTTGAAATTCAGAAAGAAAACTATTCAGAAAATTTTATCATATTTATTAACACTATAAGGGTCAATATATAACAATTAATGAAAGAAAACGACCTCCTAAAACCAAACTGCATGATTGTCCTTTCCTGGCTTGTTCTTTACGAAACCTATAGTTGTTGAGCATTTTCCATGGGTAAAATGATGTGTTAGTGAGAAAGTGCCTATTTAAAATGTTGGTTAAGGGTGAGAATTCAAATTCAGTAAATTTCAACTTGGAAAAGGCCAAAATATTACACCTTTAAATGAATTATTAAGATTCAGACCTTGTATGTATATTAATATTCATATTCCTGTGAGGCAATTCCATTATGTTATGATTGAATCCATGAAGATTACAAGTATATTTGAGCTTGTGGGATATAACTTAGCTAAATAAATGCACAGAACCTCAATGCATAAACCCAAAACTAATATGTTCATAATGAGAAGTAAATAATTCATTTCATCAAGTAATTTTGCACCCTTTCATACATATTTAGAAAACCGAGATGCTTATTTGTAATTTGAAGAACACCATGTAGTTAAAAATATGGCACAAACTCCATCTCTAAAATAGCAAAATTTTCAATTAATTTAAAGAGATTAAACATTTGAAGACCGTATGATTATCTGTTATTACAGGTAATCATGTACGTGTTTATAACAACATTCCCGAATTAGTATATTAATATAAGGGATTAAAACTGGGATAATCAGGATGACACCTGTAGTTAGGACAAGACAAGACAAGACAAGACCAGGGGTCGCGCTGGCATTCAAAAACTTGTCGCCAAAATTTGTTCGCCAAGTCACCCTCCCCCTTTTGGCTGCCATACGTGATTGTTCTTTTATTCATTACTGTTTGAAATAACATGGCCTGAAAAGTATTTTTGATGAAATAATTTTAATGACACTTAACTGTCATCTGAAATTACTTTTATTTTGATGGCAACCCTAATAAAACATCGATTGTTCCACATGTGTTTGTTGATGTTAAACCGGAAGTGACATCACACTCTTTGTAGATTGGAAATTTTATGATATAATGCTTTTAAACACATTTTAAAGTAGTTAAAAAGCATGCATTTTTAATTTCGTGACTAATAAAATTACCTTATATAAATACTATCTTAGTGTATAAATTGAATTGTCCTCAAAGTGGTCAAAACAATTGAACAGTCACGTGTAAACGATCTTAAATCAATTTAAATTCCAAATAAAAGAATTCTAATAATAGACAATAGCTACAAACATGTGAAAATAGAAATAAAGACTATAAAGAGGTTTAAAAAAAATAAGAAGAAAAATGATACTAAGTATAGTTTGTGGAAGAATATTTGTGATTTAATTTGACTTCTAAGTAATTTGGAAATTTGGGAATTAAGAGATTTAGTGTTGATCTTCTCATCTCTAGATTTTATAGACAGATTAGAATGTTTGATCAGATTTGATAAATACTTTTTTGTAGTATAATTCTGTTTTGACGATGGCTGTTGAACTAAAATCTATCAGAATGGATAATGGCACCAATGCCCGAATGGGGGAAGAAATTGGGTCATACGAGAATACAGCTTATGATGAAAATGAGGTAATATTGATACCAATGTACATATTCATGTGTGTGTTTTCATGCAGTAGGGGAACATTGTGTATCCAAAGTTATTTTTTATATTCGTGAATAAATATTGATTGATGAAGTTTTGACGTAGACTGTAAAAGTTGGTAACATTTTCCAAACCTCAGTCCGTCAACGGATTCTTCCTAATTTAATTACCATAATCATTTTGAATCGTCTTACTACTTGGCAGATAGGTGCAATTAGCTAAAACTATTGAAATTACCTGATTTTGTTCAATCATGTCTGCAAGAGAAGCAAAAATATTTTGCCTACGAAATTTTCAATGTAAAATTGAGATAACTCTTCCTGTGATATTTTATAAGATTAAGTATTTTATCCCCGGGTTTTACCAAATATGCAAAAAGTGCATGAAAAATATCAAAAATCGTTTCAAATTTTTTAATTTTTAAACTTTTTAAGTGCATTTATTTCCACATTTCAGATTTCCCATTCAAACTACGAATTGCGATTAAACAATGTTAAAATTTTTATGTCTTCTTGGAAGACTCTTCGAGTTTAATTGACCAGCTAGAAATTGCAATTTTATTCTAACGTTTAGACTTTAAAAATTAAAAAAATCATTCGCAAAGTCTCAGAACAATGAAGACTAGACCGGACATGTATAGTGATTCCATATTATAACAACAATATTAAGGATCAGTGATTGTTTATATGTTTTATGGAAACATTCGATTGATGTGTGCAAAATTTATACAGTAATAGATTTTGTCATTACAAATAAAAAGAATCAATACAGAAAACAAAGGAAACATACCCAACTGAATGCCCTGTGGTTATGTTGTGTTCAAAATGGGAGTTACGGTACACCGCAGAGTCACACTTCTTAGAGGACACCGTTTACACAGGGTGTTCAAACAAATAATGTTATTTTAACGGGTGATATGAATTCTGATTTACTCATTCAGACGAACAATAAATTGATAGATATTATGAATTTGTTTAATCTTAAAAATGTAACAAAGAAGCCAACAAGAGTAACAGATCATAGCAGTACACTGTTGGACCCTATTATCGTAAGTGACGAAATAAACTGTATTTATTCTGATGTACTTGCAGTTCCCTCCGAAATAAGTGATCATGATGCAGCTGTGGCTTATATCGAATGTTCAAAACCAGCTTACAAATCTTACTCAAGAGAAATTTGGCTCTACGATAAAATTGATAAAGAAAAATTCTCTGACTTAATAAATACGGTTGATTGGAATTCTCTGCTTTATGAGCTGGATGACGTTGATGAATTGTGTCATACATTTACATCGGAGTTCATCCGGATCGCAAAGCAGTGTATTCCTACTAAAATGATAATTGTACGAAAAGATGATAAACCCTGGTTCACATCTGAATTAAGGAAAGAAATACGTATTCGAGACAGATTTCGGAAAAAGGTTTTAAAATCACAAAGAGAGAATGATATAATTAAATACAAACGTCAGAGAAACAAAGTTAATAACTTAAAAAAAAGTTGCTAAGGAGAATTTTGAAAAAAATTTGGATAATATCATTTTAGAAAACGCACCTAATTCCAAAACTTATTGGAAATTAATGAAAATGTTAATAAAGTCAAGTAAAGGTTCATCTTGTATCCCACCCCTTCAAAATACCATTCTTGATGAGGACTTCAATGATATTGTATTTAATGATGATGAGAAATGTGATCTTCTTAATAAGTATTTTACCCTAATCTCTACTTTAGATGAAGAAAATGTAACTCCTGGTGATATTGGAACAAAAACGGACGAAACTCTTAACGATATTATTATAGATTCAGACGAAATTGTAGATATAATAAAAATTCTTGAACGCAATAAGGCATCGGGGCCAGACATTATCAGTCATAGAATGCTTAAAATATGCCCGGAGGGTGTGGCTGAGCCACTTAAAATTATTTTTAACAAATCCTTATCTCAATGTAAATTTCCGTCCGCTTGGAAAATTGCTCATGTTATATCAATATTTAAAAAGGGTGATAAATCTATGCCTTCAAACTACCGTCCCATATCGTTAATAAGTTGTGTCGGTAAAATAATGGAACGAATTGTATATAAATACGTATATAACCATTTCCAAACCCACAAACTCATATATCAATATCAGTCTGGATTCTTACCCAAAAACTCAACGGTACACCAACTGTTAGAAATTTATGACACTATTCTGAATTCTCTTGAAAGAAAAGAGATTAGCTGCTTCGTGTTCTGTGACTTTTCTAAAGCCTTTGATAAAGTTTGGCACAAGGGGCTACTATCTAAACTTAAATCTTATGGAATAAATGGAAATCTACATAAATGGTTTGAAAGTTATTTAAACATGAGAAAACAAAAGGTTGTTATTAATGATTCGTTCTCCTCTTTCTTGCCGGTCCTAGCAGGTGTCCCCCAAGGGTCTGTATTGGATCCCCTTTTGTTCATTATTTATATCAACGATATTGCTGAGAATCTCATCTCCCTTACACGCCTATTTGCAGATGACACCTCATTCAGCTGCTCGGGAAATGACGGAGCACAAATACAGTCTATGATAAATCATGACCTTAATGCACTGAGTGAATGGTCAAAGCAATGGCTTATGTCTTTCAACCCTGATAAAACTAAAATTATGCTTTTTTCAAATACCGAAGTACCAGAAATGAGGTTTATTTTTGATGGAAATAATATACCAATTACTAAGCAGCATAAACATCTCGGTGTTACTTTTAGTGATGATGCAAAATGGAATACTCACGTTGAGAATATAATATCTAGTGTATCAAAACATTTAAATGTTTTACGGAAATTAAAATATAGATTAAGTAGATCGAATTTAGAAAAACTGTATCTTGTGTATATTCGACCCATATTTGAATATGCATGTGAAGTATGGGATAATTGTGGGATTGTTAATGCAAACCGATTAGAACAATTACAATTAGAGGCTGCCAGAATAGTCACAGGACTACCTATTTTCACTAATGTAAATAAAATTTACCAAGAAATTGGCTGGGAATCTCTCCAGGAACGTCGGAAAAGGCGTAAATTACAACTGTTTTACAATATTCAAAACAACAACGCTCCTTCGTATCTTTGTAATTTAATACCACCTTGCATACAAAGTACAACTACATATCCGCTGAGGAACGGCGAAGATATAATTATCCCATTTTGCAGACTCTCCATAACTAATAACTCGTATATCCCTTCAACTATAAGACTGTGGAATAATTTAGATATATCTGCTCGTAGATCCGATTCATTGCCAAGATTTAAGAACGAACTCAATAAATTAAATACTGAAATTACAACTATTCCAAAATATTTCTCATTTGGTCCTCGAAAACTTAATATCTTACTGGCTCAGTTTAGATGCTCAGACACTTTCCTGAATTATGACCTTTACAAAGTTAATATCGTTTCGGACCCTTCCTGTAGATGTGGAGCTAAAAGAGAAGATTCCCTCCATTTCTTCTTCGAATGTCCATTGTATAATGACTTACGCAACTCTTTATTCGATGGATTGGTCTGGTTACCCGATTGCCTAAAGCTTGATTTAAAATTATTAACAGCCGGAAATAGTTTACTAACAAATGAACAAAACGAGAATATATTTAAAAAGACTTTTGACTATATAAAAAAATCAAACAGATTCCTGATAACTTAAAAATGAACAAACCCCGAGAGAATCCACACACACACACATGCATTACCATCATGTCTCAATACTTCCATTTTATCAATTTATCTCTTACTTCTTTTCTTCTCTTATGTATCTTTATATTTTGATTCATTTTCCTCTTGTATGTATAAAGGCTTAAATTAATATTTATTATGTTTTGTACATGCTCTAAAATTGTAATGATATAAATCGTATATAGGGAGAAGACGATCTAAGTTTGTTTAACTTGTGTCTGATCCATTTTACTTTATTTGAGTAAATAAAATATGTTTAAACTAAACACAGGGTGTTACATAGTTGTTTCAAAACTCTCGAGATATAAATCCCAGTGTAGGCTATTCTATATGAGTTTTGTCTTTAAGACTGGTTACCTTGTATCAAATGAAATAAATTATGTTTTTCATATATATGTATGCAGATTGACAATGCTGATGATATCGGAGAGAGAAAGCAAGGACTGCCAGCCACCGGCCTTGTAATGGATGACGAAAATAATACTGATTTGAATGGTTGTGAAAGATGTACATTAAAAGCACAAACATCAATTTACTCATGTCTCATGTCTTATAAGCCTGTGATAATTATAGTCATACAAGTTATTTTATTTTTGGCTTATATCGGGTATGTTGTGTATGCTATGATTTATAAATTCGGCGGGGAACCAGAATGGCGGTTACTGATATGTTCAGTAATTGGGTTATGTTTTGTAATTGGTGCATGGAGTAAGCATTTCTGTAAAGGCAGCATAAAACAGTGGAACCATGACACATTTATACCTTTCTGTGATAAATCAGGCGTACATAGTTTACGATTTCATCTTAAATGGTAAGTATCTGCATTATTTTGTTCATGGACGATGTATTGAGAAAAGACAGGATATATATTTCTACAGAAAATACTACCCTTATGCACCTGAAAAAAATGAATTTAGCTTTAAGGATGCTCGTTTGTCATGTTTTGGTCTTTTTGTCAGATTTTCGGAATCCTCGTTTTTTATCCATTTCTTAAACATCAAGTTTTTTGCCCATGAACCCCTACTTTTTCTTTTATAATTCAATCATATATACCGTAAAATGGTAATTGACAAAATCTTATGAAATTCGTTTTATTTTTTCATGCATTTTTGAGAGACTGAATTTGCCAATGCAAAGACAAGGAAAATCCAGAGAAAACCAATTTCCTGCAAATTTTCAAGGCCTTATAGCTCTAAAATGAGCACATGAACCTACATTTTTTTTTGCTTATTTGTTTACTATTCATATGTCCTCTCAAACTAAAACACCTATTTCAAATCCTATATATTTCCTATTAAACCAGCGATCATCCTTAAGTGTTCTTCATCGCAACATTACACTTAAGGTTTTCAACACCAACAAAGTAAAAACCAAGAAAAGAGACCAAACTTTATAGGAGGGCAATGCATTAAAATGACGCAAATGTGTATGTTCAAAAACGCTATGTTTTCAGACGCTTTGTAAGATATATTTTTCTTCAGCATTTTTGCGAACTAAGAATTATTAGACCCTTGCTTTGTCTTAATATGAAGAATAGTTTAATTAGATCCTTTCCAGAATGTTTTATCTTCAATCCTAGGATACTGAAAGTAGCAGTATTTATATTCATCGTGGTGTACGTCATCGTATACATTGCAATTGACCGACCTGATAACCTCATACCCATTGGCGGAGTACTGTTGTATGTGATTATATTTTACGTGACGTCAGTAAATCCAGCTCGGGTAAGTGAGTGCAGAATTTGACTAAGATTGTTTTTATGAAGCGCATAAATTTTTTTAAGGTACAGGAAATGCTTGACAGTCCGTAGTAGTTCGGTATTATAGAAGTTTGCATACTTATGTTTTAGAATTTGTTTAATGCGGTGTCTGTTTTTTCCGTGCGATATACGTACAATTTCGTCAAGTACATGTAAAACAGAATTTTTTATTACCGGGTTTATTCTCATTTTATAACAATTGAAAACAGGAAATCTAGTAAATTTATGTAGGCGAATAAACCCAACTGAATACTTATTGCTATATGTTGCTTTCTGGCGCTCACAAATGTTATGATATTGAGGTAAACTTCACAGAGACAATACGCCATACCACTGATCACGGAAAAATGGTTAATCATACAGTGTATCTAGGATCATCGTGTGATTTTAAACAAGGAGCAACAGCCCATATAATTTTGGCACCACCATGAATTTTGGCATTACGGTATATTTTTATGTATTTCTAGGTAGACTGGTAACCAGTATATTGGGGTTACAGTACATTTCTGTGTATTTCTAGGTTGACTTGAGTAGTTTGAGTTTACAGTACATCTCTGTGTAATTGTAGGTAGACTGGCACCCAGTATTTTGGGGTTTGGCTTTACAGTTTATATTTGCGTTGATAACACTAGAAACAAAACCCGGATATGATGCTTTCAAATGGATAGGAGATCGTGTGAATGAGTTTCTGTCCTATAGTGATGTAGGAGCGGAATTTGTATTTGATAAACACTTTGAAGAACACCGGTTCGCGTTTAAGGTAATATAAATTTAATATCGGATTTATTACCTTTGATGCACTTTTGAGAATTAACTTTTTTTACTTACAAGAAAGGATATAGTTGATAGATTGTCATAAACTCCACAAAGAACAGTATTTTTAGTGCTGTTTAAGTCGCAATGAGAGCCTCAGAACGGATAAATATCTAGAAACTCAACAATGCCTAATAGAACCAGTTTATCCACGTATTGTAAAGACGAAACTTCGGAATAGCAAATAGAATTTATTCATTTTGAACTGTAAACATAAAAGACCTGTATATTTGTTGTTTAAATCCAGTTAAGGTCAACACGAATAAACAGTTCTCAAAAGTGCAAAACTACTGTACGGCAATTGGCATTTAATTTTTAGATTTTTATACGTGCCAAAAGTGTGAAACCAGAAAGTATTAAGGACAGAGCTTTACACGAGGGAGATTTTCCTCAGTTTTAAAAAATGGAATAATATTTTAGTCATAGAACTTTTCCGCCGTGATGCAATTCTAATTATTGTTATAACCATGTTTCCTCATTACATTCAGGTTATGCCTGTAGTCGTATTCATGGCAACAATGATATCCATTTTGTACTACCTCGGTGTTATACCATTCATCATTAAACATGGTGGTAGATTCCTGGGATTTTGCATGGGTACAAGACCTGCGGAATCCCTTAGTGCTGTTGGAAATATCTTTTTAGGAATGGTGTGTATGCTTTTACACTAATTTTCTTATAAATTACTTAAGATGGTAGAATCAGGTTCATAGATTTAACTATCATGTTATTTTGAAGTTTTTTTGTTTTTTTTACACGACTGGCCATAGTCGTACGGATATTTGTTAAACGAGATCCTCGTCTAAAATAAACTCCAATACTCAATTGCGTACAATGCGTATTTTTTTTTAATTAACATTGAATATATTATCCTTTTTTCCTTTGCTTTATAATAATCCGAGATTTTTTGGATTACATTACAAGCTTTTTGGGTTCTGACTCGAACACAAAACAAACATTGAAAAAAATTAAATTGCCGAAGGTTTTTATTAAAGTTGTACAAATTTCAAATCTGTGCTAGAAAATCTACCTTTTTAAATGAATTTGCGCATTCTGCTATAGGGTAAATCCGTCTTGGGGGAGGGAGAGAGGGCAAATGGCAACAGACGTCAAATACACGCCAGTCTTTAAACTAATAAGCCGTTTTCATTCCTAAAATTATAATAATTTAACAGCAGTGCTTTAATAAAACTGTAACACTCGAATAAACAAAAACATACAAATATAGTAAAATTAATGATATATTTGTTTTATACTTTTAACAGACCGACCTACCATTGATGTTACGCCCGTTTCTTGGCGAATTAACAAATTCAGAACTTCATGCTATTATGACCGGCGGCTTTGCCACTATTGCTGGGAGTGTACTCGGAGCATACATCAGTTTTGGTGTAAGTATATTGATAATTGGTTTGTACTGGTAACTAGTTTATAATATACAAACTTTTTATTAGTAGTTTTCTGAAGTCCGTTATGAAATACTGTGGAAAGGACCTTCTGTTTATTTAAGAAAGAGCAATTTATTTCAATTTTTAAACGTCCATGTTCTGTCAGCCCATCTATATAATGCACTAGTATTTCAAAAGCACCCTTGCTTTATTCTGGTATTTTTTAATTGAACTGAACTTCTTGTGTGCATTTAGCATAAATCCTTGTTTTCTCTGTAAATGCAGGATAAATATAACTCAATTCACAACAAGAGTCACTACTCTAGGCTGTTTTCCTAAATTCATTTAACTCCAAGCAAGGGCAATCCAAACAGTAAACCGTAATATATATACGATTATACAATTAACTATTCCATACAATATAACATTGCCTTTTAAAGAAGTAGGGCTTTTTTCCCCTGCATTTATTTCACTTCTAGGGCCTTTTTCAAATTAAAGTCGCACTAAACCTTTCTGCCTGGTATATGTAGTCTCTAACGATTTGCTAATAATAATTAACAAGTTACTAAATTTTTTTTACTTTTTTACATACATGAATATCGCTTTGGGAGACAGTTTTGACACAAATTTGCCAACACGACAGTTTTTAAACGTGAAGGAAACTCAGAACCAAAACGAAGTTTCTCCTTTCATATGAAATAAGAATTATTTTGGTCCTCAAGTTCCTTCTTGGCAATATTCCAAAAAGTGATGCAAATTGCCAAATCGCCTATATATGCGAACTTTGCCCATAGAAAACTTGAACTTATTAATTATTAAGCCCGTAGAAAACTTGAACTTAAGGTAAGGTTTGCGGTCACAGGGAGATAACTCGAATTGATCACTTGAGCGTTTAATCCGGTGAATTTTAACAACGTCGAAAAAGCGCGTTGCGTACAATTATCGTCTGACAAAATGTCAACACATCGTAGCAGTGAATCGAATCACATATTTAACGATTAAAAATCAAAACGTTGCTCTATTGCTTGGAATGCATTCGAGAACTAGATCAATGTCAATTTAAGAATTTTTTTTGCCAGAAACAGCTGAAAGTCTACACAACTGCCGAAGCGTGTATCTATGTGTTGAATATTGATCAACGTTGATTTGGGAGAATATTTTTTAAAACGACAAAGTCTCATGTTTATGGACGACTTCATCATTATCGATGCTTTGAATTATTAGATATTTCAGTAACTGATCGTCTTTAACATGGCCAGAAATTATGAGGATACAGTGAATAAATCATTATTACATGTACATGTATTAGAGTCGCTACTTGCTACAAGATTCAAAAACGAACTCATAAATCCTGATCTTTCCACGAATTGAAAATCTAACCTTTAACAGTTCAAGAAGAGATTTTGAATAGCTACGTGTATTTTGACTTCATTAGTTCAATTAAAATGTCCATTGATTTCCTGGTCTTCATCTACTTTAGCCCCCACTCTTGTACTGTAGAGCTATGATTTGGCTGGGATATGGTTAGCTGAGGGAAGGGTTTCCTTCACTTAGGTCAGAGCCTATTACATTTATAATTTGAGGTTTTTCATACATTAAAAAACCAAAAAAACACACATGCCATGCATGAGGCATGTTGTATAGTTGAATATACATTGCGCCACGATGGAAGTTAAACAGATCCAACACAATATTTGCTTAGTACTTTGTTTTACTGCACTCGAATTTAAACCTGATCTAGATACTATCAAAACAAGTCTTCCATATTGTTAGAGGTAGGGCCCTAAGGCCCAACATTTTTTTTTTTATTTCCAATGTTTCCAAATTATTTTTATAATGTTAAAATGTTTCAAGTTAAATTAATTCTCTTTAAACCAAGTTAATAGTGTTTTTATTAATAATTATTCAATAAAAGTTGTTAATTAATTCTGTCACAGTGTGACAATGGAAGTTAGGATTTTTACAATATTGAGAATTGTTGTCAGTTACAATGTTGAAATAATTGTTTCCAAAATTTCACAGGGCTCAAATTTCGTGTGCTTAACGTATTTTATAATGAATTCATATTTTATAATGATAATTGATCACTTTATTCAAGAAAAAGGCACATATTTCACGTTTTTCCAAGTTTCAAAATGTAAACAAACGTCGTCTACAAAGTTTTATCGTTTCCGACAAAAGTCGTCTGCTATAATTATTAGGGCATGTAAAAATACGTAATGTCTATTTTCAAAGCATTGCAACGCTAATAATCTTATTGGTTATACTTATTCATTTGAAGTTTATTGATAAAATGTACGTTTTGTGGGAATTATTTGCAGACAGCCAAATTACAGTCTGCTACTCCATTTTTGTATTATACCGCCACTGCCTGGCAAATGGTTTTACGCTTGCCCGGTTACATTTTTAATATTTTCTCATGTTCATACCTATTTACCTAATTTCTATATAGCCATGGCTAATAATTGGCAAGAAGCTGGCAAGCTGACATGTAATAATTAGTTCAGTAAACACGAAAGTTCATCCCAAATCCTGGCACTGCTCCTCGAGATATTTTTATAACGATTATCGCGATTGGTCAATCGGCGTCATGTGACCCAGAATTTTCCTATATAAGCGGGGGCAACTGTCAGAAATGGCGAATAGCTGCCAAGAGCGGTAAATACAAAACTAGAGACATATCTCCAGAATTGAAATTTTCGCAGAGCATTATTTATTTACAGTTAACAGAACAGTAACCAGGAAAGGTACATAAATATTTCATAATAATGAAATCCTATACTCAGCAAATGGTTTCAATAAATAGTCCTTTTCCAGGGAGACCTCCAGAATAATGTATGAAAATTAAAAGTAGAAACAGCTAGCAGCTATTCCCCATCACATCGACCTATAACATGTTTTTCCACAAATAAGGGACCAGATTAGTATTTTTCGACCATAGTTTTGTCCAGTTTTAGTGTTATAATATTCTGGATGTGCCAATTGTAATTTGGATGTGCCAGCACAATATTTTGCCAGGTGGTGGATCATAATATTTAAGAATATGTTATATTGTTATACTTTGTTCATAACAGAAAAAGAATAGATCAAAACAGATTAATAAATTATACTGCCCTGTGATTTATCTTTGTTTTACTACAAGATGGAACTGAAATTATCTAGTTGATAATTATACATACATGAAAACTTACCAAGGTTGAACAAATGGTTACTCCAATCATCTGCAGTCAAGTGTGCATGTATTGGCGATTTTGGTCTGGTAAAATTACCGTATTGGAATTCCTCCTCCCTGGATTTTATATAGTAAAATAAATACAGGCTGGATCAAATCAGAGACTTTAGAATTGGCACCCTGGCTAATGTAAACAGAAGATGATGTCTATCCTGACAAGACCCCTGGTCCCCTTACAAACTGGTGTCAGAAGTGGGATTGTCTATTTTCAGGACAATCCAGTGATTCGAACCTAAGTAATTTGTAGCTCGATGTGATGGTGAAATTCCCTAAAACTTTATGTTGAATGTTGAAATTGTGTCGCATGATTTTTTCGTGATGTTTTACCTGTTACCATATTTTTGAAATAAAGGATAAGAATGGCAGAGACTCCTGACAATGAAATAGAATTTAACCTACCAAACCCTGAAGTTGGCCAGGGAGACAGAGATGCCCAAAGTGACCAGGAATCTGATTATGAAGATGATTTTTTGCACCTACCTAGAAGAGATAGAGGAGACATAAATGATGGGCCAAAGGGAGGTAATCACAGATTTTACATCAAACCAGAGTCCTACAGTGGTAGAACAGACTGGGAAGAATACTTTTCTCATTTTCAAGATTGTGTTGAGCTTGGAGGATTGACTAACAAAGATAGAGTCCTTACTTTAGCAGCCAGTTTACGTGGTCCTGCCCGCACATTTTACATTAGCCTTAACCAAGCTGAAAGAAGAAATTATGATGTCCTTGTAGAAAAATTGCAGCAGAGATTTGGATGTACCAGGCAGCAAAACCGCTGGCTTTCAAGATTTGAATCAAGAAAACGTTTGCCAGGCGAATCTATTGCCTTGTTAGGTGATGACCTAAGACAGCTTTCACAGAAAGCTTATGCCAACCTGGATTCTAGAGCTCAGGAAGCTCTTGCATTGAACCAGTTGTATAAATCTATTTCCCTTGAAATGAAGTGCAAATGCATTGATAAAGAATGTGAAACTGTGTTTGATGCCATTCAAGTGATTGAGCGGTATGAAGCAATACTAGGAGAACCCCAGACCCAAGACAAAAAGAAAGTAACAGTTAGAAAAATTACTGGAGATGAAGAAGACCAGGCTACAGGTTTTGATCATCTGACAGCCAGAATTGCCAGGCTTGAACAGACTACCAACAGACCCAATAGTACACAAAATAAACAAGTTCAGTACCAGAAGAGACAACCATTCAAGTGTTTTGTTTGTGATTCTACTAACCATATGTACAGAGATTGTCCAGTTTATAAAAAGTGTATGCAGCTGTCTGACAGACAACCTAAATTCAAACAAGCCACAACTGAGAATATGCAGGGAAACTACAAACCGTCGATGTAAAGGGCCGACAATCGACGGTACAGTTCCAAAACAGGCCTGGAGCAGAATATATTGAAAATTGTGAATTTGATTTATATAATAAAAGAATTGGACAATTGGGAAAGATTGGTGGAAAATTTGATAATGGTTTTTATACCAAGGGGGAGATAATTGGTAAACATGTTGAATTTCTGATTGATACTGGATCAACTGCTTCTCTATTGTCTTGTCATATTTTTGATAAGTTTTCGGACAACCAAAAGTTTAGTTTGCAGCCTTCTAGGCTTTGTATCCGAGATGTAAATGGTAATGAAATTACCAATTATGGTCAGTATACCATTAATATTAATTTTAATGGAATACTCTTTCCACAAACCATTATTGTGTGTGATATTTGTCCAGATGCTATTATTGGGCAAGATTTCCTGTTAAATTATGTCAAGAAAATTGATTATGAAAGAATGGTTTTGCAAACGACAAAGACCGAAATTAAGTGTTATGTAGCGGGAGAAGCACAAATGGTATGTCGAGTGGAAGCAAGTGAGCAGATTACCATCCCTGCCAATTCCAGAATGTTCATACCAGTAGAGATTCCATATTCTGAAAAGCTAAGTCAAAATTGTGTGGTTGAACCTTCAGCGCACCTGTTTGAAGAAAAGAATATCACAGTAATGCCTGGTTTAATAAAGAATTCAGCAACTATTAAATATATTAGTGTTCATAATTATAGTGAGAATGATGTGACTGTGTATCCAAGAATGAAGTTAGGAATCTGTGAATCCTTTTATGAAAAAGAAAGTGTACCTGTACGCCATATTGAAATTGATGAAAATTTCAATAGTGAAAATCAAGATGTCCCAGATTATTTAGAAGATTTATGGGCAAGAAGTTCTATTCATTTAACACAAGAAGAAAGTGAAAAATTTGCCAAGTTACTAATAAAGTATAAAAGTGCATTTTCGAAATCATCTGATGACCTTGGAAAAACAAATTTAGTGCAACACTACATTAACACTGGAAATGCAACCCCAATTCGACAACCACCAAGGAGACTACCTTTTGGAAAAAGACAGATAGAAAAAGAAGAAATACAGAAAATGTTACAGAGGGGAGTAATTGAACCATCAACAAGTGCATGGTCTTCACCAGTAGTTTTGGTCACAAAGAAAGATGGCAGCACAAGATTTTGTGTTGATTATAGAAAATTGAATTATGTAACAGTGAAAGATGCTTACCCCCTCCCAAGAATAGACGAATGCTTGGATTCACTGTCCTTTGCGAAATGGTACGGATGTATGGACCTAAATAGTGGTTTCTGGCAACTGTCCATGAAAACTTCAGATAAGGAAAAGACTGCATTTTCCACCAGCCAGGGACTTTACCAGTTTCGTGTGATGCCTTTTGGACTTGCAAATGCACCAAGCAGTTTTGAAAGATTAATGGAGAATGTGCTACGTGGACTCCAGTGGGAAGAATGCTTGTTATACCTTGATGATATTATTGTACCTGCATCATCAGTTCAGCAGTCATTGGAAAGAATGGAAAATGTTTTTATCAGATTAATAGATGCAGGATTGAAATTAAAACCTTCAAAGTGCATATTTTTCCAGAAAAGTGTAAAATTTTTAGGACATATTGTTTCGGAAAATGGGATTCAAACTGATCCCGAGAAGACAGAAGCTGTTCAAAATTGGCCAAAACCAAAGAATCAAAAACAACTTCGAAGTTTCCTTGGATTGTGTTCATACTACAGGCGATTTGTAACTAAATTTGCAGATATTGCAAGACCACTTCATCAACTGTGTGAGAAAAATAGGGTTTTCCAGTGGTCTGAAGAAAGTGAAAATTCTTTTAATAAATTGAAAGAAGCTCTTACAACCCCACCAATACTTGGATATCCCAGAACAGACTTAAAATTTATTTTGGACACAGATGCCAGTGATAAGGCAGTGGGAGCAGTACTTTCCCAAGAACAAGATGGACAGGAAAAAGTGATTGCTTACATGAGTAAAGTCATGAATAAACATGAGCAGAGTTACTGTGTGACCCGTAAAGAACTCCTTGCTGTCATATGTGCATTACGACACTTCCATTCCTACCTTTATGGACAACCAATTTTACTGAGAACAGACAATTCTGCTGTAAGCTGGATGAGGAGCCTTAAAACACCAACAGGTCAGACTGCAAGATGGTTACAAGAGCTTGGAACTTACAACCTGACAGTGATTCACAGAGCTGGATTAAAACATCGAAATGCAGACGCACTCTCCAGAAACCCATGCAAAGCATGTTGTAGACAAGAACGTCACAATGTTGATTCTGAAAGTGAGGATGAAGATAATGAGAAGCAAGGAACATCATTTATAAGAGTAATTACAAGAAGTCAAACTAGTTCCTCTTCAACAAGAAACCAGTTTATACTCCAGGGTTGGGATGCTCCTTCTATTAGAAAATTACAATTAGAAGATAAAAATATCAGATTTTTATTGGTCAAATTTGAGGAGGGTTGTACTAAACCAGAGTGGAATTCAGTTTCTGATAAATCCGTAGATTTAAAAACCTTGTGGAACATGTGGGACAGATTTGAGATTCACAATTGTGTTTTGTATGTGAAATGGTTTATTAATGCTGAACATGAATATCTAAGATTAGTGGTTCCAGATCCTCTCAAATGTGTTGTACTTAAATATTACCATGACATACCATCAGCTGGCCACCTTGGAGCAGAGAAAATGTATGAAAAGGTCAAACAGTCTTTCTACTGGCCTGGAATGAAACAGAATATTAAGGATTATATCAGAGCTTGTGATGGCTGTGCCTCAAGAAAACCAGTAATAATGCAAAATAGGGCCCCATTAGGAACCTATAATGTAGGTGCTCCAATGGAAAGGGTGGCTATTGACATATTAGGCCCCCTCCCTAAGACTAAAAATGGTAACAAATACTGTTTAGTACTAACTGACTGTTTCACAAAATGGACTGAAGCTTATGGAATTCCAGATCAAGAAGCAACCACAGTAGCCAAGACATTGGTGAATGAATTTGTGTGCCGGTTTGGTACACCTCTACAAATACATTCAGACCAGGGATCAAATTTTGAATCTCGTGTATTTCAACAACTATGTAATTATCTGAAGATTGACAAAACAAGAACTACAAGTTTTCACCCACAATCCAACGGATGTGTTGAAAGATTTAATCGCACTTTGATCAAAATGCTAAGTATGTATTGTGTAAAAGATCAGCGTGTATGGGACGAATATTTGCCTCAAGTACTTCTTGCCTATAGATCATCGGTGCATGCCACGACAGGATTTACACCAAATTATTTGACTTTTGGAAGGGAGGTAACTCTACCACTTCAGGCAGTAATTGGAAAACCAAAGTCATCCAGTAATGATTCAGAAAACTTTGAAAGTTATGTTGCTGACCTGCAAAACAGATTGAAAAATGCTCATGAAATTGCTCGTAATAATATGAAGAAGAACACACAATATCAAAAGAGACATTATGATGTAAAATCAAAGAAAAGGATTTTTGAAGTTGGACAACCAGTATGGTTGAATGATCCATCGAGAAAAATTGGTGTTTGTCATAAATTGTGTGCAAAATGGAAAGGCCCATATGTTGTAACCAGGTGTATTGACAGTACCACTTATTTGATACAAAAATCAGCAAAACAGATGGCAAAAGCCTACCATGTTGACAGGCTAATGCCTTACCTTGGCAGGAACCGACCAAAGTGGTTCAAGAAAATTTGAAGTTAGTGTTATTTTTTTCATTAATGTGTAAAATGTAACTGTTGTAATGAGAAGGTTTGCATTGTTGAAATAAAACTGAAGATTAACCTGTTATTCTATGTTGTGAATAATTTGTGGAAATGGATTTCCATGTTGTGATAAGAGAACTGACCAGGGTGGATTTAATGTTTTTATACAAGACAGATTGTCTATTTACACTAGAGCTGAACAATGGATGCATTGTCAGAATTTTTACAAGATCGAGGGTCTATATACATTAGTTGCCAATAGATGGACGCATTATTGGAGGAAGTGGTTGATCAACCAAAAACAAAGTGTTTAAGGGTTAAGGCAAGGGACTGGCCATCCTACGGTTAACCCAAATTGTGAATTCAATAGTTGAAAAAGAATATCCCTATGGTTAGGGAAGTGCACCACCTGGATCTGGTTAGAAAATTTGTTTAAATTTTCAACAAAAGAATGCCAAACCAAGACTTTCTGTTTGAAAAATAACTAAAAATTTGCCAAGGTCAAGGGAAGGGAAACCTGATAACTATAATGATAATGAGATTATTATATGCCAAAGTGTGACCATTTGCTGAGTACAATTACTGTTATTTAACCAATTGTGTGTGTTATTAACATTCATATAATGCCTGATTACATGTATGTGCCTGATGAAAACACCATTTCAACAAAGAAAATGTGTTCATAAAAATTTTCCAAGTCAAACTGATGTTCACTTCTGAGCAAGTAAATTTCTATGTCAGCGGGACAAAGATCTTAAAAATAAAGTACAGATGGAGTACCATGTGAAACTTTTTAATTTTACCAGATTTTGTGATAAAGAAAATAATATTGTGTTAGTGCAGAGACTATTCAAAGGATACTTTAAACTTCATGTACACTGTTACCTGCTAAGAAGACTGTTGGATCTTCACACCTGTAAAATAAAACATAAAAGTTAGATATTTAGTGTTGTATGATATGGAACATAATCAACAAACAAGTAAAAATTGGTGTTATATTTTTTTTTTAGATGATGGAAAAAAATTGTTGGCTGTGCCACACAGAGTTTGATACTACCAAACAGCTCAAAAACCACCTTGCTGGCAAGGAACATGGTTTAATGGAAGTTGTGTGTCCCTGGTGCCCTGACAGACCAATCAAGTATCGGCGGGTTTCCGAATTGAAAGAACACTGTAGCAAACACCATAAAGAACAACTCAAGGAGCTGCGCTCAGATGTTCTGTCAGAGGGTAACTCCTATTACCTCGCAATACACCCTGAGGTATATAGGAGGGTGGTAAAGCCCACCAGCTTCTATTCCCCATCAGCCCGGGAGCTGAAGACTGCCATGCAGGCATGGCTAAAGACATCCTTAAAGGTCTTCAAGAATACCAAAGACTGGGAAAGAGGCTGGCGGGAGGGCACGAAATATGAGAGAGACCCCGAGGAAGAAGATTTCGTGCCCATTTACTCCGGGGATGAGGCTGGGTCCTCTACCACCACCACCACCACCACCAGGGAAGAGAGCAGGCTCTCAAATCCGGACGCCTGGCGCGTGACATATGTGGCACTGGTGCCACAGGACATAACAGCTGAGGCAGAGTGTGATGGAGTAGTATTTAGATTTCGGCTGGCCGACACCCTGCTGGCAGATCCCAGATATCTGTCTTCCATCTCGAGGAGAATGCTAGCCATACCTCTTGGTGGAAGACCAGCTGCAGGTCAGAAATTCCGGTTGAAAGGCAGGACCTATGCAGAACGAGTAGCGCAGGGAGCGAAAGTCTTAGGGGTTCCAGAAAAATACATTACTGCAATCCATCGAATGGACAACAAGTTTGGCCTGGTGCCCACCGTTAAATCTACAATAACACCAAAAGTCTGTACCTCTTCTGTGAAGACAACAGCAACAATAACAACAACGGCTGGTTCCACATCTGCATTAACAACGACAACAACGGCTGGTTCCACATCTACATTAACAACGACAACAACAGCTGGTTCTGAAAACACATCCTATTCTGGAACCCCACCAAAAACTCCAACAACTTCAACAGCTGGCCTGCAAACAACAACTACATTCACAACATCAACAGTTTCAACAAATCCAATGTATTCACCCATATCAGACAGGTCTGATCTGTACACCACACCACCACCACCAAAAAGACAACGAGTTACTTTCGAGAAGTACGTTCCATCGCCTCCACCTCTCACTGCACCGGTATACATCCCGACACCAAAACAACTGCTGGACAGTATTCCACCACCAACTACAAGGCCGGTCCACTTTAACAAGACAGCCGCTGAGCGTGCAACATCATTATTAAGGAAGGGATGTATGCCACTTTTCCCTCCAGCACGGCGGGACTGGGCTGGGAAGGCCATTGTCCAGCTTCCTGGAAACATCTTTATGAAGCAATGGCCTCCCCAGAACTGGAGGGAATTATCTGTGGATCAGAGAAAACTACAGTGGGAGTTTATTTCCTTTCAGTATGAGCAGTTGTCGGGGAGTGCTGATTCACCAACCAGAGCTGGACTTTTGGACAAATACAACATGTTTGCACTGCCTGGCACTGCTCCCCATGCTAAATCTAAGAAGGAGGAAGGCCGGACCTTCCTCAAGAGCCGTTTTTACTTGTATGAAAGCCTCCGGGTGCTGGCACTTGGAGAAGTAAAACCAGACAGAGATA
This sequence comes from Mytilisepta virgata, assembly GCA_028015205.1. NCBI lineage: Eukaryota > Metazoa > Mollusca > Bivalvia > Mytilida > Mytilidae > Mytilisepta > Mytilisepta virgata. Next base: position 46,707,401 of record CM051514.1, on the reverse strand, counting down.
ATTTCATAATGCTGGACATGCTGGAGAGAGCAAGCGCTGGACGTGATAAAACTACTGATTTCATATGTGAGGCGATGGACAAGGCAGGAATTCCTTTAAGACTAGATGTCAGTGATGCTGGACATTAATTTGTGCTGGACACTTATATTATTATGCAAGTCATATAATTTGCTGGACATTTATTCTAATTGTGCTGGACACTAATATGCTAGTCATATCTATGCAGGACATAAACATTTGATATTCAAAGATACCCTGGTGGAACAAAAATACCGTGGTGAATTCCAAAATTCTAGTTACAGTATGGTGGAACAAAGTAAAGTGATGATACGAACATTTTCAGTGATTCATGGACATTAAGTTTTAATGGACTTTAATATTTATGGACATTTATTATTATACAAATGTAACTATGAATGTAACATGAATGGGGGGAGGGTGGTTGGACTTTAGATATATTGTAAAACATATGTGTGGCAAGGTCGCATATTGCACAGTATATTTTTTTTTTGAAGTGTGATTTTGAAAGGTTGAATAATACCTTTTTAAATAATCGTGTCTGTTGTTCAGGCGAGCAATATCTAAATAATTTTTGAAAAAAAAAAAAAAAAAAAAAAACGCTTAAAGATCAAGTTTAAAGTGTTGCATAATTTAAAACAGTACTGCCTTAAAGCTTAACTTGATATTTTTGAAGTAAAGTTTAAATTTTTGAATTTTCAAATGAAAATTGAGTTAAGATTCTCAAAACAATGCTTATGCATGAAAATACTGATATTATGATATGGGAATGCTGGTCATGTAAATTCTGTTTGTTGAATTCAGGAGAATTCCACCTTTTTAAGGTGGGGAGGGTGTTAGAGGTAGGGCCCTAAGGCCCAACATTTTTTTTTTTATTTCCAATGTTTCCAAATTATTTTTATAATGTTAAAATGTTTCAAGTTAAATTAATTCTCTTTAAACCAAGTTAATAGTGTTTTTATTAATAATTATTCAATAAAAGTTGTTAATTAATTCTGTCACAGTGTGACAATGGAAGTTAGGATTTTTACAATATTGAGAATTGTTGTCAGTTACAATGTTGAAATAATTGTTTCCAAAATTTCACAGGGCTCAAATTTCGTGTGCTTAACGTATTTTATAATGAATTCATATTTTATAATGATAATTGATCACTTTATTCAAGAAAAAGGCACATATTTCACGTTTTTCCAAGTTTCAAAATGTAAACAAACGTCGTCTACAAAGTTTTATCGTTTCCGACAAAAGTCGTCTGCTATAATTATTAGGGCATGTAAAAATACGTAATGTCTATTTTCAAAGCATTGCAACGCTAATAATCTTATTGGTTATACTTATTCATTTGAAGTTTATTGATAAAATGTACGTTTTGTGGGAATTATTTGCAGACAGCCAAATTACAGTCTGCTACTCCATTTTTGTATTATACCGCCACTGCCTGGCAAATGGTTTTACGCTTGCCCGGTTACATTTTTAATATTTTCTCATGTTCATACCTATTTACCTAATTTCTATATAGCCATGGCTAATAATTGGCAAGAAGCTGGCAAGCTGACATGTAATAATTAGTTCAGTAAACACGAAAGTTCATCCCAAATCCTGGCACTGCTCCTCGAGATATTTTTATAACGATTATCGCGATTGGTCAATCGGCGTCATGTGACCCAGAATTTTCCTATATAAGCGGGGGCAACTGTCAGAAATGGCGAATAGCTGCCAAGAGCGGTAAATACAAAACTAGAGACATATCTCCAGAATTGAAATTTTCGCAGAGCATTATTTATTTACAGTTAACAGAACAGTAACCAGGAAAGGTACATAAATATTTCATAATAATGAAATCCTATACTCAGCAAATGGTTTCAATAAATAGTCCTTTTCCAGGGAGACCTCCAGAATAATGTATGAAAATTAAAAGTAGAAACAGCTAGCAGCTATTCCCCATCACATCGACCTATAACATGTTTTTCCACAAATAAGGGACCAGATTAGTATTTTTCGACCATAGTTTTGTCCAGTTTTAGTGTTATAATATTCTGGATGTGCCAATTGTAATTTGGATGTGCCAGCACAATATTTTGCCAGGTGGTGGATCATAATATTTAAGAATATGTTATATTGTTATACTTTGTTCATAACAGAAAAAGAATAGATCAAAACAGATTAATAAATTATACTGCCCTGTGATTTATCTTTGTTTTACTACAAGATGGAACTGAAATTATCTAGTTGATAATTATACATACATGAAAACTTACCAAGGTTGAACAAATGGTTACTCCAATCATCTGCAGTCAAGTGTGCATGTATTGGCGATTTTGGTCTGGTAAAATTACCGTATTGGAATTCCTCCTCCCTGGATTTTATATAGTAAAATAAATACAGGCTGGATCAAATCAGAGACTTTAGAATTGGCACCCTGGCTAATGTAAACAGAAGATGATGTCTATCCTGACAAGACCCCTGGTCCCCTTACAATATGAATTTCATCAAAATCCGCAAACTAATATAGGCATGAGAGCCCTTAAAATGAGGACGAACGGACAGACGGAAGGACGCCCGGCATTTCAATGTCCCGGCAATGCCTTCCGGCGGGGGACATAGATTATGCCCTCAAAACGGCTTTCAGTGATTGATTTTCTTACAAAATGCGAAAATTACTTTATTTGTGTGTTTAAGAGGGGTTAATATAGCATCCGTTTCCATGGAAACGAGATCGGGAACATATGATTTTTATTATTTTATTATAATGGAAATATTTAAATCTATGAGTTCTCAATTTTTGATGAAATCGTGGGATCTGGAAACAGGACATTTTCACGTTTTTGTTGCCTTGGAAACGTCTCTATTTTTGCAAGGAAAGGTTAAAATGTTGTGTTTTCGTGATTTTTTCTTACATTTTCATGTAGATTTGATAAATAATATCTAGAAAATAATCATTTTTACAATTTTCATTAAAAACTTAAATAGTTTTAATACTTGCATAAATTATTTCTTGAAAATAGTAAAATAAATACATTGTGACAAAACTACCAAAAATCCAAATTTTGAGCTGGTTTTACAAAAAAACTGGACGGGCGATTTTCTTAAAAATGCCACTAAATAAGAGAGGTTCCCCCAATGAACAAATGAATATGTCACATTACTACAATATTATAATGATAAAAATCCAGGGAGAGCGCAAACCTTACCTTAATAATGATTAAGCATAATATTTTGTTTGCTAACATAAAAATGCATTGCATACAATCATTTATAAATATTGATAAATATTTAAGAATTTAAAAAAATGTCCCAGGGGTGATTTACGTTATGCGGTACGTTCAAATTGAACCAAAGATTCGTGTTCCATTATTGGCTCGTACAACAGTGGTTCGTTACAAATGACGTACCAGATGAACCGGAAGTCGGTACGTACTGGATAATGGAAATGTTATGAGTGAAACAAATACACGGAAAAGTGGCCCTACTTCTTTTACTAGGTACCAGCCAACCACCTACTAACTGCATCTGTCATGTCTGCACCAGCGGCCTTGGCTTTGTCTAAGATTGCATATCCAGAAGTTCAGAGGAATGATAATTCATCCAAAGAATTCTCAAAGATAGAAAAATCGTAAGTTTTCAAGCAATTAAGAATGTAATTCATTTTATATTCACTAAATAATCCTTGTTAAAATGTCGATTTCACCGAATAAAATATGTAATAATTTCTATGGTATCAATTTTGATGAACATGATATACAATGTCGTCGATTTACGACCCCTCAGTTGTGCTCGAGGCTTAAAATGGAGCTTGGAACTGTTAATAAAACTTTTTAGAAAATCCTGTTAATCAGAGGCTTCTGTCTTATCGTAGTTTATGACCCAATATTGTAAACACAGCATATTAATATCTTCTTGTCTCCCTTACACTGATCAATTCTATTGAATAGGTCTGGGCTAAATAGCCACTGAGACGTCTGATTATTTCTTGGCGCTGAAGGTGTTGTATATGGTTGTAGATGCAAACAATTGATCATATAATGTAAAAACTGTTATATTTTAATATTAATTAATTACAAAGACTGAAAAAGAATAAGTATTAAACTTGTAAATCTTTCTCATCCATTGTTCACTCCTACTATCATTGACTACAGATTAAATAAAAAAACAAGGGTGTAAAGATCCCCTTTTTGGGATATCTTTAATGAGATCAATAGCCTTCTCTGATACCAATTTTGACGTATTGAAGGCCACCCATTTTTAAATATTCCGTATACGTATTTGTCTGCAGTGCTTAGGGCCAAAAATGAAAACTGAGGAGGAGTAACCCAAAATATTGTAACTTGTTTATTATCTTTCACGTCAGAAAAGACAGAAATATGTAAACTGAGGAGGAGTAACCCAAAATATTGTATCTTGTTTATTATCTTTCACCAGAAAAGACAGAAATATATTTGAAGCAGCCACTAATGGAGCAACTATATCAGCCAAACTAGTTGCTGCAATAATAGTCAATGTGATAGCATTTCTCAGTCTGCTGAAGTTTGTCAACGTGACACTTGCATGGTTTGGAGAAAGAGTTGGAGTTGAAGGATTTACATTAGAGGTCAATTATTTTACATGAAATTTCTCAATTTTTACTTTTTTTTAAATATTATACAAAATATTTGACGATATAAACATAAACCTGTAAAAGGTTTTCCCCCTGCTTGAATATCGACAATCGAATACCGAAGCGACAAAACAGTGGGAAATGTCCACAAATTGGAAGTCCAAGGAAAAGACAAAGTCAGGAGAATGGAACACCTCAAACAAATGCGACAAGGAAACATGTACATTTATAACTAAAATAATAAAAAACGTATAATAAGCTAAACAAAACTAGAAAAAGACAGTACATAAACTACAGCACTAGCAATGTGAACTCCCATAAAAAACGGGAATGTCATCGGGTGCTCCGGAAGTGTAAACATGCTCTGCTCCGTTAACGTTAGTAGCTCTTGTTTTTATTAGAGTTCATTATTCTTCTCGATCGGAATTTCTTTCTAAAATATTTTTCAGCCTACGTGTAGAAAAATGATAGGAGGTAAAAACTTTAAATATAGGGTTTTGCTTAGAACATGTGATATCCAAGGATTTAGGGCAAGCGTCAACGATACAAAATCTCATTGGATCAAAAACGGAAATTATCATATGGTATTCAACAATGAACAAAAATCCAATCCACAATACAAGCACTTCATGGGAAGGGAACAATGGTGAAAAAAACATAACAAAGGTAACCGAAACACGAAAATCACGGGCGGTATTTTCTGCATATATGTAATATGGTGTAATAAAACTGAGATATACATGTACGTGTAAAACTTTTGAGTTTACTGGTGTATTTTTATTCTGTTTCAGTTTATTTGTTCGTATTTATTTTATCCTATTGCATATTTCATGGGGGCGGATATTGCTGATTGCCGCAAAGTGGCAACACTTGTAGCTAAAAAAACATTTACAAACGAATATATAGCATTCTTTGACCTTGCAAAAATAATAAAGAACAGACGAACTCTGACGTCATTTATGAGCGCAGCCAATCTTACAGTAAACTCTGGTGATATCTGGTGGTGGAATAACGATGATGTCATTTATACCAATGGAACACACAACATCACTCTTGAGCTTGGTATTATGTCGGTAAATATTAAATAAAGACATATTTTATGGTACCCATTTTGATGCACGCGATGTGTATACAAATTCAATAGGAATGAATTGTGATATTGTATAAATAAACAGTTTAACATATAATACTGATGTGTCTCAAATCAACTACAACTGTAAATTCCCCTAAAAATATACTCAAAACTTTGTTTTAAACACCAATTATACTATTATTGTACTGTTTACCCTTCAGACGTATTAATGATATGCCAACAAAATAACATTTAAGCAATTAAGGTATCCGGACCATAATAGATCATGATCGAAAATTGTATCTCTTTTTGACCGTGAATGGCTGAAACAAACAATTTAAAGCTGGAATTTTGTATATATATTTTTCTGAAGTTGAAACACACTTTGTTGCTTATATGCAGAGTGTGTAAAAATAAGTTAGTTACATTGGCATTTCCGAAGTTTGCCGGTAATTACCGAGGTCATTTCAATTGCGTTGTATGGAACATCCGGGAAATTTTGAATAATCACGTGGTCATTTATGGTCCGGATACCTTAAATACGGAGGAAAACTTGCCGAATTCGTAGTGACTACAAAATAATCCAAAAATAAAAAAGAAAGAAAATCAGTAGTTTTATTTTGTTATTAGTCCTGTGTAAAAAATATTCAGTGTTTTTGGGTCTAGTTGAGCAAACTATGATCCTATGAGTGATTGAAGCTCTAATATTGTTATGTTATTCTTTTGTGTTCTGCAGGACCGGTCTGAAGTTATATCAACGTATGCATTATGTGGGTTTGCTAATTTTGGATCAATGGGAATTTTATTGGGTGGATTGACTGCCCTAGCTCCATCAAGAAAATCTGATGTCACGGGCATGATACTTCGAGCTATGATAACTGGAAACGCTGCCTGTTTTCTGACCGGAAGCATAGCAGGTATAGATATAAGTTAGAACCTTTATGCAAACTCAAAGTGTCACATAACAATTATATTCTTTAATTGCAATGTATTTTAACATACATGTATGTAACAAATTACATCATCCAAAGTGGTCAAGACAGAAAATGTTTAAATCTGAATTATGAGCAATAACTTGATGCCAAAATGACAGAAAATAGTAGATTTAAAACTCACCAAAGAACAGACCTATATATTACTTTCATGGCAAGCACGTGGCTGCTAGAATTTAGAAGTAACAACGGAGAATAAACTTCACACTAACAAAAGAAGTATAATAGACTTATAGAGAAATGTTCTAGTTTGACACATGCATGGCATCTAAATAAGCAGTATTCGAGATAAACAGGTTCATCTGTATGCAGTTAATGAATGCTCATATTAAAACAAACAGCTTGTTCCTGTAACATACAAATTAACCTATCAGGAAGGTTATTGACGAAAAAATTACTCCGTTTATGATAAAAAAAATTGTTGCAAAGTTTTTTAGACATATGTGATTGTCATTTTAACAAAAATGCAATTAATATTCACAATTTAAGTAGTAGAAAATTCTTGGCCATGTAGAGAAATTCTCAATCTCCGGTGAAGAATTCATATCCGTTCCGTTCCATACTACGTACCACTACACAATATGGACATATAAGGTGATATTAAATGCAGTATTACGATGATATGAACTCTGCGACGGATATTAAGAAATTCTGAAAAATAGTAGCACAACAAATAAACAACAAAATGGATACAGGAAAGGATAACAATGACATACCAATCAATCGACGCCACCCAACATTCAGAACCAAAGATAAAAAATAAAATAAAAGGGCACAAACATGAACACAACAGAGAGTCAGGATAGTCTGAATTGGTACAGATGGGGTTAAACCGGTTTTACTGGTGTCCAAACCCCACCCTTATCTATCCTGACACTTTTTTATGCATAAGCATACTTTCTTGTAATAAATGTCTTGATGAAAATTTTGATGCACAAGATGTGTACATTTCGCCAATTTACGACTCATCATATTATAAATATTTGTTTTTAATTTCAATTGTAGGTTTACTTTACAAAGGATAAAGGTGATTCTTAAAAAGAATTTTTTATAAGATAGTCTATGAACAAATTTGTTTTGTTATTGCTCATTGTTTTTTTTTTATTATTATTATCGTTATTATTGTGACTTTTTAATATTCATTTATTATATGGTTTTAGTATTCCAGACTTTTGAGTAGATTGTATTACATGTAGTTTTACCTCTTTTATTGACTTACCAAAACAAAATAATGCCTTAACTCCATGCGGAGACCATTAGAGGAGAATGGGGCATTACATTGGACAGAACTATTTATTTCGTTATTTTGTGATATGTTTTATTTTTTTTACTATAACCATGACCAAGTATATTTTTTGACAAAAATGTTTCATTTAGGCAAAATCGTATCCGTAACCAAGTATACTTTTTGGCCCCAAAGGTTGTCTTTGGACAAATTCATAATCGTGACATACATGTAGTATACATTTGTAATTAAATTTCATGTTTTGGCAAAACCATGACCGCTACCAAGTATATATTTAGGCTGAAAAAAATTAAGGTTGGGCCAAACATAATTTAAACTCTCCTTGAGTGTAAAGGTAAGTGTTCGTTTCTGCCCCCCCCCCCCCCCATACTTTTTTTGGTCTTATAAATAAAATATGTTCATCCCAATATCTAAGTTCAGTTTAGTGACAAATCAAATATGGTAGGGTTCAAATTAACAGATATAAATATTAACAAGGAACATATGGTATTGTTGCATTTTACCTTTCGTATAAATAAGACATGGAAATGAGGTAAAATTTAATATTTAATTTTCTTTTATCCTTGATTGTGTGATTTGGCCCCAACGTATATTTTTTTTCTTGATGCAAACTTATAGGTTATTTGCTGTAATATCTCTGGACCAACCGTAAAATGTAGGGTGAGAAATAAAATAAAATATTGCTTTTTTTATGTGTTCATGTTGTACCTTAGTTTTGTCCTTTTTATATTTTTGACGAATGATGTAATGTTGCTTTTATTTATGGGACTTGTTTTTTTTTCTATAGAGATATTAGGTAATATATATGAAACAAATATGTCTATACAAAATGTATATGCTTTTGACAATTTTTATAATATATTTTTTTATTTATTAAGATACTTTGAAACATATACATGTATTTGTTAACGAAGATATACAGAATCAAACACCGATGAAAGTGTAAGATCCAGAAATCTCAGAAACACTAGGGTAGTATTTCAAACGTTTGCTGACCATGCTATGTGGAGTCAGAGACCCTTGACATCATACCCGAGGGTTTCTCCGTCATTTCATTTTTATTGGTTTTTTACTCTTTTTAGCTCACCTGTCCTAAAAGGACATGTAAGCTTTTGCAATCACTTGGCGTCCGTCATCCGTCCGTCGCCCGTCCGTCATCCGTCCGTCGCCCGTCCGTCGTAAACTTTTTTCAAAGATCTTCATCTCTGAAACCACTGAACCAATTACAGCCATACTTAGTCGGAATGATCCTTTGGGTATCTAGATTATAGTTTATGTTTTATTTTCTTGTCCGTTAAGAAACATGGTCACCAAAATTGAAGATCAAGAGTCAATGCCATTGAAAAAGTCCATAGCAACAATATATATTTGGGTTAAAGATCTTACCTGTACAAATCAAAAAGAAAGGTCAAGGGTCACTGAAAAAGTCCATAACAACTGATGAAAAAGTCCCTAGCAACCATATATATTTGGGTTCAGGACCCTACAATTTACCTGTTCAAGTCAAAATTGAAGGTCAAGAGTCAATGCTGAAAAAGTCCCTAGCAACCATATCTATTTGGGTTCTATATTTTAGCTGTATAGGTCAATATTAAGGAGAAAATTGCGACGGTATACATTAAATAGCAAAACTAATCATTGATGCAAGATCTACTGGTACACAAAATATAACAGGCAAGCGATTCAGGATCTTGGGAGCCTCTTGTTCTTATCCTTATGGTTTCAAAATACAATAAAACACATGTAAGTTACGAGGTGACACTTTTGTAAGTTTATTTCGGCGAGTTATTTTCATAACATCATAATAAACGGAACATGCTTCTGTAGGCGCGTTCATTTTCCGGAAAGTGATTTTAATGTAATTTATTGCAATTGTAGTTGGAATATAATTTCGATGAAAAATAAATACTTCTGGCCATAAAGGAAAAGTTAACAAGTTTTTTCATTAGAACCTCTCACACTAAAAGAAATTTTGCACACACAAAACTGATCTTTCGGTATGAGTGCTTACAATTTGGAGTTCAGTCAATATAGGATGGAATTTGCAAGACAATTGGAAATTTATTCTAAACATTTCTCAATATCCAAAATCTAGTTATTAACACTCGTGGTAATTGTATGTGCATAGAGGGATAAGTGTAGAGAGGCAATAAAGCACTGCAATTCGTTCTTATATTTTAATAAAACTATCATTGAAAATAAAAGGAAAATCATTGACAAACTAAAAACTATCTAATAATAATAAACAAATATTGTAAAATACTGAATGAAATATGCCTACGTAAATATAATCTATAATTAAGAGGATTCTATTTTTAAATATGTCAACATTATCCGAACCACATAAACCGGTAGCCACGGTAACCGCGGTAACCATTGTCATATCCGTTGTCCCAATCATTGTCCCAACCGTTGTCCCAGTCGCCACCATTAAAAGCATAGATACAGGAAAGGTGTATCACCATCAGTAAAAATACTACGTGAGGTAGAATCCCGCTCAACATTCTGTAATTAAGAACAGAAGTAAAAAGTTAAAAAAAAAAAATCCTATAAATTGTTTCCCTTTTTGTTACCTTGCGTTTTTCTATACTTATAATCCCTTTTAGTAATTCAAAGGTCGATTTAATGATCCTTCTAAAGTTTCATTATAATTTGAAAATAGGACAGAAAATTAAAGATTTGTTTCAGGAGTTTTAGGTACATGCTATCTTGGTCGATTACAGAATAGAAGCAAGTACACTTGTATACTCAGAGATCTCGACTTCACAATTCAATTTTATCAGTTCAGGTTCAACGTTATATACATTTTATAACCGCCGGTATTGAAATGTATGAAATATTGACTCTTCAAGATCAAGAATGAAGGTGCATACTCTTGCTTTACGGGTTTTTCCCATAATATATAGTATAATTATTGATATTTTTCAGTGTAAATTTTCTTATCTGAATAAATTTATCGGATTTTACAAAATGGTAATGGAAAAGATTTTCATGATTTTAATAAAATATGTTTAATGTACTTACCTTGAAGTTTGTTTAAGGTCTAAATTTGGCAAAACTTTAAAACAGACAATTTATACGGTTTTACAATACGTGATTACACAATGATCAAAGAAAAAAAAGTTGCATGTGAATTCATTATGTTATGTTTTGTTTATTTTACAAACAATTATACATGTAAATTATTTATCATTTTTATATATAATGGCTTCAATATTTGATTTCTAGGCCAACACAACAAAAAATGTGACTTTTATCATTTTGTTACTGAAATTGCTGTTCAATGGTCATCATAATACATCACCAGTCAAAGCCAGATGTTATCTTGGTTTTACTATTTGATTTGAGTTTTTGACTCGTGATGAAGAACGTCACAATAGAGAATAAGAAAGCAATTAAAGCGTAGTTCATTGAAAAATGTTATATGTTTCACGGTTACATGGGTTAGTTGCATGTACAGTTGACTCTAGTTATCTTAAAGTGAAAAGCACCAACAAAAATAGTTTGGGATATCAGGAGGAAATATAGTGCATAGTTTAATCTAGGGACCAAAGCACTACTTTGAGATATCAGGAGTTTTGACATTAGAGTTTGAGATAACGAGAGTCATCTGTAGTTATGAAAGTTTATGTCTACTAGTGATTGGTATTAGTAATAGGTGATCCTATCCACAGTACTTTAGAAGATCTCAATAGATACTACATAACACGAAATAAACTTTTCTAGAATAAGGGAAAAAATCCCAATTGTGAAACCATTAGCTTGGAAAACTGTTATAGTATCAATTATAAACCATTTAAGTCAAAGACAATACAAGACCTTTATTTCTCCTATTCCTAACGTGTTTAATCGGTGGGATAAACTGATGGAGAAGTTGAAAGATCTAATCCATCGATGCTTTCAAAATAAGAATGGCAAACAGCAGATACAAATACCTTGTCATTGGTAGAGATAAATAATACTTTGTTAAAAATCACTCTAGATGTAACAAAAAATATACCGAGGACGAAATTGTCCTGATGATTGAAATTTTGATCGACAACATATTTTTCAATTTGGTGGACGTGTTTTCCAACAGACAATAGGCATTCCTATGAGCTCGAAATTAAGGATACCACATTCACTGCCAAGTCTGCATCTTATCTTGACCTTTACCTCGAAATTGACTCCAGAGGAATGTTGAATACAAAACTTTACGACAAACGGGATGACTTTGACTTTCCCATCGTCAACTTCCAATTTTTGAGCGGCAATATTCAAGAAGCGCCGGCGTATGGGGTATATATTTCACAACTCATACGTTATTCCAGGGCTTGTGACATGTACATTTTTTTCCTGGATAAAGCCCGGCTCCTGACAGAAAAGTTGCTCAGACAGGGGGATGTTGCTCCTCAGTCATTTTTATTAAAGATTTATGGACGTCATCATGACTTGGTTGACAGGTTGACAGGTATGAAAAAGCCGTTTCCAAAATGAAAATGGGCCTGCCCACTGATGTTATCCCTTCCTTTGACATGGCCTGCATGGTGGGTGTCCTGCTTTTAGTTTTTAATTGTAATGCATGTGTTGTTTGGTCTTGTCTTCGTTGTTCTCCGGATTTTGTCAGTTGTTTCGATTTTTCCCTCCTTCAAACATCCCTTTGGTATTTTTTGACTTTACTTATTAATATTTGTTAATACATCTGGTTCTATGGTGTTAATAAACATTCTGTTCTCCAATTTCAATGAACAGTATAAGTATACTTCATAGAATCGAATTTCAGCAACCGTTCAAAGGTAAACATCTAAAAACCCAAAAACAAATACCCAGGACAGATTCATATCAGAAAGAGCCAAAAAAAACGAATATACACAGAACGGTACGTCGTGATGATACTCCTACGTTTCGAATTATTTGAAATAATTACCATGGTCGATTTAGATATCTATTTCTGGTCCATAAACTGTAACGGCAAATTAGAAATTGAGATTGTGGACTTCAGTCCACAAGCTGAATCATTTTCTCATTGGAAACGAAAAAATCTTTTGTTGAACCAGTAGTTTTTGCAAGGATCAGTGTGTACAGGATAATACGATTTCTCATTAGTGTAAGATGCAGTTGAACAATCTAATGACCAGCCTTCTATATTCTACCCTTTTGATTGCAGTGTGGATTTTTTCTGCTGGGATTTTATGTTAATATGTGTCCTGTTAATTGTTAATTTGCTACTATGTGTTTTAATCTTCCATATCCTTTCGTTTAGTTCTTTGTTAAAATATGAAATTAATGATAAATAAGGAGTATCAACCTTATGCATAGTTTGTCTTGCATGTCTCTGTCCTTATATGGTTTAATGATCACAAGTGTTCAGTCACTAAGGATGCGAGTCCAAATCAAACTCGTTTTGAGGTTTGTTCTACTTTGATCTCGATTGGCTGCTAATTGTCCTATCAAATGCCGATAGTATTCGCCTCTTCATCAATAATTACAGCCGATTGTGCTGAAAGTGGAGTTAAACTAAACAAAAATTCAGTTAATTGTTTTGATACTCATCTCGTAGTAAGCAAACATTAATCAGTACTTATGTAGACATTTAGTATGAGCCAAAACAATAACCTAAGAGCAAACTCAAATTCAAAATGACCGAAATCGACCTATCATACGACATGTCGGTATTAAAATGCAACAAAAAAGTATGATATTATGATTATTATACAAAATGACATTTATTTAAGATTATTTATGAAATATATATATAACCAATTAATTTCAACAACTTTTTTATATTGTCCGCGTTAGAAAACGCTTGTTATTACTTGCTCTTTAGGTGATTTCAAACACAATATTGACTTTTTATTATTATTAGTTTTACCATTGTGACGTAATTACTAGCTTATATTAGTATCTTTGGATTGTTATTTTTAAAGGCACGTGGGCATGTTATACTAGCTTATATTAGTATCTTTGGATTGTTATTTTTAAAGGCACGTGGGCATGTTACTGCAGTTATTTCAATATCACCGAAGTCCATATGCACAATATTACAGTAATCAGTATTTTTACATTTCCAAGAATGAATTACAATAATTGTTACTAATATGGTGTTGTTTGTGTCATGTTTCCCCTAACAAAAGATATGTAGGGTATTTTTTCTACCTCTCTAAAGGACATACTGACAATTGAAGTTGCTCTACAAAATTTTGGTTTATTGATTTTTATTTAAAGATTTTAAGCCACTAAAGATGCGAAAAAATGTTGAAATGTCCAAAAACGGTGCATGAAACTTGGAATCAAATCATTTCATTCAATCGGCAACATTGACAATATCAAATGGACAATATTAATAATTCATAATAATCTACATAATTATTCCATGTACAGATTTGCGATTGGTTTTGTACGGCCTTACAAAATAGTTTTATTAGAAATATCTGTCAAATCAAATATCCAATAATCGTCGAACCTGACAGATCAATCAAACACGACACATAAATGTTTTCCGGGTTTTCAGTATGACATGCATGATATTAATGATTATTTGACATGTTGTCGGTTTATATTTTTTACGATATATGTTAATTATGTAACATATACATTTATATATGAAAGTGCAAAGTGGACAGCCTTGTCTAAGTCCTTAATGCGTAATTAATATTTCCATAATAGGTTAACTTATAGTTGTTAGGAAAAGTAAAGTCAAGAAATACCAAAGGGATATTCGAAGGAGGGGAAAACCTATACTTTATAACACTTCACATATGATATATTTGTGCAAATTTACTTTATCTGTCCACAAATATAAGAGGTGGTATTTGGTTTATCTATAAACCTAAAAGATGGATGGATGAATTATTGTTTTAACGTCCAGTGGAATTATTAAATGCATATCATGACGAGAATATGTTGATATGATAAGATATGAATATGAACCCTGCTTTGTACTAGACCAACACACTGAGTCGGATTTTTAACGAGCTCACGAGGTAACAGTCCACAGGAAGACATATCACACCACCCAGACAAATTATACTGATTTCAAGATACAGTATACCGGGGCAACATACCCTGTCTCTCTCTCTTTTTATATCATACCATAAATCAAATACTCGACCCGTATGACCTCTCAAGGAATCTCTCGGGCGATATTGCTGTCTTATTGGATAGGATATGAAAAAGCCATGTGATATTTTATATGTAACATATGAAACTAACCCACTGCATGCAATACTACAAGATAATACTAAAATCAAGTAAACAGTGTTGTTATATCTGTTCTTTAACTTTAAATCAATCCGATCAAACTTGTACTATTGGGAGTTTTAAACTTGCAATGAGGTGCAAGTTTTTGTTTCTGTGGTTTTTTTTTTTTTTGTCATATAGTAAGATTAATGATAATATAAAAAAAACGATTTTCCTATCCTTGCCGATTGAAGTTTTATCACCTATGTGTATTTTGAACCATATACTTTTTATGAAAATGTAAGGACTTGGAGATAAAGTCGATTAGAGAACATCCCGTAGGCTGAACTCTAGATTCCTTCATGTGACCTTTAAGAAGCAACAACAACCAACATAAGATAAGCTCTAAATGGTCCCAAAAAACGATGAAAAAATTATGTTTAACCAACCACAAAACATAAATACCTAAGATTGAAACATAACCATGTATTGTAGTCTTTATTGGATCACAGTTACTAGTTGAGAAAATACCAAAGGGGTCGATATCCCTGGCACATTTTATTTTATCGAAGGCTTAATCATTTAATGGTGGAATATAAACAAAATACGTACAATGTACGTCGAATTAATATTTATTGGGAATTAATATAAATTAATATTAAATATTGGAAATAATCCTAAAAAAGGAATTCACTGCTTATGGTGTTGTTTGTGTCATGTTTCCCCTAACAAAAGATATGTAGGGTATATTTTCTACCTCTCTAAAGGACATACTGACAATTGAAGTTGCTCTACAAAATTTGGTTTATTGATTCTTATTTAAAGATTTTAAGCCACTAAAGATGCGAAAAAATGTTGAAATGTCCATAAACGGTGCATCAAACTTGAAATCAAATCATTTCATTCTTACATGTTGTTTTACAATGTTTTATGTGTTTACAACAATCTTTACGTCTCCTCAGTAGAATCTAGAAATTGACACAAGGAAGAAATATCTGACGATGGGATGACTTTAATTTTTTTAGATTCCAAAAACACAATTACCCTTTGACCCCAAATGATTTATCTAAACGTCTTCGATCATTTTTTTAATCAATACAAGAGTTTATTAATAATTTATTGAACAAAATATCTATTCCTTAAATATTTTTCCTCCTATTTCTCATGGCTATAAATTTTATTTTTAAATATTGCTACAAATTTGCATATTGTACTTGAAAAAAATTGATATAAGAGCAGATATGATTCTTTCTGTATTCTTTTCCCTGCTTTATCTATCAACATTCAGTATATTGTTAGTCAAGAAAGGTAAGACATATAATAGTTTAAATTTAAAGCTTTTGTGCCAGATATGTCACATTTCCCATTAACAGTTTTACAGATTTTGCATCAATTTTCCTTAATGTATGTCATATGATATTTCTGTTTCCATGGCCTGGTGTTTCTAAAATATAAATTAATATAGAGAAAATATAAGAGTCATTCGATGATAAAGTCCGAGGAGCTTAATATATCATTGTCTTTACATTCATCCTTTATAATACTGTTGTTTTTTATATCTCTTATATTTATACCAGGTTTCTGTAGATATATCATATCTGACAAAAAACTATAGCAGGTATTATTTCCTTTCCAGAATAAATTCACTTTTTATGCTTCAGATTGTGGCATTAGCTAGACGTCGAAACTCATAGGAATTATTTTGTACTCTTGTCAAGATTGCCCCCTTACATTAATTTATATTACAGAAATATGAAGCTGGGGCTGACACTTTTCATCGTTGTAGTGATAACAGGGTGTACGCATGCGTTTTATAGTTCTGGATATAACCTTGACAGGGACATACCCGATGCTGAAGACATGATGGAAATGAATGGATATCAGAAGAACTATGATCTTGATCTATTAGAGAACATTTATGACACATATGATAACAAAAACGAAAACATGTTGGACAGATTTGATGGAGACTATTTCAACAATTTTAGGAACAGATTCCGCTTTAATTAGTGTTGTTATGGGAACAGTTCCAATGCTGTCAGTGTCGGAAATTCCAAGATAAGAAATTATAGAATTTAAGAATAATAGAAATTATTGGACACGTTGTCCTATGCATGTAACGAGGAATTTCCAGTTTTCTCTCGTGTTTGTATGTACAAATGTGATAAAGTAAACGTTGAGAAATTATTGCCTAAGCTTATCTTTAAATAAAACATTTTACGTACATATATGTACGCTGTAAAAAAAAGTCTACCGCTATTGGTCATTTTTTTGTATGTAAATTATATGTATACAATTTCTCTTTTTAAGTTGTAGTACCTATAATGTGATGTATTTATTTTTTCTGTCTCCAGTTATTTCTGTGACTTTTTAAATTAAATATAAACAGAGTACAACATTATAACATAACTAAACACTTAGGATTTTACTTTTTTAAGAGATTAAATATTTTCTTGTGACGTTTTGTAAACTCAGGTTATTCACAATCTTTTTGAAATTAAAAATGAACCCTGGAATTTAATGAATTTGTATTTGTTTTTCTGCGAAATCAATGCTGCGGATAATCAGTTATGTTTCAGATATAAACGAGTTCTGAATCTCTTTATACCAATGTTAGCAATGTATGGCTGATCCGAAGTATTCACGTTCAAACAACTATAAAGAGGACAAATATACTTAAGGACCAAATCAAAAAACGTAATCCATTGGACAGAAAAACCCGGGAAGACAAATCAACAACCACAAGTACGATAAATAAACACTGAAAACTATATAAAAAAAAAACAATGAACAACCCGAACTCTGAGACAAAATACTGTACGAAGATCCAGATTCCAAATTAAACCAAAAAGATAAAACCATGGGTTTCCTAAATTTATCACAAGCTCGGTTTCTTGCATTTTGATACTAGCATGAAATTGATACTTTAAATTTAAAATTTACTGTTGTAAATTTTGTGAAAATGAAGGAGTATCTCCGTCGTGCAGTTCTTTCCTTTGATGGATTTTATTATTCATTGTAAATGGAAAAAAATATACACATTTTATGCATTAAAATTAAAATCTTATTATTTACCATCTAAGAAAAAACTGTGTACAAAGGAGTGACTCCTCATTTTTCTAATTATTTTCTTATTTGAATCAGAGATATGTTCTATTCCATTGCCAATAACCGAATTACTGGCAACTAAGCTGGTGACGAGATTTGAAGTAAATGCCAACGATCACTTTCGCCTTCCCAGCTGTTTTTTTTTTTTTTTTTTTTTTTTGGGGGGGGGGGGGGGTGTTTCATTTTATTTTATTTATTTTTTTGGCGTTCAAATTTCGAAAGTTACTTGTTATGCTGTCTTATTCTAATTCTCTTTGGTATGCCATTAGTTCGGTATTCCACTGAAGGTTTATCCCAGCATTACTCAATGTCTGACCCAATTCAGACTATTTTTGCATTTTGTGCTCATTTTGTTTGTTTATTTTTTTGTCTGAATTTCTGTCGATTGGATATAGCGAACTGATTGGTGTATCAGTGCATATGTTAACCTTTAACCTTTGTTTTCCATTTTGTTTTATATCGAATTTCTGTCGAAAATGGTTATCTTTATTTGACGAAAAGAAATGGAGATAATTTTTCAAATAGTTACAGAAGTCACAAATAAAAGGTTAAAGGAAGATAAATGCATTATAAAATACTATAATTGAAATATTAAATACCAGGTTAATGACGAATAATGACATATTGACATAAAATAAATGTTGATTGTGACCTGTAAACTTAGCTAAACAAACCCAATATTTCAACAGATCAGGTAAAAATAGAATTTCGTGACGATATTAAAGGAACTAGCTTTATTACTACTTCTGAAACCTTTCGTCACCATCATTTGCAATTTAGTTTAGATTTTGATGGTGTACGAAGGGACACATTTTTTTAATTTATACAAAAAAAAGTAGACAGTGAAAGTTCTAACCTCTAAGCTAAAGTTCAAAGGGCATTATGAATGAGGGGGTTTAGATTGGACAGAGATTTCAATTAATCTACAAAAGCAAAAAGATATAGCAAAAAGTTCATCAGATCCAAATATCACAAAGGACAAAATAATACTAATGTTTAAAAACATAATTAAAAACCCTTAGCAAACTGACTAACAAAAGTTGTGAATGACATATGCTATCCTGCCCCGTTAACGACACCTATCTCATGTCAATTATAAAAGGTATATTCAAGTTAAGTTTCAGGTCTGGAGAGGTGTAAACTCCAACTGAACATGACACCAGTGAGAAAGAAAAGTCATACAAATACCTATCTATTATATCTGAATGTCAAGCATGACATTTTGGGCGTTCTTATTAAACAAAGACTGAGGCAATATTAATCAAAGCAGCCTATATATAAATACAAGTATACCTTCTCGTAGAAACCAAAGTATATATGGTACATGCTGATGAATCAAAACGAAAATAAGGATATGGGCTAAGAATCAATGAGACAACCTGATTGAACACTGAAAAAATATTACATCTAGTGACCATTGTAGTGTCTTAAACATGAAAATCTGAAATACTCAATTGCACCGAAAACACTAATGTCAAAAGTCAAACAAAACGTAACATTGAATCACAAAATAAACACATGATAATAAATATATCGCACTACAAACCGATTCCACAACCCGTAATAATACAGAGTACGGGCTTAGGACATGTACATTTCCGACCAGACTTTAAGGCGTTGGGTCTGGTCACATTGGAAACAGATTCAAATGCCCTGTAAATGACCGTTTGGGGATAACCTCTCCTTCGGAAGAAGGTGGACATCTTGTCACACTGCTGTCTGAAATCCTCTTCATTGCTGCAGATGCATCTAAGTCTAAGAAACTGAGATTCAGGGATAAATATCTGCCCAAGTTATATTTTTGTACAGGTAAACAATTTGACAACATGCAGGTGTCACAGGGTAAGTGATACAAAATTTATATGCGTAGTATGATGTTTTACACAAATGTTTAGGACAAATCAAAGTGTGCTACTGTTCTTTTTTATTTACTTTACTCTGGGATATAAAAAAACCACTACCTCTATGCTTCGGATTTGTTATCTTATTGACGCTTACCAAATATATCTAGCATAATGATAGCTATATAATCAGAGTGTTTGAGCCTATCTTTCAGGAATGAGGATAGCTGTTGAAGATGTCATTGGACGTCATATTAAAAGCCCATATATGTATGTTAACAGGCCTTAACATTTTCCATTAACAGTATCAAAAGATTCATTTTCATCTCTGGAGGATTGTCACCTTCTTTTCTTTTTCTTTTCAGCATGACGTTTTAAACGTTTAACAAGATTTAACTGCAACCATGTTATTCTAATAATCTAGCATTGGGTTTAAATGTCGCAAAATTTACACTCTAAAAGGTACAAAAATGCATTTACATGTAATCACTGTTTTTTTTTTTTTTTTTTTTTTTGTTAACTTAACTGTCCTTATTTATTAATTATCATGAGATGATGTCTGCTGGTAGACATTGTCTAGCCGACATATACTCCAAAAAGCACTCCAGACCAAGGTTTTTGAGAACAAATACGAGTGTTTTTGATGATTGATTTAAATTAGCTATTATTACCTTATTATTTAATAAAAAAGAAAGACAATGATTTATTAGAAATTTGTCCTTAATATAAGAAAGTTTTAATGAGTCACTGTGTCATTAAATTTAATTTTAAACGTTTTTGGAAATGAATAATCTTTGATTGTCATTTAGCGATCGATGATAGTTTACTAATTAAAAGTACAGATATCTTGGGAGAAATTTAAGGGCAAACACGAGAATACGAATGGGTTTCCCCAGACTATGCACAGATGTTTACATTTCTCTATATCAACTGTACAATATACATGTAACTGGTATATCATGAAATATATTTCGTTGTTTCCTTTAAAAATCTACTGTACAAAATGTTATTATTGTTATTATTATTATTATTTATATAATTATAATTATTATTATTTATTATTATTATTATTATTATTATTATTATTATTATTATTATCATTTTCATCATTATTGATGCTTAGCATATTATTATTATTATTAGCGTTTTAGGTTTTAGGTTACTAAAGGGAATAATTTTTTGTATACCTGGGGAGCTATCATTGCTTAACATTTAAAAGAAGTAAATGTTTGGCAAGTCGAAGATATACGCGACCTTTGCGGGTAGAAAACTTGGAATTATTAATGATTAAGCATAACATTTCTGTTAATTTACATAAAAATGCATTGTATATCATCTTTTAAGATAAAAGAAGGTAAATATTTAAGATAGGTAAATTAATGGGTAATACAGGGGAAGTGGCCCTACTGTTTTCCAGATTTTTTCGGCCTTCAACACAACTGATGTTAAACTCTGCACATGCAATACATAAAATAAATTATATGATACCAATTTTAATGCACAAGATGTGCAATTTCGTCGATTTACGACTCATCAGTTGTGTTCAAGGCCTAAATGTTGCAATCTAACACAATAATTTCAAATATTGGTATTAGAGATTTTTTCTTTTATTAGGACAGAGTGGATGCCTCGCCTGATGTGTTACAGAATTAGGATTACCATATTGTTTTGTGGATGGTGTTTTGGTTTTACACTTTTGGTAATTTTAGCACATGAATCTGCTTTGCAAAGTTTTGGTTTGTTGTTTCTGATTTTGAGCACTGCTGATGAGACATAAATTGTTGAAATGTGCAGATACTGTGGTAAGAGATATCTACATACCCGGGAATGCTATCATCAAATACTCGCAGGAAAAAAACAAATATTTCTTGACAACCAAAAGACTACAACTGATAGAATGTAACGGTACAATATGTATAATAGTTATTGCCCCAGTATAGACCAGTTGTCATTGCCCGGACATAGGCACAATCCAGAGAGATTACTAATACATAATTACTAGTATTTGGTTCAAGGATCGGATTCGGGTTTCCATTCGCTCGACCCCTCTTGTATGAAAATCCGAAACTAACAACCTGCAGTATTATGTACAAGTAAATGTCTATCTTGGGATAGACCGCATAATATAACGAGGGAAGTTCTTTGATAAATAAATAATTCAACTTGAGACATCTATTTTGAGTTTATGTAATTACTTTCTGTTGAGAAAGTCATCTTATGTGTCAAATGCAAGACAACCTGCTATGATAGGATGGTAGTGTTAAGAAAGGGAAAATTAACTCACAGTTGGAAAATTAAAAGCCTATCATTTTTCATAGCGTTTGGATTTCAGTAGCCCTTTATCGTCTGTAGGTCTAATGTAGAAGTACGGGTGTTCCCATTAACTCCCCGTATGTAGATAAGATACATGTAATCATTAATGGTAAGGAATTTTTGTTAAATGTATGAAAAAACTTATGACATCTCCTTCTTACATAGATCTGATCTCAAATGTCTTGTCTTTTGGTAGTTTTGGTATTTGAATCTACTCTTCGACGTATTGGGGTTTGAACACAACTGATGAGTCTAAAATTGACGAAATTGGACCGTCTTGTGTCATAAAATATTTATGAAGAAGTATTTGACCCTCCATTAAGGGGAGAGGGGGTGGAATTTGGGATGAAGACCTCGAGAAATTAAAAAATCTTACAAATGATCATAACATATCATTCTTTATTTTTGAACATTGATTTATTGTATGGAATAATCAATATGAACGTAAGTCGCGTATATATTTGCTTGTTCACAATCTGATTGGAGACAAACTGGAATAAAACCAAACTGTTGTATCAATTTATCCCCGTATGAGCCTAAAGTTTCTTGGTCTTCTTGTCCTACGAATACGTCTGAATACGATCCTCCTAGGGCGTCTAATAATTCTTCGTCGTCTTCGGAATACTGGTCGTCTAAATACAATTCTTCTTCTTGGTCGTCTGATTATGCGTCGTCTGAAGAAATTATCATTGTCAAAGAAGTCCGGTGTGTCTGGTGTGTCAAAATCAAACCTTCCGAATCTTCGTCGTATGAGGTCGCTTCTATCAAAATCAAGAAAGTCCGGCCTATCACCGAAATCTGGTCTGTCAGGTCGATCTGGCGTATCCGGCGTGTCGAAATCAAACTGACCCGATACAAAGCTACCAAGTATCAAACAGACCAATGCTAAGATATTATAGCTCTTCATTCTTTTTGTCTTGGTGTACTCATTTATCTGTGAATAAAGATCGTTACATTTCAAAAAACTCAAATACTTAAGGAAGTTTCCAATTTTTGAACGATATAACCTGGTTTGGGTCAGTTTATGCATAATAAACCGCGAAGTAGTTTATGAATACATTAAACTGACCCAAACCTGTTCAAAAATTGGAAACATTCCTTATAATTTTATTTCCAAACAGAAGTACAATGATTTCTCGATTCAAGCATCAATAATGACACGGGACTATTTGATTTACAAGTGGCGGATTAATCCGTTGGTGATGTCACAAGACCTAAAAAGGTTATACAGTATAACCAATGTTGCTGTATGCTATTTAGCCAATCGAAATGCAGTATTAAAATCAAACTGAATTATTTAGATTTATCATATATTTGGTACTAAATACAGGAGTTTTGAATATACGATAAAGCCCATGATGTTGGTCCGTATCTGACGTCTATGACGTCATACCCTTTATCGCATGGGTTACCCATATCGCATAGCTTCTTTCATTTTTTTTCAATTTAATCTATTTTGTATTTGGTTTTTAGGGGGGGGGGGCGATTGTTTTTTTTGAGGGGGTTAAATTTCAAAATACAAACGTTGTTCAATTTTTCCCAATTATTTTACTTTTTTTCAACTCCCCCCCCCCCCATTTCTTTAATTTTTTTTCACAAAATATTTTTTCCAATCAATTTCATTTGTGGCAGTAGACTTTAAACTGGTAAATTTGAAGTCCTCTGTTTAAATGTATGATAAAGTGTATAATACATGTTAAGATTTGCATCGCATGCTGTATCAACATCGACCAATATCAGCCCTCGGGCCAAGACCCTCTGGCTGGTATTGGTTTCTCGGGTTGATACAACATGTGATACAGATTTTACCATGTATTATTCTCTATTTAATCCAATTTTAGGTAATCTGACTCGTGGATATTTGTTTTTCTTAGCTGTACAATTTTTTAATATTTGGTCTTCGGAAGTACTTTTCGGATTACCACCAAAAGTAACAAAACGGCTACGGCAGCTACGTGTAATTTGGAAACCTTACCTTGGATGTGATGATGAGAGAAAATCAATTGTTACATGCATTGTAATATCACAACAGTTTATTCTTCTGAATAGAAAAAGCAGTTCTGTTTACAAGAATTTTTTCGGGCTTTTAACTAATGGTTTTCTATCACCAATTAAAACTAAATGGTGACCGAGTGATCTATATAGTTATCAAACCTTATGAATTCGAATCCATGTCGCATAGAGATGTGTTCGTATTCGGGCTTTACTGACAAGGATTGTCAGCGTCCTTGCCGAATGTCGGTGGCTCCCACCATGTACCCCAGTTTCAGTTACTAATAAGCCAAGTGCACGTAAAGTGTCTTAAAACTCAAACTTTATTTTGTTTTGAACGTTTATTAATCTTAAAGGATAATCTCTTTTCATACTTAAGATCGTTTTGCTGACATGTCTATCTATCTATCGTTGAAAAATATCTTGATAGAATTACACGCATGAAAATAAAATTTTATAGAATATATAACTAAATAATGAAAACCTTACCTCCTGTTGTTTACGTTACCTCTCACTGTAAACTGATAAATTTTCTTCTATATTTAATTTTTATAATGAGTACCGTTTACAGAAAAAGAAAGATGCACATTTTTGATTTATATGGATTTAGGCGGCAATATTCAATACTGTTTGACTGATCGATCGGTTTTGGTCGACATTTAAACATTTTAAATAGTTAGTATTCAGTGAAAATATCGGAAACTTCAAAATCGTAAATATGCATTTTAATTATTTAAATTAATGTGTACATGTTGGAAACATATTACCACAACAATAATAAGAGATTAATTACACCAATAATTATAATCAGAATACAATATATGCGGTGTAAATATTCCTGATTTAAATTACGCACGTGCAATAAAATTTCCATTTCGAGCTTCCTCTCCCACCAAGCGGTCTTTTTTACAAGTTTGGAGGTCTGAGCACCCTTCAATAAAAAAAACTGGGAAAATTGAATCACCCTATTTTAAGTATATCACATTTACCATTAATGTTTTGCCCTGATTGGTAACATTTAAAATATCATATTTACCATTTACGTTTTGCCCTGATTGGTAACGTTTATTTGACTTCATTCCAGGGCTTCTATGTGAAAACAAAAAGAAACTAGCCCAATCCTTTAATTTCACTTTTCTTTATATAGATGACGTGTTGTCGTTAAATAACGATAAATTCCATGACTTTCTGTATGTCATCTACCCCAGTGAGCTTGAAATTAAGGATACTACAGATACATCAAAATCCGCTTCATATTTGGATTCGTTTCTCGAAATAGACAACGAGGGACATCTGAAGACAAAACTTTATGACAAACGTGAAGACTTCGACTTTAATATACAATACATAGTGATTGTCGGAAAAAATAAAATTTTATTTGGGAGAGCTTTAGAAACATGAGAAAAGGCGAGCTTTAGCGAGCCTAAATAAATTTTATATTTTCCGACAATGACTTTGTATTTTCTTTATCCTGCAGTCCCCTTTAGATGCATAAAATGCCTTAAAATAACGATTGAAGTTGAAATCCAATTGCCGTGAAAACGCGGGAAACTCCACGACGTCATCTGGTACATTCACTACGCCCCTCGCGCTCTTCATGTAAACAAGTACCAGTAGACTTTATTAGGTCATTGACCTAATACGACTAAAGTTTATTCTACCCCTTTTATTAGACCGGAAATGGCTTGATTGCAGGATAAATATTATTTACTTTCCCTTCTTGTGTAGCAATATACCAGCATCGCCTGCATGTGACGTATACGTTTCTCAGCTTATCCGATAAGGGCATGCGTGAGTGACCATGACTTTCGACAAAGAGGATTACCCCAGTCACAAAAGCTTCTTAACCAGGGGTTTATCAGGATTAAATGATGTCATCACTTTGAAAATTTTACGGTCGTCATCACGAATTGCTTGACCGTTACAGTGTTCCAAAAGCTAAGATGATGTTGGACCTGTTTCCACTATCGTAACTTTCATGTACCTCCACCGATTTGTGACTACCACTGGATTGACTTTGTTGAACTTCACGGCGGGTGTCGTGTGCGGAGTGCGGGCTGCTTGTACTTCCGGTGCGCCTGGGTTCGCTCCTGGTTTTTATAGGAGTTCGTGTTGTTCATTGTTTTTTAGTTTTCAGTGTTTGTTTGTTGTGCTTGTGATTGTTCTGTCTTCCCGGGTTTGGTCTGTCTGGTGGATTGCGTTTTTTTTATTGCTCCTTGGGTGTGTTTGTCCTCTTAAGTATAATAAGTCTAATTTTGTCCATCAACTCTAGTTTAATAAAGGAAGAGACGAGGATACGTACTGCATGTAGTTGATATTCCATAGAAACTTTTAAAAAAATAAATAGGGATAGTATAAACTACACACTATTTAAAAGAGAAATGGTTACAAAGACAAATTCAGTAGAAAATAAATATACTGATCGTAGATCACTTATTTATACCGACAGAACAGGATCGTCAGATTACCCACTTTTAAAGGACGTTTGACATAAAAGATATTTTGAGCAACACAGTTTACTGCAGTGTGCGTTGATATATTTGATATTACAATTAGTGTCAGACGTATATCGATTAAACCAAAACATTTTTCGAACTTTTTTCTGTCTATAAATTCTACTTTTACATTTTTATTTTTTGGTCATTTGCTATTTTGGTATTTTCTCTTCAACTTTTTGGATTGTTGTTTTGGTTTTCAACATTTTAGACCTTGAGCACAATTGATGAGTCGGAAATGGATGAAATGTGCACATCTTGTGCATCAAAATTGCTATCAAAGAATTGTATTAAGTAACCATTCGCCACGAAAACATTGAGATAAAAACAATTTTATCGTTAATTCAAACTGTAATAAAAATTATAAAAGATGTAACAATACAGATAGATTTTACATGATATAAATTTAAATTTTGTTAGAATATACATTAAGCAGGACCGTTGTGGCTTTAAAATTACGTCAAAACTTATTAAATAAACTGAAAGTATTGATAAAAATTTCATAAAAAACTTATAAAATAAACTGAAAGTATTGATAAAAATTTCATATTTCAGTTTTAAAATGTTATGCATTTTTTTTCTAAATTTCAAAACGACTGTTTTGTATAGAATGTTTGTTTTTCCTTTTATTATGTTGTCACACAATTTGTTTCATTATTAAATACAACATCGTGTTTACTGTATTTTGTTATTTTACTGTCAATTATTTAAATGTACGCGATATTCACGATATTTCGTTAATTTACAAATTTATCAATTGTGCTCAAGTTAGAAAATGTTCGAAGCTGAAAAATTAACAGATTTGAGATCATGGCCATAAGTGTGAAGCCAAAACCGTCTACAGACAGAGCTATTCACAAGTGTGAAGCCAAAACCGTCTACAGACAGAGCTATTCACAAGTGTGAAGCCAAAACCGTCTGCAGACAGAGCTATTCACAAGTGTGAAGCCGAAACCGTCTACAGACAGAGCTATTCACAAGTGTGAAGCCAAAACCGTCTACAGACAGAGCTATTCACATGTGTGAAGCCAAAACCGTCTGCAGACAGAGCTATTCACAAATGTGAAGCCGAAACCGTCTACAGATAGAGCTATTCACAAGTGTGAAGCCAAAACCGTCTACAGACAGAGCTATTCACGTGTGTGAAGCCAAAACTGTCTACAGACAGAGCTATTCACAAGTGTGAAGCCAAAACCGTCTGCAGACAGAGCTATTCACAAATGTGAAGCCGAAACCGTCTACAGACAGAGCTATTCACAAGTGTGAAGCCAAAACCGTCTGCAGACAGAGCTATTCACAAGTGTGAAGCCGAAACCGTCTACAGACAGAGCTATTCACAAGTGTGAAGCCAAAACCGTCTACAGACAGAGCTATTCACATGTGTGAAGCCAAAACCGTCTACAGGCAGAGCTATTCACAAGTGTGAAGCCAAAACCATCTACAGACAGAGCTATTCACAAAGGAGACACAAGTTGGTTTTCCACAAATTTTAACCGCCTTACATTTGTACTACAGTAAATTTAAATTATCGAAGTCATGCTAGTACCTAAATGCTAGCAAATGAACTGTTGTTACATGTACCCTCTTGCACTTGAAAACCACCAGGAGGTGCATATATTCATCCACTCATTAACAATAAAGATATTATACATGTATGGTAGCAGTTTCGATGCATAATTTATACAAATTTGTTTGATACCAATTTCGATGAATCAAAATGTGAACATTTCGTCGTAAGTTGTGTCCAAGGCCTAAAATGTTCATAAACAAACCAACAATAAAAAAAATTTGAAGAGCACACTCAAAATACCGAAGGACCTAAATGGTAAAACCAAAACCATTTAAGGAGAGAGCTCTACAAATTTCGTAAAATTACTATTGGCTGAGTTCAATGCCGAAAATGTTTAAAGCCAAATGGTAAAAAACAGATCCAAATACCAAAATTACCAAGTGGGTAAAAGCGAAAAACATCTTAATACAGAGCACGCATGTTCATAATTTTGATTGTTGACTACTTATGCATGTGAAATGCGAGATTCAAACCTAAATTCAAATACGCCTGTTATTATTAACAACACTGTAAGAAATAAGGAAACCACACAAAACATGGAACACTTTTTCTCCTATTTTTGACGTGTTTAATCGGTGGGATAAAAATACATAATATTTTTAATACTTCCCGGTGATTAAATTTCTATTTGGGAATGACCGCCGTTTTTTTCTACAGTTATTGGAACGATAAACTAGAAAAGTCCCGAAAAGACGTCTATGTAAACTACATAGCAACGACATTTTCTTGAGGTTTTTGTCGAAAATCATGGGAGAAACATGCACAGATTTTCCTTCAATTTATTCGTGAGTTATGGAATTTCATAATACATAATATTTCTAGTACTTCCCAGTGATTAAATTTTTGCATGGGAATTCCCGCCGTTTTGTTTTTATTTTTATTGGAAAGATAAACAAGAGAAGTTCCGAAATGGTGTTCATGTAAATAAATGCGAAGCAATTTTATTTTCTTGGGGTTTTTGTTGAATATCATAGAAAAAACAGATTCTCATTCAATTTACTCGTGATTTGTAGAATTTCTCCAACCTCGATAGTTAAATTTTAGATTGTAACAGGCTCGCTAAAGCTCGCGTGTTGAAAATAAAAAAAATAACTATCTCGGGTGGAGAAATTCCATAATCACTCGTACAATGTACCTGAAGGAGAATCTATATTTATCCTTTTGGTGTTTGTTTGTTGTTTTCCATTCTCTTGCGTGACTTTGTCTCTTCCTTGGACTTTGTGGACTTTTTCCACTGTTTTGTCGCGTCGGTATTCTTTTGTCGATATTTATGTTCCTTCATTATATATACATATAAAATAATACTAGGTAATTTCGTTTTTGATATTGACTATATCATGTGGACAAGCCCGAAGGGCGAGTTTAGATATTCCACATGATATATACGGAACTACCTATCATTGTGTTTATCGGTAATTCATTTTTTTCTGAAAAATATCACTTTTTCAACTTTTAATGCGCACTATTGTAAGTTTTCGAGATAGCAAACTTTTCTGATCTTTTTGTCTAATATTTTCCAGTATCACGTACAGGCTGTATCACTGGAAATATCAGGCAATACATTGTGTGGCGTAATGCGGAAGGATCTACTTATCTGATCGTCCAATGAAAATGAATTACGGAAATTATCGATGAAAAGTCGTCAATTCACGCAAATAGTCAATACGTTCCTATTTCATTCTGTTTCAAAATGACAATCACGCGACAATGATAGGGCAACCGCATTACAAACTTGTTCCGCTCTGAAAAATAGTGTGCATTAAAAGTTGAAAAAGTGATATTCCACATGATATAAACGGAACTACCTATTATTGTGTTTATCGGTAATTCATTTTTTTTTCTGAAAAATATCACTTTTCAACTTTGCTATCTCGAAAACTTACAATGCGTATAATTTATCAGCGATACGTCGATGAGATAACAAATCTCAAGCGAAATTGTATTAATACAAATAGAGGCCGTCTTAATCAGCCAACCCCCTCCTCCTTCACCACGGCACCCACATACACACACCATACATCATTACAAACACTTTGAGGTTCCAGGTAAAAAGTTTGGGACGAAATTGAACGAGTCCACAAAGTAGAATAAAAACAATATTCGTAACCAATGGTAGATAAGATCTCCACTTGGCACAGTCTACTTTGGCGTTATATTAATACTATATTGAATAAAAAAACTATGGCGGGGGAAAATATAAATCCTGTTTGTCATCGTTTGTAAATATTGTCACTGTTTCTTTTTTTTATTATATCTGAAATGTTCCAAAATAAGATTGACATGCACAACCATTGACTAAGTCCCCTGTATCTAATTTTGAGACCCACATTTTGTAAAAAAGATTTAATTAAAAGTGGCTTTGGGATTCATTTTGTTCTTCCTTTTTACATCTTTTTTTTTAAGTTATGATATACAAGTGTATATTTCTGTTGTTCGAAAATAATAAAAAATGAAAGAATTAATTTCTGATTTATTAAATGAATTTTGCAACCATAACAGTAAAGTTTTTCATTTAAAATCTGATACAGAAAACTCATGGAAGAAACTATGTAAGTTCTCTTTATAACGTGTAACTAAATGGTGTATGATAAACATATTTTCCTTTCAATCCTGTGCGTCATTATTATGAAAAATATTGATATCTTTATTCTACTCCCGTCTTGCAGACACTTCAAAACCAACTGGTACCTATCCGTTTCATAGATCTAACTTGATTGTTTCCTATCACCGGATAACCATACGGAGAATTTGGATAATAGTAGCCAGGATAGTAATCTGGTGCATCAAGCGGGTCAGGAAACATATCGGGTCTATCTGGAGCATCATAACCATAGTACCTTTGATATGTATGATGGGCTGTTATGGCAGTAATGCTTACCACTGTTATAAAGAAAGTTTTCAAATTCATGGTAATGTCTTTCCCAAATCTGAAAATAAATCAATTTTCATTAATACGTTACCTTAATAAATACTAGTATTTAAAAAAAGACCTTCATTTTATTGTTGTAAAATTTTCTTTTTATATTACAAAATCCACAATACTGTTTAAATTTAAAAACCTAATAGATATTTAAGTCGAAACAAAATTGTTATATAAACATAATTAGATTGAAACGACATTTCTGGCATCGGTTCCCCATAGGTTGATGTTTGACAGGTGTGTATATTTGGTTCACCTGTATAGATAATTAATGAATTCGACATAATGTGTTTATTTTGCACTAATTATATTTCCTGGAAAGGTAATAATTATAAGTTCGACATACCCGAAATTTCTACTAATCGAATTTCGAGATAAAAGGAATAAAAATACATAGATTATACTGTAGTCTGCTCGGCACCAGAAAAACATATTCGACCGAAATTTCTACTCAAACGATTACGAGACAACGACAATCAAATGCAATTCAAAGAATAGATTACGGAAATACTGACAAACAGGTCTGCCAGATAGGCTGCAAGGGCCGTCCGTTTGCTGCAAGCTGGGAGCTTTTGATTCATCGTTGAAGACCATACGGGGAATAAAGACATTATTATCTTGCTTTTTATATGATACTATATATTATGTCATTGGTTACTGGCTAATGTACATTAACCACAAATATCTAATTAATAAGACAGGAAAAGGGAAAATGAGATAGACACACCTTTATACCTTGTTTAGGCTGATGGATTACGTCCCTCAAATTATAGATTTTATTTTTGTATATGGACATGTAGTGTACATGTTTCATATAGTCGTCCTACAGTTATGCCAAGAAGGTATTGGGTTAACCTCTATCAGAGCATCCACAGCTGACATAATGCTCTCTGTCAGAGTATCCACAGCTGTTATAATGCTCTCTGTCAGAGTATCCACAGCTGTTATAATGCTCTCTGTCAGAGTATCCACAGCTGTTATAATGCTCTCTGTCAGAGTATGTCATAAAGCTCTTTGTCAGAGTATCTACAGCTGACTGATGCTGTCTGTCAGATTATCCTCAGCTGACACAATGCTCTCTGTCAGACATCCACAGCTGACATAATGCTCTCAGTCAGAGTATCCACACCTGCTATAATGCTCTCTGTCAGATTATCCACAGCTGTCATCATGCCCCCTGTCACAGTTTCCACAGCTGATATAATCCTGAGTATCCCAGCTGATATAATGCTCTCTGTCAGAGTATCCACAGCTGTCATAATTCTCTCTGACAGATTACCCACAGCTGTCATAATGCTCTATGTCAGAGTATCCAAAGCTGACATAATGCTCTCTATCTGAGTATTCACGGCTGACATAATGCTCTCTGTCTGAGTATCAACAGCTGATATAATGCTCTCTGTCAGATTGTCCACAGCTGTCATAATGCTCTCTGTCAGATTATCCACAGCTGTCATCATGCCCCCTGTCACAGTTTCCACAGCTGATATAATCCTGTCTGTCAGATTGCCCATAGCTGACATAATTCTGTCTGTCAGATTGTTCACAGTTGACATAATGATCACTGTCTGAGTATCCACAGCTGACATAATTCTGTCTGTCAGATTATCCACAGCTGACATAATGCTATCTAATTGACATTTTTTAACAACTAAAATTGCATTTCTACATAATTGCAAAATACTTGATGTTTGTTATATTATCCAAACACCCAACGTTTCTTTTTTATATCATTTGCCGTGGAAAAATTCCATGTAGCCCTAAATATATTCCTACAGTGAGACATACTATCTAATCTTACCTGACTCAAGAAAGTCACTATTGCCGTTGGGAATGATCAACAGTTGATTGGCACGTCGTTTTATACCCAACTCAAATTGCATAATAAGATATGATAAATGGTAAAAAAGTGCAAATTATGTAAAAAAAAAACAAATACTTATGACTGTTTTTCTTTGATGGCAGACCATTTCGTGTTACACTGTAATGTCCTTTTTTAATTTAAATGAACAACTCTTCAAATTTGATTTTTAATATATTCATGTGTTAAGTTTTGCAAATAAAGTTCCTGTTACGGTATTACTTTTTTCGATCATACGTTCTTTTTTGTTTTTTTTTTAATGAAAATCTGTTCTGAATTAATTCATGGGTTATTACATTCTTGTGCTAACCACAACCAGGAAATAATACCGCAAACATGTTTTTTTCCTTTCGTGTAATTTCAAGGTCACGATTTTCAAAATACGTTCTGTTGAACATTTTATTGAAACAAAATATTTTCCAAAGACAAATGGAGCAACCGTGTTTTTGTATCTTAGTATATATACTTTGGGGTGGATGTAAAGGATTTTTAGCCTAACATCAATTCTGACCTGAAAATCGTATCACACGGATAAGAGTAGAGTTTGCCAAATATAAAAACAATTCTCAAACACGGGTTTCAAATTTTTGAATTATGAGTGATTCATGCACAGTCATAACAGAAGGAGTAACTAATCCCACAACTTGTCTCGTGTTAACAAATTATGATGCAAAAGCGATTAAGTAGGAGGTACCAACATGTAAGTCCTCTTAATTACGGAATTTTATGAAATGTTACATGCAGGTAGAATAAGACTTCAATGAGGTTGATTTAAAATCCTTAAAATAAAGGTCTTTTACTGTCGATTTCAAATAAAAACAGCCGAAAAAATAACTAATAATTTAACTTGAAAGGGTCGTCATTTCTCAAAAAAATAATCCCTAGAATTTTCTATGAAATATGATGCACAGTATGTTTTCTGTTCATTGATATTGCGGAAATCATTCAACTACATTTCATCATGGTCTCAAAAACGGTTAATCAACGTCAACCCTAAAAAAACTAAAGCTTTAAATATCACAAACCAAATTCTATCTGAAGAAATAAACATTTTATCTTTGGAATTCATCTCGTCTGATAATCCTTGTGTTTTGGATTTTGGACCAACAAATATTCTATTTTTGATTCTGATTCATAAACATCCAGGCATCACTTTTGATTCTAATGGAAAATTCCATTATCACATACAAAATATCGTTTAATCTGTTGGCAAAATATTAAACGTATTAAGGAAACTTAAGTATGTTCTAAACAGACAGTACCTGTCCCAAATTTACATAACTTTTATCCGTCCAATGATGGAATATGCATCTGAAGAATGGGATGGTTGTACTCAACAAGATGCATAAAAATTATAAAAACTCCAATGAGAAGCAGGCAAAATCATTACTAGCTTACCTATCTTTTCTAGACGTGAATCAATCTATTACGAAACCGGATGGGAACTATTAGAAGACAGACGGGGGAAAAGACGTTTAAATTTGTTTTATTGTATTTACCATAACAAGGCTCCCCAATTTCTTCAAGAACACCCGTGGTAAATCAAATAACTAATTATAATTTAAGAACCACTGAAAAGTCACTTTTATAGGACAGCCAAAGAATGGAATAGACTAAATTCTGATACTCCAGATTTTATAAAATTAAGCATGCACCTAGAGTACGTTAAACTACAACTGAATATCAAAAAAAATAATGCATGTCCCTTTAATACTTCACGAAATATGGTGTTACAAGTTTTAGCAAACAGATGTGTAAATACATAGAACGCACGTAGATATCGCTGCAAAAATTCAAATATTTAGGCTTTGAATTATGATTTCTCAGAATCCAGTATCTAAGATTTTTTTTAAAAAATGACATATTATTGCCATTGATATTCTCTTTTTATTGATATAAAATTTATTGGGGATTACAAGAGTCGTTTTTTTAGTATATTAGATTTATTACTATATGAAGAGTAAAAATAAGCGTCAAAAAGCCAAAATAAGCGAGATAAAAAATGTAGATTTTTACAGACAGGACGTATAGTTAAATGATTTCCACAACAAAAACTAAGCTGTTGGCCTTATGTTTTAAGTATTATTAAAACGAAAAAGTTAAACGGAAATAGCATATCGTTTTTATAGAAAATTCTAGGGATTAGTTTTTTCGTAATGACGATTTAAATCGAATTTATTAATTATTTTCGGCAGTTTTTATATGAAATGTACAGTAAAAAACCTTTATTTTAAGCATTTTAAATCAACCTCATTGAAGAAATATAAAAGCTAAACATGAAATTTTTTCGATATTTAGATGCAGTTTCGAATATTCTAGCTGCACGTAAAATTTTAAGAAAATCCATAATTTAGCGGATTTAGTTACCTCCTACCTTAAAGACCAAACTTCCTTTTGTTTCTGCACACCAGCAAGCGCAACGGCATTGTGACTTAAGGTGGTACCTAACACTACAGGGAGATAACTCTGTAAAATCAGCTAAACGTTTTAATAACGTTGTGTTGTTTATGGAATATTAAGCTTTTCAATGATTAATATTAGTGTTTGTCAAACTGCTATACAATCAGTGTAATTTTTCTGATGAATTGGTTGGTTCAAATGTTTTGAAATTTTAAAATGTTTGTCAATGGGTCAAAGTAAATACTTCCTAAAAATTTTAAGAAAATTAAACGAGCCAAATTTATTTTAGTCAAGGTGTTGGGTACCACCTTAAGGGTTCTAAGACGTTGATTTCTGCTAGTCGAAAAGCGGTAGATTGTTGCTCTGTGTTTCGCGCAATTTACGGTGTCCGATACGACGTCCGTCATACATAGATGAAAAGGTTTTTTCATATTATTTCAGAAAATACTTAAAATTATGTATGTATCCAATGATGAAACTAAAAACATTCTGTTTAAGGTAAATTATGCAAAAGCCGTAAAATTAAGGTAAGGTTTGCGGTCACAGGGAGATAACTCGAATTGAAAAGTTCTGATCACTTGAGCGTTTAATCCGGTGAATTTTTTAAAACAACCTCGAAAAAGCGCATTGCGTAGAATCATCATCTGACAAAATGTCAACACATCGTAGCAGTGAATCGAATCACATGTTTAACGATTAAAAATCAAAACGTTGCTCTATTGCTTGGAATACATTCGGGAACTAGATCAATGTCAATTTAAGAAAAGTTTTTTTTTGCCAGAAACAGGTGAAAGTCTACACAACTGCCGAAGCGTGTATCTATGTGTTGAATATTGATCAACGTTGATTTGGGAGAATATTTTTTAAAACGACAAAGTCTCATGTTTATGGACGACTTCATCATTACCGATGCTTTGAATTATTAGATTTCAGTAACTGACCGTCTTTAACATGGCCAGAAATTATGAGGATACAGTGAATTAATCATTATTACATGTACATGTAATAGAGTCGCTACTTGCTACGAGATTCAAACAACGAACTCATGGAGGTCATAAATCCTGATCTTTCCACGAATTGAAAATCTAACCTTTAACAGTTCAAGAAGAGATTTTGAATAGCTACGTGTATATTGACTTCATTAGTTCAATAAAAGTGTCCATTGATTTTCTAGTCCTCATCTACTTTAGCGCCCACTCTTGTACTGTAGAGCTATGATTTGATAGGTATATGGTTAGCTGAGGGAAGGGTTCAGCTTACATTTATAATTTGATGTTTTTTCTTATTTCTATTTAGAATATAAAAAGGGAAAACTATGCAGTATTTTTCATACATAAAAAAAACAACAACAAAAAAAAAAAACACAAAAAACAAAAAACAAAAAAACATATGCCATGCATGAGGCATGTGTTATAGTTGAATATACATTGCACCACGATGCATGTTAAACATATCCAACACAATATTTGCTTAGTACTTTGTTTTACTATACTCGAATTTAAACTTGATCTAGATACTATCAAAACAAGACTTCCATATGAATTTCATCAAAATCGGCAAATTAATATAGGCATGAGAGCGCTTAAAATGAGGACGAACGGACAGACGGACGGACGCCCGGCATTTTTATGTCCCCGCATTGCGTTCCGGCGGGGGAAATAAATTATGCCCTGAAAATGGCTTTCAGTGATTTATTTTCTTACAAAACGGGGAAAATACTTTATTTAAGTCTTTAAGAGGGGTTAATATAGCATCCGTTTCCATAGAAACGAGATCGGGGGCATATGAATTTTATTATTTTATTATAATGGAAATATTTAAATCCATGAGTTCTCAATTTTTCATGAAATCTTGGGACCCGGAAACAGGACATTTTCACCTTTTTGTTGCCATGGCAACGTCTCTATTTTTTGCAAGGAAATGTTAAAATGTTGTGTTTTCGTGATTTTTTCTTACATTTTCATGCAGATTTGATAAATAATATCTAGAACATAATCATTTTTACAATTTTCATTAAAAACTTTAATAGTTTTAATACTTGCATAAATTATTTCTTGAAAATAGTAAACTAAATACATTGTGACAAAACTACCAAAAATCCAAATTTTGAGCTGTTTTTACAAAAAAGAATGGACGGGTGATTTTCTTAAAAAAGCCACTAAATAAGAGAGGCACAAATAAATATGTCACATTACTACAATATTATAATGATAAAAATCCAAGGAGAGCGCAAACCTTACCTTAATGTATATTTAGTACTATCTGAAAAAAAAATCAACCACGACATTTTTGCCAGGAAAATTTATCACCAATAAAATGTATTTGTTGCATGAAGTTTCAGTTTTTGTTTACTCTCAAAATCACTCCCCAAAATGTGTCATAAAGATTATAAACTCAATTTTTTTCCTATTTTTGCGTATGTTCGCACAAAAATCAAAAGGGTTATTTAAAGACAATTTCCTATAGCATATAGAATTTAATGCAGTATTACGGGAACAAATAAAAAGCTTTACTCAAACGTAATGAATTTGACGTCCGACAATCATATAAGTATTTGAGTCCAGTGTACGCCTTGAAAACTACGGTGAGTCCGGCGTCCAAAATAAAAGTGGGACAGAGTCCTTGGTTGTAACGGAGTCCAGCGTAAGTAGTATATATGCAGTTATAAATTATCATTTGTGGTGGTGGAGCTAGGTGGGACCGGAAGTGGCGTCATCGGAACCGGAAGTCACGTGACCGGAACCGGAAATATCCGGAAGTGGCTTGCGCGCATGCGTAACCAGAAGTAGTGTGTTTTCCTGCCATTTGTTTACAGAAGTGACGTAAGTCACGTGTCAGGACCCGGGTGTGTGGTTTGCGCATGCGTGACCGGAACAGGAAGTGGTGGATTTTCCCAATCTTTGTTTACGGAAGTGACGTCAGTCACTAGCTGGGACCCGGGTGTGTCGTCTGGTCTTGTCGTAAGATGTGTGCTTTTGACTTATTGTTAAAGACCTTACAGCAAGTTTCAAGTTGAAGAACAGCAATAAACACACTCTTCGCTTGCTTTATGTTCTAGTTCTGCAAGGGTACGTTTGTAACACATATAGAATAATAGGTAGTTTCGTTTTTGATACTGACTACATGTATATCATGTGGAATATCTAGACGCGCCCTGATATAGTCAGTATCAAAAATTAAATTACCAATTATTCTGTTTATCGGTAATTCATTTTTTTCTGAATAATATCACTTTTTCAACTAATTTTGATGTGCACTATTTTTCATAGCGGAAGAAGTTTGTAATGCGGTTAACCAATCATTGGCGCGTGACATTATTTTGAAACACATTCTTGGCAGTGAATGGAAAAGGAAAATATTGACTATTTGCGTGAAGTGATGACTTGTCATCGATAATTTCCGTAATTCATTTTCATTGGACTATCAGATACGTAGATCCTTCCGCATTACGTCACACAATTTATTGCCTCATATTTTCAGTGATACAACCTGTATGTGATACTCGAAAATATTAGGCAAAAATATCAAAGGAAATATATACGAATTGCCGATAAATATAATTATTATACATTTTAACTTGTTTCCTCAAGGGTTTTACTTGGTGGGTTACTAGTACCCTGAAAAGCTCGAAAGTGTATAACCAACGACATATATAGTGTCTATAAGAATCAGTATAACGTAAAACAGATCAAAAAATTATTTACAGGCGTGTGTCCATCGAATATTCATAACTATTCACATCAGACCTTATATAGATAAAAACATGAGTTAAAAGTGTATTACTTAGTTCTCTTCACAAGCTATAGACGTATAAAAAACTACAGGAAATAAACGTTTCGTTCTCATATTCAAGTATTCTCCATTCTCACCACAATGAAATAATGTTATTATTGGGATTTCAGACGCACACTGTAGATAACACAACCAGTAATATATGTAACAGTCCTTTTTCAACCAAAAAATGACCTTATCCTTCTAAATGGTCTGTATATTCTAATTGGTCGTCGGTAGTACCTTGGTCTGGGGTAATAGTAATCACCATAATCGGGTGTGTCAGGTGTGTCAAATGGGTCTGGTCTATCCGGAGCATCAAAACCATACATGTGATGCGCTGATATGGAAGAGATGGTTACCAACAGTATTAATATAGTTTTTATATCCATTGCGAGACCTTTTTACTGATTGACCTGAAATGGAAGTAATATTATGTCATTTTAAACAGAGTATACATTAAGACTTTGAAACAGTTCAAATGATTTTTAAAACTTATTTGAAAATGCGGACCAAAGCTCGATCACATTTTATAAAGAGAAGCCACTAGTCTACGTTTCCGTTATATAAATTATTTACCCCAATGAACTTGACCACTTCAACTCCATATCTATATTTATACTTATACATAGACGACAAAGGGCTTCTGAAATTCAAACCTTATGACAAACGTGATGAATTTAATTTTCAAATTGTGAACTTTCCCTTTCTTTGTAGTAATATGTAACTACATATCAACGCTTCCAGCTTATGGTGTCAATACCAGTTCACAGTTGATTTGAATGTTGATTTTCCAGGGCGAAGTCACTGTTACAAAAACCTCAAGTGTTTTCGTTCTTATGTTGTCTTCTTCTGATTCTCTTTAATTACCTATGAGTTTTTAACCCTTTGGTTATATTCCCTATCTGCGGATATTTGAGTTGTCATTCCTGGCAGAAGGTTTCCAGTATGCAAACATAAAGGGAAATCATTAATTCTAATTTTTTTCTAAAAATATTGAATTCATCAAAAATGTGGGAAGATATATCTGAAAACATCATTTATGTGTGCTGAGTATATTTTCAGGAATAAAAAATATTTTGCAGTTTGTCCATTGATCTCTATTCGTGTCACCTTCTCCAACGAGCTGATAACTCTGCACATTGAAGACAAATCACATGTACAAAAAATTGGTAATATTCGTTGTATATTTTTGCTGTGTTAGTTTTCTCACGAATTCGTCTTGTCTTTGGAATTTGGTCTTCTGTAGTTTGCCAACTGTTTTCAGTGTTCTCTTTCCAATATTATACAATTATGACACTTTATGGAGTGCAATATCATGTTTCATGGACCACTTCACAGCAATATTTCCCAAGGCCAATAAAACATGCTATTGGACGACAGTGAAGTGCCATAATTGCTTTATTACGATTCCCTCTTAAGGTGGTACCTAACACTACAGGGAGATAACTCTGTAAAATCAGCTAAACGTTTTAATAACGTTGTGTTGTTAAGGGAATATGAAGCTTTTCAATGATCAATATTAGTGTTTGTCAAACTGCTATATAATCAGTGTAATTTTTCTGATGATTTGGTTGGTTCAAATGTTTTGAAATTTTAAAATTTTTGTCAATGGGTCAAAGTAAATACTTTGTCAAAATTTTATGAAAATTAAACGAGCCAAATTAATTTTAGTGAAAGTGTTGGGTACCACCTTAATTGGAAATTATCTGTTCTAGAAATAGTTCACCGTGCAATATCACTTGTCACTGTGCAATATCACAAAATACGGACCAGTTTCAAATACATTGTTTCTAAATAAAGTACAAAATGTAATAATTAATACATAATCCTTATGAATTCAGTACACTATCAAAGTCAGAAGAAATAGCAGACCTCTGTTTTTTATATATGTATTATACAATGACTCGGGTAGAAGACTAGAAAAAACTATTCATCTGCGAAAATGTTAGTATGTGGGGTAAAATCCCAATGAATTGAATATGGGGAACAAAGATCGTCGTATGGTCTTCAACAAGAAGAAATAACACCCACCTCAAGATAAACATTAAAAGGCCCCGGACACAATGGTGTCAAAAAATATAAGTATATATGGTAGAAGTCAATGAAACAAAATCCAATAGCGTAAAGATAAAACATCTACAGAAATGTTGACTACATCTAGGGGTCGCCTCGTGACCTTTCAATTCTTACATGTCTCCAAATAACGGTCAGAGAATTCAGAGTAACAAGCTGTACGTAGATTAAAGTATTTATTATTGTAATAGCCTAGTCTGTACATGTTAAATATCAATTCCTTAGCCACGACTTCATGATATTTAACATCGACCTTATTAACTCGTGTTTGAACGTGTTTATCACAATTATTTTGTTATCTTATTTATAATTCGTAACGTTTAAATTATTAAATATTTTATCAAACGTTTTTGCTTTTATAATTTAAATAGATTTCAAAGAGCCAAAACATATTGTGAACTTATTTATGTTCATGCATATAATATTCGTGTTAAAACTTTTTCTACTTAAACGCATTTTGAAATGTATATTTTATTGTAGATTTAGGTGTGTTGTTATGTGGCTTATACCTGCTTAGACGAAAATTAGAGTCATACCAGACGAAATATCATTGCAGTGCCTTAGTCCTATTTATGATAGCATATTCATATCCTATATTTGCTTTAAGAGTTAAGCATATTTTTTAATTCATTTAGTTGAATTACATGTACAACTAGTCAGTTGTCCTCAAGGCCGAGAAATTTTGAAGCAGATGAATATAAAGATATAGC
The DNA here is from genome assembly GCA_028015205.1 of Mytilisepta virgata. NCBI lineage: Eukaryota > Metazoa > Mollusca > Bivalvia > Mytilida > Mytilidae > Mytilisepta > Mytilisepta virgata. The sequence goes on along the minus strand of CM051514.1, from coordinate 46,665,264 downwards.
CAAAAACCATCTAAGGACAGTCATAACTTCATCTGAGAGCGTAAATGTACACTAGCAGGCAAATATATTGTTTTTGTAAATTGAACTTAACGCTTCTTAAATGTAAAAAAAATGACCTTGTAAAATCTTCCTTAAATATTAATTCAAATTACAATTTGTCAAACTCTAGAAGACAGATATATAACATGCAGTTTTTGCATGATTCTTATTTTATTAAATTTGTTATACATTCATTATATAATTTAATTTTATGAATATTTCTCATTAATATTCAAATTAAATTGAATTGTCCCTTTTCTGTCAAAACCTTTGAATAAGTATACCAATTCTTACATATAATTGTAGGGTTTTCTAAATGAAATGTTTATAGATAGCCTAAAATATTTTGCATTCATTTTGAAAAGAAGTTGGGCCACTTTCCACGTTTATTTGTTTTACTCACAACCATTGGTTTTTTTAATCTTATATTTTTACATACTTTTTATCGTAAACGATTGTATGTAATGCATTTTTTGTTAGCAAACAAAAATTATTTTTTTTTTTAGAAACACTTACTTGTTAGTTATTATAAGCAAGGCTATGCCTCAAGAGATTTTGAAAGGTTTTAGAAGATTTTTTTGAAAATGGCCCTAGAAGTGAAATAAAGCAAGGGGAAAATGCTCTACCTCTTTAGTAAAGAAATTTCTAGATTTGAAAAACGCTATACTTTTATGAAAAATATGTATAAGTAATCGATCAAGATAAAATTGTTATTTTCTTACTTACCTTAGAAAGACAATATTCTCGTGTGTGACCAACAATTGATTGTCCCACAGTTATATACCCCTATCAAGTTTTATGCACAGATATGATGGATCGGACAATAAAACGGGACCTTTCAGAAAAAAATAAACAATTGTATTGTTTTTGTTGATTCACTATGATTGGTGCTACGTTGTTACTCTCTCGGTCACATTTTTTTGTAAATTAACAGCTTATATTACAGGAAATAAAACGGACTGTATGCAGTTTATTGCACAACACCTAAGCAGTTAACTGCCCCAATAATAGCAGGCAATAAAACGGACTACGCAGTTTATTGCACAATACATAAGCAGTTAACTGGCCCAATAAAAACACCTTTTGTTGTCTCCTGTAAATTTATGTCATTCAAAATTATAAAGGTGCCTGACGAAGGTTTTCATTGGGATCAAGGTTATTTTATTAGCGAATACAATATTTCATAATACAGGAAAATCAATACGAAACCATAGAGATAAAGGCGGGACCAAAATAAAAAGCATATAAATATATAAAAACTGAAAATGAGAAATAAAAATAATCTGTACTCGAAAATACATAATGTTTCAAATCTTTTGTCACTTTTTACGACAAAGTGTTTTGCTTTCCTGGGTGTTTTTTATTTGTTCTTTTAGTTCATTTCTTAGTAGTAATTGTTTTCTTTAATACAAATTTTCACAAATTCGCCTTTTCTGTAGAATTTGATCTTGTAGACTTTCCTCCACTATCAACATGTAAGTGTTATATATTATAAACATACTGCCCTTGGATGAGGGTGTTATGTTGGATTATCAATCGAGAAAAAGAAATTATCACCAGAGACGCAGCCGAGGGTGATAAATTTTTTCAGAGAGTGATAATCCACCATAACACTCTCATAAAAGGGCAGTATGTTTTTTATGGTCGAAACATAGGGATCACTTTCTGTCGTCTTGCGTCTTGCGTCGTCACACTTTTCTTCTATCCTCAACTACTCGTAAACCGCTCAAAGGAATTTGATGAAACTTTCTCTGTGCATTAACCTTAATACACAGGTGTGCATATATATTTCATTTTTAGAAAATTTTAATTTTTTTTTTTAAATTGACATTTTTGAAAAAAAGGGTTTGGGTTCAAAACTTCTATCCTCAACTACTCCATAACCGCTCAAAGCAATTTGATGAAACTTTCTCTGTGCATTAACCTTAATGCAAAGGTGTGCATATATATTTTATTTTTTGAAAATTTTAATATCTTTTGTAAAAATTGACGTCCTCAGGCGACGCATGTCTTCGTTGGAAGACTCACACATTTTTTATTATACTGAATGCCTCGTGGTTTGTATGTTGATTGAATTATTGTTTTTCAAATTTTGTATTTATTTTAGATGTTTTGATTTCAGTAAACAGAAAAATCAACTTCAAATATATTTAATAAAAAATAACAACAGAAAAATGAATAAGTCGGTAACTTGATTAATAAGTGAATAAGGTAAATATAACAATATTTAATAATAAGTCCGCCGACTCCCCTTTTCACAAGAAAATCCCTAAACATCTTAATGCTGCGAGTCACAGAACTTTGTGTTGATTCGCTGTCTTTAGAATTAAGCAATGATTCGATATTATGTCAGCAAAAGCCATATTTTTGGCATTTCGTTTCAACGCTTCAAGAACGAGTGAATGGACTTCTGTTAAACTCTCAGGGAATCTTCAGTGTACATTGCCATTGTGCACCTTCTTTTTTTGTTTTTGATCAAAACGGTTTTTGGGGTTTCCATTGCCAAACATGGACTTATACATTTCTTAATATAATTGTAGCAAGCATGGCAAGGGGAATTCATTTGTGAGCTCTACTCGAATTACTTATAGTTTGGTATTCTATCATGATAGTTAGAAGAATGGCTTGAATGCTCGACCTTCTCTGGTTCATATCCTTTCACAACTTTGATTGTACTTTTAGATTTCCTATTGATAAATGTTATTATCAATTTTCTGATATACCAATTTTGCGCATTTCATAAAAGCTCGCCAGCAGTTTTCAGGAGCAAAAGATGTTTAAATAGATTCGGAAAAGAATACTTTAGCAACGAGAACGTCCATAAAAACCAAATCCAAAGAAAAGGCAATCCAGAAAAATGTCAAGAGTGGAACATATACTACACAGTATTGGAACATATACCACACAGTAGTGGAACATATACTACACAGTAGTGGAACATATATACTGCACAGTAGTCGAACATATACTACACAGTAGTGGAACATATATACTACTCAGTAGTGGAACATATACTACTCAGTAGTGGAACATATACTACACAGTAGTGGAACATATACTATACAGTAGTGGAACATATATACTACACAGTAGTGGAACATATACTACACAGTAGTGGAACATATACTATACAGTAGTGGAACATATATACTACACAGTAGCGGAACATATATACTACACAGTAGTGGAACATATACTACTCAGTAGTGGCACATATACTACACAGTAGTGGAACATATACTACACAGTAGTGGAACATATACTACACAGTAGTGGAACATATATTACACAGTAGTGGAACATATATACTATACAGTAGTGGAACATATACTGCACAGTAATGGAACATATACTACACAGTAGTGGAACATATACTACACAGTAGTGGAACATCTATACTATACAGTAGTGGAACATATACTGCACAGTAGTGGAACATATATACTACACAGTAGTGGAACATATACTACACAGTAGTGGAACATATACTACACAATAGTGGAACATATACTACACAGTAGTGGAACATATACTACACAGTGGTGGAACTTATACTGCACAGTAGTGGAACATATATACTACACAGTAGTGGAACATATACTACACAGTAGTGGAACATATATACTACACAGTAGTGGAACTTATACTACACAGTAGTGGAACATATACTACTCAGTAGTGGAACATATACTACACAGTAGTGGAACATATACTATATAGTAGTGGAACATACATACTACACAGTAGTGGAACTTATACTACTCAGTAGTGGAACATATACTACACAGTAGTGGAACATATGCTACACAGTAGTGGAACATATACTGTACAGTAGTGGAACATATATACTACACAATAGTGGAATATATACTATACAGTAGTGGAACATATATACTACACAGTATTGGAATATATACTACTCAGTAGTGGAACATATACTACACAGTAATGGAACATATACTACACAGTAGTGGAACATATATACTACACAGTAGTGGAACATATATACTACAAAGTAGTGGAACATATACTACTCAGTAGTGGCACATATACTACACAGTAGTGGAACATATACTACACAGTAGTGGAACATATACTACACAGTAGTGGAACATATATTACACAGTAGTGGAACATATATACTATACAGTAGTGGAACATATACTGCACAGTAATGGAACATATACTACACAGTAGTGGAACATATACTACACAGTAGTGGAACATATATACTACTCAGTAGTGGAACATATACTACTCAGTAGTGGAACATATACTACACAGTAGTGGAACATATACTATACAGTAGTGGAACATATATACTACACAGTAGTGGAACATATACTACACAGTAGTGGAACATATACTATACAGTAGTGGAACATATATACTACACAGTAGTGGAACATATATACTACACAGTAGTGGAATATATACTCAGTAGTGGCACATATACTACACTGTAGTGGAACATATACTACACAGTAGTGGAACATATATTACACAGTAGTGGAACATATATACTATACAGTAGTGGAACATATACTGCACAGTAATGGAACATATACTACACAGTAGTGGAACATATACTACACAGTAGTGGAACATATATACTATACAGTAGTGGAACATATACTGCACAGTAGTGGAACATATATACTACACAGTAGTGGAACATATACTACACAGTAGTGGAACATATACTACACAATAGTGGAACATATACTACACAGTAGTGGAACATATACTACACAGTAGTGGAACTTATACTGCACAGTAGTGGAACATATATACTACACAGTAGTGGAACATATACTGCACAGTAGTGGAACATATATACTACACCGTAGTGGAACATATACTATACAGTAGTGGAACATATATACTACACAGTATTGGAATATATACTACTCAGTAGTGGAACATATACTACACAGTAGTGGAACATATACTACACAGTAGTGGAACATATATACTACACAGTAGTGGAACATATATACTACAAAGTAGTGGAACATATACTACACAGTAGTGTAACATATATACTACACAGTAGTGGAATATATACTACACAGTAGTGGAACATATAAACTACAAAGTAGTGGAACATATACTACACAGTAATGGAACATATACTACACAGTATTGGAACATATACAACACAGTAGTGGAACATATACTACACAGTAGTGGAACATATACTACACAGTAGTGGAACATATACTACACAATAGTGGAACATATACTACACAGTCGTGGAACATATACTACACAGTAGTGGAACATATATACTACACAGTAGTGGAACTTATACTACACAGTAGTGGAACATATACTACTCAGTAGTGGAACATATACTACACAGTAGTGGAACATATACTATATAGTAGTGGAACATACATACTACACAGTAGTGGAACTTATACTACTCAGTAGTGGAACATATACTACACAGTAGTGGAACATATGCTACACAGTAGTGGAACATATACTGTACAGTAGTGGAACATATATACTACACAATAGTGGAATATATACTATACAGTAGTGGAACATATATACTACACAGTATTGGAATATATACTACTCAGTAGTGGAACATATACTACACAGTAGTGGAACATATACTACACAGTAGTGGAACATATATACTACACAGTAGTGGAACATATATACTACAAAGTAGTGGAACATATACTACTCAGTAGTGGCACATATACTACACAGTAGTGGAACATATACTACACAGTAGTGGAACATATACTACACAGTAGTGGAACATATATTACACAGTAGTGGAACATATATACTATACAGTAGTGGAACATATACTGCACAGTAATGGAACATATACTACACAGTAGTGGAACATATACTACACAGTAGTGGAACATATATACTACTCAGTAGTGGAACATATACTACTCAGTAGTGGAACATATACTACACAGTAGTGGAACATATACTATACAGTAGTGGAACATATATACTACACAGTAGTGGAACATATACTACACAGTAGTGGAACATATACTATACAGTAGTGGAACATATATACTACACAGTAGTGGAACATATATACTACACAGTAGTGGAATATATACTACTCAGTAGTGGCACATATACTACACTGTAGTGGAACATATACTACACAGTAGTGGAACATATATTACACAGTAGTGGAACATATATACTATACAGTAGTGGAACATATACTGCACAGTAATGGAACATATACTACACAGTAGTGGAACATATACTACACAGTAGTGGAACATATATACTATACAGTAGTGGAACATATACTGCACAGTAGTGGAACATATATACTACACAGTAGTGGAACATATACTACACAGTAGTGGAACATATACTACACAATAGTGGAACATATACTACACAGTAGTGGAACATATACTACACAGTAGTGGAACTTATACTGCACAGTAGTGGAACATATATACTACACAGTAGTGGAACATATACTGCACAGTAGTGGAACATATACTATACAGTAGTGGAACATATATACTACACAGTAGTGGAACATATACTACACAGTAGTGGAACATATACTATACAGTAGTGGAACATATATACTACACAGTAGTGGAACATATACTACACAGTAGTGGAACATATACTATACAGTAGTGGAACATATATACTACACAGTAGTGGAACATATATACTACACAGTAGTGGAATATATACTACTCAGTAGTGGCACATATACTACACTGTAGTGGAACATATACTACACAGTAGTGGAACATATATTACACAGTAGTGGAACATATATACTATACAGTAGTGGAACATATACTGCACAGTAATGGAACATATACTACACAGTAGTGGAACATATACTACACAGTAGTGGAACATATATACTATACAGTAGTGGAACATATACTGCACAGTAGTGGAACATATATACTACACAGTAGTGGAACATATACTACACAGTAGTGGAACATATACTACACAATAGTGGAACATATACTACACAGTAGTGGAACATATACTACACAGTAGTGGAACTTATACTGCACAGTAGTGGAACATATATACTACACAGTAGTGGAACATATACTGCACAGTAGTGGAACATATATACTACACCGTAGTGGAACATATACTATACAGTAGTGGAACATATATACTACACAGTATTGGAATATATACTACTCAGTAGTGGAACATATACTACACAGTAGTGGAACATATACTACACAGTAGTGGAACATATATACTACACAGTAGTGGAACATATATACTACAAAGTAGTGGAACATATACTACACAGTAGTGTAACATATATACTACACAGTAGTGGAATATATACTACACAGTAGTGGAACATATAAACTACAAAGTAGTGGAACATATACTACACAGTAATGGAACATATACTACACAGTATTGGAACATATACAACACAGTAGTGGAACATATACTACACGTTAGTGGAACATATACTACACAGTAGTGGAACATATACTACACAATAGTGGAACATATACTACACAGTCGTGGAACATATACTACACAGTAGTGGAACTTATACTACACAGTAGTGGAACATATACTACTCAGTAGTGGAACATATACTACACAGTAGTGGAACATATATACTATACAGTAGTGGAACATATACTACACAATAGTGGAACATATACTACACAGTAGTGGAACATATATACTACACAGTAGTGGAACATATACTGCACAGTAGTGGAACATATATACTACACAGTAGTGGAACTTATACTACACAGTAATGGAGCATATACTACTCAGTAGTGGAACATACTACACAGTAGTGGAACATATACTACAAAGTATTGGAACATATACTACTCAGTAGTGGAACATATACTACACAGTAGTGGAACTTATACTACACAGTAGAGGAACATATACTACTCAGTAGTGGAACATATACTACACAGTAGTGGAACATATATACTATACAGTAGTGGAACATATACTACACAATAGTGGAACATATACTACACAGTAGTGGAACATATATACTACACAGTAGTGGAACATATACTGCACAGTAGTGGAACATATATACTACACAGTAGTGGAACTTATACTACACAGTAGTGGAACATATACTACTCAGTAGTGGAACATATACTACACAGTAGTGGAACATATACTACAAAGTATTGGAACATATACTACTCAGTAGTGGAACATATACTACACAGTAGTGGAACTTATACTACACAGTAGTGGAGCATATATACTACACAGTATTGGAACATATAAACTATACAGTAGTGGAACATATACTACACAGTAGTGGAACAAGACAACTCTAAAACCAAAGAAATGTAAACTGCCACAAAAACGGGAATAAAATCAGTTGCCTCAGAAGACTGCGCATGTATGCTCTCTTTAAAAAGATGGATCAACCAGTAACAATAGTAAAGTTCGTGAAAAAAACACATGTTACAAAATACAATTATCTTCCAAGCATCAATTATGATAGGAGATATCCAAATTTCATTTCAAATCGCGATATCTCTAAAGCCAATTGCTAGATGTTTCAATTTTTGCTGTGAAGTGACATCAGGTATTCCGAGATATTAAACAAAATGCATGTAGGCAGACCTAGATCACGTAAGACAAAATATCTAATCTCATTTGCAAAGTAGAAACCTCGCAAAAGACAATCGAATCGTGTTTAAAACTGTAAATGTCTGGGGGCGAGGCTGAATAAAACCCTTAAGAACGTATGATAACCGCTGATGGTTGAGATAAATGAGGCTTGGAAATTACCATTCCAAAAATGTTTAATTTTGTAAAAGCTAAGAAGTATTATTCTCGAGGATAGATCTGTCCATGGATTGATTCACCTTTACCCTTGTGGTTATTTTGGGATTTTTATTGTAGGCCTTGAGAACAAGTAATAGGTCGTAAATCGACGAAACTTGCAAATTCTATGCATCAAAAATGACATCAAATAATGTATTATAATCACTGAGCTTACACCGCTGGTGATGGAATACAAGTCCCCGAGGGTATCGCCAGGTCGGTTGCTAGGATTTCATTACTAGCCCAATATTGATATTTTTGTGAAAGCTAAGGAGCATCTCCCTCGTTCATAGCTCTGGCCTTGGATGGTTTAGGCATTACCCTTTGGCTCATTTTGGTATTTTCAAAACATTGTTCAATTTTTTGAATTTTTTGTTTTTGCGGTCATCATTTTTTAGAACAACTGATGAGTCGAAAATGGAGGAAATGTGCACATCTTCTGCATATAAAAAAAATGTATCACTATAGAAATTATAATCTCACTTTTGCATATATCTGTATAGAAGTGTATTATCAATAAGATATCTAAAGCTACTATCATACATATGTACTATGAAGCATTCTGGGTTACCTTTCAACATTTCTGCCTGACGTGACGAAATTTGTACATGTACATGAATAGTGCATCGAAGGTTGTAGTATAAAATGTTTTTTTGGTCATTTAGATATATCATTACATTATCGATATGAAAAAGTAAGAGCAAGTTACTCAGAATTTCTGGACGAACTGCAAAGAAGCTAATCAATTATTTGAGTTGAGAGAAACCAGATTAAAAAGATTGGGAGTTGGGACGTATTAGAATATACTTGAACAATGCAACATTTTAAGGTATTGCTTTTTCATCTTGAGCAATACCAATTAGACAAATTGGACTAAATACGGAATTCCTGATGACGCCCCTAAGTAACTTTGAAGAAATAACTCCCGAAATTGACTGTTATCTCCAAACCCCGAAAAGCAGTTAGGTGAGAAACCTATTTCATATTTAAGAAACTTCCAAAAGTTAAAAATCTAAACCTTTATTGCAAATCTACAGATGATATGGTATCATTCTATAGAGAAATAAGTTAGTTCCTTAAATTCAAAAATAAAAGACCGATTGATGTCATAAAAAGTGTAATCGACAAACGGGCAGACGGCCGGTCGGAGACAACGAAAATATTCCCTAACTGTTTACAAAAAGCAGTAATAAAAATCATAAAGCCATAGAACGTACTACGATATTTAAAAACTACTCTATATGATGGAATTACATGTTTATCACATTGCAGTATGTACATAAAATACGTTTGATACATATTTTGTGTATTAGTTCATGTGGTTGTCTAGAAAGTATACTGATTTTAAAAAATTTCAGTTTTTTCCGTGAAAAATACCATGTGATAGTAAGAATCAAGCTCCCCCTATTGGAAGTTATCTCATTGAAATTCCCCATTTCCTTACACTTTTTGAAGAAGAAAAAAAAAAGACCTTTAAAATTCGGTATTATTTGATAACACTGTTAAGAAGAAACTAAACCACCCAAAAGCACAGTAAATAAGTAGAGTCAAGAAATACCAAAGGGATATTCGAAGGAGGGGAAAATCGAAAAACTGACAAACTCCGGAGAACAACGGAGACGAAACCAAAATAATACATGCACTACAATTAAAAACTTAAAACATATGAACAACTTGGACATAGGGACAGTTTAAGCTAGAGCCATTACAGTGGACAAAGACATATTTTGTTTTTGTTTTTAAGCAAGTTTTCAGTTTAAAAGCGATTATTTTTATTCTTTTTGAAAAGAGATTGATGGAGATCCAGTGTTGTCAGGTATTTTAAGAGATAAATGTGAAGCTATAGCAAACTGTGTCGATCATACAACAATAAAAAACCATCTCGAAAGATGTTTAAAAGAGCACGAACGAGATTTGATACTATGAATTAAGAACAAATAAATTTTTCAATCCTTTATTTTATGTATCATTTGTTTGTAGGTAAATCCATGTAACCTTGGTTGGGACTGTCCTCAACAGAACAAAGTATTGTAACTATAAATATAATACATAGTTTAACAAATATCACAGCCTAATTTTCCAAACTAATTATGATCTTTGAAATATTCTGTCTTTGAAACCTCAACGGGAAACTTCAATTCCCGGATTTCAATCAAAGTAACAATATTTCGCAGAGTTATCCGAGGAATTTTATCAACCCCATGATCTACGGCGGAACACCCTTCTCCTTATTGGTCGATATCTTCGGACTGCCCGTCTGTAAGTAGGGTAATAGAAGTCACCATAATCTGGTCTATCTGGTGCATCGAATCCGTAATCTGGTGCATCTGGCGGGTCATAGTTGTAGTAATACTGTCCTGTCACACACATAATGGTGACGAGCAACACAAATATTACTCTAATGTCCATGGCTAATACTGTAGTACACAACCTGAAATTATATTTTGAATTCATTGATATTCTCGGGTATCATTTTTCTTGAATGAGTGAAAATTCATTGTTTAGGGCATATACAATTTCGTCATCATGCACTTTTCTTTACTTTAAAATAATATGAAATATATTTTTGCGGTTACTTCAAATCCGGTTTTCACTGCACAACGAAGTATATACATTTGTACATGTAGAATAGCTAATTACGTTTTGCTAAAGATTTATTTCTTGTTAATGGATTCAAAATTTTGAAAGGGAATCCGAGAGGGCAAAATCCATAGATAAGACCTCTGCTTAAAAGCATCTCCAAAATTCGGTATAAAACAAACACTAAAATAAAGCAACTTAACTAATCGAAAGAGATGAAGCTAAAAGACAAAACATAAAAACCAAAATTGATATTACGTTATTTATAAAGATTAACGCATCACGTCTGTTCTTAGAATATTATATTATAAAATCATATGGTTGATAGTGTCTCGCCTAAACATTGTGATCCATAAGAAGACCACATTGTTATTTAAAACAAGTCTTTAAAGTCTGAAATAAAAATACTGGAAAAAATACAAAAAGCGAGTGAACAGCGCTATTCACATTTGTTCTTGTTCTTCGTCGAAACGATCGACAAAGGTTCACACCAGACTCAGTATTGACAAGCTATTTAGTCCGAGCTAAGGCGAAAACATAAATATCGGGAGAACAATACTAAAGCAATAAGACAGTCGCCATTTTAAAGAACGTTTGATATTAGAAGATTCTTTCGCCTTATCACTGGAATTGCTTTTGTATTTTGTCCTCAGTGACTGTCAATAAGATGATCAGAAATAAAGACGATGTTCAATTGCCTTTTTTTTTTATTATGTTCCAGCATTTCATGAGCTAGTTTCTGATGTGATTAACATCATTTCTGTCTTTTATCTAATTAAACCTAAAATATACTTACCATTTCAACTTGCACCCGTTAAATTTGAATTTACAGATGAAAAATTGAAATTAAACAAATTTATTTTCTGATATAGAACTACGGCTATTTAACCATTCTATAATTTTGTGTATTGAAGTTAATAGAATATGGACTTGCCAAAAAATAGAATCGCAAAAGTTAAGCATGAACTGTTTGTTTCCTTAGAATTCGCAAGTTTTTAAACATTTTACATATTAGAACGCTGCAAGTCAGATTAGCATAAAATTGCATACGATTTCTGTTCACCAGGAAGCATAGTGCCATCCACTGATTTTATAAAGACAAAAACTTCTACAAAAAATACACCAATTTATGTAAAGTAACATATATTTTACTATTTTTATTAACCTACCTGACTACGTAACTCGTGTTTCCCTGTGAACAACCGTCGGTGACTCCGTGTTTTATATAACAACTGTCCAATGATTGATAGGATCATTAATTCTATCGGAAACAATAAACACGATGAAACTTTGTATTAAGGTCAAACTAATGAGTGCAAGGTCGTTATTTCATTTTTAGTTGTCGTTTATTAATTAATTTTAATCAGTATAGGAAGGGGAAAGTAAATTTGTCAAAAATGTCAATATCTAATAGCTAATCAAGATTACACGTGATATTCGGAATGACTGTGCGAACACGTCATTTTTCTACCCAAACAATAGAGTCAGCGTCTGAATATTTTTTTAAAATAATGTTTGTTTTTCATTTTTCTTTTTAATGTCTTTTCAAAGCCATGTCAAAATATATGAAATACAGAAATTTGACAAACTCAAACACCAAGATTCATTTCTGGATTTACTTTCGTCAGATGACCTTGGTAGCAGAACTTGGAAATCGAAAGATAATTATCAAGATAATGTGAGCAACAGGTTTAAACGGGTCCAAACATTGTATCAAAACCCCAACTTTGCCTGAAGGACTCAAAACTTTTCTTTTCACTCAATTTCAAAATCTGTTAACTGAAAATTTCAAGATTTTTTATCAAACAATCATGTCATTTTCAAAGCAAGCATTGAAGACTAAGGAATTAAGTCCTTTGGAAAAGTCCACCAGCTAACAGTGTATCGTCTGAGTGGCAATAAAAATAACCAAGATAGTGGATTTTTTTAGTAAAGTCTGCATTACGTGATAACTGATAAAAACTAGAAATACTGTAAGCAAAGCTCACTACTTGATACCCCCGCCTTACATAAGATACATGAAAGGAAATGTCAATATTTTGGATAGGAAAACTCCAACAGCAGTGAGATGAAATTTTTAAAAAGCTGTGAGTAATGCTCACTTTATGATACCCCTACTTGCAAGATAAAAGACAGCCTCTTTATTTTGCTATGGAAAACCCAAAAAGTTGGTCAGATCAAAATCTAAGATAGGAGGTGCACTATGGCATCATGTGATAAAGATTCTCTTAAAGTCTCATGGAATTCTCTTTAGTGGTTTAGGAGGAGTTGCGGATGGCATACTGGAACCCCATCACAAGGAATGGCAAGGTCCATGTTTTGGTATGGAAAACCCCAAATGTTGGTCAGATCAAAATCTAAAACAGGAGGTGCACTATATCAGCATGTAAAAAAGATTCTCTTAAAGTTTCATCAAATTCCATTCAGTGGTTTAGAAGGAGTTGCGGATGGCATACTGGAACCCCCATCACAATGAATGGCAAAGTCCATGTGTTGGTATGGGAAACCCCAAATTTTGGTCAGATCAAAATCTAAAGTAGGAGGTGCACTACAGCATCATGTAATAAAGATTCTCTGAAAGTTTCATCAAATTCCATCCAGTGGTTTAGGAGGAGTTGCAGATGGCATCATGGTACCCGTATCACAATGAATGTTCTAATCCATGTTTTGGTATGGGTAGCCCCAAATATTCATCAGATCAAAATCTAAAATAAAAGGTGCACTATCGCATCATGTAACAAAGATCCTCTGAAAGTTTCATCAAATTCCATACGGTGGTTTAGGAGGAGTTGCGGATGGCATCATGGTACTCCTAATCACATTGAAAGTCAGAGTCCATGTTTTTTCTATTGGAAACCCCAAAAATGGTCCGATCAAATTCTAAAATGGGAGGTGCACAATGCAATCATGGGATGAAGATTCTCTGAAAGTTTCATCAAATTCCATTCAGTTGTTTAGGAGGAGTTGCGGATGGCATATTGGAACCCTCCATCACAATGAATGGCAAAGTCCATGTGTTGGTATGCGAAACTCCAAATGTTGGTCAGATCAAAATCTAATATAGGAGGTGCACAATGCCATCATATAATAAAGATCCTCTGAAACTTTCATCAAATTCCATTCAGTGCTTTAGGAGGAGTTGCGGATGGCATCATGGTACCCCCTATCACATTGAAAGTCAAAGTCCATATTTTTGTATGGGAAACCCCAAAAATTGGTTTGATCAAATTCTAAAATAGGATGTGTACAATGCCATCATGGGATGAAGATTCTCTGAAAGTTTCACCAAATTCCATTCAGTAGTTTAGGAGGAGTTGCGGATACAAAGGTCGGACGAACGGACGGACGAACGGAGTTACGGACACAACAAATACTATATACTCCGCTTTGGAAAAAAGCGGGGGTATAAAAAAACACCCTGGTGAAAGGAACATTGTAACATCTGACTACTCGTGTTAAGTACAGATGGTCGCGGGTTCGATTTCATTCCGATGAAAACAAAGACCCTAAATATTGTACTTGCTGCTTTTCCGCTAAGCATGCAGTATTTAGAAATCAGACAGAAAACTGGTGCAAAGGATCGGAATCCTTATAATGTGTCTGGGTGGCGTGACATGTTTTCCTACGGAGTGTTGCCTTGTGAGCTAGGATGTGTCGGCCTAGTAAAAAGCAAGGTTCATATTTATATCGCATTAACATGTTTTCGTCCTGATATGCATGATATAATAATTGCCTCTGAATATTAACCAACACTCCATCGGTCTTTTTTCTGTTGTCCAAAACATTGTATCATAGTGTATTGGTTTTTAAGTCTTGTCCATACACATCAGAGGACTATAAAAAATAAGGCTGTTGGCATATAAAATTTGTGTAATCGGATCACATCTTAACAGCCAGTTGTGTTTGTCATTTGTTCGCTTAATGTCTCTGTCGCCTGAGACTGCGTAATCTTTTTTTTTATTATTATTTTCTGTCTTCCTTGTGGTGCTTTATGTTAAATGAAATAACTGATAAGTGTCTGATCCATCCTGGTATTCTCTTATATTAATATTGTATTCTTTGTTGTTGACATTTTGTGTTATTTTTTTTTATTATTAAGGGCTTTCCCGTCTCCGGACGGAAAGTCCTTATTGTATTTCTTCTGTTTAATTAAGGGCTTTCCCGTCTCCGGACGGAAAGTCCTTATTGTATTTCTTCTGTTTAATATTATTATTATTATTCTTTTTCTTCCGCCATTTCCTGACAAGTGAGTTCGCGACATATCGCTTTCATATTTTGTCTATGATATCGGTCATGAAAATGATTTGATGTGTTATGGGAATTATGTCGTAAACTTTGTCGTTACGGAGTTATCTTCCCCAACACCAAAAAGATTGTGTGTACTACTCCTCTGAAACCTTAAAAGATATCGCTTCAAAATCTTTTCTAAAGTCCTCAGTCAATCCATACGCAACTTTGTTGAATGTTAGCGGAAAGGATCTGACGACATCTTATGGGAGTTACCTCCCCTAAAATGATTCGTGTAAGTGATATACAAGTATATCTTAAAAACCAGAAGTGATACAGACCTAAAGTCTTCACCATAGACCCTCATGACCTTTCATCTTCAAAATAGAAATAAGGTCAAAGGTCAAGGTCACGTTCTATATTTTGACCTTTGCTTGTGTGCACTACTCCTCTGAAATGATAAAAGATACAGGAATGGTTGGGGGTGTAAAATGTCTGGCATCTAAAGACGCAACTTTGTTACATTTCCATGAAAAGGATCTGAGGTCATCTTATAAGAGTTATGTCCCATTGAAGCATTGGTAAATTAGTTTTTCGGGTAAAACTCAGTAACTTTATATGATAGAGGCATGGGGTCTTCAGATTTGATCATCGGGGGATGTGACCTTGAGGATGACCTTAGACCAAAATGTCAAGGTCAACGTCCTAATTTTTGACCTTTCTATTATTAGAAGATATTTGAATGCTTTCTAATGAGAAAAGGACTCTGTTGAAAGGCAAATCATAGTCACGGTCACATGATTACAGGTCAAGGTCATTTAATGAAAAATACGTCTTAGATTTTAACCTTTTTTACCAATAGAGATATTGAAGTGGTTCTTCTTTAGAAATATTCAGCTTAGGAAGACAAATCAACGTGAACGTCAAAACAGCAAATGTCAAGGTCATTGAGTGAGAAAACGTCCTAGATTTTGACCTTTTTTATCGTTAACGATACAAAAGTGGTTCTGCTTCAGAGATGTTCATCATTTGGGGTTTAATCAATCTGAATGTCATGAGGTCGCATGTAAAGGTCATTTAACCTGGGAAAGCCCTCAATTGTTCTTTGAACAATTGGATCTTTTCATTATTATTATTATTCTTTTTCTTCCGCCATTTCCTGACAAGTGAGTTCGCGACATATCGCTTTCATATTTTGTCTATGATATCGGTCATGAAAATGATTTGATGTGTTATGGGAATTATGTCGTAAACTTTGTCGTTACGGAGTTATCTTCCCCAACACCAAAAAGATTGTGTGTACTACTCCTCTGAAACCTTAAAAGATATCGCTTCAAAATCTTTTCTAAAGTCCTCAGTCAATCCATACGCAACTTTGTTGAATGTTAGCGGAAAGGATCTGACGACATCTTATGGGAGTTACCTCCCCTAAAATGATTCGTGTAAGTGATATACAAGTATATCTTAAAAACCAGAAGTGATACAGACCTAAAGTCTTCACCATAGACCCTCATGACCTTTCATCTTCAAAATAGAAATAAGGTCAAAGGTCAAGGTCACGTTCTATATTTTGACCTTTGCTTGTGTGCACTACTCCTCTGAAATGATAAAAGATACAGGAATGGTTGGGGGTGTAAAATGTCTGGCATCTGAAGACGCAACTTTGTTACATTTCCATGAAAAGGATCTGAGGTCATCTTATAAGAGTTATGTCCCATTGAAGCATTGGTAAATTAGTTTTTCGGGTAAAACTCAGTAACTTTATATGATAGAGGCATGGGGTCTTCAGTTTTGATCATCGGGGGATGTGACCTTGAGGATGACCTTAGACCAAAATGTCAAGGTCAACGTCCTAATTTTTGACCTTTCTATTATTAGAAGATATTTGAATGCTTTCTAATGAGAAAAGGACTCTGTTGAAAGGCAAATCATAGTCACGGTCACATGATTACAGGTCAAGGTCATTTAATGAAAAATACGTCTTAGATTTTAACCTTTTTTACCAATAGAGATATTGAAGTGGTTCTTCTTTAGAAATATTCAGCTTAGGAAGACAAATCAACGTGAACGTCAAAACAGCAAATGTCAAGGTCATTGAGTGAGAAAACGTCCTAGATTTTGACCTTTTTTATCGTTAACGATACAAAAGTGGTTCTGCTTCAGAGATGTTCATCATTTGGGGTTTAATCAATCTGAATGTCATGAGGTCGCATGTAAAGGTCATTTAACCTGGGAAAGCCCTCAATTGTTCTTTGAACAATTGGATCTTTTCATATTATTATTATTATTCTTTTTCTTCCGCCATTTCCTGACAAGTGAGTTCGCGACATATCGCTTTCATATTTTGTCTATGATATCGGTCATGAAAATGATTTGATGTGTTATGGGAATTATGTCGTAAACTTTGTCGTTACGGAGTTATCTTCCCCAACACCAAAAAGATTGTGTGTACTACTCCTCTGAAACCTTAAAAGATATCGCTTCAAAATCTTTTCTAAAGTCCTCAGTCAATCCATACGCAACTTTGTTGAATGTTAGCGGAAAGGATCTGACGACATCTTATGGGAGTTACCTCCCCTAAAATGATTCGTGTAAGTGATATACAAGTATATCTTAAAAACCAGAAGTGATACAGACCTAAAGTCTTCACCATAGACCCTCATGACCTTTCATCTTCAAAATAGAAATAAGGTCAAAGGTCAAGGTCACGTTCTATATTTTGACCTTTGCTTGTGTGCACTACTCCTCTGAAATGATAAAAGATACAGGAATGGTTGGGGGTGTAAAATGTCTGGCATCTAAAGACGCAACTTTGTTACATTTCCATGAAAAGGATCTGAGGTCATCTTATAAGAGTTATGTCCCATTGAAGCATTGGTAAATTAGTTTTTCGGGTAAAACTCAGTAACTTTATATGATAGAGGCATGGGGTCTTCAGTTTTGATCATCGGGGGATGTGACCTTGAGGATGACCTTAGACCAAAATGTCAAGGTCAACGTCCTAATTTTTGACCTTTCTATTATTAGAAGATATTTGAATGCTTTCTAATGAGAAAAGGACTCTGTTGAAAGGCAAATCATAGTCACGGTCACATGATTACAGGTCAAGGTCATTTAATGAAAAATACGTCTTAGATTTTAACCTTTTTTACCAATAGAGATATTGAAGTGGTTCTTCTTTAGAAATATTCAGCTTAGGAAGACAAATCAACGTGAACGTCAAAACAGCAAATGTCAAGGTCATTGAGTGAGAAAACGTCCTAGATTTTGACCTTTTTTATCGTTAACGACACAAAAGTGGTTCTGCTTCAGAGATGTTCATCATTTGGGGTTTAATCAATCTGAATGTCATGAGGTCGCATGTAAAGGTCATTTAACCTGGGAAAGCCCTCAATTGTTCTTTGAACAATTGGATCTTTTCATATTTTTATTGTATTTATTATTATTCTTTTTCTTCCGCCATTTCCTGACAAGTGAGTTCGCGACATATCGCTTTCATATTTTGTCTATGATATCGGTCATGAAAATGATTTGATGTGTTATGGGAATTATGTCGTAAACTTTGTCGTTACGGAGTTATCTTCCCCAACACCAAAAAGATTGTGTGTACTACTCCTCTGAAACCTTAAAAGATATCGCTTCAAAATCTTTTCTAAAGTCCTCAGTCAATCCATACGCAACTTTGTTGAATGTTAGCGGAAAGGATCTGACGACATCTTATGGGAGTTACCTCCCCTAAAATGATTCGTGTAAGTGATATACAAGTATATCTTAAAAACCAGAAGTGATACAGACCTAAAGTCTTCACCATAGACCCTCATGACCTTTCATCTTCAAAATAGAAATAAGGTCAAAGGTCAAGGTCACGTTCTATATTTTGACCTTTGCTTGTGTGCACTACTCCTCTGAAATGATAAAAGATACAGGAATGGTTGGGGGTGTAAAATGTCTGGCATCTAAAGCCGCAACTTTGTTACATTTCCATGAAAAGGATCTGAGGTCATCTTATAAGAGTTATGTCCCATTGAAGCATTGGTAAATTAGTTTTTCGGGTAAAACTCAGTAACTTTATATGATAGAGGCATGGGGTCTTCAGTTTTGATCATCGGGGGATGTGACCTTGAGGATGACCTTAGACCAAAATGTCAAGGTCAACGTCCTAATTTTTGACCTTTCTATTATTAGAAGATATTTGAATGCTTTCTAATGAGAAAAGGACTTTGTTGAAAGGCAAATCATAGTCACGGTCACATGATTACAGGTCAAGGTCATTTAATGAAAAATACGTCTTAGATTTTAACCTTTTTTACCAATAGAGATATTGAAGTGGTTCTTCTTTAGAAATATTCAGCTTAGGAAGACAAATCAACGTGAACGTCAAAACAGCAAATGTCAAGGTCATTGAGTGAGAAAACGTCCTAGATTTTGACCTTTTTTATCGTTAACGATACAAAAGTGGTTCTGCTTCAGAGATGTTCATCATTTGGGGTTTAATCAATCTGAATGTCATGAGGTCGCATGTAAAGGTCATTTAACCTGGGAAAGCCCTCAATTGTTCTTTGAACAATTGGATCTTTTCATTATTATTATTATTATTCACATAGAAATGACTATAATTTTTAATTTATAATGTTTAGTTTTGTATCATTAATTTTGTTAGAAACCGTTTAGAAATTCACTACAAGTGTACGTGTTAGATATACCTCTCAAGTGCAAATAGAGGTTTCAGTGCTTAGGAGGGGAGTATTTCAGGAGTTTCTCCTATGATATTTGGATTGATAGTTTGAAGTAAAAATGATAGTTCCAGTAGTTTAGAGAGGTGATCTTTCAGGAATTTCACAATATGTAACGATAAACATGATAACGCATGATACATGTTGGCTATCTAGTTACATTTGACGGTGTCAGATCAAATAAAACTAATGACGGGTGTGGTTATTGTGTATTAATGTAGAAACTAACCTATGCTATTCTGGAACGTAATAAAAAAGCTGTATTTGCTGTTTATTCGTTATACACTAATATGTGAAACTTATAATATATTTTTTCTTCAAACAGACAACGACAGATAAAATAAAAACACAACTGTGGTGTTCTCGTTGATAAAAGTCTTCAGTTCTAGAAAATTTGGCATTATTATCACACTTATATAACAAGATATGTAATCAAAACGGTCATAAAAAGCATATTTTTCACACTTTTAACCAAAGAAACGACCTCTTCTACTAAACCATGGTCTAAACCTTCTGCGTCGCGAGCGGAATACCGGTCTTCTGAACCTGCGTCGTCGCCAAAATATATTGTCATCGTCGCTGTCATCTTCCCAGAACTGAGCACTGATTGAGCCAATCAAAATACAGATCACAAATATTATTTTGAGGTTCATCTTTAATATAATTAGTCTCTGTAAAATAAAGGGAAACCATTAAATCATGGATTTTGACATCCTTGTTTTCTATTTTATTTCAGAAATCACAATCCAAGATAAAGCCTATGTTGGAAGGCACCAACTCTGGGAACAGATAATAAAAGAATTAACCAAAAGATTTTTAAAAAAAAAAGTGGCAAACAAAGAGAATAAGAATAAACAATACCAAAAACAAAAACAAAAACACTAGCAATGAGAACACAACAAAAACAGATAAGATGTGTGAACCAGTACAATATAGAATACAAATGTGGTTATTTTGTACGGATTGAAAATAGGTGTTTTACCACAATTTGACATACAAGTACATATTTGCACTATTGACGAGTCAGAAATTACATATAAAATACATAATTGGTATCACAGAATTTGTATTTTAACCACAAACTTTGCACTTAAAGATCATTTTTACGCGATTTGTCTTGTCATCATTAAAATAGGAGGTCAATAAGAGTTAACTTACAACACTTCATTAGCTATTCAACTGACTAATATGACATGCACATCTGCAAGTCTTCACAAAATTCAAAACATGTAGTACAAAAATTGTGATCCTTCCAAAGTGACAAATATGAGTGTTTTATCATCAAAGGTTTCTCCGTACAGGATAATTATTTTATGTAATATTCATATTTTATTGGAAAGGATTAACGTCAGAAAACTATATAAGTACAGTTCTCTAATTCTGTGAGCATTTATACATCTCTTGTCTCGTTTGATAAATTCTGATATCATCACACGTTGGGTAATAACATGCTGGTGAAATTTCCCACCAAAAACGTTCGGAAGACCTCTCGGAGGTTTACACTGTCTTCAGAGAATAAGATTCTAAAACTTTGACGCGTTAATTATGAAATTTATCCACTCTCGAGAATTAAATTTTCATTTTTAAACTGCTCGGACAAGCCTCGCAGTTAAAAATGAAAATTCAATTATCTCGAGTTGATAAATTTCATAATCAAGTGTTCATATTTGAAGGATCAATATTTATCAGTGAATAGAAATTTATTTATCGTTTAATACCGTCTCTTGAAATGTCGACTTTGTTGTATCTGTATGGAAGTATATTTAAGGAGAATTCCATTAAAAGGTGTGAAGCCAAACATATGGAAAATCGAACATAAACTGCTCCAATTCGGTTCGAGTAGTCCGTATGTAAAAACGGAAGCGTAACCTAGAAAGTTAAAGTATTTCAACAGCTACAAGATAAATGGCGCCTAAACTGACAATTTTTACAAAAAGTATTATAAGCCAAGATCTAAAACCAATATAAATTCAGTAGAGAAGCAATAAAAGCCATTAAAAATTGTCTTATATATATTTTGATATGAAAATGGAACTTATATGCCCATTAGGACTGATGAGTGTGTGTGTGTGTGTGTCCCCGTGAACAAAGAGAAAAAACCTTCACAACCAGAGAAGTATTAAACATAAAAAGTCAATACTTCAACAAAGGTTACCACAAATCCCAAGTAAAATAAAAATATAGCAGGACATGCTTACACTTCCGGAGCACGTGATGCCACTCCCAGTTTTTAATAGGAGTTCACATTGTTAGTGCTTTAGTTTCTGTGCTGTCTTGTTCTAGTTTTGTTTAATCTATTTTTCGTTTTTTATTCTTTCAGTTATGCATGTATCCTTGTCACGTTTGTTTGCTGTGTTCCATTATCCTGACTTTGTCTTTTCCTTGGACTTCAAATTTGTGGACTTTTCTCACTGCTTTGTCTCTTCGGTATTCTTTTGCCGATATATATACATATAGCAATATTTAAGCCCGAGCCGATCAATGAATATACAGGAGAATGGCTTGGGAATATGGGCATAAAGAATGTTACTTGGTCAAACACGTTTCTTTTTTTATACTATATATGTATGTACTTGTTTTAATTCTTAAGTTTAAGTTCCGAGTATGTATTGTCTATTATGTCTATGTAAATTTTACTTAAATTGTAGACATTTCTAATTGTTGTCATCAACTGATTGTTTCGGTCCACTTTTGTAGATGTAAATGTTTGAAAGCAAAGTATCTAATTAAAAGTTATGGGGAATAAAGTCAGTTAGCCCTTATCCGTTTTGTCTTCGTATTATTTTTTTATAGAATATAAATCATGATAACAAGTAGCTGAAAGAATAGTTTCGAAAGAGACAAATAAATACATATATCTTATAAATATTTACCTGATACAGAATTCCAATATTTATTCTAAACTGGGGAAATTTGATAAATTTTTGACATTTTATACTATTATGAACGTAAAAGTACTTATTGCATTATTGAGTCATTTAAGTGCTCAAAAAATTTAATCATATAAAAATTTTAAATATTACTTTTCCCCAGACTTTAAATTGCGGTTTATGCTCCTCGTTCGGTTTTTAGTATTCAAAATGAATTTCCTTCGTACGCTTTAGATACACGTGACTAGATTTCCTACTTATATCAGCGACCATGAGTATCATGTACATACACACACAACTAAAGTCCTAAAAAGGAATGACATATATTACAAAGATTGATTGCAATAGGAAGACCTATCCACATGTAAAAGGTCAGGGGCATATTTGAGAAAGGTTAATGCGGATTCACTTTATTAAATTAGACTCGCAGTATTCCATTTAAAAGTCATCTTATTTTTTATTTTAAAAAGTTAAAATATACAGGTAAAAAAATAATGAATTCTCTTAAAACATACTAATAATTTTTCAAAACCCTGCACTTTATCTCTTTTCCTAAATTTCGTACTTTGGCGTGTACGCTTTTTGTTGTGGTAGAAAGGCTTTGACGGCTTTTTTGAAACTTTAAGATAAAGGACATCGATAAAATGTATTAAAGCACCTGCAGACATTTTCTATCAAGAATTTAACTACCGTATACATTTGGAGGGTTTATTCCCACTTGGCCAAAATTCTGAAATTTCAATAGGAAAATCATGTTGGCTAATGTTGAAAACAATATTTTATGACATTTTATTTCTACCCCTAGTTATCAAAATTAATATTGACATTTATTTTTATATTATTACATATTATTATCATATTTTTTCAGCAATGAATGAGTTAAATATAAGTCATTAACAAAAGTTTTTATCACATTAGTCAAAGTGAAGAAGGTGTCCAGCAGCATCTGCATAATCCATTATTTCCATTGCACCTCCAAGAAGTCTTTCTTTGAGACGTTGAAGACAGTCGTCCAGCTGTCTGTTATTTTTTTTCTTTGGTCGGATAGTTCCATCAGCAGAAGTTAAATGATATTGCCTCATTAGCGGCTTGCTCCTTTTGAAGAAGTTGTATGAACAGAAATACATTTGGATGAGGCCGCCGACACATTCTGGTGCCAGCCATCAACTGCATTAGTTGTTCTTTATCCATCGTTGTTGAAATGGTTTCAGTTCTGGAGATGACCCTCTACCCAAGTCTCACTGATGTAGTCCGTAAATTTAATTACATTTTGACTGTCATTTTCATTATCTTCTAAGGTATAAAACCACATATTTTCTACTTCATTTTCTGTCACAAGAGGAAGAACAGGCGCTCTCCTTACAAGACGATGAATGTTTGAATCTTCGCGGTATTGATCAAGTCCACTTTTCTCCAAACACATTGGGTATAATGGAAAAAAAACAACCCATAACAGAAGTTGTCAAAAAGTGTTTGTCATTCATTCCTTGCTGCAATCTCAGAGTCTATCAACCCATAATTATAGGAATATTTTAATTAATATAATCATTTGTTTTATGGGACCTCAAAGCAGATTGAGTGCCTCAATTATTTTATTTTTTATTTTCCAACAAACACACTTTGATTGTCCTTTCATTTTATATTATTAAACTGTACTAAGTAAACAAACAAGTAAAATATTAACCATTCATGTTGAAAAATTTATTATAATATGCAATTAAAATTATAATAATTTATTAAAGATTTCACATTGACTAATATAAACATTTATTTTGAGAATTTTTTATAATTAACAATTATTTTTTTTTCTTTTTTGTAATACATTTATGGATTATTTATCATTACTTTCTTTTTTTTTCTTAAAAAATATAAGACAAATTATCTTATTTTACTTTTTAAATACAGACTATACCCATGTAACCACTCTGGTAAGAAAATAAAAATTTTTACCAGATTGGAATAGAATTTTTTTTTAATTTTGGCTAAGTCGGAAGACACCATTTAGAGGTTACCCATTTGGAGCACCTTGTGTGACAGTTATTGTGTTTACAGAATTCAAAAATATTCAGTTCTTCACGTTAGACCTCAACAAATTTCCTTTAAATAGATCCCAATAAATATGTTAAAAAGCTCTCCTAAAGTACTAAATTTCTATTTTATTTGCATGTTTTTTTGTAATTATTTAGATTATGTGATAGTCTTCGTTAGAAATGGTTTGCAATCTTAGCTCAAATGTTGTTGATTGTCCCACAGTTAAATGTTTAAATTGTCCAGCATACAGCTTTCCCGGTTATCCAAGGTCGGACGAATTATTATTGGTATGTGTTCTAAAATGTTTCAAATATCCTACATGTAAAATCAAATTATGGAGGTCCCAAACTTTTCACGAGGTTAGTACATAGAAGTAAAAGGCTATGAGTAAAAGATCTGGGTATATTTCCATTTACTGAGAAGTTCATTTCAGGGCCTCACTATGATCACATATTTATGGAATCTGTGGTATATATATATACGTCCTGAATGTTCGAAAGAGATATTAAGGATGCTCGCTGGTCATGTTTTGATCTTTTTGTCAGATTTTCGGAATCCTCGGGTTTTATCCATTTCTTAAACATGAACTTTTCTGCCCATGAACCCCCACTTTTTCTTTTATAATTCACTCATATATACCTTAAAATGGTATTTGACAAAATTTTATGAAATCCTTTTTATTTTTTCATACATCTTTGAGAGACTGACGTTGTCAATGCAAAGACAATGAAAAATCCAGAGAAAACCCATTTCCTGCAAATTTTCAAGGCCTTATAGCTCTAAAATGAGCACATGAACCTATATTTTTTTCTTGCTTATTTGTTTGCTATTCATATGTTCTCTCAAACTAAAACACCTATTTCCAATACTATTTATTTCCTATTAGACCAGCGATCATCCTTAATTCCATAAATACATGCATGATGTGCACAGCACATTTTTGTCTGTATACTAAGGATGTTAAAGGTACGAACAGATTGGTTATTATAGCTATTGACAGACCGGAATATTATATCAATAATCGATCATTTTGACACGGTATTGATGGAGTATTATATACATAGATGTCACGAAGAAGACAAGGATATGTAATCAAACCAAACATATATGACAGTCACATGTTCGTTTTTATTTGTATTTTGTGTTTGTCAATAATTGTTTTACATTTGTTTTGTACGTTAATCATGCTGTCCTCATGTATATTATTTTTTGTGTCAATAATTTGTCCACCACATCCTTTCTAACCATGAAAAAACGACATGCTTCAATTAATGTACACAAAAGCAAATGCTAGAAATGGCTTCGATAATATAAATTTTACGTAAGTACTAGCACTTACACAAATTCCCGGGTCGACAGTCTCGTATTGCAAAATGCTCCAAAGGATCGAATAGAAAACAATGACCTAAATAAGAATAGAGAATATTGAATGAATAATTTGAAAACGGATTAAGAATTTAATTGAGGAAAAAATTCTGATTATTGAAAATAACAACTGTAAGAAATATTACTCTGAAAATCTTTTTAAAAAATTTATATATGCATATTGCATTAAACTACTCTAATCAACCTTTTTAATGACATGTATGTAACTTGCAACTTATATCTCCTTAATAAAGTTTTTGCTCGCAAAATTTTCCCAACACAAACAAGGAAATAAAAATTGTCTAAGCTCCGGTCACCTGAGACAGAGACGACATAATCATATCATAATGTAAGACCCCCTACTTTTTTATCCAATGATAATGTAGAATGTTAAGGATATAAAACCAGTTATGAGAGTAAGGTCATTTATTCAAGAATAAATATTGTTACGTAATGTTACATAATATTGTATAATTGCATAATGATGACATAAGTAAATGACAAATTTTCAATAACTTTATAAATTACATATTTAAAAATTACAAAGGTGGTGAGAAACTTATTTAACTCAGTGTATCGTTGCAGGTATGAATTTCTGACCTAATATTTTCAGTCTCAAAATATTGTACAGAACATTTATTTTAAACTGACAATTGAAAACAATGGGGCAATAATCAACTGAATACAGAATTCGTGACATTCACATCCTACTAACATTGACTAATGGGTAACGTAAAACACTGTTTTCAAGAGAGATGTTCCTTAGTTCCTCATATTTAACGTTAAAGTTTATATAACGGTATGTGCAGTAAAAACTAGTCACTAGTGATATATCCTTAAAAAAATTGGGTCCACAAAGGGAACACTATGTGGTGTCATATACACTTAAAATTGAAAATGTTAACCACATTGTCAAAGTTTAAATGATCACATTATTGGGGTTATAATTAGCTGATATTCACACGGAATATTTATGATTTCCGAACACTTGTGTCTCAATTAATGACCTCATAAATTACAGCCAGGATATTTTTTTTATTAAATATTTAATTTAAAAACCTTTAGTATAGATGAATCATATTCAACGATTTTCCAAATTCAGGTTAATACTTTTTGGGCGGAAAAGTGAAGTGTTTATCATCTTCCGACTCTCGTAAATTATGACTTAAATCATTTAATTTTAAATTTTACTGTGTTTCGTGTCTTGATCTTAAAAAGTTGGCATTTGGGGTTGGGGTGGGGGGGGGGGGTTACATTTATAGGGCTTACATATTTTGCTATCTATATAGTATTCTCTCTGGTTTGCTAATGTTCTTTTTTATTCTTTCTAGTATTTATTTTCTGTGATGTAGTTGTTAGCGCATCAGACTACGAAGCCAAAGTCCCTGGTTCGATTCCCGTTCAGGATGAAAATTCCAGGGATCAAATTTGCGACGCCCTATCGACACCATTTTCCAGGATGGTCTCGATAAACGATGCTAGTCCATCGGATGGGGACGAAAAATGGATGTCCCGTGTTAAGGGAGATAAACACCCTTAACACGTTAAAGACTCCTCTGTAGATGTCGAAAAAGAGTAGGCTAAAATGCCGCCACAGAGGCCGCTCTCGCACCCGCCAAGTGGAGAGGGATGGTATAAGTTGGTATAACTTGTTTCCCAATCCACCATAAATAAATAAGTTTAAACTATTATTTTCTGTGTTACTGTTCTCATAGTTTTGCCATGTCCTTGGAGTTTCATGACATTCCCCTTTCTCCTGTTCATTCGGAATTCTTCAGCCTATCACATTACACAATGGTATGATTGACAATGACCAAGTCGATATATTGAAGAAGAAATATATTAAAATCCATAGGTGTTATCTGTACAATGGTGTACATTTGTAAGCAGACCACATTGAAGAAAAACCCATATTTAACAAAAAATAGTACAGGAAAATACTCAATGAAACTTGCAGTTTGAACTCCATAAGTATCATA
The DNA here is from genome assembly GCA_028015205.1 of Mytilisepta virgata. Lineage (NCBI taxonomy): Eukaryota > Metazoa > Mollusca > Bivalvia > Mytilida > Mytilidae > Mytilisepta > Mytilisepta virgata. Next base: position 46,636,605 of record CM051514.1, on the reverse strand, counting down.
TGGTTTTGGGGCGTAACCCTGCCCTTCCTCCACTGTAAGTAATAAAATTCTGTAAATATTCGTGTTTCTAAGTATAGAAAGGCTAATGGTCATAAATAGTTGGGTCAAGTAAATTATTATTCGTTTACCAATCGGACATGGTCTAAGATTGGTACCTATAAAACCGGTTTAACCACACCACTGTTTAGAGCCTGGACCAAGTCAGACTATGTGTTTATATTTGTATTGTTTTGTGTAATTTTTTTGTCTGGTGTTTTGTCTGTCATACTTTCGTCGAATATCTTATATTCCAGGTAAGATCATATATAAGAAGGTCTTCATTTTACTGAACTTAATAACTTAGACTTATGGGTTAGGGAAGGATTAATCTGAATTAATATCCTTAACAGGGTAATCAAATGTGGATAACATGACTGAACTTTACCTCAAAGCGTGTGTGAAAATGTGTTAGATTTTGTCATTTATCACAGATGTGTCTTACGTTCTAAAGGTGTGTATATTATTGGTTTTTGTTGCTATATTACTCAACGAAACGATATTTCAAGGCACAGAATATTTTTTTTTATATATTGAAAAGTATACCATTTCGGGTTTCTTCTATTTTTTCAAAAATGGCTTAAACCGTTGTTTATTGTTGATCCCTTTCATACATTGAGTTATCTTTCTTTATATACAAACAAATATATGTTGAAATCAAATGCTCTAATTTCCTCGATATTTGAGGAGTATATAATGCATATTCTAGGGTCAACATATCAGAAAGAGGACAATAATATCTAGGGGGCAAATCAAAAGCCACAATCCATTGGACAGACAAACCCGGGAAGACAAATGAACAACCACAAGCAAAACAAATAAACACTGAAAACTTAAAAAACAATAAACAACACGAACTCCTATTAAAACCAGGAGTGAACCCTGGTAGGTGCTCCGGAAGGGTAAGAGTTCCTCCTCCGTATACGGCACCTATCGTGAAGTTCAACGAAGTCAATCCGGTGGAAGTCACAAATCGGTGGAGGCAAATGAAATGTTACGACAGTGGGAACAGGTCCAACATCATCTTATATATTGGAAAACTGTAACAGTGAATGAATTCGTGATGACGACCGTAAAATTCCTAAGTGATAACATCAACGTATCCCTGATAAAACCCTGGTTAAGAAGCTTTTGTGACAGCAGTAATCTTCTTTGTCGAAAGTCAGGGTAACTCACGCATGCCCTTCAAAATCGGATAAGCTGACGCCATATGCAGGCGATGCTGGTAAATACTATATTGCAACTCGAGAAGGGAATGTTAACAATAGGAGAGTTGAAGTAATCACGTTTGTCATAACGTTTTGTTTTCAAATGTCCCTCATTGTCTTTTTAAGAAACAAATCCAAATATGAAGCTGACTTTGGTGTATCTGTAGTATCCTTAATTCAAGCTCACTGGGATAGATGAGATGTAGAATGTCTTGGAATTTGTCGTTATTTAACGACAACACGTTATCTTTATAACGAAAAGTGAAATGAAAGGATTGGGCTAGTTTCGTTTTGTAGTAGCCCTTGAATGAGTCCTCCTCATATGAGTACAAAAACAGATCGACGAAGAGCAGAGCACAATTTGTTCCCATTGGAATGCAGATTGTTTGTTGAAAAATTAGACCGCCAAATTCAACAAATATGTCGTCTATGAGAAAATCTGACATGTTTGTAATTTAATCTTCAGAATACTTTTTGTCAGAATCAGAATGGTTCTTCACGAAATAAGCCTTTTCTCTACCTAAAACTAGAAATTTATACCTGCGTGTGCTATTTTTCTTGAAAAAAACATTGATGAACTAGTTGTTTTAAGCGATCTTTTAATTGGGAATGTGGTATGGTAGTGTAGAGAAATCGAATTTTTGTTATGCTGTTATATGTAGCCAAAGATTTTGATTTTAGATATTGTAGTAAATTTGTTGAGTTGGTAAGAGTCCACATCTGATTGACGCCACTGGTGGAATATGATTCTTCCCAGTAATTCGGAAGGCCCTCTTCAAAACATGCCAATAAGAATGTTAAAGTCTTTGAAAGTGGTTTTGTAGAGCAATAAGCTGACCAAAAATGCACCTTTGTTTAAACGGATTCTTATGTAGTTTAGTAATCCAATAAAGAGCAGGACGGTCCATTTCTTCACCCTTTGTAGAAATACCAAAGGAATGCAGAACGGTATTGTGGTTATCAAGGACTTCCTGCTTAGTGAGTGTGGTCGGTGTATAAGTTGGGTTACGCGCAGTGTTATCTATTCCCAACTCGTGTCTAAGACACTCAAAATAATAGTTCTTACAGACAAAAACGATGTTATTGGAGGCTTCGTCCTCCGGGACATCTACATATTTGTCATGGAGGCAAGTCAAGTTTTCAACAACCTTAGGGTCTTTAAAGATGGATGTAGTTTTAGTGCCCATAGTCCCTTGGAGGTTTTTAATTTGGAGATGTATCATTGACCTGTTAGCCTTCACCCAATCCGAAAGTGTGTCAGCAGGTTTCTGTTCCTTTGAAGTCCATTTTCTGACATAGTCCTCAACAGAATCATCAGCAATTTGAAATTATATTTCCTATTAATTGGCTGAGGTTCTCGGTATTTGGGACCTTTAGCTAGCATATATTTTAGCTTTTGATTATCAACTAGATTAAGATCTCCAGTGATAACATGACCCAGATGACTATAATTGAATGGAGATGTCGAACAGGAGCAGTCAGCGGGTTTAGACATGAGATCATCGGAATTAAGTTCTCACAATGCCCGTTTGTAATTGAAAATCCTGGTTGCAATGGGTTTTGTATAAGAATAAGAAATAAGTGGAACAGTTTGGTCTTTGAAATATGGAGGAATTTTAGATTTTACTGTTTTGTGGTGGAGGATATTGCTGAGATTTATGGCATCCACGCCTTTGTTAGCCAAGTTAACTTTAAGGAACGACCTTTGGCGAGATTCGTCGTTATTGATGCGAACTGGTTTGAATAATATATAAGAAGCAATATCCGATATAACAGCAGCGAGTTTGTATTCAGCTGAATTAAAATTCTTGATTTGCTGCTCCATTGCTTATTTGTGGAGTGAGCTAAGCTTACACAAAGGAAGAGAAAATAGTTTAGTTCGAATGTGATGGAGTCCTAAAGGTTTTTGTATGTACGGTAATAACTCATTTAAAGAGATGTCATGGTCAATAGGGGAAGTATAATGTTGATGTAATGTCAGAAGTTAGGAATACCAAAATTTATAATTAAAATGAAAGCGATTGTGGTATCAGTGCTGATGTGCATATGGTGGACTACAAATGCAGCGATTATTCCAAAAACTGTGAAAAATCTGAAATAATGGCAAAACAATGGTGTAGCACAGATTCAAATCAAAAATGATAAGAACAAGGAAAGATATCTATTGGCAAAGTTATGAGAGCCTTAGCTAGTGTTATAGTGAAAACGAACCCATTCTGACCCTGCTTTCTAAAATCTGTACCGTCCAACCAATCTCTGCAGTTTTTGCCAGCGGTCACCTTGTTGGTATTCATACTGTATTAGTTTATAGTGTGTTTTGTACATAAGAGTGTCAGGATAGATAAGGGGAGGTTTTGTACCCATACATAAAAACGGTTTAACCCCACCTCTGTTTAGTGTCTGTACCAAGTCAGACGATCCTGACTACTATCTGTTGTGTTTTTTTTTTTCTTTTATCTTATTTTTGGTCCGTGGTTCTGTCTGTCGGAAGGGTTGATTGTTTGGTATGTCATTGTTGACCTTCCTCGTTATCCATTTTGTTGTTTGACATAATTTAATAAATTACGACAATCAATACTGAACAGAAGCGATAAGACAATGAGGAAAATTAGTAAGACTGAAATCCAAAGCTAGGTGTAACAAGCAAAAAAAAAACAAATATTACAAATGCTTTAACCAGACGAAAAACACCTAACAACTCGTTATTGTGTATAGATGTAGCATACGGATGTCTGTTTCTGGAAATTAACAATAATGAAAGTTTGGACCTGTGTAAACAGTTTCGTAACGCCAATCATTACCATGATGTTAATGTAACAGTACATGCAGTATGTGCCATTTAAGACACTTTAAATATAAGGTATTTCAGCAAGTGAATGCTCTGTACCATAAAGGGTGGAAAGCCAAACCAATAATCCAAAATGTTGTAGAAAGTAACTACTGTCGGGACACCTCAGTTCATAAATTGGTTTTTAGCATTTTGAAAGTCTTAACATTAGAATTATTAGACAACCTTTTGTTGGTTAATTAACCTTGAAATGCGTCGTATACAGCATAGTATAAATTTACTATATCTAATATTAGTATCTTTGGATTGTTATTTTGAAACTCCTGGGATGATGCCTCTGCTGGTGGACCCTAGGTCCCCGAGGGTATTCGCCAACCCAGTCGTCAGACTTGTCTGACATGATTATTCATTGATTTGTTACAGAAATTACCGGTATGTAGCAAAATTCAAAAATAATAGAAATACTAAGGGTTCATTCCTTGTATTGCTCATGGTAGATCTCCTTAGCTGAAATTTGGCTTCCTATTTCGGTATTTTTGGTTGTGTACTTCTTGTTTAATATAAGTTTGGTTTTTGGTCTTCCAAATGTTTCGGTTTTAATGCTGTTGATGAGAGGTAACTCCTTGAAATGCGTCGTATACAGCATAGTATAAATTTACTATATCTAATATTAGTATTTTTGGATTGTTATTTTTTTAACCTTATTGAGTCGTCCAAGAAAACATAACAATTGTAAAGTTGTTCATAAAGACCTCACAATTGATTCTGAATGGGGAATTTCCATAGAAATATTAATGCACTTCAAAATTTCAAAAAAATAATAATTTGAATTTATCAACTCAGAATTATCCTAAAATTTGTAAAACTCTTATTTTAAATATTTTTAATGCATTTTGTGTATATTTCATGCATCACGGGGTTGTAATACTTAATTTTATAAAATCTCATAGAAAGAGTTATCTCCCTTTTACATTAAAAATTCCATAGGCGGAAGTTTATTGTTCATAGTGAAGACATGATTGAACAAAATCAGGTAAGTTCAATTGTTTCAGTTACGACTTAGCGCATTGCATCTTTCACCGAGTAACTAGACAATTCCCATTCATAAAGGTATTCAAATTCTGAAAAATTCATTTTACGAACTGAGTGTCCAGACAGTAAAGATAAACTGACAAACTCATGTAAGGAAAATGTTCAATATGATAGAAATTTTCTAAAAGTCTTAAAGTATATTTTTGATTATCCTTATGAGTCAAGAAACAGTTGCATCTTATGACAAAATAATATCGCATGCATTAGAGGTGAAAGATTAAAATACTCAGTGAGAACAGTAACACAGAAAATAAAAAACGCAATGATATTACCAAACTGACAATATGCTTTCGTATGTGTTCGTACTATAAAAAAAACCTGATCAATTCATGATCAGTACCAGAAAACAAAATTGCCTTTATTCTTTTTATGGGTAATATTTAACAAAATTGATAAGGTTTGAAATTTAAAAGATTAATGAAAATATAGTCTTTTTGTCGCACTGTCAATTCCTATATAAATATTCCAGAGTGTAATTTAAGTACCGACAACAGAATCCAACCCAAAGTCCATCTGCTGTCCAAAATAGGAAGTGTGTCCTGATCTGTTAACTGATCTGAACATTACCTTCGCGGAAGCAAAGACACTGCCAATTCTTTACACTTTCCTTCTCTGGGAGATGTTAGTTTTTAGATATTGGAAAGAAAACATTTTAGTGACTTTTTCTCAGTTGTTTCTGTTTGCGATATAATAGTTTAACGAAATTGGTATTTTCTTGAAATAGTTGTTATGCAACATGCAATAATTTCAGTGCTCCAAGCAAATAATGTGGAACCAAAATATATGAGATGCATACCCCTGTTACTGTAATGCTTGATAATATTCTAGAATTATTTTTTTAAACAAAATTTATAATCAATAGAAATGGAAACAGTTTCTCTTATTGGTTGTCAAATCACGCCATTCTCTTATGCTGGCTTTCAAACGATTTAGCCCTACCTAATGAAAGACAAACCAGAACTGGGGACTTGGATTCGACTCAATGTAACTTATTTACTTTGAAATAACAAATTTGCAAACAATGAGTTATCTCTCGTTGTATATGTCAAAGGCAACGTCCAATCTGATCTGCAGTAGAAATAAGAATTTTTGTATTTTATAAAGAATTTGAAATAATCGCTGTCACCTATGCATTTAAAAGTAAAGCCAAGAAATACCAATATTACAAATCCTTTAATCAGACGAAAAACACCCAACAACTCGTTATTTGGTATAGATGTAGCATACTGATGTCTATTTCTGGAAATTAACAATAATGAAAGTTTGGACCCGTGTAAACAGTTTCGTAACGTCAATCATTATCATGATTTTAATATAATAGTATGTGTCATTTAAGAGTATTTACATATAAATTATTTAAGCAAGTGAATGCTCTGTACCATAAAGGGTGGAAAGCCAAACCAATAATCCAAATTGTTGTAGAAAGTAACTAAAGATAAATAGACAAACCCATGTAAGGATAATGTTCAATATGACGCAAATAGATTATCCTTATGAGTCACGAAACAGTTGCATTTGATGACAAAATAATATCACATGCATTAGAGGAGATAAATAAAAATACTCAATGAGAACAGTAACGCAGAAAATAAACAACACAATGTTATATACAATACTGGCCATGTGTTTTCGTATGTGCTCGTACTATAAAACAAACCTGACCAATTCATGATCAGTATCAGAAAACAAAATTGATATTATTCTTTTTATGGGTAATATTTAACAAAATTGATTAGGTCTGAAATTTAAAAGATGAATGAAAATATAGTCTTTTTGTAGCACTGTCAATTCCTATATTAATATTCCAGAGTGTAATTTAAGTACCGACAACAGAACACCACCCAAAGTCCATCTGCTGCCCCAAATAGGAAGTTAAGAAATCAGAACATTACCTTCACGGAAGCAAAGACACTGTCAATTTCATTAAACTAGTTTACTTTCCTTCTCTGGTGATTTTAGTTTTTAGATATTGGAAAAAATGTGTAGTGACGTTTTTTTCAGTTTCTATTTGCGATATAATAGTTTAACAAAATTGTTATTGTCTTGAAATAGTTGTTTTGCAACATGAAATAATGTCAGTGCTCCAAGTAAATAATGTGGAACCCAAATATATGAGATGCATACCCCTGTTACTGTAATGCTTGATATTATTCTAGAATTATTTTCTGAAACAAAAAAAATGGAAACAATTTCTCTTATATGTTGTCACATCACTCCATTCTCTTATGCTGGCTTTCAAACGATTTAATAACAACCCTACCTAATGAAAGACAAACCAGAACTGGGGACTTGGATTCGACTCAATGTAACTTATTTACTTTGAAATAACAAATTTCCAAATTTGTCAAAGGTAACGTCCAGTCTGCGGCAGACATAAGAATAATTGTATTTTATAAAGAGTTTTAAATAATCGCTGTCACCTGTGCATTTAAAAGTAAAACCACGAAATACCAAAGGGATATTCGAAAGAGGGGGAAATCGAAAACAACTGACAAACTGCTGAGAACAACGAAGACAAGACGAAAACAATACAAACAATACACTTAAAAACTAAAAACATATGAACAACATGGACCCTGCCAAAACACCGAGGTTAGACGCATGTGCTCGGGAAGAGTAAGCAGTATCTGCTTCCTGCAGGACACCCACCATGTTGCCAATGTTAAATCTGGTATGAGGAAGAAACAACATCAATGGAACAGGTCCATTTTCATTTGGGAAACGGTTTTTTCATACCTGTCAACCAAAATCATGACAACGTCCTTAAACCTTAAACCAACTTGGAAGCAACATACCCCCGTCTGAGTAACTTTTCTGTCAGGAGCCGGGCTCTGTCCAGGAAGTCAATGCATATGTCACAAGCTCTGGAATATCGTATGAGTTGTGAAATATACACTCCATACGCCGGCGCTAGAATGGGAAGTTGATCGTAATGTTTTGTATTCAGCTTTCCTCTGGTGTCGATTTCGAGGTGGAAGTCAAGATAAGATGAAGACTTGACAGTTTCTGTGGTATCTTTAATTTCGAGCTCATTGAAATATATGAGATGTACGAAATTCCAAAAAATGTGAATTGTTGAGTGATAAAACATCATCTATATAGCGGAAGCTGAAATTAAAGGTACGGGCTAACTTCTTTTTCCCTAAGAAACCCGACAAGGACGTCTGCCTCATATGAGTGAAAGAACAAGTTGGCCAGGAGTGACGCACAATTAGTGCCCATAGGAATGCCAATAGTCTGTTGGAAAACACGCCCACCAAACTGAATAAATATTTTATCGATCCAAAAATGATAATGTTAGATGTTTTGTCACATGATTATGTTCTATTGTCGTTTTTGCAACAAAGATGTCATAGATTATACAATATAGACTTATCAAATTTTGTTGTTTGTTTGTTCATTGAGTTACTGAACAATTCTAAATTCCTATTTACCTGCAAGTTGATATGCACACTAAACACTTCTAAAATATTAAAAGCAAAATATGAACAAATAAAATATGCATGTTACAATACAGCTCATACGACAGTAAGACAATGAAATATAGAAGCTTACGGTTATGTAGCGAGCCATCAAATGGACAGAGAATCACAAAAAGCATAAAAAGTTAAAAAAAAATAAATAAAACAAAGTGATAATGACAAAATAATCACATCAAATAACAGAAATGATAAATGAATGAAGCATCATATATTGAAAACTATGCGTAAATAAAACATTGAAATTGGTATCGTAGACTGTTTATTGTGCACATAATGTGTAATGCCGATGCATGCTGGGATACTGTGAATATGAATGATTTATGTTCATTCAATGCACTAGTGACACAGGAACGGTAGGACAAGATCAAAGAAAAGAACCAAAAATGTTGTAAAGTATGTATAACTAAATGCATATAAGTGTAATTTGTAAGGTTTCTCGTGTTACTGGTTTTAAAATTCAGGAGATTTCTGGTTTTTGATATCATGAATATTATCTGAGATTAATCTAACATATTGAAATCTTGTATGTTATCATGGATTAGGTTTCAATATGCAGTAAGTATCTTATCAATTTGGTATTCTTTTGCCGATAATAATGTTGTTTAGTATCTTGTATCCATTCACTTTTTAACAGATTCTAAGACTTTTATAGGCCTCTCTTCTATTCCAGTGAAATTGAAATACTCCAGATTAACCAAAGTCCTCTTCAATTATTTTTTTCTAAACGTACAACGAGACAAAACTTTACGACAAACCTGATGATTTCACTTTTCTGGAAGTTATCAAGATTTTGTAGCGAGATAGATATTCCTATCGTTAAAAAGTTCATCTACAGCTACATTGTACAACAAAAATCTCATTGTTGCACAAAGGACATCGTATCCTTGTGGAGCTTCTGGGTTCACGTCTGGTTTTTATCTCCCTTGTCAAAAATTCGACAATTTCCAATTCCTTTGAAGTCGAACTTCGGCTATCTCGAACCCATTCCCAGGGTCCCTTGCACTTCGAGATAACGAGAATCAACTGTATGTGCGTAATTAAAGTTTTAAATCTTTTGCACTGTGTTATATAATTTCTGGGTTTGTATGTCTTTTTAAACTACGTAATTTGGAATCCCCTCCAGCCATTTTTTGTTCATTATATGTATATTTTATGTACACTCCTTGACTTGATTTTGCCCTGATTTGCATTTATTAATCAAATGCTAAGATCACTGAAAGCTTTTAAATATATAAAACCTGCTAAAGAATGCAGTTTATAAATTTTAAAATCTTAATTTATATTGGGAATTCGTCCCGTTGCTTTAAATCTGCTAACATTGTACGGATCGTAATTTAATCACAATTGTCCTGACCGTGCTGCCTACCTAGTTTACTACTATTCTAAATTTAATGTTCACTTTGTTTTGATAATCCTGTTTCCCATGTATATAGTATATCGTGTCACCTTGACTACTTTTAGAAAAAAAGTTGGTAGTACTAATTTTGTATCAATATTTTATTTAGAGAACATAAACAAATTATTTACAACATATATATATATATATTATCATTGTGTGTGGCATATTTCTATATATGATGTACGTTCTTGGAAACAACATAAAACAAACATCAAAGACTAGTACGGTTTGCATTTCTCTTTATAAAATGTTCTTTGATAATTAATTAACTTGTAGGCGTTTAAAGGTTGTAAAGCACACAGTTGGACAATAAAAATGTGTATTTTTAACCCATTAGTCACCTTTCAGTGACATAATTTGTTTCTGACATTTTTGCGGAATAATATTAATTCAATATTGCTCTCAAAGTCGTCTTGTTTATTCTTGAAAAGGTTAAAAAAAATAATAATAGAGAGAGTCATGAGAGTGGTAGAAATTTAAAGTGTCAATTTTCGTGTCTGAATATACCTTATGCTGCGACGTTTTAAAATGTCGTAGAAACTGTCCTATTAGAATAAAAATTAATTCACGATGGCTTGAAAATATATGTACAATGTATCATGATTAGGTAGGCCCTTTATGCCGATATTTTACCACTCATTGACGCTCGTGGCAAAATATTTGGTATAAAAGGCCTACCCCTGGTAAAAGCATGATGTTTTGAAGCCACCGTGAATAATTTTTCAAATTTCTAATGTGTGTCCCTTACTTTGTAAACTGATTTCTTGAAATAGACGTGTCTGCTAATATGTTACACATTTCAAACAAAGCTTATCCGCATCATGGTCAGCATGGGTTAAACGCTCATTACACTTTTAAGGCCATTTTTAAAAAGTCGCTCGATACCTTTCAAAAGCTCTGGGGCATAGCCTGGTATATGATCTCTTAAGATTTGCTAATATAATTACATGTTCTAACAAATAAGTTTCTAAAAGATTTTATACATACTTTAATAATAGCTTTGGGCCAGTTTTAACAAAAAAGTTGCCAAAATTTACGTCTTTAAGACAATCTAATTAAAATTAGTTCTCGCACTTGCTCCTTATTTTCGTTCGGCTGTTTATATGAGATCTAACTACAGCTGCTCGGGGGTCATGTCTAGGGTCAAATTTGCGGTAACCAATCAGCGATCCGGCTATAAAATCTTAGGGTATTGAACTGGCATAGAAGTTATTGTAGCGTCTACAGTAATGCCGAATGTACAATATCAAATGTGACAGCCTCCATGCGATTTTTATTTCATAATGTGAATCGTTAAAAGTTATTGTTTTTAAGTCTACCAACGATCTCCAATGGCTTCAGGTGAATTATTAACACCGAGAAAATATGTACGAGGACAAACAGTGTATTGTGTGGATTCTCGATCATAAACATTAAAATTTTGGCAACGGGAGAGCAGGTAGAAAAACAACTCTTCAAACAAAAACTGAATTTGAACCCCGATAGGGTATCAGAGCGCGTCGTTAATTGGTTAATTTTAAATGACTTTCTAGACGCTGATTGGTTGGTCAAAGTTCAGCAAATTTGACCCTATAACATGACCCTCAAGCGGCTGTAGTTAGATCTCAACCGAACAAAATAAGGAGCAAGTGCGGAGAACTAATTTTTAATAGATTTTCTTTAAGACAGTTTTTCATCGTTAAGAACACTAAAAAATAATACGATTTTTTTTTTTTGCTGTAAGCGAGTTTATGCTCAATAATAATAAACAAATAAACAAATGACAAAACGTCAGATAAAAAACAAGATTTATCTAAAAAAAAAAGTCAGAAACTCAGGCTGTTACATGTAGTAGTTAATACTTGTACAGTAGAGTTTATATTTAGTCTGTACTACATAAATTTACTTAGTTAAAGACATTGTTCTGCTGCTGATTATTGCTACTACACAGGAAAAATAGCAACGTGCGTTTTACGGGCGTTAGACTAAACGCCCGTAAAACGCATGGTAAACGCATGTATTTCAGGCGTTCCCTAAACATGCGTAAAACGCATGTGAATAATCATCCGTAAAACGTGTAGAAATAAACGGGTGAAATTCATATCATGTGTTTTACACCCGTTTACAAAACGGGTGTTTTACACCCGTTTACAAAATGGGTGTTTTACACCGTTTCTAAAATGGACGTTTTACACCCGTATACAAAATCATTTTATCTAAAACTTCTATTATGATGTTTCAATATTGATATACCTGATTTTGATTTTAGGTACATGTGAGTTATTATAATGTTTCAATATTGATATTCCTGATTTTAGGTACATGTGAATTGTCTCCCATTTACAGAGTTGTCTGCTCTTTGAAAAGGTGTCTTCCATAGATATCACTGGACAAATTGTAATTTTTCTGCAAAACATCCAAACAATATCACACATCTTAATGATTTGTTTTTGGTAATATTATCCCATAATTTTTTTGTTCAGATGAACACCTTCCCTAATTTAATATTCTCAGAAAAAATTAACGGTAATGTTTGCCCTTTACGTTAAATACAACATGCCCGTCATGAAAGAACTCATGCAAATTTGAGGCAACTCCAATATCTTCAAGTAGTTTTTGTTGGTATTGTTCATACTGCACAAACAATAATGTATAAAATAAATCAGATCTATGAAAAATTTATCAAATAGATGTATTTTTTTAATATTAGTGGTAACACACATTGCAAAATGAATTATCCTTGTTTACAATATATTGCTTTATTCTGAAATGACATATTCTGTGAAAAATACAATATGATATAATCCATAAAGAGATTGATCAATTCAATTAAAACTAGAGGTATACAAACAATAATAGCAGACAAAAATGAAGACGCTCAATGCATTGAGTAGCAAAAAGTACAATAATACTAAGTAATTGTATGCAAGTTACAAAATACTGCAAATTTTGTATATGAATTTTCCAAGATCACAGATTATAGCTGTTTGACACTACCAATATTAAATAACTGTAGCAATTTAAAATCAGAGGGTTTCTTCAAATAATATGGCCTAACAAATACAATTCTAAGATTACTATTTAAAAGGGCAAACAAGTATTAAATGCATTTCATCTTCAATATCAAGAAAAAAACACTAGCAAATATGTAAATTTTTACAGACATTCAGAAATATACCCTTTTCTATATAGCAAGACCCTTATTTGACATGCAATTGAGACAGATCACAAAATAATGAAAATATGTACAAAGTTGATGTGACTACAACTTCACCCTAAACTACTTTCACCAAAACAGTTTAACCTGAGAATGAAGTGTTTCCACACTATCACATTTCTATGTTCAGTGAATCATGAAAATGGGGTCAAAGCCCTAATTTGACATGCAAATTAGAGAGACCACATTATAAGGAACATGTGTACTAATATTGAAGCTGATTTGGCTAAACTTCACCCTAAACTATCTTTACCAAAAATTTTAACCTGAGAATGAACTGTTTCCACACTATCATATTTCTATGTTCAGTTAACCATGGAAATGGGGTCAAAACCCTAATTTGCATGCAAATTAGAATGACCACATTATAAGGAACATGTGTACTAAGTTTCAAATTGGTGTGACAACAACTTCCCCCTAACCTACCTTCACCAAAAACTTTTTGGACGGACGGACACACAGACTGAAAAAATATACTATCGTAGGTGGAACTTAAACAAGAGGCTCCCAGGAGCCTGAATCGCTCACCTGGTCTTTAAGGTATAAAGGTCTCTCTTTTTAGCAATTACCCATTTAAAGGCCCATTTGTCAACTTCCATCAAATGGGGTAATAAATAAGCACGATGTAAATGGACAATTGTGGCAAAGGACAATAATCATGATATAAACAAGAGTGAAAAGTTTACCTGATTTTGCAGGAAATGACATGGAAGTGAAAAAAAAAATGCTAAAACCTTGAGTATGGTCCCTCACTCGGCACCAAAGCTCACGAGTACATCAATGAAAAAATAATTATTGTGAATTGAATGTTGATGAAATATTCAAAACATTAAACAGAATTTCAATAAAAATAATTTCAAGTAGCAATAAAATATAAATAAACAACATCCTGATTAAAAATGCTAAACTTGAATATATGTGAAAATCAGAAAAAAATTAAATTTCCAAGGGCAATAACTCTAATATAGGTTGTCTGATTGACCTGAAAATTGGCACAGTGATAGATTTTAATTAACTGAACAACTTTTATTCTTACATTGATTATTTATCTCCTTTCACAATAATTGCACAAAAAGGGAAAATCTGCAAACAAAATTGACATTTTCAAGGGCAATAACTCTAACATGGTATGTCTGATTGACCTCAAATTTTGAACATTCATAGATCTTTATTAACTGAGCAACTTTTGTTCTTACATTGATTATCTATCTCTTCTCATTTTCATAATAATAGCCTTGAAAAACGAAATATTGCCAAATTTGACATTTAAAGGGCAACAACTCCTACATCAGTTGTAAGATCGTAACAAAAATTTGCACACTGGTAGATCTCATCGTGCTGAACATTTTGACCCTATGTCAAAATTTTGATATCTGCTTTCGTTTTCAAGTTATTTGCAGAAAACTACTGATGGACCCCTATGTTCTATTTATAGTAACGACAGCCATGTTTTTCGACATTTCAAAAATTTTAAACGATAGAAATTTTCCAGATGCCCTAAAGAACAATTCTGCAAAGTTAGGTTGAAGTCGGTCCAGTAGTTTAGGACGAGTTAACGTTTGAAAGTTTACAGACGACGACGACAGACGACGACGACGGACGCCAAGTGATGGCAATAGTTCACATGGCCTATGGCCAGGTGAGCTAAAAATTGATTTTGATAAGTTTTTCGACTCTTAATCGATGATTTTCTATTGTCGTTTTTGAAGCCTGCAAGAATGCGAAGCCATCTTGTTTAACTGAGATTCGAGTTGACATGTATAGTTAATTAGCCAGTGTATATTGTAAATATTGTAAAATAAACAATTTTATTAAGTTTAATGTTAATTGAATGTAATAAAAATGTTGAACTCTCTGCCATATTCATAAATGAATATGTTACCAGACCCAACAACGAGGACGTGGTTCTACTTCTTTTTTTTAATTTTTTATTTACTTTTACTTTTTTCATATTGAACAAGAGGCTCTCAAGAGCCTGAATCGCTCACCTGGCAAACAATGCACTATCAACTAAATCTCATCATCACCATTCACTAAGGATACCATGTTTACTTTAAAAACGAAATATTGTTGAAATCCGAGCAAGTGTAAAAAATGGCGGGAAAGTGGCAGCCATTTTAAAAATGGCCGTCCAAAACAAACTTTCATCATCACCATTCAACTTGGGATACCATGTTTACCTTGAAAGTAGCTTTCGTCTTCATTTTCTTTCTATAATTCAGGAAAAAATAAGCAAAAACAGCATTTTGACCCCTATGTTCTATTTTTAGTAAGGGCGGACATGTTTTTTGACTAATCAAAAATCCAAGCATTAGCTTTTTGCAGGATACCCTAAGGAACAATCTTACCAAGTTTCATTTGATTTCGAATAGTAGTTTCAGAGAAGAAGATTTTTGAAATAATAACATAAAAAAAAACCAAAAAATGTCAAAAAAGGGCAATAACTCTAACATCAGTTGACAGATTTTCACGCAAATCAGCACACAGGTAGCTCTCATCATGCTGAACACTTTCAACTTGCCAGAATTTGCCGTAACCTAATGATTTTTGAGATATTTGCGAAGAACTGTTGTTTGACCCCTATGTTCTATTTTTAGTAACAGTGGCCATGTTTTTCGACGGATCAAAAATCGAAGCATAAACTTTTTGCAGGATACCCTAAGGAACAATCTTACCAAGTATCATTTGATTTTGAATAGCAGTTTCAGAGAAGAAGATTTTTGAAATAATAACATAAAAAAAACTGTTGTTTGACCCCTATGTTCTATTTTTAGCAACAGTGGCCATGTTTTTCGACGGATCAAAAATCGAAGCATAAACTTTGTGCAGGATACCCTAAGGAACAATCATGCTAAGTTTTATCCAAATCCATTCAGTAGTTTCAGAGGAGAAGATTTTTGAAATAATAACATAAACTAGAGGCTCTAAAGAGCCTGTATCGCTCACCTGCACTGAACTTTTCATCTTGAGCAGGACTAAAGATTTGGCTGGTTTTTCTATAGGATTCTATGTTAAACTAAGTTTGGCTTTGGGAGCCAAGATGGTTCACAGTCTAGGTCAATGGACACATTTCTAAAAGAGAACCATCTAAGGACCATTGCTACCAAGTCTAGTTCTAATTGGCTTACTGGTTTCAGACCAGAAGATTTTTGAGTGAATTTCCAATAGGGTTAAACTAAGTTCGGCTGTGTCGGCCATCTTAGTTCAAATTCCACGAAATCAGACAATTCTGAAAGAGGACCATTGCTGCAAAGTCTGGTTCCAATTGGTCAAGTGGTTTCAGACAAGAAGATTTTTCGATGAATTTTCCCATAGGGCCTTATGTTAAACTAAGTTAGGTTGTGGCAGCCATCTCGGTTGACAGTCCAGGTCATGGGACACAATTCTGAAAGAGGACCATATAAGGACCATTGCTGCAAAGTCTGGTTCCAATTGGTAAAGTGGTTTCAGACAAGAAGATTTTTCAATGAATTTTCCCATAGGGCCCTGTGTTTAACTAAGTTTGGCTGTGGCTGCCATCTTGTTTAACAGTCTGGGTCATCAGACATCATTCTGAAAGAGAACCTTCTAAGAACCATTACTGCCAAATTTGGCTGAAACTGGCCTTGTAGTTTCATAGAAGAAGATTTTTGAAATTCATCCCCCCCTTTTTTTTCTATTTTTAGAAACAGCAGCCATGTCAGTTGCCAGATATAAGTTTGGAAAGGGGCCATCCAAGGACCATTCCACCAAAGTTTGGTTCAAATTGGTTTAGTGGTTTCAGAGGAGTTGATGGAAAATTAAAATTCCCATAGGCTCAATGTTAAACTAAGTCCAGCCATGGCGGCCATGTTGGATGGCGTTCGGGGAAACTGAACACATATTTTAAAAGGGGCTACCCAAGGACCATTCCACCAAAGTTTGGTTCAAATTGGCCTAATGGTCCCAGAGAAGATAACGAAAATGTTAAAATTCCCATAGGGTCCAAGGTTAAACTATGTCCAACCATGGCAGCCATATTGGATGGCACCTGGGAAAACCGAACATAACTTTTAAAGGGGACCATCCAAGGACCATTCCACTTAAGTTTGGTTCAAATTGGTTCAGTGGTTTAAGAGGAGTTGACGAAAAAGTAAAATTCCCATAGGCTCAATGTTAAACTAAGTCCAGCCATGGCAGCCATATTGGATGGTGTTCAGGGAAACTGAACATATATTTGTCTACAATAATGGTATTTCATATTTGAAAGATAAAATGTTAAGGTCATTATATCATATTTTAAAGCTACTTTTAACAACTATATACTACAATTTACCAAAAGTAGTAATTTTATTTATTGAAAAATTTCTTTGCAGAAAAAACTTAACATATATCTGAAGGACAGGTTTAGTATGTGTCCGTGGCTAGACACACAAACCGATGTAGAGTTTAAGGTATCAAAATATAGTTTGCAAAATGTTAGAATTAAATTGGTCTATAAAAATGTAATTGATTTTAACTTAAAGTGGAGGTTAAAAAATTTGTTTTGACACATGTAACTCAGGTTGTGTTTTGATGATCCAAAGAACTGGCTAGGTAAGGCTGCAGCCTTAGACCTCAGTATTGCTTTTACAAATTTTGATAAGTAGGATTTTAAGTGAATAGGATACAGTAGCAGGGGATGTAATGATGTTGCCAAGAGATATACACATTGTGACATCATTAACTTAACCTTCAAGAAAAACCCTTGTACCGGTTCCTAAAATTTTTTTTTTTCTCTCCAATATTTCTACAGTAAGAACATGAAACCAATCTTTTTTCTTTTGCAAACTTAAGTCTATTACTTCAAGACAATTATAATAAAATTTAAAGAAAAAATCAGTAGAGGATTTTTTTACATGGTAACATATGCATCTAAAGTTACCTAATTATTATCATTATTTGGCTAACATTTGCTAATTTCCTAATTAATTTATCAATCTTTTTCAGCAATTGTTTATCAGAAAATATTGTCTATGTATTGGGAATATTTTACAAAAGACCTGGTAGTGATCTTTTTTTCATTCAAATGCAAGCCACTTTTTTTTCTGACAGTCTTGAAAATTTTTTAAAAATTAGGATTTTACAGCTCAAATATTCCAAAATCTGTGTAAAATGTCTTAAAAACTAAGTCATGAAGGTATGTTTTTCTTTGCATATTTGAAAGTAACACATGAAAAATGACCTTCTGGTAAATTTTCATAAAAAATCAGTAGAGGAACCTTATTATTGTACTGTATTCCCGATGTAACCTTTTGAGGTTAAAAATTTCACACCATCCCTCATGCAATACTCCTGTGCTATCTGAGTAAACTGCACATACAAAATGACTAAATACCAGGTATATGAAACACACTTTTTACATTAAAATTTTAAATCTCTGCAATTGAATTTCAGTTGTATGGATTATAACACAATTGTGTTGTGTATTTTAATATTTGTTGCCAGATTCAATTGAATTTTAAATAATTTAATATTGGATGTAACGCATCATTTCATTTGTCTAATTTTTTTTGTCTATCATATCATTATTTTCTACTATGACGTCATTAAAGGGAATCATGCTTAGCGGATTATTTAGTGTGTACCACATGATTGAGGTTATTTCTTCATAAACTGAAAAAAAAATACAGTCAATCTTTAAATAAACTGACAAATTGATAGTTTTTTTTTAATTTAAAAGTTATTTGTTTTAAAATAAACTTTTACTCTTCAAATTCATTCTTAAAATATTTTTTCTAATATTTTATTTATTATAGAATGAGATTAAAAGACTATTGCGTGTTGATGGGCTTGGTGGGAATACCCATGCAATAAAAATACTCATGCAGTGGGCTTTAAATCGTTTCACTGATTTTCGGAATCAGTTACGAAGACGGGTAAGAATTAATAGAGAATATTATTTGCTAAGAGAGTTTTGTCAATTTACTGTAAGATGAAACATTTGGAATACAAAAAGGTGTTTTATGAATACCGCGAATTACTGGTACAAAGAATTACATTGTCGTGTCCCTTTAATTCATTATAACAAGTTTTACTATACTTCTTAGCTCACCTGGCCTTTTGCCATCACTTGGCACCTGTCGTTCGTTGTCGTTCAGGGTAAACTTTTCCTTTTAAGATCTTCTCCTCTGAAACCACTGGGCCAATTGGGACCAAACCTTGGTGGAATGTTCCTTGGATGGTCCTCTTTCAGAATGTGTCCAATGACCTGGAAGATCAACCAAGACGGCTACCACAGCCAAACTTAGTTTAACAAAGGACCCCATGAAAAATTCATTCAAAAATTTCCTGTCTGAAACAATTGGGCCAATTGCAACAAGACTTGGCAGCAATGGTTTTTATATGGTCCTATTTCAGAATTTTGTTCGATGACCTGGACTGTCAACAAAGACGGCCGACATAGTTTAACGTTGGACCTTATGGAAATTTAATTAAAAAATCTTTTTTCTGAAATTACTGAGCCAATTGGAATCAAATTTAGCAGCAATGGCATGGATTTTTCTACCATTCCGCAGGGTCCGGTAAAAGGACCCATTCCCAATGGAAATTATTTCAAAATCATGCAGAATTCCCAAAAATGTTAACTTACCCCTCTAATTTTGGTTCCCAATTGACCAAAATTTTTCCAAAAATAGGCCAAAAAGGGTCCTTCCCAATAACCCTGGATAAACCCCTGAATGGTCCTTAGATGGTCCTATTTCAGAATTGGGGCTGTTGACCTGGCCTGTCAATCAACATGGCCACCAACATAGGACCCTATGGGAAAAATTTAATTTGCAGATCATTATACCTTAAACTTGGCCATTTGGAACCAGACTAATGGCAGCAGTGGTCTTCTTTCAGAAATTTGTTTGATAACCTTGAATGTCAACTAAGGGGTCAACTGAGAAGGCCACAACAGCCTAACTTTGTTTAACAATGTAACTGTGGGAAAACCAGCCAAGCTGACGCTTAAATTTTCAGTCCTGCTGAAGGTGGGCAAGTTAAATCAAGGTGAGCGATACAGACTCTTGAGAGCCTCTAGTTTATTAACTAATCTTTTATCATCTTACATTTCCTCTGTCCATACAAGACAAATAAAAATAATAGAGAATGAAAACGGGGAATGTGTCAAAGAGGCAACAGCCCTACCAAAGATCAGAAAACAGCCCGAGGCCATGCGAGAAAGTCCCGCACCAAGATGTGGGCTTCAGCTGGCCCCTGAACAATAATGCATACTAGTTCAGCGAAATGGATGCCACACTAAACTCCAAACCATACAAATGAACCAAAATTTAAAAAAACACGCAAGACTAACAAAGGCTAATGTATGGCAAGCGGTTTTACTATTTATTCTAACTTCAAGATATCTTATATAGTTTATAAACTGCATTTTAATTGGATGAACAGAGTAGAGGAACATTGATTATACTGTATAACCTTGTTTGGTCTTGTGACGTCACCAATGGATTAATCTGCCACTTAATGGTAAATTCTTATAGTACTATACCATGTCATTATTGATGCTTTAATCAAGGAATCATGTACGCACTTCTGTTTGGAAATTCAGTTATAAGGAATCTTTCCAATTTTTGAACAGGTTATACATTTGTACTTCAATAACCTTGTGTGGGTCAGTTTACGGCATTCATAAACTGCTTCACGGTTTATTATAAGTAAACTGACCCAAACCAGGTTAAAACATATAATCTGTTAAAAAATTGGAAACATTCCTTAAATAAGCCAAAAACTGCAGTTTTACCCCTGTGTTCTATTTTTAGCCATGTCGGCTATGTTGGTTGGCAGGCAGGGTCTTCGGACACATCTTTATCTCACCTGACCTAAAAGGCCAGGCCAGGTGAGCTATTGCCATTACTTGGCGTCCGTTGTCTTAAAATTTCCTTTAAAGATCTTTTCCTCTGAAATCACTGGGCCAATTGGAACAAAAGTTGGCATCAATAGGTGGTCCTCTTTCAGAATTGTATCTGATGACCCGGTCCGTCATCCAAACTGGTGTCAGAGCCGAACAAAGTTTAACATAGGACCCTATGGGAAATTTACTGAAAGATCTTCTTGTCTGAAACCAGTAGGACAATTGGAAAAAAAAATTGGCAGCAATTGTCTGAAAGATATTCTTGTTTGAGACCAGTGAGCCAGTTGATTTGACAGCAATGTTCCAGGCTGCCAGTCAAAATGGACATAGTCCCGGTGAGTGATACAGGCTCCTGGGAGCATCTAGTTTTAACTAGATAGTGTAATAATAATGGTTGTAGCCAGGTTTGGTTCAATTAAGCTTAGTAATTTTTTGTAAAAGACGGACGAAGAAAGCAAATTGATGAAAAAAGCACACTTGACCCATTGGGTAAGTAAGGTGAGCTAATAATGCCATGATAAGCAAATTACAA
Organism: Mytilisepta virgata; assembly: GCA_028015205.1. Classification (NCBI taxonomy): domain Eukaryota; kingdom Metazoa; phylum Mollusca; class Bivalvia; order Mytilida; family Mytilidae; genus Mytilisepta; species Mytilisepta virgata. The sequence goes on along the minus strand of CM051514.1, from coordinate 46,615,020 downwards.
TAGAAAACGACTTGTCTGATTTTTAATGAAAATATTGTAGATTATCAATGAAGTGAAGAAGGGAACAGATTTAGAAGCCTGCAGTATAGAGGAATTTTCAAGGACACTCCTGGGAACATACTGCAGTGCTGGGCAAGATGTTTGTTCTCAAGAAAGAGTGCAGTTTGCTCTTGTTTTGGTGAGTAAATACTTCAGTGAACCAAATAGACAATAATTTCAAAAATTTATTCCATGCTAGTTATAAAAAGGAAAAATATACCTAATGAGCAATAAAAGAAAATAATCCATAGGACAGACAAACCCGGGAAGACAAATGAACAACCACAACAAATAAACACAGAAAACTGAAAAACAATGAACAACATAAACTCCTATAAAAACCAGGTGCTCCAGAAGGGTAAGCAATGAGGAACCAGAGTGAGTTATCTTTTCTTAACCAATGTAGGTAAGGGAGATAATTAAATTCTCTCCCTTTTGTCCTGAGGCTAAAAGGGAGACAAAATTATTATCTCCTAAACTACTAAACCAATTGGAACTAAATTTGGCAGCAGTGGTCACGTTAAGTTTATTTTATGAGGTAACTCCATCCCTGGTACATCAACCAAGATGTTTGATGTATACCAATATTTAGTTTTGCTTTATGTGGGCATAACCAATCCTGGTGAGCAATACAGACTCCTTTAACAATCTCCTTATGGCCTATGGATGGCAAATTATCAGCTAAGATTTTCTTTTTTCATCGACTGCCATACATTGTCAAATAATTAGATTTTTCCATATCTCATATGTACCACGCATTCTTTTATCAGAAGCTGTAACATGTGAAATATTTTTATTTTAGAGATCTTTCCTTCATAAGAAGAAACTGATATTATCAGAAAGTGACAGTCTTGAATGTTATCCAGATTTCTGGGTAGCATTCAAAGAATACCACTTGCAAGTTGTACAGAATGAAGACAGCGACAGATGGGAACGCTTAAGGGCCATTGATTTGAGACGGGTCCAGAGGCATCAGCAGAACGGTAATTAATGCATTGAATTAAGATAAATGAGTGAGAAGTTCCCAAAATTTTATACCAATCAAAATTGTTTTAAAATCTACATTAAGATGCCATTCAAATCATTTTATGTTTTCAGAATACAAGTTCTGATCCTTGAGAGGAAAATTAAAATTGTTATTTTCCATCCATCATTTCCAGGTAATTGGATGAGTGCTTTCAGCAGAATGTCAACAGATTTTCCGCCTCTAAATGTAGTCTGACATTAAATTTGTAAATAATTCTGTTTTTCTTATCTTGTTTTTGTGGTTGGTCCAATATATGTCTGTGTAATTTATATTATTATTTCCAACACATTATTGGATTAAACATACATAGTGTCCTCAGTTATTTTAACTGTTCACCTGTCAACATGTGGAGGTCGTATAATTCTGTACTTAGCAAAGCCTTTTTTCCATACATGAAGATATCTGAAGCTTCAGTTGTGAGAATAATGGATTTCTGCAGTATGATTTATTTTAAGCAGTCAAAAACAAATAACATGATATAATAATGTAATACATTAAATTATTTAATTTTGCAATAACTTGAGAACTGAAACTTAACAAAATTTTCAGAGATTAATTTATGATTTCTCTGTCACAGCTGTACTGAGATACCTGCTCATATATGGGAGATAACTCCTATGAATTCTAAAAGTAAACATTGTGAAAAATGTATTGAAAGGGCTAAAGTTTTTCTCATAAGAAATATGTTTTTTTTAAGGATACCGACTTTTTATTTTATGGAAGGAAACCTAATAGAGAATGTATCAGAAATCAAAATGCCATAATTTTTTTTATTGATGATAATGAACAACTTTGTTAAGGTCTGTTATTTTAACCTACATAAAATGTAATATTTTTAGCAAATGTAATACTGTGTAAGTGATGAACTCAGAAAAATGGCTATGATGTCATCCTTGGCACTTATAAATTAATTTATATTACTTATGAAAGATTGTAATTTTATTTTATTTTTATGTTATTTAATGTGTTTGTTTTATGCTTGTATGATAGATATTAAAAGCTCATCTATTTTTTTTTTAGAATGTGAATCATGATAGAAAGACAACAATGGACAAGTAACAGACTAACAGATGGACATTTTTCATTAACTTTATATAATAAATGTCTTAAAATTTAATTTTTATTGTCGACTTAGTATTATCATACAATCTAAAGGTGAGGTTTGCAGACCAGTATAATGCCAGAGGTCTTTTAAGAAAGCACTATCCAAACAGAAGCTGTTGATATGGATAATGCAATATTGTACAAAAATAGACCAAAACCAGATTCCCTGGAATGATTAAGAAACAAATTACTGATTTCGATTGTAAGGCATATCTTTGCTGCTTTCTTCTTACTTAACAATTGATCTTAAGAAACAAGGGAAATAACTGTCAATTTCAACACATTCACCAGAAAATTGTATAGAATAACACAATTCACACAGAGAATATAAAATTTATCTAACCCTTGCGTAAATGTGGGTAAAAACGCATGTTTTTCATATGTGGTATTATACGTGCGTAATATGCATGTATCTAACCATACGTTATACGCATGTATGTAACCCATGCTTAAAAACGTACGTAAAACATACGTTTTACGGACGTTAAAAAACGCATGTTTTTCATGCGTGGTACTATACGTGCGTAAAACATGCGTTAATATTCACATGTTTAACGGACGTTTTACATCCGTAAAACGCCCGTTGCTATTTTTCCTGTGTAATATGTTCCCTGTAAAAAATGGATTGAACCCTTGAGACAGAGATCTGAAAATTTCGGCCAAATTGACCACGTAGATCTTGTGTTATTGAAACACCGCACATTGAACATTGAATTGTAATTATAAAATTGGTATAGTATTATTATGGGATGATAGAATTATCGCACTTTGAAAATCCAAAATGTTTTTAGTTTTTAGTAGTATTGTATTGTTTGGGTTGTACGTTGTTAGGCCGTCCTAGATGGAACCGAAACTATGTTTCCTGGATTACTGATGCGCGATGCGAAACATTTACAAAATTCGATTTCAGTTGTACGCTAAGCATGATGTTTTGTATTAAAACAGGAAAACATGATTTTATTTTCTTTTTTGTGTGACTTTGAAAATAATAAAATTTAAATGATTATTCCTTGCGATTCAGACTTAGCATCGTAATAGAGTACTCTTGGGAATTAGGCCTGAGTAATTATCAAAATAAATAAACAAATAAACAAAAGTGAAAGATAAAAGGCTTATCGTGTCGACTAACTAGCCTTGATCTCAAGCACAAATGGAGATGTTAACTGTGTTGTGCTCATGATCAAGGTTACTTAGTTTTTTATGTGTCTATCTATCTATTGGTAAACGAACTGTTTGCGACATTGTTATTTTGTATTACTAATAATAAGTTGCCGTACAGCCTTGGTGTGTGCAGACACTACATAACAAGATCCTTAAGTCCATACATTAAAACGTTCTTAAGAAATTCATCAGAAACAAAACAAAATGTCTAAAATAAAACAAATACACTTAAAATACCGAAAGAATGAAGCTTTGGTGTTTTCTATCGCCGATCATTTACTGGCTAATAAGAGAGGAACTGATTACCCTACTGAGGCTCCTGAGATTACTCGCTTGTGTTTTATTGTGGTCATGTTGTTCATTCTTTAGGTTTTAGGGTTGTTTTTTTGATACTCTGTTTTTCAATTTCGATGTCTTGGCTTTCCTTTACCTCACAATGGTTTATATATCCACTTTATCTCACAATGGTTTATACCTTCACTTTACCTCACAGTGGTTTATATCTCCACTTTACCTCACGAAGTTTTATATCTCCACTTTACCTCACAATGGTTTATATCTCTACTTTACCTCATAATGGTTTATATCTCTTCTTTACCCCACAATGGTTTATATCCCCATTTTACCTCACAATTTTTTATATCTCTACTTTACCTCACAATGGTTTATATCTCCACTTTACCTCACAATGGTTTATATCTCCACTTTGAACTTTCAGCTTTGATATCAGGGTTAAAAAATTTATACGCACCGTTCGATTACATATTTGATGAACAATACCCATCAACCAATTTATTTTCTAGATCTTACACCGGATATGAAAAACCTAGTAGGTCATCATTCCAGACAACAAGGTTTACCCGTAGTTTGTGATGGGTTCGGTGTTGCTTTTTTTTTATTTTTTATTTTTATTTTATTTTATTTTTTTTTTTTTTTTGTTATTTTATTTTATATGTTACCTTTTTAGTGCTTCATCTTGTTTGATCTCATCCTTGTTTATACCGTTGACTTCTTCAGATTTTGACTGATGAACCCTTTAGATTTTTCTCAACCTATCTTACATATTAAGTAAGAAAGACAGCATGTAATTATACACAAATAAGACATTTTAATGATTTAACATTCATTATGATACGAGCTATTAACGACCAATTCAAGTACAACACAGTGCTGACAGGTTAAAATTAATTATGCAATAGAAATTACAATTTGACTTTGACAGTTGTTAAATGTTGGATTAATTAATTACTGTCACAGGGAGACGTTTTGAAGCTGATACAACATACTATGACAGACTTTAATAGTAGATTAAGATAAAAACTAGGACATGCGTTAAGTATCAGTAAGTAAAAGTTGTCAACCAACGCCTTTGGTTCAAGGTAACCACAAACATGCTTTTTAAACAAAAGAAGTGCTTCAGAGAAAGTTAAAAATAATATGAAATAATATTAAAGCACAAATATTGATGAACTTTTCTAGGCAACGCCTTGTATTCAAGATAGATATACCGAAGGGACAAAACAGTTGAAAAGGTCCTCAAATTCGAAGTCTAAGGAAAAGGCAAAGTCAGGAGATGAAACATAACAAACAAACGCCACAAGGATACATACATAACCAAAAGAATAAAACAAACGCATAATAAACTAAAACAAAACTAGAACAAGACATCACAGAAACTAAACCACTAGCATTGTGAACTCCCATAAAAACCGGTAGTGACATCAGGCGCTCCGGAAGGGTAACCATGTCCTGTCCAGTTAACGACACCCGTCACATTGCACGTTGGAACAAATCCACTGACAAGGATAACAAACACTACAAAACATGCATCCGAAAGAAATAGAATACAAAGTAATCTAAGGAAATATAAAGCAATATTAACATTTGACACTAAACTGCCTTTTTAAGAATGTGATGTCAAAGCAAAGTTTATATCTTAGTATATAAAGGAATATGCCAATCCTATCGTGAATCGGTATTTATAAATATTGTTCAACTTCTTTTCACTTGTAAATATTGATAGTGGATTAATAAGGGAACTAAAAGAGCGAAAAAAAATATAGGTCCGTGTGCTCGTTTTAGAGATATAAGTCATTGAAAATTTGGCGGGAAAAATATGCTCTCTTGGTTTTACATAGCTTTACCATTGAACAGTTTTATTTCTCAAATACCATTAAATAATAACAAGGATTTTATAAGAATTTTGAAAATGGCTTATTATTGTGCATGCAAAAGATTTATGAAAATGAAAATGGGCGTGAGCGGGAAAAATAATGTATGGCATTCAAATGGATAAAACCAGATGATTCTGAACATCTGACAAAAATTCATAAAACATGACAAGTGAACATCCTTAACAGATCTTTCAGTTCTCACTTTCCTAATTTTCTTTCAAATAAAACTGAATATTTACTCGTCATATATCTATATATATATTTATATACAGTGTACCTATTCAATATATCTATTTGTATACAGTGTACCTATTAAATATATCTATTTCTATACAGTATATCTATTTCTATACAGTGGATCTATTCAATATATCTGTTTTTTATACAGTGTACCTATTCAATATATCTATTTCTATACAGTGGACCAATTTAATATATCTATTTCTATACAATGTACCTATTCAATCAGATATATATTAAGAATGTATTATGAATGATTAAAAGACAAGCATGTGCTAGTAAGTATAATTTTTGTTGAAAAGAAAAGTTGATGAAGAAACAAACCATAAAAACATTACAGAGATAGTATTTGTTTAAATGTCGTAAAACAAATTAGTATAGATTCTAGATGAGATCGAAAACTTTATGTTCTTACTCCCAAGTCATTTCTGAAGAATAACTTCAGAGAATCATACATCCAGCTGCATTTTCACACTTATTCGAAATGTAAGAAATGGAATATTTATTTCACAATGATATGAAAAAGCTTATTTAGAAAGTAAAGGATACATGCCAATGACAAAAACAGTCTTGACATCGGACAGACGCAAATAATATGAGGTATGCTTAAACTAGTTTGTTGGATCGAAAAAATTCCCCAATTAATGGTCAAGGCTAAAATAAAAAGACAAATCGATACAGTAAAAATCAACAGGAATTGTACCCAATCGATTAAAAAACGGTAACTTTAAATTAATACAAAGATACAAGAAAGAAAAACAAAAGAGATACAAAATGTATAACCAAAAAATACTTGCATTAGTGGAAGCTCAGGACATAAATATGGTACAATATCAAGCTTTCATCGCCAACTATCGTTGAAGAATTGAAGGCACAATAGAGATGAACCGCTAAGAACCAGACGAACGGACGAATGCATAACTCTACCTATCTAATAGAATTTATTTTTATCCGTTTGCTCCTTTTATTACCTCTATTAGATTAATCAATTATTGTAAATTAATTGAATATCTGAAATGTATGTGCATTATTTTGTTTTTCAACATAAAACCATGATATTTTTATCCTGCATATATATTTAGAGTAGGTAAAAAATTGTCTACAAGTTATAATTGTAATTTATACATCTGATACACACCTTAGGAGTATTTAAAATATGTAAACATAAGTCCCGAGTCCTATTATTGAGCCGACTCCAAATCCCCGCCCACCGTCTTGTTTAATAAAAGTTTATAAAATATAAATTTGAAAAAATAATGATTCTGTCAACGGGATTTCACCATAACAAAATTACGAAGTTTTATGTGTATCAGAAAAGATTTATGGTACAATGTTTGTTTTTAGTTCTCATGGGGACACGTCAACTTATACCGAAGTACCTTCATTCAATTTCTATGACTAATTGTTGTATTTTTGTTTCTTTTTTTTATATAAATAATTCGTTTATAAAGAATGACTGTTTTTTTTTTACACTGAGGTGAAAAAGAAATTTTGGCTGTCACACTATGGATAATCTGCCATGCAGTGACAGACAAAATTTGTTTTACATTCGCATTTCTCTAACACTCTGGGGGGCCTCAGTGGCCGAGTGGTCTAGATAGTTCGTCATGATTACTAATGAACACTAGCCTGTCAACGCTGAGGTTATGAGTTCGAAGATCACCTCTGGCGGGGTGTGTTCGACTCCGATCTTAGTTGACAAGGATTTCCAATTTTCCTACCGAAGGTCGGTAGTTCTCTCCGGGTACTCCGGCTTCCTCCACCAATAAAAACTGACCGACGCGAAATAGCCAAATGTGCTGAAAACGGCGTAAAACCCAAACTAAACAAACAAATAAAACTAACACTCTGCCTAGACTACATGTATACGTAATATTCAAATTGAACACGGTACTTTCGATGGTGGGTGCATCGGGAGTGGTCGTCCTTTAAATTGAAAACAAAAAGCTAAGCACAAAACTTGATCGACAAAAATATTAATATGATCATGACCTTTGACCTTCAACCTTAAAGGTTAATAGGTATCTGGGTCTTATGTAGTACATGTAGAATATAGGTATATTAATTGAGATTTAGAACCATAAAAAGATGATGTTTAACACCTAAATATTTCTAGTCAAATGTGACCTTGGCTTTAACCTTATGACACTGACAATATTAAATGTCTCAATCATGTTTTCACTTAGGATATACCAAGTTCGATTAAAATCTATTGAAATATGTTGATTCTACAGTGTACACAAGGATCTACCGGCACAACCCAAAACACTCAGTCTAATGTGACTCTGATATTTGTCCTTTAAAAAACATTTGGGCTCTAAGTCTTTGATATATACAACTAAAAAGTATACCAAGTTCGGTTAAAATATATTAAAACATGTTGCTTCTAAACTGTTCATAATGGTCTTAACCCCAAAAAAAATAATTCAGAAATTTAAAGAAAACCTCCAAGTCTAAATTTCACTTTGACCTTTGACCTACGACACTGAAAAAAAATACGGCTCTGTATCTTAAATTTGTTATTACTAAAAGTATACCAAGTTTAGTTAAAATATGTTAAATATATTAGTTCTAGAGTGTTCATAAGGAAATTTTCGGACGAGCGGGAGGATGGTGGCGTTTAAGTGTCCCTTCGAAATTTCGTTCGCGAGCGGGAAATAACATTATCGTTTTAGTAATTCATTTCTATGAATGAACGAATTATTTAACTGAGATGTTGAGCTGTGTGCTGGATTAGCGAAAAGACGTGCTGATAACATCTCAGCTAATTTTCCACATTAAACGATTGTCATACTGGTATAAATTATTTTAGATGCCATCGAACAATTAAATTTAGTTTGTTCATTTTAGAGTTCAGGGGAACTCTAAAATGAACAAACTAAATTTAATTGTTCCCGAAAAATGTCGGTTTTGTTCTCTTTTGACCCCCCCCCCCCCTTTCTCTTTAATATTGTCGGGGTGGGGGAGTGGGATAATGCATTGGATTATTTTTTTTCAACCTCCCTCGTCCAGATTATTTTGATTCCCAATTTCTTATCAAAATATTTTTAGAAAAAAATAACATTCCTCAGTTAAATAGTCAGTTACCGATTTACTTTTACTAACTTGTTATTCTGTTTAAAATTTTACTGAAATTTACAAATTTACACTGAATTTTTCTCTCCTTATTAAAAGTAAAATATAAAACATTTACAAAAATGTATTAAACAAGTTGTAGAATATACACCTGTACCTAAAAATATCATGCAAGAGGTTTCTCGTAACAATAATGAATTATTGACACCATTGTTCGTCTTAATAGAACCGGTGTCCATTAACCTTTCGTCCGTTTCGGAAGACCCAGATAGGAGAAAAACCGGAAATACGATGCTAGAGATCTATAAATCTTGTTTTATTATGCTTTAAATGTAGAACAAAATGAAAGCTGTAGTCATTTAAATGTGAATTTGACTGTTTTAACCTCACTCTCTCTTTTATTTACAACCATAAAATAAATGTTTCATATTAAGGCATATACTGCTCCTGTTTCGTTCGTTCGTCGAGATAAGTTTGTTCGTCTCTATTACTCCCTAATGGATTTGACTAAACAACATGATAGACTATCATAGACTATGTCAGTCATGCAAGATGGTTTGCATAGGTCAATGTAAACTCACGTCGACCTCTAAGACTATGATTATATAAGATAAATCTATTTCTTTGCGTTCCGTTATATTATTAAGGGGGTTTCCCTTACTTGGTATAATTTCCCGGGTTGTTTTTGCACGGGTGGTTTCGGTTGAGGGTATATAAGGAATTTGTATGGGTCTGTTTGATTAATGCGACGTTTGTTACAAAGTTAGAAAGGACGTGTTGTTATATATTCCAGTTGTTTGCGTTAGCTTTCTAGTTAAAAGTATTCGGTTAGTGAAATGTCCGTTTCAGGTGATGAAATAACTGTCGATAATCATACAAATGTGCAGAAACCAAAAGATGCTAATGAGTTCAGTGCAGTAGACGCAGTAAGTTTATTCAACACCAAGATAGACATTGCTTTAGACAAACAGCGTTCCTCCATAGTATCAGAACTGCAAGAAAAGCTGCAGGTAAACACGGATATTAAAGCAGGAGGGATAAAAATCCAGTTTTCTTTCAATCAAGAGAGACTCAGCAATCTTGACCGCCTCAAAAACTTTTTGTCAAGGGGTAGCGTGGAAGTTTTCGAGTTGATCGATTCAGAGAAGAAGGCCCTTTCTCATCGTAATAAATTACTCAGAATAGCAGACCGACATGGTTGGGGGACGGTTAAAGAATACGCTGATAATGATCTTATTGACAATAGCGAGGACGCCTCCAAGTTACGAGCAGCCATTTTTAGAGCCTCCAAGAAGAGGCAGACTCCCTATGACAGAAATCAACCCACACAGTCATCTTATCGGCGTACTAGACCAGGAGTTTTCGACGGCATGTCGAATAACCAGCTTTTTCTCGGCTCTCAAAACTACGACCAGCGCCAAATCTTCACTCCAAGACCACAATTTCCAAACTACAGACAAAACTTCGCTCCAGGTGCGAACGTTACCTGCCACTACTGTAACCTGCCCGGGCATTTCGCCAAGTTCTGCCCCTAAACAGCCCAATTGCAACGTAGACAACCAGCTGCCGCTACAGTCACCAGCCCAGAACTTTACAACAAACAGTAGTAAAGTTGAGTATTCTAATTTTATACTTTTAGATGAACTATCCGAGTTTGACAATAATTTTTGTTTAAAGTCGAAAACTGTTAAAAATAGTCTTAAGAATTGTTTAGAATTTTGGAGAAATATTTTAAAACCGTCAGACTAAAACTATATTCAGACAATCAGAATTTGATTAGAATTGTTCAAGTGGGCAGTATGAAGTCACGGCTTCAGTGCCTGGCGTTCTCTATTTTTAACACCTGTCTTCTTTTTAATATTGATTTATCAGTTGCATGGGTGCCCAGACTCCAAAATTGTACAGCTGATTTTATAAGCAAGTTCTTCGATTTTGACGATTGGGGCATACATCAGCGTATATTCAGATTTTTTGAAAAATTATGGGTCCCTTTACTTGCGATCTATTTGCTAGTAGCAACAATTACAAAGTTGCAAAATATTATTCTTTATTCTGGACGCCAGGCACTAGCGGGGTTGACGCTTTCGCTCATAATTGGGCACTTGAGAATAGCTGGATAGTTCCACCTGTACATTTGATCAACAGGACTATTAGATATCTAATTTTTTGTAGAGCTAAAGGTGTACTGGTTTTACCTAAATGGATATCAGCCTCTTATTGGCGATCGATTGTTGATATGAATGGAAAATATTTACCTTGCATTGTAGACTCCGTAGAATACAAATATCCTACGAACTTTTTTACACCAGGTTCAGATAAATCTAGCATTTTCGCTACTCAGACTTTTCAAAAGTAGCGTTTTAGTATTACGTTTTGACGCTAGTAGCATTTGAATATTTTTCATGTTTATTAACGCACTTATGTTGGTTTCGAGTTAAGTATAACAAGAGAGGACTGCACTCTATATTATTGCCAAAAACTAATAATGCACGTATATTGACACGAAATATGAAATATGAAATATTTGTGGAGAACTGTGCTCCCTACAAGAGAAGACTGCACTCTCTAATTTTGCCAAACACTAGTATGGCACGTATTTTGACACGAAATATGAAATATGAAACATTCGTGGAGAACTGTGCTTCCTATAAGAGAAGACTGCACTCTGTTTTTGCCTAACACTACTAATGCATGTATATTGACATGAAATATGAATATGAACTATTTGTGGAGAACTGTGCTCCCTACAAGAGAAAACTGCACTCTCTATTTTGCCAAACACTAGTAATGCATGTATGTTGACACGAAATATGAACTATCCTGGAGAACTGTGCTCCCTATAAGAGAGGACTGCGCTCTCTATGGTTTTTGTATAAATGGAATATGACAGGAGAACTGTACTCCTATTAAAGAGAGTTTTGCACTTTTATATAGTTACAATTTATGCACGATTTCACATTGATTAATGAAAAGATTGTTTGCTTTGAGCCATCTTGCCTATACGTTGTTGTTCTTTTGTATATTCACAAATACGTGTACATATTTATATTATTTTCCCTTATGGTTAACTTTCATATGCCTGTATCATTTATTATTCTGATAATTTTTTACAGAATCTACACGCTTGGTTAGCCATTGGAAAGACCTGGAAAAATACAAGTCTCATACTAATTTGTCTGGATCTGTACACGCTCTTCCTGCCATAGTTAAAAAACGCTAGATCTACTGCAACGAACAAAAAAAATATGACTTATATTTTGAAAAATTCCGAAAATGGTGTATTCAGAACTATTTTTCTTTTTTACCTGCATCGGTGTCTTCAGTTGCATTGTTTTTAGGAGGACTTATACAACAAAAAGTTTCCGTTTCAGTTTTGGAAGCTTATTTTTATTCTATTAACTGGCAACATAAGATTTCCCTCAACATCAATCCTTGTTTAGATGATTTTATTACACTTATTCTGGAAGGCGGAAAACGGATGTTGGGCAAACCTTTGAACAAAAAGGAGCCTATTACAGAAGATATTTTGTTAAAATTAGTTCAACACTATACGGTAGAAAAACATAATTTATTATTTTTGCGCACTTGTGTCTTCTAGGGTTTTCTGGGTTTTTAAGATATAGCGAGCTAGCAACTATTCGGATGTCTGATTTGGATTTTAAATTAAATTTTTTGGAGATTAAAATTCCAAAAAGTAAAACTGATTTATACAGGAGAGGTAATTCAGTTATTGCGAAAACACGCAACGAGCTTTGTCCCGTTTTCTGGTTAAGGAAATATATTGCGTTAGCAGAGAACTCCGACGAATTTCTCTTTAGTGCCATAAACTTTATGAAAATTTCTGGCAAGTAGAAAGCTACTAATAAGTCTAAACCCCTTATTTATACCAGATGTAGGGAGATTCTACGGTCAGCACTCAAAGATATAGGTTTGGATAGTTCTCTTTACGCCCTTCATAGCCTTAGAAGTGGCGGAGTTTCGGCAGCTGCTAATAACAAGGTTCCTGACCGCCTACTCAAAGTTCATGGGCGTTGGGCTACAGACAGAGCTAAGGACGGCTATATCAAGGATAGCATTGAACAAAAGTTTTTGGTATCCTTAAATTTGGGTTTGTAATTTCCTCTTTTTCTTATAACCCCCTTTGCTATGCGATCTTTGTAACGAACGCACAACCTATTTTCTTGTTTGTTGTTTATTTTAGTTAGATCAGAAAATATTTATTTTAGTACGAATGAAATGAGGTAGAAAATAAATCTATTTCTTTGCGTTCCGTTATATTATTAAGGGGGTTTCCCTTACTTGGTATAATTTCCCGGGTTGTTTTTGCACGGGTGGTTTCGGTTGAGGGTATATAAGGAATTTGTATGGGTCTGTTTGATTAATGCGACGTTTGTTACAAAGTTAGAAAGGACGTGTTGTTATATATTCCAGTTGTTTGCGTTAGCTTTCCCTCCCTCCCCCCCCCCCCCCCCCCCCCCCCATCTAGTAGTAGCTTTGTACACTTGCTACTTATGTTATTAAATAACATGTTGGCATTGATACATATGTATGTTCTTTATTGTTTTTTGTTGATTCGTTCATTATATAAAATTTATGCGATCTTTGTAACGAACGCACAACCTATTTTCTTGTTTGTTGTTTATTTTAGTTAGATCAGAAAATATTTATTTTAGTACGAATGAAATGAGGTAGAAAATAATTGACCTTGTAAAATGGAACATCTAAATCATTTGTTATATATTTATTAATAAATACATTCTGTAACTTTCAGAACAATCAGCATAAATATTGCAACCAATTATATTGAATGATGCAAGTAAAGTCAAGAAATACCAAAAGAAATTCGAAGAAGGGGAAAATCGAAACAACTGACAAACTCCGGAGAACAACGAAGACAAGACCAAAACAATACAAGGTTATTATTAAGTCAAATATAGCCAGGGGTTTAAAAATTGTATAGAAATATATAAACAAGAAGATGTACGATTGTCAACGAACCGTATGTTTCTCTTCACTGTTTGGAGCGTGCGCAATACATTGCCAAAACAATAAGGACAATCAGCTTATTTGCCGGTATTTCGATACTAGCCCGAAATTGATACTTTAAATTTACTGTTACAAAAATGTAAATTTTTTAAAACTAAGGAGTATCTCCCTCGCATAGCTCTGTGTAGATGGGTTTGGCTTTACCCTTTTGGTCAATTTGGCATTGGTGAATTTGCTCTTTAACCTTTCGGATTATCGTTTTGGTTTTCAACATATTAGGTCTTGAGCACAACTAATGAATCGTAAATTGACGAAATGTGAATATCTTGTGCATCACAAAATTGGTATCAAAGAATGTATTAGTAGAAAACTAAAAACAGATAATTAATTTTTTTATTATTATTTTTATCACATAAACCCATTCATATATAAAATAGCAAATCACTATCCCCTGACACTAACAGATACACGTGATTTTTGTGTTCTGCCCCATCTGTGTCTTTTGGGTTGTAAATTAGGACGTTTGGCTTGCATCTGTCTTTGTATTCGTCGTGAAAACATTGAATGTATACTGTTTGGATTTGAATTTAAGTTTCTTTTTTCCAGTTTTTTATTTTTATCCTTTAATGGTACGGCTCTTGATTTACTTACTACTACCGGAACTGCTTTTGGAGACTGCGCAAGATTCGTCGATGATGTAAGTAATGATTTAACCATTGGCTTAAACTGTTGTGTAAAATTAAAATGATGTCGAGATTTAGTTTCCTTCACTTTGTCCACAAGTCGTCCATGCATATTTATGAATGAGGAAGTTTCACGTATGTTTTTCTCAGTCAAAGAATTCATTGATAAAGTTGGAAGTAGTATATTACTGGCCCAAGATGATATTGCACGTGGTTTAGTAACTGTTCGTTGATATGGTTTTGGTAAGGTAACAGTTCGAGTTTTAAACATATTCGGTTGACTATCGGCAAAAGTTCCCACAGGCAAATATTCAGAAGTAAGCTCTAATGACGGTAAGCTGTTGATATTTACTGGAAACTTATCCCGAAGCAGAGGACCTTCTGTTACAGTATATCGTTTACCTTTAATATCTGGGTAGGTCCAATTTATTTTACTTGTACGCCTAGAGGGTTGAATTTGTTTCGGAACTGAATCTTCCAAAATAACCTCTGTTGCAGATGGTTCAGGGTTAAATGATATTATGGTTGTATTTTTAACTGGTGTGTTAGAAAAATAATTAAATATGTTTGGATGGTTATTGATGCCATGTTTTAGACCAAATCCGTTCGGTGTTCTTTTCGGAATAATAAGTGGCGGATCTACTTGTAAAATGTCTGGTGAGATTACATGATTTTTTGGCTCTAGCACTTTTGATTTGAGATCTTCGGCAACTGTCGATGGATTTATAAATGTTTTAAGTTCTGATAGTGTATTTGGATTTCCAGTTAAAGAATCAATACCAATTAGAGGACGTCGAGTTTTTGATTCCAGTTTATGGATTGGTCTTAAATCATTAACAGATGAAATGAACTCGGATGCAGATGGTTCAAGCATATTATATCCGATGGGGTTTTTAGAATCAGTGTTAAAATTTATACTATCAATATTGTCTGACTTGGAGAATGCCTGATGGAAATGTAATCCGGGAACTTCGCTCATTTCTTCTTCCTGCGTACCGTCGCTCTTTGCTCTAGGTTTAGGGTTATCTACACTTTGTTCTTGAAGTGGATGTAACCCTTGTGTAATCATGTCTAGTAGTTGTTTGTCCTCTTGCGCTTGCGCAACATCTGTAGTATAACTTCCTATAAATCCTAAATCGTTTCGGGGCTGAACTAATTCTTGCGTTGCTGAAAGGCCCCATATATTTGTATCCGGTCGTCTCTTCATTGTCCGAGGTTTGTTTTTAGCTTCTTCCAAATCTTTAAACCATTTCCGCCTTTCAAAACTGTTTTGCAAGCTGTTTGTATGGGAAAGAGTTTCTACATTGCCTTGAAAACTGTCAGCTGGATAAAGCTTTTTATTTTCTGTCGGTTGCATTAGAAAATGGTTCGATTTAGTTTGTATTGTGGGAAAATTTTCATTATTATTTATATTTTCAGCAAGATTGAACAAATTTCCTATCAGATTAACGTCTGGTAAACCAAATTGTTTTACACTTCCTGGTTTAAATCGAGGCTTCGAACGTGACGTTGACGAGGTTTCTGAAGAATGAACAAATTTGGATTCCCGTCTTCCTATTCTTGATTTAAATTCTGTCCTTTTGGAAGTCACTTCATTGACTTCATGGTTTACGATTTGCAATGGACGAATGAAAGCAGAGACACCTGGTGCGTAAATTACATTATCATCAGTACTGCCGCCATTGTCAAATAAGTTATAAATAGTATGAGCATAGTTTTCACTGACTTTGCTTATCTGAGGTAGAGTTTTACTAAGTTTGGATCCCTGATAAAGTTCAGTTATAGGCAACTGAAAAAATAGTTCTTCCCGTCTTGGTTCTATTATATGTATCTGTCTTTGTGCATTTACTTCAAAAATCGTTAAAAGAAAAAGCGGAACAACCAGTAGCTCCATACTGAAAACAAAACAAAATGAACATTGATCTTTTTTATACGATTATAATAAACGACATGTTCAAACAATGTTGTTAGCGGTGTGATGAGCTCTTTCTGTAGATTTACAAATATAATACTTAAAATTTGCTCTTCAACCTTTTGAATAGTTATTTTGAGTCGTAAATCGACTAAATGTGCACATCTTGTGTATCAAAATTGGTATCAAAGAATTATATTATTATACAGTACTTAAAATGTATTTGTAAAAAATGTAAAGGAGGAATATAAAACAAATATCCTAAAAAGTAATTAATTATGAACATTACCAAAAAAGCAAATGATATCTCGTGAATATACCATATTATTTTCTCGTGGTGATATCAACATGTGAGTAATAAATAAATATAAACTCACAAAAACACTTGTATATAATTTCTGCTATAGATACATTTTTTAAATAAGAAATTTCAGGTGGTATAATCACAGTTTGAAATTCCAAATTACGAAATATGTACGAACAGTGTTTTGGAATTTTTGTCCGTTCTAAAATCTAAATGAATTGCCCTCAGCATGTTCTCTTAACTGGCAACCTTAAATATTTTTGATACTTACATTTTCGTAACATAACCAATAATAAAAATATCTTATTGATTATTTCTTTGATTGAATTAAAATAAGACATGATAAGTCTTTGATCAACTAGGAATGTTATCTCAACTTAAAATAATTTTAATACAAATGAATATGTTTACAGACATCGTGATCTGGAATGACAATTATTTCTTTATATAATTTTATTATTTTCATAAGTGAAAGAAGGTACCAAGTGACATTTTTGCAGATTTTGATTTTTTTAATATATTTTTAATATATTTATAGGTATTTGGTTTTCTAAAATAATTGGACCTATCTCACCTCTAGTTAATGATATAATCAATTATGTAATTAGGATCTACATGTATGTGCAAATGTTCAATTTTGATTGTGCAAAAAGATAGCGTTCGAGTTACTTTAGTTGAAAAGGTATCATTTGACAAATTGTCTTTGTAGCTCACCTGACCAAAATGGCCATATGATCTGTTTCCATCATTTAGCGTCCGTCGTCCATCGACTCGTCATGGTCGTCGTCGTATACCTTTCCTGAAAGATCTTCTACTCTGAAACCAATGGTCCATTTGGAAAAATACTTGGTAGCAATGGTCCTTAGGTGGTCCTCTTTCAGACTTGTAGCCATGACCCTCCCCGCCACCCAAGGTGGTCGCCAGAGCCGAACATAGTTTAACAAAGGACCATATTGAAAATTTATATGAAGATCTTCTTGTCTGTCTGAAACCACTGGGTCAATTGGAACAAAAAATGGCAGCTATGGTCCTTAGGTGGTTTTCTTACAGACTTGTGTCCGATATGACCCTGCCCCCATCCAAAATGACCACCAGAGCCGAACACAGTTTAACATGGGACCCTGTAGGAAATTCACTTCTTTCTTGTCTAAAACCACGGAGCCAATCGGGGCAAAAGTTGGCAGCAATTCTCCTTAGGTTGTCCTTTTTCAGAGTTGTATTCAAGATTGTCGCCATAGCCAAACATAGTTCAACATAGGATCTTATGGGAAAGTTCACTGAAAGATCTTCTTGTTTGAAATCAAATAACAATTTGGCAAAACTTGTGAGCCAATTGGAACTTGACAGCAACGTTCAAGACTGCTAGCCAAGATGGACATAGTCACATAATTTATTCTGCAAATGATTACGAAGTGGGCGATACAGGTTCCGGGGAGCCTCTAGTTTAAATTTAATTTCAATATGCAAAAATGTTCCAAGTTACCTTGGCTTTGAACGATGAACTGCAGTCGCTGCAAACAAGTATTAAACGAGCATCTAAAACACTGGTAAATACAATTCAACAGAAGTCGCAAAAATTAAATAGTAAAAATGAAAATATATGACTAATAATCGAGGGAACATTGATTACATTAAGATGTCTTCCTGGTGTCTTCTACAAAAGGAGTACAGTTCCCATCACAAGTATAACATTGCAATAATTTTCAAATACTAATAAACACATTTTTCATAAAATGACTGAACTAGATGTATAGTGAGCAAATCTCACAAATGTATATCCCCTGCTATGGCTACCATAGTATTAAAGAAATGGATAGGTCCATGTTTGTCTATGAGAAACCCAAATAAAAAATTTTGTTAAACCAAAATAAAAGGTGCACAATGGTAAAGTACACTGAAGATTGCCTGAAAGTTTCACAGAAAGCCATTCAATGGTGAAGGAGGAGTTGCGGACGGGGTATACCTACCCCCTTGCATTATCATATGATGGAGAAATGGCAAAGTCCGTGTTTGTCTGAGGAAAACCTCAAAAATTCCTATCAAAAATAAAATAGTTGGTGCAAAATTTCACTTTGTTCTGGAAATTCCGCGAAAGTGTTAATGAAAACGATTCACTGGTGTACCAGTAGTAACAGGTAATAGGTTCGGACGGACGGACGGACACACCCATTACTTTATATTTGTAATGCTAAGTGGGAGATATAATAAAAGTAGATAAACACAAAACAACCATTGAAAATTCAGCGTCATTGTTTAGGACAGGCATATATAGAATGTGGCGATGTTAAACATGAACGCAACCCTACCCTTGAATCCTGAGTTACTAAGCAACAGGTGGATAAGTAATAAAGAATCAGTGACAGTAATTGATTTACTTGCATTTGAAAGCCTTCCGGTAAGAAAAGAATTGAACACAAGAGAAAGTGCAAGGCTGAGAAATCTCAAACTTAAAACTTTGTAGATTATTAAGTTCTTAGCAGTTGAGAGCAGCTAAATTTTCTGAATTAAGAATTAAGAATTGATTGCCTTAATTTTTATCCAAACGGATCCAAAATATTCAACAAGAAAATAAATGGTAACTAAAGACATCGGTATAGATGTTGAAAAAAAACTTCTTTTATATCTCATTAGAAAATGAGCCAAACGATCACATCTTAAAGCAAGCTCAATACAACTCTGTTTTTTATACTCCAATAAAAATTACAAACGACCTGGTATTTACTTAATCGAGTGACACTGTTTAAAAGCATACATGTCGGCATGCAACTTATCAGTTTGATCATTTGTACTCTATGTGATTTCTCAGGACATAAATAACAAATAATATAGTTACTTATGTCAATGTCAAGAAATTTTAATGATGCAAATTATGGGGAAAAGGTTCCAGCTTTGATAATATATTCCCATAAATGTCATACGACGTGCGTGTGGAACTTTTCATTAGTGTCAGCAACTGAAATGAAGCTATAATCGAGCACGAAAAAAATGTAATACAAAAATGTCAAGCTATCAATCAAAGCATAAATACATGTTGTATATATCATTAACAAAACATGAAAAATTTATTTCAAATTTAATGTTATCCGTAAAGTTTATGGTTTTCTGAACGAAATCAAATTAAATTTAAATTTCCTAAAATGATAAAATATCATCTATGGGCGTTCCCAGAAGTATATGATCATAAATGACTGACCTGATATTGATTCTGTGCGGATTGCACCCTTCCCTGAAGCCTATACTACAGCACGACAGGTGACATTATTGTCATGTTGTAATCATTTTTAATATCTACTATGTCTTTGATTGATCATTTTAAATGTAGTTTTATCATAACAATTGCTATATACAATTTTTGTAAATATCATGCATGTTTTATTTATATAATCGTGTTAGGAAAAGTTGAAATTTGAACATTTGTGGCTTAGGGATATATTTGTTTTTGTGTAATAAACATTTTATCATACCATTTTTTGCCCTATACAGTCACACTTTGTCATAAAAGACTCGTCAGAATAGAAAAAGGGTGCATTCATATTTTTAATGGTTGAAATCACGAAGGTAATCCTTTATATATATATATATATGTGAAATGTTTATTACATTTTCTGCCTTGAGTTTTATTTTTATTTTTGTGTGCATTTATTATTATTGTCTTTATTATAACCGAAAAAAATTATAACATAACATTAATGAATATTAACCAAAATAACTGATAAAGTAGGGCGACATGAAGAACAAATAGACCAAAACGTATCGAAATGATCAAAGGCTAATATGAAATAAAGATGTATTACAAGTTACATTTTTTTTTCATTATTATTGGAAACAAATTGATAACATGCATAACAGGAATACCACAAAATAAAAAATAAATCTTCTTACCTTTCATATACTACTTCTTGTGTAAGAGACGAGTCTACAGTGACATGATTTTAGTAAAATGTAAATCTATCATTGGAGGAATATACATCTAAAACTCATTTGTTTTGAAAATGAATTTGAAAGAGACATGTATTTACCTTCATCCAATAACAATTAACATAATTACCGGAAGTGTACTTTATCTTTTACACCTTGTAATTATGTTTGGTCCTTTGTCGTGCTTATATTGAACTTGGAGATATCATATCTGAGTATTAATTATGATACATGTTTGTTGCTAATGATATTAAGTTGTCAAATCTTTGTCGAGCTACTGATATTGCATCGTAAAGTACATGCTCATTTTATTTTGAACATGTTTCATATCAACATAAACACCAAGTCCAGAGTCCAATATGGTATCTGTGAGGCAACATATTTTTGATGATTGTGCTTATTTATTCATCATTATATCTTTAACCGGTTTTCCAATACTTTGATCTCGAGCACTGCTGATGAGTTGTCACTCAACGAAATCACCATACAGTGCATCAAATTTATTTCGGTATTTTGTGATATGATTTATTAAACCAGGTTTCTTAATTCTCATCTCAGTCTGATTTGTTTGTTGTCCTGTTTGTGTCTATATTTTTGTCTTATGATATGATGGAGGGGATATAAGGAATTGCGTAATTCTTGATACAATAACCTGACGCATACGTGAGAAGTTGAAGCCAGGAAACAGAGTTGTCATCGTTGTCCTTTATAATGGAGTCACATTTAGCCGGAGAACAATCTAGAATTCACTTCCAGTTAATGACAGCTGCTATTCTTATAAAAGAAGGTGAAATCGACACTATTTACACCTCTCTGTTGGGTACAATAAGACGTTTTCATGATAAATATTACTATAAGCTACTTTTCACGAAAAGTAATCGAAATTTTATTTTTTAAACGATGTTGGTGTTTCGTCTATAATCTATATAAAAATACACACATGTAGTATATGGAGTTTGGAAGATTGAAAAAGAAAAAAAATTACTACATCCAGGGGGTTATCTTATGGCCTTCGACCAACACAAGACAAGCGCCAAATGTTGTCACAAATTCAATAAAAACACTAAAAACTAAATTTTGATCTTAAACGACCATATCTTTCTTTTCTAATCATGACTTTTCTTTATTAACACAGTTTCTGAAATTTCAATTGGGTTAAGACCAGTTAAAAAATTGTTATGTTTAACTTTGCTCATTTAAACATGTTTTGATCGGTTTCGTTTGATTTCATGGAAGATACCGTGTCTTTATTTTATTTCGGTACCTTGTCCTCGTCTGAACAAATAATGATGATAAAATATAGACTCTTTTACCTTGCGAGCAGTCGATTATCGTATTTCGACACTCGAGATAGACAAACCTTTAAATTTCGAGTTCTGGGGAGACATTTGAAGGTTAAACTTTTGAAGGTTGAATATAATAATGAACTGCTCGCGAAGTAAGGTTATGTTTCTCTAATTCTTTCCACAGGTTTAAATTTACCGAAATATATATATTTCGCTACACACTCCATATTCACACTATCAATTCTTTCTCATGACTCAACATATCAAGACGTCACAGTTGGAAACCAAATTACGAAATTTGATATCCTTGCAAAAGGTCCCAAATAACGTGATCCCCAACCTATCATCTGGAAGCACAACATTAAAATACTCATGGATGCAGTTGAGGACTATGCCAGAAAATGGGCGAAGAAAAAAAGGAAGATGTTAAAACACTTTGAAATTGGATCAAGTCGATAGAGTCATTAATTCTTGCTCGTATTCGCCACATTAGAACGTCCATGAGTTGTAAATCTGATACGTTTGTAAGGATCCTTAGGTTAGAAAGACATTGTCCTACCTTCGTGACAATTTTTATTGTACCAGCTGACAAACCTCCAAACAAAGTCGTTTTTGTCTGCAAAAGACACTACATTGAGTGCCTGATTAAGGAGATAGGTACTGAAAATTCACTTGGCAACTCCAATTATACGCATACTACGATACCAAAGGAAGATATTATCAATAATCATATTTCTGTTCTATCTTCCTTCGGTATTGCTGTAGGTAATGACAATTTTAACCTCCCTTCCATTTACTGGACACCCAAACTTCATAAGTGGCACATAAGTTGGCTCTGCCAAGTGCACTACTATAGCCCTATCAAAACTCCTTACTACTTTACTTACAGCAAATACGGAAGGTCTCAAGAGCTACTGTGAAAAGTCCTACTCAACTAATGGTGTTAATCAGACATGGAATCTGAAAAATTCTAAAGACTTTCAGGAATATCTCTCTTCTAGTGACCTACAAAACTTCATTTTTCGACACTGTATACTAAAATCTGTTTTTCGTTGGTTAATTCACCAATTTGTCTGGACTAAATAAGGTTTACAAAGATATGTCTATCTGGTATTAGGTAAGACTTATTTTGTCAAAAACAGACCGATTCTAATAAAAAGTTCTCTGAGACTGATGTTGCTTACACGCTTGAATTTATCATCGACAACATCTTTATTTGATTTGGAGTACAAGCTTTTCAGCAGACTATCGACATTCTAATGGGGACAAACTGTGCGCCGCTTTTTGTCGACCTGTTTCTGTTTTCATACTGGGCTACATTTTTATAGGGGCTACTGCATCTGAAAGAAAAGAAACTAGCCCAGTCCTTTAATTTCAGTTTCCGCTATATAGATGATGTTCTGTCACTTAATAATCCTAGTTTTAAGGATTACCTACATCTCATATATCCAAGTGAACTTGAAATTAAAGAGATCACAGACACACCCACATCTGCTTCATATCTAGATTTGTACTTGTAAATGGATAATAATGGGCGATTGAAACATGACAAACGTGGTGATTGAAAAATAACAATCGAAAGATACTAATATTAGATAAAGTAAATTTATACTATGCTGTATACGACACATTTCAAGGAGTTACCTCTCATCAGCAGCATTAAAACCGAAACATTTGGAAGACCAAAAACCAACTCATTTTAAACAAGAAGTACTAATAACCAAAAACACCGCAATAGGAAGCCAAATTTCAGCTAAGGTGATCTACCATTTGCAATACAAGGAATGAACCCTTAGTTATTTCCGGTTGTGAACTTCCCATTCCTTAGTAGTAACATATCAAGGTCTCCAGCTTATGGGGTGTGCATGTCACAGTTGATTCTTTACTGTCGTGCATGTGATTTACACGGCAACTTTCTCGGCAGTCTCGGTCGTCATCACGAATTGATTGGCCGATACGAAGTTTTTATCTCATATATGAGATTAGATATCTTCAGTGAGATTTCACCCCCTTCTGGAAATGACACCTCATTGGACTTAACACGTCACGGACGGGCTTTCACTAACTGGCAATGTGACTGGTGATGTTAACGGAGCAGGAAATGCTTACCCTTCAGGAGCATCTGATGTCATTCTCGCTTTTTAGTGGGAGTTCACATTGCTAGTGATTATTTTCTGTGCTGTCTTGTTCTCTTTTTTTATTAATTTATTATGTTTTTCTTTTGTTTTTATTCCTTTAGTTATACATGTATTATTGTGGCGTTTGTATGTTGTGTTCCATTCTCATGACTTTGTCTTTTCCTCGGCTTTCGCATTGACGGGCTTTTCCACTGTTTTATTGCTTTGAAATGTGTTTGCGGATAATTAACACAGTATTTCTGATGCATTAAATATATAACAACACATACTGAAAATAATTGTTTGTGGCTTATATATGGGTAATTATGAAAGAACTAGGTTGTTCTCTGTGAGTTTAAGAATTTTTTTCGGGTGGAGTTGACAGTCTGAGAACTCCACTTCCTATTCCGGTCCGTGCTATTCTAGTTGGCTTGGCTATGTGAGATGACCGATCCAACTGCGTCGGAAATTCAGTGAAGTGTTTGACCGGACGATTTTCCGGAAAAGTACTAAACACTGAAATGCCGTGTTGTTTGGGAAAAAAACAATTTTAAAAAATGAACAATAATTTATTTCAATTACTTTACACATATTTTCGAAACTATTTCCATTCATATATTTTTTTGAATGAATATTATTCCTCATTGTGACGTCAATATTTTTATATTGTATATTGTATTTTGTCTTGATGACGACGATGGCATATTGAACTTCGGGTCTGTTTAGTGAATTATAAATACTTGGAACACTGTGGAAAATGTGAATGAAAAACGAATCCCAGTGAGGTGAAGACAGTTTTTATTACAGGGCGTCAGTACATACCATGTTATAGTGCCACGTATCAATAAATAATAAATCGCAGTATTTGTGGTTAATGACACATCTGATTAATACTAAAAATCATTCTATATCTAAATATACATATTATTTGATTAATTTGTTTGTAAAATAGTTTATTGAACCTCTAATTAGTTTTTAAATCAAATTAAGTGGTAGAAATCAATGATACAGATTTTGATATGAGTCAAGAAGAAAACATACCACAAACGATTAATAAATAGACCAAAAATAGACATGTTGTGGTCACCACTAAATCGTTAATGAATGGAGAACATACCTCGACGTAATGTGTCTCAAGACCGAAAATATACAACAAGGAACAATAATCCAAAATTTCTTGCTGAAAAGATGCACAAACCAATATTATGCAAAAGGGAACAGTAAAAGACCATGCTTATAGGTATGTTCTTAATAAAACTCATTTTTGAAAAAAAGAAAATCTTGAGATCGCGAACACTACAATCCGTTACACAGTTATCAAAAAAAAGACAAGAAATGGATTTTATGATATTCCACATAGGGGTCTTACACTGTTCAGTGTTGTGTGTGTATAACTCCTTGTAATAAGAGAATAAATAATATAATATACATGTACATATAGCACATTTTTACCGAAATAAACATATAAACATATATTAAACAAATTGGACCACCTGAAACTTAATTTTTCGTACAAAGAATACTTAATTTGTATAAAAACATCAAACATATGTTACCGTTTTGTTGATGAAACGGAAAATGATAAATGCAGGAACCCTTTATCAGTAATCATAATGATTCTGTTTCATTGATGCAACCTTGTATGTTTCAAATGAGGAAGTTGAAGCCTCGTGGTTGCTAAAGCTGTCGTAAACTTAATGTATGGCAGTGAAATTAACTCATGTTTTAAGGTCTTACAGCAATTTGTAAGGTAACCACCAGAAGTATTGTTCACTTGTTCATCATATTCCAGTATTTTATTGGTAAGTTTCTCGTGTACATGTCCTCCACACTTATGTTTTAATTTATTATCTGTTACCAAAATTAATGAATGCCAATTAGAAGCATTAGAAAAATCTTCCCAAAAGGTAGTAGAATCCAAATGGACACTAAGTAATAGCATATTGACAGTTCTTCGTCTGAGGGAGTCGCTATATTTACTCATGACAACTCGGTCAATTTCTTAACAAAAATTACCCAAAAACGAAAACAAAAATTATGGAACACATAATCCATATTTCTAGACAGTACTGAAAATTTGGTTTGCTAAAGGTTGCATTTGAAATGTTTGATATTTTGATTACTTGGCTTTTTAATATAGTAAGCTTTATTTGTACTAGGAACGTAGTATAACCAGAAATGCTCCAATATTCACGTTTTGGAAGACAATTTGTAATCGTGGTTGGTTTCTATTCTCTGTACCTCACAAAACCAATGATGTCTTTGGTACTGTTGTTTCCTCTCAGTTATGTGTGCATTATGGATTGTAGATTTGTTAACTTGAACTGAACTGTGGCCAATTTTTGAATTCAATTTTAACATGTACATGTATATTCAAGATTTTTATCTATGATTGCTACTTCCCATGTCAAAAGTAATAACTGTTGATATTTGGAGGACTTCTCCAAGAACGCATTGGTAGGAATGCACTATTGGCCAATAAGGGGAATATTTGGTTGTTTGGGTGTCTTTTAGGTTGTAGATATTTTTTGTGTAACTTAATTCTAAATGGTGTGGTGAATGACTGTTCTGGATATATTAAATTTGGCTCCCAGGTTTGCCCTTGTGCTGAAACTATTTGTGCACTTTGGACGGTATGTTGTTTTGTAAATATATTCTGATTTGAGATCCTGTCTGGTGTTATTGTGCGCTTTGTTATGGATTCATCTTGTTTAACTTGATTCCGGTTTGGGGTTGGTTTCCATGGAAATCTTTGTTGCGTGAGCACTTGGTTTTGTAATACGTTCTGCTTCATAAGTTTTGGATATATTGCATTAAGCTCCAAGGTTTGTCCTTGTGCAGAAACTATTTTTGCGCTTTGGTCAGAACGCTGTTCTGTAAATCTATTCTGATATGAGACCCTGTCTGGCGTTATCATGCGCTTCATCATAGATTCGTCGTGTTTAACTTGTTTCCGGTTTTTCGTTGGTTTCCATGGAAATCTTTGTTGTGTGAGCACTTGGTTTTGTAATACTTTCTGCTTCATATGTTCTGGATATATTGCATTAAGCTCCAAGGTTTGTCCTTGTGCAGAAACTATTTTTTTGCTTTGGTCAGAACGCTGTTCTGTAAATCTATTCTGATGTGAGACCCTGTCTGGCGTTATCATGCGCTTCATCATAGATTCTTCGTGTTTAACTTGTTTCCGGTTTTGCGTTGGTTTCCATGGAAATCTTTGTTGTGTGAGCACTTGGTTTTGTAATACTTTCTGCTTCATTTGTGTTGGAAATATTGCATTTCGCTCCATGATTTGTCCTTCTACAGAAACAATTTGCGCGCTTTGGTCAGAACGCTGTTCTGTAAATCTATTCTGATTTGAGACCCTGTCTGGCGTTATCATGGATTTGTCGTGTTTAACTTGTTTCAGGTTTGTCGTCGGATTCCATGGAGATCTTTGTTGTTTGTGTAAAGGATTTTGTAAAACATTCTGATTCATTTGTACTTGAAACGTAGGATGATCAGACATGGCTCCAATATTCACCGGTTGATCGAAAATTTGTATTCGAGGTAGGTTTCTATTCTCTTTTCTTCGCAGAACCAATGGTGTCTTTGGAACTAATTGTACATCTGTACGTCCATGGTGGGATGTAGACTGATTCCTTTGAACTGATTCATGACCAATTTTAGAATTCAATTTTAACATATTATGCTCACTTTTGTCTTCTAGAATTTTATTAGTAATTAGATGAATTATATCCCCTAAACCTCCATAAATATCTTTCTGTCCAATAAATGTTATATTTCGAAATACACTGCTGTTGTTCATTGATTTAGTCTGTCGGTTTTCTTTGCGAATACGAGGGTGGGAATCAAATTTGATTGGCCATCTTAAATCCACTAAAAGGACGTTTAAATCACTGTCTGTAAGGGATTCTAGTAGTAGATTCTTCCCTTCACATATGAAGCTTCCATAATATAGATTTAGTATCCATATTCGTACTATTAAACCAATTGTCTGTCAAAATAAGAATATGATATCTTTTTAAACAAACACGAAAATAACATAATACATATATCATCCAGCCATTCACATGGAGTTGCAGGTTTCAAAGAATTTTCTAAGTATTTATTTAATTAATTCCATTTGTCTATGGTACTGTTCTTATGACTTGAAATTATATTACATTTTTAGAGATGTGATTCAATTTTTTTTTTTTTATAGAATTTGATGTGCTCCAATTTCCAAAGTCTAATATATATATCCAAATTGTCAATTTGACTTAAAAGTGATATGCAATTTTGTTATTGACTTATTGCACAACACAAATAATTGTTGTATGCTTGTCTTCCTTACCTTACAAGTCCCTCAAACTTTTCACATATTTCGAATATTTTCTAGAAGCAATATATCTTATGATATAAAATTTATAGTATTATTTTATTTTAGAACCGTACCTGGCTATCATATATATTATGCAATTACAAGAACTCATTATAGTTCCGACCTTCTTTAGTGTTTTTTATTTTCGGGAATTAACCAGACCAAACATTTGATTTAACATGTGACGTTGGCCTTTGTTGATCAAGTAATGTTTGAGGATGATAACTCCACGTCTATATGATTTGTTACATATAAACATTCTAAAAATCTTGATAATGTGTTTATTATATTGTCATACCATAATAAGGGTAAAAGATATAGGTGAAATAATACAAACAAAGGGAATAAGACAGTAGGCAAATGCCAAAACATCAAATCCAAATACAATCGTAGACATTATGAGAACATTTACATACATGTAGCTACAATACGACAAACACACAACCAACAGTGTAAAAACACTTACCACACCAAACAGAATGAGACAGAAACTAAATAAGAATACAATCTTTAGTTTCTATAATTATATTTACGCGCGTGTCAACTTAAGGGGATACCCAACACTCTGACTAAAATAGATTTTGCTTGTTTAATTTTCAAACAATTTTGACGAAATATTCACCTTGACCTGTTGACAAAAATGTAAATATTTCAAGAAATTTGAACTACACAATATACGGGAATAATTTCATTGGATATACACTAACTTTGATCATTGAGAACCTTGATTTCTCTTTACTAATAGTATGTGATTAAAACGTTCAGCAGATTTTAAAGAGTTAACTCCCTTAGGTGTTCTGTACCCCTTATGTAGTTAGAAACTGAGCATGTGATATTTTTGGGACGTTGCATGCTGCAACAGAAGTATCCTACCAACATTTTTGTATCAAATGCATTTTATTTACTGTATTTTGGTAGATACATATAGTCGCTAAACACAAAAACCACGTCTTCAATTTTGAAAATATTCCTCTCCCGAATGCAAATTCAAGACAGCCACTATCACAGGGTTGAGTGGAATTCTATTATACATGTTGATAATCTCACAAAAGAAATTCAAAACATACATCTAGATACATATGCTAGATGAATGTGGAATAAAAACATATAAATCGGACAATTGATCTAGATGGTCTGTCTATGTGTCCTCAACATATGACTCATCCGTAGTATCCATTACTGAAATAATTGGGAAAAATCTATACACCAAGCACGTTTAGAGCTGATTTCAAATATCAAAACATCCCAAAATGTTTGAGGACAAAAATATCAATCAATTATCACTTAATGACTGCACTATGAACCAAAGATATACCTGAGTTTTGAAATAATACTAACAGAATTTTTAGTATCACTTTTATCCCTGAATCGGCAAACTAGAAATGGGTATAGTGAATGTTAGGTTCAGGGGGTAAGTATTAGATTTTGGTAATATGGTTATTATTAAGGTTTTTGTTTGATTTAGGATGCGGGTTAGTGTGAGAATGCCGTGCGATTAAAGTTAAAGTTAGGGATAAAGGTTTACTGTTGGAGTTGTTAGGGTAAAGGTCAGGTTTGGACTGAATGTAGCAACAATAAATGACAAAAATATGGACAAGCTATTTCTGTCATAGGTTGCCAATCAAACATGTAACACACGAGACAACTATTTACTTAATAAAAACACGATCAAGATAAACAGGAACTCTTAACAAAATTACGGTGTACAATGTTTGTGAAACCGAGTGCAATTTTGAATAAAGAATTCAATGTTTTCAGGAAGCACATTCTTCCTTATTTCCTCATAACAAACTTATGTTTGTTTGACCTTAAACGAGAACTTATGTTACGGTAAAAAATATGCAAATGAAGTAGGAAGAATTACTAATTTTCATGCATGATTTATCTTCATACTAATTAACTTTTTATGCAAATATCGTAGGTATATAAATTAAAAGATCAAAGTACCCTAAAATATAAATTATGGTTTTAACTGAATATTATTACAATCTTCTCTATGAAAAAAATATGACTCAAGTTTCTATGTCAAAACAGCCAGCTGGACATTATATCATGATTGCGGCTTCCAGATATGACCTTGAACTTATCCACAATGTATTCCTTGTTTACATGTGTCACTCTGTCACACGTATGATTTTTTTACGTTTACATGTTTGGTGATCTTAATTAATATTTGATGGCTGGAGTAATTTAATGTGTGGGCAGATGAAACAGTCTGATGGACGTACGACAGAATAATCATGATATAGAAGCAGCATGCAATGAACTTTCAATCATGTTAATACGTGTAGCTCAGCACATACATTAATATGTAGATATCATTTTTTCAGAAGTTAAAACTATCTGAGATATCTTTTTTCAAAAATTAAATTTGGACATTGTTATCGTGTGGATAACGAAACGATACCGAACATTACTGTTAATAAAATCGGTATGACATTTTGAACCAATTATTAACCATTTATATTGAAAAATTGAAAGAAAAATGTTTTGAATATTTATTAACTAACGTTCTGAAATGTGAACAGATGAGACAGATTTAAGATACGAGTCTGCATGTCCTTATTGGTCATACAGCAATATACTGGATATACCCAGTAAAAGAACAACAAATGTAGGTAAGCAATGTTTTCGCTATGCCGCTGGTACCTCTGGAACAGTCTTTTGGACAATTCCAGGACTGAAAATAGTTTTTTTCACAATTTAAAAGCTTAATTCAGTCCTGGAATGGTTCGGAATATCGATGTTCTGTTTGCAGATAATTTTATTTACTGATTAGTGCTCCTTTAACTAATAGTGTTAACTGTTTCTGTATATGTTTCATCTTTGTACTGGCTGCTTTGCTCAGCTTAAAGCATGTTTTTATCTGCTATATATGTTTTAGCTATGTAATGTCTGCTTTGCTCAGCTTAAAGCATGTTTTTGTCTGCTATATATGTTTTAGCTATGTACTGTCTGCTTTACTCAGCTTAAAGCATGTTTTTGTCTGCTATATATGTTTTAGCTATATACTGTCCGCTTTGCTCAGCTTAAAGCATGTTTTTGTTTGCTATATATGTGTTAGCTATTTACTGTCTGCTTTGCTCAGCTTAAAGCATGTTTTTATCTGCTATATATGTTTTAGCTATGTACTGTCTGCTTTGCTCAGCTTAAAGCATGTTTTTATCTGCTATATATTTTTTTTTTGGCTATGGACTGTCTGTTTTGCTCAGCTTAAAGCATGTTTTTATCTGCTATATATGTTTTAGCTATGTACTGTCTGCATTGATCAGCTTAAAGCATGTTTTTATCTGCCATATATGTTTTAACTATGTACTGTCTGCTTTGCTTAGCTGTCTTTTTATGTGTCCACATGCTCATGTTTTTGTTTGTTTGTATTGTATTCGGTGAAAAGCTCATTACAGCTTGTGTTATATGTTGTAAAGGCAGCAGATTCAAATAAAGCTTTCGTATTCGTATAATAGGTACACAGATTAATTAATTGTAATCAAAACAAAAATACTAATCAAGTCTCTTCAGGTAGCAATTACCATAGTTGATCAAATAAAATTGTACATGTATACAGGTATGTATGACTATAATGATCTGAAAGATTGTACATATATTGAATCAAATGAAGTTTTGCAATAAAGAAAACATGAATATTTTTGTATACACTACACACAAAAATGTACTTTTAATATCAGTTTAACATGTTTTGTATTTAGAAAAGAATGCTTGTCAAGCATGATGCACTGCTAGCAATATATGACAGCAGATTATTGTAATGTCCACTGACCACCAGCATTGAATTCCCAAAACAGGCACCCCAACCTTTACATGAAGCATGCCTGGTTTTCCATTCAAATGTCTAATATTTTTTTACCAAATTTCTGAAGGGTCATCCAACTATCCTAAATCCAGGAACAAAAACAAAATCAAGATGGACGACAGCAAACACAACACAAAAAATATATTGCATTAATTTTCGCAAATTCTAGAACATGAACAATAATTAATGCGGTCCATGTGCATATCATAATAGGATATTATTGGGGAAAAAATGACCGTTTAAATTATTACAACTATTGTCATTCTGTCACATTTTTAGCATTAAGAAAAACATCGCAACAGTTTCTGATTTTACATTACTTTACTCTGTATTTATCAAGACGGCTGATTCGTTCCTGATTGAATTAATTGTAACATTTATCCTATGTTAATACATGTCGTTCAAATCATATTAAATCACTCTCATTTGTTTTTTGTTGATTTATTACATAAGGCTTACCAGAAAAAAACAAAGCCATCAATAGGTAGAGTTTAATCATATTGTTAATGACAAGTACAATACTACAGCTGACACCATATACCTGTCTCACATGAGAAGGGTATGGTGTATCAAAAATCCATACAAACATGTGATATAAATTTAAGCAAAGAGACAAGTGTTTTATTGCATCTTCTCGACGTCAACTAACAGTTACACCTTAAACACGGTGAACAATCTCTATAAACTCCACTGCTCGTTGAAGGCAGTCTAGAGCTAGCACCTGTTTGTATGTATTGATTCTCAGATTACGTACATATATTATACCATTTGTATTTACTTTTTTATGAAATAGTTTTATTTTATTGTCACGGTTTCACCAATCGCTTTATCTTGACCTCTAACAGGACCAATAACAAGGCATCTGCGAACAGTATGATATCCAACAATGCGACCATTTACTATAACACTATAGAGACTCCCAGGAGCCTGTATCGCTGACCTGCAGGATTCAATTTGCCAATAAAAGCAGTAATTGAACGGTTACTTGGTTTGTGATTTGGATCAATGGAAATATGTAAATATCATAATGATTGCTGATAAAATGTGTTTAAACTGGACCAAATATCACAAAAAGAGACTTTAAGAAGTGAATTTTCCCATCCTGTCCGATGTTAGGCATTGGTGACAATCTCAGTTGTTGGCATTCTTGGTCATAGGATAAATATCATTGATGCCAAGTTAGGTTCCATAATGCTCAGTAGTTTCCGGGTAGAATTTAGTTTGAATTGTCTACCTGGTCCTGTGTTGAAGTAAGTTCAGGTGTAGGAGCAATCTTAGTATTACAGTTCTTACAAACCTCCATGTCAAGCAGAACAATAATCCAAAAAGTTTAAGAGCAAAAATGGTCAAAACGACTAAAGATTTAAGCCAAAACCATCTATGGGCAGAGCTAAGCACGAGGGATATACTTCAACATTTATGTAATAGTAAATTTAAATTTATCAATTATGGGCTTCTACCAACTGAGCTGGAGGTACCCGCGCAGACTTGAAATCTACCATCAAAGGTGCCAGTAACCTTTATTATCATGTACTGGATATTAATTTCACACCATAAAGCTTTTTTTAACAATCTTTTAAAAAAGGATCTTATCTTATGAATGTCATGCAAGACCATATATAGACAGGGCATTAAGTACTTAAAATGTAGCATGACCGATGTAAGTAACACAAACCACATAAATTTAACTATTAGTGTATCTATTGCCAATCACATAATCAGTTTTGCGTGTAAAAACAACAAGAACATAAATTTGCTGTCGGCCTATCAATTAGAAAGTTACCAATGTTGCGTACAATATCACAAGATTCAAAGATTTAATATTATCCTTTTTGCATACGGTTATTCACAGGAACCCATTGGCAAGTTAGAAATATATGTAATATGAAGACTATTTCCGTAAAATTTAGACGGGAAATTTTCAATTTGATAATATTTGTACAAGTGGTACCAAACTTCCACAATTAATACATGTAAGCAGGATATAACTTGGTTATTATTTTCAGTAGTTTACATTATATTGTTGAATCAATTTATTTGAAATATCCAACGTTTTACAAATACGAGCAAAGCGAACTAACTTATATATTTAAACCACTTATGATTGAGCATTTAGATTCGAAATTCGTGCCTACTTATCGTAATTTATAATTCTTTGATACCAATTTTGATGCACAAGATGTGCGATTTACGACTCATCAGTGGAGCTCAAGGCCTAAAATAACTACCATAACTAACGGTAAAATTAAACCAGCATCAGTAAATATTCGATTGTACCAATTTTCACCAAAATGTTAGCGCTGCAATGCATATTTGACAACATATCGTCTGAAAAGAAGTGAATCGCACATTAGAGAAAGACCATACTGAGTGACAGTTACATTGTATAGATATTCTTAAGAAAATATACTCCATGATAAAAACTATGATGCACAAGAAGTGTATATTTTGTCGATTTATGACTCATCAGTTGTGCTCAAGGACTAACATTTGAAAGTCTATATAGTATAACCTAAAACGTTACAGAGCAAATTAAACTGACAAAATGACCAAATTTGAGAATTTCTATCCCCTATTGTTCAATATCTCACATGTAATTTTCAATTAGCGGAATTTTGTTGCATTAATTTGTAAATATACCCGTTGTTTAAGGTCCACAGATACATGCAATATTCAAAATAAATAGGATTAACTTAGCCAATGACGTTGAACGATCTGTATAATGTGTTAGTCATCTAGTGATAAATTCCTTTCACATTTATTTTATCTTTTCAAAAATGACACAATTACTTTTTTTTTATCAAATTACACCATCTTTAGTTTGTCGGAAATAGAAAATATTAAATTATTACTGAATTTTAAAACATTTCTTACCTTCATTATGTTTGATTGTTTGATATTTTGAAGGGGGATAAATGTGTCAGTTAATTAACCAGAACCGTTTCATTTATCATCATCAATATTACGAGACCTCCTAAAAACATGAAGAAATCATCAATTAAAATTTCACGGTCTACTTTAACTTACTTTCCGGTTTTTTCCTGATGGGAGGAATTCATTCGGCTATTTTAAAGCCGAATTGACTGATACTACAGATTTATAGAACTCCAAACCGTTCTACCAGATCAATTTTAAATCAGACTGTTCCTGCAGACCTGAGTGTTTTGTTAGGTCACATGACCAAAAGAACCATGACCATTTCAATCTTTTGCCATCGGTCGTCATTCATCGTGAACTTTAAAAATCTTTTTCTCTGAAACTAAACACTAGAAACTTGAGTGTAATGATCATGTATTTGTCTGGTCTGATTTCAGGATAGTGTCCACAGCTCGCAACATGTCTTATATACAATAACTACATTTTGTTAATACATATATTAAATGTTTACATAGTCTGTATCCCGCAATGCCAGCATTTTCTAAAGTCATAAAATACTGTCCATGGTAATTTATTTGGCAAGAGTTCCATTTGGCACCCCAATAAGTACATCTATATGCTTATTCCGTCAAAGATATACCCAGTTGGAGGTGCCATACGGAACTCTTTCTTTGATTTTAATTTTAATAATACAAGATGTATAAACTTAATAAAAGATTTCTTGGTGTATACTGCCATGCCATGCCGGATATTTATTGAATTTTTAAATAAAGTATTTTCTTAGTGAAAAAAAAGACAAAAACTGAAGTGAGTCATCTGCTTTACCATTTTTGGTTATTCCATGTTTAGTGAGGGCAATACAAAGGTCATTACACACCCATGTTTTTATGTTGTGCGTCAAGACAATCGTTATTTTTCTGAGTTGTTCAAAAAGGTTTAAAGTTTTACAGCCTATTCACTTTCATCTGAATGCATCTTAAAATATTATTCCATTTTGTAAAATAATTTAAATAAGCGATACCTTTCCAGATGTCACGTTCTTCTATCCCATATGTTGACCAGGGTGCACATATTTGCCATGGAGTTCTGAATTGTGTGGATTGTCGTACAAGTCACAAACAGTACAATGAAAACAAAAGAAGTGTCCTTAATAAGATGAAAGTGAATACTTTTTATGCACTCGTACCCTGGGTACTCGTGTGCATAAAAAGGATCCTCTTACGTCTTATAAAGGGCACTTCTTTTGTTCTCATTGTAATGTATCTATTACATGGACTAAAATGGTTATCCAATATGGCACGTAATGGTGGCCTCGTCTATGGCACGCCGTTGTTATATTTATTCTATTTCGAGATATCTTATTTAGTTAAATAAGATATCTTATAAACTAATTGAGATATCTTATAAATTAATAGAGATATCTTATAAATTAATAGATATATCTTATAAACAAATAGAGATATCTTATAAACTTATAGAGATATCTTATTAACTAATAGAGATATCTTATAAACTTATAGAGATATCTTATAAACTTATAGAGATATCTTATTAACTAATAGAGATATCTTATAAACTTATAGAGATATCTTATAAACTTATAGAGATATCTTATTAACTAATAGAGATATCTTATTAACTTATAGAGATATCTTATTAACTTATAGAGATATCTTATTTACTTTCAAATTAAATAAGATATCTAATAAAAATTAAAGATATCTTAATACTTAATAAGATATCTTGTTAAATAAATAAGATATCTTGGAATTTGAATGAATATAAAAACGGCGTGCCATACTCATCTAGAACAGATCCGCAAATCTACATGGAACATTGTATGTACATATATATTATAATGTTCGAGTAAAACAAATTCAACTTATGAGTAGAGATAAAATTCCCAGATTTTTTTATTTAGTACGAATATGCCAAAAATAACATCTCACTATGATATTTTTATAAAGCATAATGAAGTGCTATAAGGAAAATCGTAGATAGATGTTTTGGATAAATAGGGTGTGTGAGTGAGAAGATTGGTAACAAC
The DNA here is from genome assembly GCA_028015205.1 of Mytilisepta virgata. Classification (NCBI taxonomy): domain Eukaryota; kingdom Metazoa; phylum Mollusca; class Bivalvia; order Mytilida; family Mytilidae; genus Mytilisepta; species Mytilisepta virgata. The sequence goes on along the minus strand of CM051514.1, from coordinate 46,577,899 downwards.
ATTGATCTGATAGTTACTTTATTAGTGATCAACCATTATATTCTTATAGGGGAAAGGATGTGATCCTGGATCCTGGAATTGTTTTTTTTTTTTTGTTTGTTTTTTTTTTTTTTCGAGGCAGCCATGAATCAGCTATCTTACTTCCAAAATAAAAATCAAAAGGTCGTTCCCTTGGAATGGAATTTTCTTAATTGCTTACTTTGTTCTAGCGGAATTCAACTATATGTATTCTGCAGCATGTCAAATTCAATTCTCGACGCGACAGCACTGACGAAGGATCTCAGTGATCCAAAAAATTTGCTATAATTCAAAATTTTATTTGTTTTATTTTGATGTTGTTTAGCAACTTTTTGGTAAAGTCAAGAAATAACAAAGGGATATTCGAAGGAGGGAAAAATCGAAACAACTGACAAACTCCGGAGAACAACGAAGACAGACCAAAACAATACATGCATTACAATTAAAAATAAAAACATATGAACAACATGGACCCCACCAAAAAACCGGGGGTAGACTCAGTTGCTCTGGAAAAGTAAGTAGTCTCTGCTTCCTGCAGGACACCCGCCATGCTGCCCATGTCAAATCCGGTATGAGGAAGGGATAAAATCAATGGAACAGGTCCATTTTCTTTTGGGAAACGGTTTTTTCATACCTGTCATAGACGTTTATATATATATATATATATATATATATATATAAGTCTAAAGATTTGCACAACGGTACCGTTGTGCAAATCTTTAGACTTATATAATTTTTTCATTATCTGCGCAGTATCGTCTATTCTAGACGATCCGGTACATATTAAATTTGCTGGTTGGTCTTTTTTATAGACTTCTATATATATATATATATATACTTTGAAATGTGTTAATAAAGGAGCTCGTTATAGAAGTTGTAGCGAGTCACTCATCTTACTACTTACATTTTTTTTGATATTCTGTATATTTAGTAAATAAAATATTTATTTTCGGGTGAAAGGATTGAAAGAGACAAGAAAAAGATCAACAGCGCCTTGAGAGCATTTCAAAAGAGTAAAAGGACAAAAAAACTGACTCTCTTTTGTTTCGATATCTGTGTTCTTTGCTCTTCAGTTATGTTATATTTTGTCCTTGTTGACATTTTCTTTCATCTGTTTTGTTGTTTATTAAAAGGAAATAGGCATGGAGAAAACGGCAAACAAGAAAACTTAAAAAGTAACATCTATAGATAATACAAACTCATTTAAAAACTAGGAATTAACCCAGGCATTACAGATTACAAAATTCTCCTCGTGATTGGGCACACATAGTGTTCATGTTGAAATGAAATCTTTAAACACAAAATTAAATGATACCAAATTTAAATGACCATAAATATGTATCTTAATAGTTATGTAAAATGTATTAAAATTTAATTGTGTGTATGAACCTGATATTTGCTTGCTTATTTTATTAAACAAATCAAACTTCATATATAACTAAATATTTAATTGATACGAGTATATACGAAACATTTACATAGAAATTGGTTAATATATACACAGTAAATGACGATAAAAATATTGTAGTGTGAAGAATAATACAATCTCTTTATTATTTCATTCTTTTTTTTCCTTTTTTCGTGAATGGTCATCCCCGTGAAAAGTAATAAAGTCTTTTGGCATTACGTTAAGGAGCTTTTATTATCTCAAGGGAGCACCAACTTGATCAATTTAATACATTTCCCGTTAAAGAAAAGCTATAAGTTGCATGCAGTGCTATAGGAAGTAGCCTTGAAGTATTGTTGTTTGTATTGTTGAGCTGTTTAATAGTACAGGTGCATTTTTGTAAGAATGAAGTACAGGTGCATCTTTGTAAAAATGAATTACTCAAATTAAACTTATTACGAGGCAGGAGGCTTTTTGTAACATTCAAAAGATAAATTACTCTAAAAACAGTATCTTAAAACTTGATCCAAAAAGGAGGAATGTTTTCGTGTACACATAAATTTGTGTACGTGTATTAATCCTTAATCCTTTAAAAAGTGTCATTATTGACTTCTTATCTTTAAAAAGATAAATAAATATTTTTTTGTTTTCTTTCCTGGAAACGGATCGCTCATAGTACAGTACAAATGTATGTTATATATCTTAATTACATTCCAAAATAGGAGTTACTTGTCCCTAGTTGACAGTTTGGTGCTCTGTATGTAATTCATAACATCCCATTAAAATAAGAAAATTAAAAAAAAAGAACATAATATCACTTTAGGGAGCAACCATTTGATTTTTATGTGGGAGGGGGGCATGGAAGTAATCTTAAGTCCTGTCTTTTTTTTCAGCAAAATTTCGAGACTGTCTTTTTTTACTACCTGGTGTTGTCCTGCCCTTTTTCTGGGTTCATACCTTTTTTTCACTACATTTTTCATCCTGCCTTTTTCTGAGGATTTTTTGTCCTGCCTTTTTTTCACCAAATTTTGCATCCTGCCTTTTTCAAATTCCTTCCATGCCCCCTATAAAAATCAAATGGTTGATCCCTTAGCTTATTACGAGTATGCTATACAAAATCAGTATTAAATTTAGCGGTAACAGAAACTGCCTGAGTTTTACATGGATTCTTAAACGAAAAAACACCACAAAAACATAATTAAGTTTTCAATCTTCACGCGGAAGGCATTGTTAATATCTATATATATATGTGTGTGTCACACAATATCTCTTATTTGAACTCCATGCCGTTCTAGATTTGTTCCTATTTCCGGCAGGCCAGTAAGAAATTCTCACGCGTAAAACTCGAATACTATTTTGTTGTTAAAATTACATCATCGGTATTATGCCTTTCATTTAAATGACTTAAAAGAAAAATGGTGGTCTACGAAAGGGAGGAGGACGAAAAGCAGGAAAACCACCAAAACTTCTTGATCCATCAAATGGATTAAACATAAAAGGTCTATTACCAAACTGAAAAGGTCCATTTAAAAATATTCTACGACGAATTTCTTGAGAAAATCCGTCTGGGAGAAAGTTTTGAGAAAAAATCCTTCGAGCTAGCGCACGCTGTTGTATTGCAGACTGTTGTGCTAGCTGTTGTTGTCTTGTTAATCCAGGTGTATCAGGCGACTGGATGTTTGCATTCCTGAATCCTGGAAGGTTTGGTTGGTTTCTCTGTAACATGTTCCTGTTTGGTATTTGAAAAGGCGAAATTAATCTATTGTTTCTTAAATCAGGCATCTGCGCCATTTGTGTTTGAGCTTGTTGCTGAGTAGCAATATTTGTTGCCCTCTGAATGGAGGGGAAAGGAACATTGTCCACATTCCTAAGGCCTTGTGAATTAACCATTGACTGCAATCGTTGAATTGTTTGCCTTCTCTGGATATCTGGAGCCGTGCCTGGTTGTACATTGTTTTGCCTTTCCCGTGCTGTTTGCAAGCTAGGAGATATTTGCATTCCTGACAAACCTAAATTTAATGCCTGGTCGATACCGTTTGGAATATCGTTTGTTGATGAGAATGAACGAGTAGAATTTCTCGTCGTTACACTTATGTCCGAGTTCGTTATATGCTGGTTATCACGTGATCTGCTTAAACTTCGCGTTCTTTCAGATTGCATTTCCGTGTTTGGGCCTCTTATCATGGCCCGTCTTTGGTTAAAATTATTCCTTGCGTTTTCAATGATAGAAGTATTTACCAGAAGTAAAAGTGGATAATTAGGACTATACTGAGCTACCGATATATTTCTCATTTGATTTCCTCCTCGAATGTTCTGATTACGGAATGGCATTGACCTTATCCTTTCTGTGTTTTGACTTTGAAAAGACGGTGAAAGTCTAATTGGTTGTCTCATAGCTGTATTAGTATTTGGCTGCAATAGCATTTGTCGAACACGCCGTCTTATCTGTTCAGCAAGATTATTTTGGTCTGTTGAAACCCTTGGCAAAGATACAATATTTCCGGTTGTTTCCTCGACGTCTTTAAAGGCATCCCCAAACAATAGCTCTTGTTCTAATTTTGAATTAAACTCAGCATCGCCCAAATCAATCCTATTATCACCTTGGCGGCTGAACAGGATGGAATTTTCTGTTTGCGCACCGAAATCTGTTACTTCCGGGTTATCTTCCTCGAAGAACTGGTCCAAAAATTCAATAAGGCCAACAGTGGGGTCATCAAACTCTATGTTACTCTCATCTTGTTCGGTATTGAGTTCCGAATTTCTTGCATTGTCAGACGGTAAATTCCTCTGCCACTGGTTCGGACGTCTGAATGAATTTAGATTTCTACGCATCGGCCGACCATTTCTAAAACTTTGCCAATGCTGTGAAGCCACCTGACTAATGGCAGCAGTGAATACAAGCATTAACAAATATGCTTCCATTACTCCAAGTGTCTACAAACTGATTATTGTCTGAAATTAAATAAAAAACTTAATTACTGCCAACGTAATTATTTGGTGATCAATCTTTTTTAACTTCTTACCTGTTTACGACTTTATTTCGACGGCAACAGAATTAATTTGATTACTTATTTTTATTTTATGTAAACATTTAATAATAAGATCAGGTTAAAACGTGAAATTTGATCAATTACTACCACAAAAATGTGCAAATCTTGAAATATCTAATTTCCGATATTTTATAGTAAATTATATAGTTACTATGGGTCACAAAAACGTCAAAAAATATTTAAATAACAATTAAATATTTATTATGAACGCCCTCCCAACAATATACCTCATCTGGTAGGATTGATTAGGTGATAATAAGACAGATTATGACAATTACATGAATTCTTTGTATGCAGTTTAAATAATTCGCCCGAATCAGTCGTCGACATAGATATGTTATAGAAATGGGCACTAATTAGGTATATTATACTTTTACATTTTTACTACTCTATTTATCTATGTTATCTAAGCCGGTCCATATAATGTTATATGACTCTCAGTGTCATGAACTATTTGTTAAATATCGGTCCGGTGTTAAAAATAATCTTAATCTCATTTACATAAACATACTTATTCTGAAAAAAAAACAGCCAGGCCTTTACAGGGTTGATACACTCTAATTCTGATACAGGGTCGGGCATTTGCATAGTAAATATAAAAAGTCAGGTGTTTTGGTTAAAACACTATTTGTGTTAGAGTATCAGGTGTTTACTTTGTTGAAACATTCTGGTTTTGGTACAGACTGAGTCATATAACCACACATGTATTCTGATAAACAGTCAGCCTCGGCTTTTTGGTTAAAACTCTAATTGTGATATAGTATAAGGTGTCTATTTGTGTTGTAATATCATGTGAGTAGTATATGGGCACAGTTCAGTTATCATTTGAGGTGGAGCTGAGGTGGAGCTACCGGAAGTGACGTCAACCGGAAATGACGTCACCGGAAGTGACGTGACCGGAACCGATTTTTGCGCGCATGCGCAACCGGAAGTGGATAGTTTTCCCGCCCTTTGTTGCCGGAAGTGACGCAAGTCACGTGGTAGGACCCGGATGTGTGTTCTGCGCATGCGTAGGCGGAACCGGAAGTACCCGGAAGTCAGGCGCATGCGCAACCGGAAGTAGGGTGTTTTTTCCGCCATTTGTTGACGGAAGTGACGTAAGTCACGTGGTAGGACCCGGATGTGTGTTCTGCGCATGTTCGGGCGGAACCAAAAGTGGTTGGTACAACCGGAAGTAGTGGGTTTTCTCCATTGACGGAAGTGACGCAAGTCACGGACCCTAATGTTGATGCTTGACCAGATTGAATTATCTCCCCTTTTCCCGTGCTTCTCGGTCGTCTCTAGATCTTTCATCGGTCTCTCACTGTTATGCCCGAGAGTATACGAAGTACACTATTGGATTATCTCCCCTTATCCCGCTCTTTTCATCTGTGGGTGATGTTTTCTGTGAGGACCAAAAGTAGGATTGGATTATCTCCCCTTACCTCCAAGTGATGCTGTCACCAATGGAGGGGTGTCCTTAGCAACCGCCTTAGCAACGGCGGTCCATTTCATTGCATTCACTTCTCTTCTCTTGCTCCATCCCGCTCTTCGCTGCTCTATGCTGCTCATCGCTACTCTTCTCTTGCTCATCGCTGCTCTTCTCTTGCTCTTTGCTCCTCAACGCTGCTCTGCACTGTACTCAGACCTGAAAGCACCCTAAAGACAATCGTTTACCCTAACACTAGTACCACTTCAAATTCATAAGGGATTGAGCCAGATTGAATTATCTCCCTTTTCCCGCTCTTCTCGGTCGTCTCTGGATCTTTGATTGAATTATCTCCCCTTATCCCGCTCTTTTCATCTGTGAGTGATGTTTTCTGTGAGGACTAGGATTGGATTATGTCCCCTTACCTCAAGTTGATGCTTGTCACCGCTCAATGGAGGGGTGTCCTTAGCAACGGCGGTCTATTTCATTGCTCTATGCTTCGCTTCTCTTCGCTTGCTCTTCGCTGCTCCATGCTGCTCATCGCTAATAATGACTATATTCACCTGCTGATTTAAGATTCTTGGGGTTACTTGTCGGTGTTTTCGCTGCTGCTTCCGCTCCTGCTGCTTGTTGGTGTTCGTCATTGCTGCTCTTATCTTCTTGTTCATCGCTGTTTTTCTCGTGCTCTTTGCTGCTCATCGCTGTTTTTCTCTTGTTCTTTGTTGCTCATCACTGTTTTTCTCTTGCTCTTTACTGCTCATCACTGTTTTTCTCTTGTTCTTTATGGCTCATCACTGTTTTTCTCTTGCTCGTTACTACTTATCGCTGTTTTTCTCTTGGTTTTTGTAGCTCGTCGCTGTTTTTCTCTTGGTTTTTGTAGCTCGTCGCTGTTTTTCTCTTGGTTTTTGTAGCTCGTCGCTGTTTTTCTCGTGCTCTTTGCTGCTCGTCGCTGTTTTTCTCTTGTTCTTTGTTGCTCATCACTGTTTTTCTCTTGCTCTTTACTGCTCATCACTGTTTTTCTCTTGTTCTTTACTGGTCGTCACTGTTTTTCTCGTGCTGTTTACTGCTCATCGCTGGTTTTTCTCTCGCTCTTTGTTGATCATCACTGTTTTTCTCGTACTCTTTGCTGCTCATCGCTGTTTTTCTCTTGTTCTTTACTGCTCATCACTGTTTTTCTCTCGTTCTTTACTGCTCATCGCTGTTTTTCTCTTGCTCTTTACTGCTTATGGCTGTTTTTCTCTCGCTCTTTGTTGATCATCACTGTTTTTCTCGTACTCTTTGCTGCTCATCGCTGTTTTTCTCTTGCTCGTTACTGCTTATCGCTGTTTTTCTCTTGGTTTTTGTAGCTCGTCGCTGTTTTTCTCGTGCTCTTTGCTGCTCGTCGCTGTTTTTTCTCTTGTTCTTTGCTGCTCATCGCTGTTTTTCTCTTGTTCTTTGTTGCTCATCACTGTTTTTCTCTTGTTCGTTACTGCTCGTCGCTGTTTTTCTCTCGTTTTTTACCGCTCATCGCTGTTTTTCTCTTGCTCGTTACTGCTTATGGCTGTTTTTCTCTCGCCCTTTGTTGATCATCACTGTTTTTCTCTTGCTCGTTACTGCTTATCGCTGTTTTTCTCTTGGTTTTTGTAGCTCGTCGCTGTTTTTCTCGTGCTCTTTACTGCTCATCACTGTTTTTGTCTTGTTCTTTACTGCTCGTCGCTGTTTTTCTCTCGTTCTTTACTGCTCATCGCTGTTTTTCTCTTGCTCTTTACTGCTTATGGCTGTTTTTCTCTCGCTCTTTGTTGATCATCACTGTTTTTCTCGTACTCTTTGCTGCTCATCGCTGTTTTTCTCTTGTTCTTTACGTCTCATCGCTGTTTTTCTCTTGCTCGTTACTGCTTATCGCTGTTTTTCTCTTGGTTTTTGTAGCTCATCGCTGTTTTTCTCGTGCTCTTTGCTGCTCGTCGCTGGTTTTTCTCTTGTTCTTTGTTGCTCATCACTGTTTTTCTCTTGCTCTTTACTGCTTATCGCTGTTTTTCTCTTGGTTTTTGTAGCTCGTCGCTGTTTTTCTCGTGCTCTTTGCTGCTCGTCGCTGTTTTTCTCTTGGTTTTTGTAGCTCATCACTGTTTTCCACGTGCTCTTTGCTGCTCATCGCTGTTTTTCTCGTGCTCGTTACTGCTTATCGCCGTTTTTCTCTTGGTTTTTGTAGCTCATCGCTATTTTTCTCGTGCTGTTTACTGTTCGTCGCTGGTTTTTCTCTTGTTCTTTGTTGCTCATCACTGTTTTTCTCTTGCTCTTTACTGCTCGTCGCTGTTTTTTCTCTTGTTCTTTGTTGCTCATCACTGTTTTTCTCTTGCTCTTTACTGCTCATCGCTGTTTTTCTCTTGGTTTTTGTAGCTCATCGCTGTTTTCCACGTGCTCTTTGCTGCTCATCGCTGTTTTTCTCGTGCTCTTTGCTGCTCATCGCTGTTTTTCTCTTGGTTTTTGTAGCTCGTCGCTATTTTTCTCGTGCTGTTTACTGCTCGTCGCTGTTTTTTCTCTTGTTCTTTGTTGCTCATCACTGTTTTTCTCTTGCTCTTTACTGCTCATCACTGTTTTTCTCTTGTTGTTTACTGCTTATCGCTGTTTTTCTCTTGGTTTTTGTAGCTCATCGCTGTTTGTCTCTTGCTCTTTACTGCTTATCGCTGTTTTTCTCTCGCTCTTTGTTGCTCATCGCTGTTTTTCTCTTGGTTTTTGTTGCTCGTCACTGTTTTTCTCGTGCTGTTTACTGCTCGTCGCTGTTTTTCTCTTGTTCTTTACTGGTCATCGCTGTTTTTCTCTTGCTCTTTACTGCTCATCGCTGTTTTTCTCTTGCTCTATGCTTCTCATCGCTGTTTTTTCTCTTGTTCTTTGTTGCTCATCACTGTTTTTCTCTTGCTCTTTACTGCTCATCAATGTTTTTCTCTTGTTCTTTACTGCTCATCGCTGTTTTTCTCTTGCTCTTTACTGCTTATGGCTGTTTTTCTCTCGCTCTTTGTTGCTCATCACTGTTTTTCTCTTGTCCTTTGTTATTCATCGCTACTCCTTACCTTACTCGCGTGCTTATTTCGTTTTTTGGGGCTACTTGTCTCTGTTTTCGCTGCCACTACTGCTCCTGCTGCTTTTTGCTGTTCGTTATCGCTGCTCTTCTCTTGCTCATCGCTGTTTTTTCTCTTGCTCATCGCTGATCCTTTCTTGTTCTTTGCTGCTCATCCCTACTCAGGGCCTTACTCGCGTGCTCATTTCGCTCCTGCTGCTTGTTGCTGTTCGTCATCGCTGTTCGTCATCGCTGCTCTTCTCTTGCTCATCACTGCTCTTCTCTTGCTCATCGCTGCTCTTCTCTTGCTCTTTGCTGTTCATCGCTACTCATGATCTTACTCGCGTGCTCATTTCAGTTTTTGGTGCTATTTGTCACTTTTAATCGCTGCTGCTGCTACTGCTGAAGGAATATAGTTTACTGCTGATGATCGGAAGGCCACTCGGTACTCATGTTGTCGGTTTGATTGGTAGATCAAGACTGATCGATGTGATTGTATACTGGGATATTTATCGACGACAAACACAAATGAAACAGTTTCATATTTTATTTTACAAAATCTACATCAGTCAATGTTTTAAGTTCTGGTTCTTTCTCTTCGAACAAAGGTATGATCTTCTTCAGTTCTTTCCATTCGAAGGTGTCCAAGCCGATTCCTCTCTTTGTTGGACGATAGGTCCAGTCTCCCCGGGGTATAAAGTGCTTTCTTATCCAAATAGTGGGGTATGGGGATTTGACGGTGACGAATACATTGTCCCCAATGTGATATCTCCAGTCGACTAGTTCTTTATCCTGTACTCTACCGATCAAATCATCCAGAACATCAGTAGTCTCGCATAAAGCTTTCCATTGTATCAAAGATAAGCTCACTCCGGTCTTGGTGGGCACCGTTTCACTTTCCCAAAATCTGAGATCTACTCTTTTACTGCCATTCCATTCTGTCAGCTCTGCATACGTTCCTCCACCAAGTAGTACTTTCAAAGGAATATCGGAAGCTGTCATGGCGTCTTGAACGATATCTTGGTCTGGTCTTTGGTTTTCTTTTCTTTACGAGACATATCGGCTGACTGATTCCTCTTCTTGCTGGTCTATTTATATACATATCGGAGATGAACTGGATTGGTTCTTATATTATGAAACGTGAAACATGATTGGCTATCTTTCCGACATCGTGATTGGTTAACTTCTCCCGTTCCGATTGGTCGAAAATTTGGCATTTTCATTGGTCAATTCCAACCGTTTCGATAGATCAACACGATGATACATTGTCCAAATATGCGGCGCCCAATCCGGAAACTGCTCACAATAGGTACGAGTAAACGCCGACAATACGACCAGTCTTCCTTGGTTTACCACACCGTCTTCGAACATGGCTGTGACGATTCTCTCGTATACTTGGAAGGGGTCCATCGTACGAATGACTTCTCTGACTATCTTCACTTCCTTTTATACATTTATGACATGAGACTACTCTGCATTGACAAACTTGTAACTGTCTACATATATATATGTATATATAGTGTTGCCAGAAGATCCCGATACCGGGGTTTTGTATCTGAGGCACTGGCAGTCCACCCGGACAGAGGGAAATACCGACAATTGTGTTCAGGATGAACGAGATTACATCCGCCACCTTTCCTGATATGGTTCGCCACACATTCAACCTACAAAATACGACCTTCAAGATCAACGTGTCGTTTGGATTTATACTGAGAAACGCAGAGACCGGAGAACTAAGATACTTCCATTCCAGGACGGGGACGAATGTTCTCTGTCTCGATGATGTTAGATGGACATCAAAGATGGCTGCACCCATTCTCTTGCTTTTTGCTGCTCATTGCTGTTTTTCTCTTGCTCTGCTAATGATGGCCTTACCTCATTTCAGTTTTGGGGCAACTTGTCGCTGTTTTCGCCGCTGTTGCTAGTGGTGGTCGATTGTCGTTAGTCAAAGATTGGATCTGTGCGAGAGCACCCTTAGATCCGGGTTATTTAAAAGTCCACTCTGCATTTATCCAGGCTTGTGACTGGCTATCATAAGATAGGCTGCATAAATCCTGCTCAATTTTTTAAGGGCACTCTGCATTTGTCCAGGCTTGTGACTGGCTATATATATGTATAAACATATATAGGCTGCATTACCCTCCTTCCCTTTTTTTGTTATATTTTTTTCTGTTTTTCTTTGTAATATGTTCCAATTCCTCCGTCACATAGAGTCATTGCTGTCTTCAGCTGGAGGTGGGGTCGTAGTCGTTCAATACACGGTTAAGCAGATATTTTCGTTTTTCTACGGCCTAATCCCATGATTCTTTTGATTCGTAGTCTTCCTATTCTCTCCAGCGTTTAGCCGTTTTTCTTGATCTCTCTATGTACGGGGTCTTTATTTATGTCTTGATGCCAGGACACCAGTCCGAGGTAATGCTTTCGTATTTCGTCTCTGTTGTTGGTGTTCGTCATTGCTGCTCTTATCTTCTTGTTCATCGCTGTTTTTCTCGTGCTCTTTGCTGCTCATCGCTGTTTTTCTCTTGTTCTTTGTTGCTCATCACTGTTTTTCTCTTGCTCTTTACTGCTCATCACTGTTTTTCTCTTGTTCTTTATGGCTCATCACTGTTATGAGTATGTTTGACTCATACAGAGACGAAATACGAAAGCATTACCTCGGACTGGTGTCCTGGCATCAAGACATAAATAAAGACCCCGTACATAGAGAGATCAAGAAAAACGGCTAAACGCTGGAGAGAATAGGAAGACTACGAATCAAAAGAATCATGGGATTAGGCCGTAGAAAAACGAAAATATCTGCTTAACCGTGTATTGAACGACTACGACCCCACCTCCAGCTGAAGACAGCAATGACTCTATGTGACGGAGGAATTGGAACATATTACAAAGAAAAACAGAAAAAAATATAACAAAAAAAGGGAAGGAGGGTAATGCAGCCTATATATGTTTATACATATATATAGCCAGTCACAAGCCTGGACAAATGCAGAGTGCCCTTAAAAAATTGAGCAGGATTAATGCAGCCTATCTTATGATAGCCAGTCACAAGCCTGGATAAATGCAGAGTGGACTTTTAAATAACCCGGATCTAAGGGTGCTCTCGCACAGATCCAATCTTTGACTAACGACAATCGACCACCACTAGCAACAGCGGCGAAAACAGCGACAAGTTGCCCCAAAACTGAAATGAGGTAAGGCCATCATTAGCAGAGCAAGAGAAAAACAGCAATGAGCAGCAAAAAGCAAGAGAATGGGTGCAGCCATCTTTGATGTCCATCTAACATCATCGAGACAGAGAACATTCGTCCCCGTCCTGGAATGGAAGTATCTTAGTTCTCCGGTCTCTGCGTTTCTCAGTATAAATCCAAACGACACGTTGATCTTGAAGGTCGTATTTTGTAGGTTGAATGTGTGGCGAACCATATCAGGAAAGGTGGCGGATGTAATCTCGTTCATCCTGAACACAATTGTCGGTATTTTCCTCTGTCCGGGTGGACTGCCAGTGCCTCAGATACAAAACCCCGGTATCGGGATCTTCTGGCAACACTATATATACATATATATATGTAGACAGTTACAAGTTTGTCAATGCAGAGTAGTCTCATGTCATAAATGTATAAAAGGAAGTGAAGATAGTCAGAGAAGTCATTCGTACGATGGACCCCTTCCAAGTATACGAGAGAATCGTCACAGCCATGTTCGAAGACGGTGTGGTAAACCAAGGAAGACTGGTCGTATTGTCGGCGTTTACTCGTACCTATTGTGAGCAGTTTTCGGATTGGGCGCCGCATATTTGGACAATGTATCATCGTGTTGATCTATCGAAACGGTTGGAATTGACCAATGAAAATGCCAGATTTTCGACCAATCGGAACGGGAGAAGTTAACCAATCACGATGTCGGAAAGATAGCCAATCATGTTTCACGTTTCATAATATAAGAACCAATCCAGTTCATCTCCGATATGTATATAAATAGACCAGCAAGAAGAGGAATCAGTCAGCCGATATGTCTCGTAAAGAAAAGAAAACCAAAGACCAGACCAAGATATCGTTCAAGACGCCATGACAGCTTCCGATATTCCTTTGAAAGTACTACTTGGTGGAGGAACGTATGCAGAGCTGACAGAATGGAATGGCAGTAAAAGAGTAGATCTCAGATTTTGGGAAAGTGAAACGGTGCCCACCAAGACCGGAGTGAGCTTATCTTTGATACAATGGAAAGCTTTATGCGAGACTACTGATGTTCTGGATGATTTGATCGGTAGAGTACAGGATAAAGAACTAGTCGACTGGAGATATCACATTGGGGACAATGTATTCGTCACCGTCAAATCCCCATACCCCACTATTTGGATAAGAAAGCACTTTATACCCCGGGGAGACTGGACCTATCGTCCAACAAAGAGAGGAATCGGCTTGGACACCTTCGAATGGAAAGAACTGAAGAAGATCATACCTTTGTTCGAAGAGAAAGAACCAGAACTTAAAACATTGACTGATGTAGATTTTGTAAAATAAAATATGAAACTGTTTCATTTGTGTTTGTCGTCGATAAATATCCCAGTATACAATCACATCGATCAGTCTTGATCTACCAATCAAACCGACAACATGAGTACCGAGTGGCCTTCCGATCATCAGCAGTAAACTATATTCCTTCAGCAGTAGCAGCAGCAGCGATTAAAAGTGACAAATAGCACCAAAAACTGAAATGAGCACGCGAGTAAGATCATGAGTAGCGATGAACAGCAAAGAGCAAGAGAAGAGCAGCGATGAGCAAGAGAAGAGCAGTGATGAGCAAGAGAAGAGCAGCGATGACGAACAGCGATGACGAACAGCAACAAGCAGCAGGAGCGAAATGAGCACGCGAGTAAGGCCCTGAGTAGGGATGAGCAGCAAAGAACAAGAAAGGATCAGCGATGAGCAAGAGAAAAAACAGCGATGAGCAAGAGAAGAGCAGCGATAACGAACAGCAAAAAGCAGCAGGAGCAGTAGTGGCAGCGAAAACAGAGACAAGTAGCCCCAAAAAACGAAATAAGCACGCGAGTAAGGTAAGGAGTAGCGATGAATAACAAAGGACAAGAGAAAAACAGTGATGAGCAACAAAGAGCGAGAGAAAAACAGCCATAAGCAGTAAAGAGCAAGAGAAAAACAGCGATGAGCAGTAAAGAACAAGAGAAAAACATTGATGAGCAGTAAAGAGCAAGAGAAAAACAGTGATGAGCAACAAAGAACAAGAGAAAAAACAGCGATGAGAAGCATAGAGCAAGAGAAAAACAGCGATGAGCAGTAAAGAGCAAGAGAAAAACAGCGATGACCAGTAAAGAACAAGAGAAAAACAGCGACGAGCAGTAAACAGCACGAGAAAAACAGTGACGAGCAACAAAAACCAAGAGAAAAACAGCGATGAGCAACAAAGAGCGAGAGAAAAACAGCGATAAGCAGTAAAGAGCAAGAGACAAACAGCGATGAGCTACAAAAACCAAGAGAAAAACAGCGATAAGCAGTAAACAACAAGAGAAAAACAGTGATGAGCAGTAAAGAGCAAGAGAAAAACAGTGATGAGCAACAAAGAACAAGAGAAAAAACAGCGACGAGCAGTAAACAGCACGAGAAAAATAGCGACGAGCTACAAAAACCAAGAGAAAAACAGCGATGAGCAGCAAAGAGCACGAGAAAAACAGCGATGAGCAGCAAAGAGCACGTGGAAAACAGCGATGAGCAGCAAAGAGCACGTGGAAAACAGCGATGAGCTACAAAAACCAAGAGAAAAACAGCGATGAGCAGTAAAGAGCAAGAGAAAAACAGTGATGAGCAACAAAGAACAAGAGAAAAAACAGCGACGAGCAGTAAAGAGCAAGAGAAAAACAGTGATGAGCAACAAAGAACAAGAGAAAAACCAGCGACGAACAGTAAACAGCACGAGAAAAATAGCGATGAGCTACAAAAACCAAGAGAAAAACGGCGATAAGCAGTAACGAGCACGAGAAAAACAGCGATGAGCAGCAAAGAGCACGTGGAAAACAGTGATGAGCTACAAAAACCAAGAGAAAAACAGCGACGAGCAGCAAAGAGCACGAGAAAAACAGCGACGAGCTACAAAAACCAAGAGAAAAACAGCGATAAGCAGTAACGAGCAAGATAAAACAGCGATGAGCAGCAAAGAGTACGAGAAAAACAGTGATGATCAACAAAGAGCGAGAGAAAAACAGCCATAAGCAGTAAAGAGCAAGAGAAAAACAGCGATGAGCAGTAAAGAACGAGAGAAAAACAGTGATGAGCAGTAAAGAACAAGAGAAAAACAGCGATGAGCAGCAAAGAGTACGAGAAAAACAGTGATGATCAACAAAGAGCAAGAGAAAAACCAGCGATGAGCAGTAAAGAACGAGAGAAAAACAGTGACGACCAGTAAAGAACAAGAGAAAAACAGCGATGAGCAGTAAAGAGCAAGAGAAAAACAGTGATGAGCAACAAAGAACAAGAGAAAAACCAGCGATGAGCAGTAAACAGCACGAGAAAAACAGTGACGACCAGTAAAGAACAAGAGAAAAACAGTGATGAGCAGTAAAGAGCAAGAGAAAAACAGTGATGAGCAACAAAGAACAAGAGAAAAACAGCGACGAGCAGCAAAGAGCACGAGAAAAACAGCGACGAGCTACAAAAACCAAGAGAAAAACAGCGACGAGCTACAAAAACCAAGAGAAAAACAGCGACGAGCTACAAAAACCAAGAGAAAAACAGCGATAAGTAGTAACGAGCAAGAGAAAAACAGTGATGAGCCATAAAGAACAAGAGAAAAACAGTGATGAGCAGTAAAGAGCAAGAGAAAAACAGTGATGAGCAACAAAGAACAAGAGAAAAACAGCGATGAGCAGCAAAGAGCACGAGAAAAACAGCGATGAACAAGAAGATAAGAGCAGCAATGACGAACACCAACAAGCAGCAGGAGCGGAAGCAGCAGCGAAAACACCGACAAGTAACCCCAAGAATCTTAAATCAGCAGGTGAATATAGTCATTATTAGCGATGAGCAGCATGGAGCAGCGAAGAGCAAGCGAAGAGAAGCGAAGCATAGAGCAATGAAATAGACCGCCGTTGCTAAGGACACCCCTCCATTGAGCGGTGACAAGCATCAACTTGAGGTAAGGGGACATAATCCAATCCTAGTCCTCACAGAAAACATCACTCACAGATGAAAAGAGCGGGATAAGGGGAGATAATTCAATCAAAGATCCAGAGACGACCGAGAAGAGCGGGAAAAGGGAGATAATTCAATCTGGCTCAATCCCTTATGAATTTGAAGTGGTACTAGTGTTAGGGTAAACGATTGTCTTTAGGGTGCTTTCAGGTCTGAGTACCGTGCAGAGCAGCGTTGAGCAGCAAAGAGCAAGAGAAGAGCAGCGATGAGCAAGAGAAGAGTAGCGATGAGCAGCAAAGAGCAGCGAAGAGCGGGATGGAGCAAGAGAAGAGAAGTGAATGCAATGAAATGGACCGCCGTTGCTAAGGCGGTTGCTAAGGACACCCCTCCATTGGTGACAGCATCACTTGGAGGTAAGGGGAGATAATGCAATCCTACCTTTGGTCCTCACAGAAAACATCACCCACAGATGAAAAGAGCGGGATAAGGGGAGATAATCCAATAGTGTACTTCGTATACTCTCGGGCATAACAGTGAGAGACCGATGAAAGATCTAGAGACGACCGAGAAGCACGGGAAAAGGGGAGATAATTCAATCTGGTCAAGCATCAACATTAGGGTCCGTGACTTGCGTCACTTCCGTCAATGGAGAAAACCCACTACTTCCGGTTGCACCAACCACTTCCGGTTCCGCCCGAACATGCGCAGAACACACATCCGGGTCCTACCACGTGACTTACGTCACTTCCGTCAACAAATGGCGGAAAAAACACCCTACTTCCGGTTGCGCATGCGCCTGACTTCCGGGTACTTCCGGTTCCGCCTACGCATGCGCAGAACACACATCCGGGTCCTACCACGTGACTTGCGTCACTTCCGGCAACAAAGGGCGGGAAAACTACCCACTTCGGTTCCGGTCACGTGACTTCCGGTTCCGGTCACGTCACTTCCGGTGACGTCATTTCCGGTTGACGTCACTTCCGGTAGCTCCACCTCAGCTCCACCTCAAATGATAACTGAACTGTGCCCATATACTACTCATGTGTTAAGACACTCTGATTTTGGTACAGACTGAGTCATATAACTATATTTTGGTTAGAACACTCGAAGGAGATTAATAATCAGTTATACTTAACATACTAGTTAGGTGTTACATGTACAATATATACACGTACAGAATCAGGCATGGTTGAATCTCATTTATTTATCCAGAATCAGGTGTTAACAAATAAACACACTACGTATGATACAGAATCTGATCTGTACGCGAATAAAATGTGAAGACAAAGGTGTTATGATAGTTAGACGTTATATTCCTTTTTTACAGATACAGAATTATGAGTAAATACTTATATTGATACATGTATGTCAGCAGTGAATACATACATATTCTGGTACAATATCGGACGTCATAAGAATTATTCTCATATGATTTCTACCTAATCAGAGTTTAGATCATGTTGATACAGAATCGGACTTTTAGGACCAACTCCGATGTGAAGTTAATTAAATGAATCATATAAAATATTAAGGTCTCTTGTCCCCGATATCAATACAAAAGACGCCATGCCTCTATTATGTACGATTATCAACCTATTAACCACATTCCGTATTACGTAAAATATACTAGTATTGTTTTTTTTTTTTTTTTTTTTTTTTTTTTTTTTTTCGTTCTCCGATATATTCAGTACCGGCCGTTTATGAGCCTACAAGCAGTGATACTAAACATGTCAGCCTGTCACCGGGGCAAAATAGGTCTTGCCGTTTTTTCAACCCTCTCGCTTTGTTCTGAATGTTTGCATTGTGTCAGTATTACTTGAGTTAGTTTATCATGTTCTTTAACTCAACAACCCTCTAATATCATATGGCAATAAGGACATCATTTTTGTCTTTCCAAAATTTTTTGCAACGCGCATGCATGATGAAGACTTAACTTGTTTAGTATCGCGTTTATTTTGCTAAAATTGAATATCAACAAGAGAATACCGATGCGACAAAAAGTGGAAAAGTCCACAGATTCGAAGTCCGATGAAAAAGACAGTCAGGAGAATGGAACACAACAAACAAACGCCACAAGGATACATGTATAACTAAAAGAATTAAAAAAATGTATCATAAACTAAACAAAACCAGAACAAGTAGTCTCATACGCGAGATAGAATCTTCGTATCAATTCGTGATGACGATCGTAAAACTTTTGGAGTTTGAAATTTACATAGACTGAACATAACTCTGTCTTAGAAGTTTATGTGACAGGTCCAAACGATTTTGATAGATACACGTTGATAATTTTGATGTCGCCGTGACAATATGAAATTCAAATCATAGGAACATTGAGCTCGACGTGAAAATTTATGTATTATATTTTTACTCCGATTGTATGAACAAACTAAACATATATATTACTTTGAATTATCATGTACCATTTTGTAATTTTTTTAAAAAAGGTTTTAATGCCATACTACTGAGTTAAATACTTTTTTTGTTTATTTCAAATAATAATTTCCTTCTTCAGAATACATGTTATCAAAAACGAAATTATTTGAAAATTAAACTGAGATGTCTATTTCCATGGGTACAATATACATTTTTGGATTTCGGGTGTGATCAGAGGTTTGGAAAACAGAAAATAAGTACCAATTTAAGATATTGTGAACAATCGATTCAAATCAATGTAGCCTTTAACATATCGAAATAGGGCTTTCTTTATGGCGATCGTTAGTATGTTCAGCATGTTTTTATTTAACTTTAAATAAAAAGTCGGACTATAATTTGACACAAAAATGATTAAGATTGATCGTACGTCAATTACAATACAGAATACAAAGCTGTTATATATAACATAAGTAGAACAAAATAATTTTCTATCAATTATCATGCTAATGTCCTTACACAATTATACATTTTTCCTATACTATTTTGAAGCGTCCGATTTAACAACACTGGGTAGTTGAGGATATATTGAAGATTATTTAACAAGATTAGTGAAAAGGCAGAACTTGGATTACAAAACAAAGAACTTCCAATTTACACATACCAATAGAGACAAAATACCCCCCCCCCCCCCCAAAAAAAATGATAGAATATGTACTCTATGTAAAAACGCAATTGGAGATAAATTTCATTTATTGTTTGAATGTACAATTGTTAATATATTGCTCAAAGAAATGAATAGTTGCCAATGGTTTAAACATTGAATGTTAAGCATCTTCCCTGGGAGTGGAGACAATACCACTACATGAACTATAGGTTAGGTACATTATATCTATGGTTGATTTATTGTCCAAACTGTATTGCATTTTTTATGTTTTAGATAGAGGCGGTTGATGAGTTAATTGTTAAAGCAAAACGGCCTAATATCGACATTAAACATGATTTTGTGCCAATATCTGAAGTAACACATCATTTCGTGGGGAAACGTGTTCTAGTTAGATGTGAGAGCTTCTAATCGAAATAAACATGATTCAGTGTCATTATCGAAATAAACATGATTCAGTGTCATTATCGAAATAAACATGATTCAGTGTCATTATCGAAATAAACATGATTCAGTGTCATCGAAAATAGCAATAAGCTATTGTTAAAATATTTAGTGAAGACAGCTATTCTTTCTTTATATAAATATTTATAAAATAAGCATATATTTATATGTACAAACTACATACCTGAAGACATTTAGGCAAAAGTGAGATCATTTAATAGATTTGGTTTCAGTTTCGGATTCAAATCACGTTTAGTTCGAAAACAGACGTTTTGATCTTACATACATTTATATAATACATCAACTGTCTGTACAAAACATTAAAATTCAAACGTATGTACGGTAATGGGAACAAAATGTCCTAAAACTTCATGGTTTCTCGATTGATTGTGAAACCCAGAGATTCTCTATTTAATACCAGACAATGTAAAATAGGAACTCTAACATGATATCAAATAAAAAGCCAGGGCTACAGCCTCATCTATATATAACAAGTTTAAGTCTCTTTTGATTAAATAGATAATTCTGAACATAAGAATCAATAAAAAAAAAAACAATTTAACTTTTGTTTATGTGTTATGTTGTTGACACATTAACATCTACCATTTTTAAAATTTCAGAAATTGCCTGTTTTAGAGTTAGTTAGGGCAGTGGGAAACTCTGTACATACGATACACATGATAGACCTTTAAAGCCTTCTACATGGTTCAGATGTATACAGTGTCTTTACTCAATGTTCAGTGAACGTTAATCTAGTGCGATTTTCAAATGAAGTGCATGCATGCTTGAATTAAATCTTTTTGATTTCAAACTTTCAAATAGGAAATATTTTTACTACAACCGAATTTTGCCGTGAGAAAAAAATTGTTTTTAGAAATTTCTGCCGCATACATCCTAATGAGAATTTAACAGTTTGTTTCTGGTAAATATTTTCCAGCTAGGGTGCAATATTAAATTTTGACAACTCTCGCATGTTACGGATTTCAATGTGTACAAAAAAAGTCCAACTTCCAGTATTAAAAAGCAACATAATAACTAAAATAAAACAAAAATTCAGAAAAATTAAATTCCCACAATATATAATAAGAATTTATTATTACCATTGAGTCGATACCGCTGTTGGTGGTATTTTTTATTTTGCTCTTCAACGTTTTGGTTTGTTGTTTTGGTGTTTAACATTTTAGGCCTTAAGCACAACTGATGAGTCGTAAATCTACGAAATGTGCAAATATTGTGCAGCAAAATTGGTATCAAAGAAATATACCGGTATAAATAACAATTTTCTCGCGTCGAAAATCACAGTGTACTTTATATTTTCAAGAATTACTGTACCGATTTAAATTGTATCTTGATAGAAAAACATACATACCTTTGCAGGGCACTGGCTAAGAGATTTTAAATTGATGAGAATCACTATAAAACGGAAGATCGTTAATCAAAAATTAAAGTTTTTCATTTCCGACTAAAACCTTAAATTTGTAATTTAACTATTGTATCAATATGTGTTTTTTATGAATACATCTATTAATTAAATTTAACAAGATCGATGATTTAAGGGGAAGAACAATATATTTATGTTTTTAATTATCATATATAATATGTTCAATATGGAGTACTACGTTACGATAAATGGAAAATGTCAATCAATTCTAACAATTTTTTTTACACAAACACTATACTGATTCTTGTCATCTGATCTCTTTTTAGAAATACAATGTCATTATGATGTCTTTATCACATGCTCATGTTGATTCTCAATCAGTTTTTCTGCCAATTGTGTATCAGATCATCAGAGTCTGCAAGGGAGGGTTTGGGCCACAAATTCTTTATTCAGTAAATTGTTTGTCCCTTTTTTCTCTGTTCATTTAAAAAATTGATGAGAATCAATATATTTTTACCAGTAGACTGTACTAAAGATAAAACGTAAGATATGGTAAGGAATTACTCTATTAGCCTAATGACTTGACCTGTGGTTATTTCACAGTATAGGCTATTAATTACATCCAAGTCCTGTCGTTCGGATATATATGACACGGAATCCTGATCGAGATGGACAAAGAGTTTTATCACATGTTGGCCAATAATTACAAAACAAAAAGAAAATACACGTATCAAATTATACTAAAACTAGAATGAATAATAAACAAATAAATATAATTTAAAAACAATCAAAATAAAAAAGACAAAAACAGCTTTTTACACAAGTCGGGGATGCGTGCTGTAAAATATTTTTGTATTTTATTCCAGTATTGTGAACTACTATGTAGTATATCATGAATATAGTTCCATGAGTTATGTGATCGTAACTACTATCACTAGCCCCAAACACCGCGGGACAGTGGGTCACTTCCGCTATGGTACACATTCTCTGCATGTTATTCCCAGTGTGGAGTTTGCATGAGCCCGTGTTCCACTCGGATCTTAATTGTATGTCTTGAATTTTCATGTCGAACGTCAGTGTTCCGACAGGCTTCCATCACCCGTTTCACTGCAATTGGAGTTAACCTTTAATTAAGTGAGAATATGAAAAATTATTAATTGACTTTCCTATGTGTACCAACATTTTTTCTTTTTTTTTAATGATAAAAATTGATCAGTAAAATTAACGTACCTTTAGTTCAGAAGCACTGTTTTGATAATATGAGACTGAAGCACTGTTTTGATAATATGAAACTGAAGCACTGTTTTGATAATATGAAACTGAAGCACTGTTTTGATCATATGAAACTGAAGCACTGTTTAGATAATATGAAACTGAAGCACTGTTTTGATAATATGAGACTGAAGCACTGTTTTGATAATATGAAACTGAAGTAACATTGTGAAATGCCAGAAGTGAAAAGTTTTCTTTGTGATCTGCGTCATCAAACAATTTGACAGTTAAATTATTATAAATGGTTTTTTTTTACAGTTGTGGTAACTTTTATATTAATATTTTCAATAATATTAATGAAATATCTGATACATTTTAACTGTATAAGTAGCTGAATCATAACAATAAAATCATTTTTTGTGTATAATAACAATATGAGTCAAAATTGCATTCAAATATGAATTCATTATAGTAATAAATGCATCATATATGCGTTAGCAACCCATCATTTTTACAATTCTTTCCTGAAAAGGGAAACATATTTTATTTTTATCTTTTTATGTTGTGAATGAACTACATCATTTGTCTTGAGGAAAATATTCATTTCAACCTTTTTCTTCTGTATCATATACCACATGTATACACTTAGTATTTCCGAATCGACATTAATTTATGCTTTAAATTTACCGTTACAAAAATGTAAATTTCGTCAAAATTAAAGATTTTTTTCGCGCATAGCTCTGTCCTTAGCTGGTTTCGGCTTTATTCTTTTGGTCATATTCACATTTTTCAATTTGCTTTTCAACCTGTCGTATTTTTGTTTTGGTTTTAAGCATTTAATTTTTGGGTACAACTGATGGGTCGTTAATCGACGAAATGTGCCCATCTTGTGCAT
Organism: Mytilisepta virgata; assembly: GCA_028015205.1. Taxonomy (NCBI): domain Eukaryota; kingdom Metazoa; phylum Mollusca; class Bivalvia; order Mytilida; family Mytilidae; genus Mytilisepta; species Mytilisepta virgata. The sequence continues at coordinate 46,554,897 of CM051514.1, read as the reverse complement.
CAGAATTGGTATCAAAGAATTTACGTCACATTCACTTACTTTGATTCTTATGGAGATAAAATTTACCCCAAGGTTTTATGTGTTCCTGTTGGTACAGGTGTCGCTAGCATAATGTAAATCGACACCATTTTATTTAGTTTGTAAAAAAGATGTAGGTTTTAATATGGCTGCTGTTCAGAGAATATTTTTAAAATCTCCAGCGGCCTTATTAACTGAGTCTTTATCATCAGATTAGATAAGACAATGTTTATTAACTAATTAAAGGCCCTCTAAGGGGTAACTGGACTTAATTCAGAGATAATTTTCTAAATTCTATCAGAGTTCAATGTTGAAACTTTGGTGATTTCTCATCCCAGTTAGCTGAAAGTTTCAGGCATTGGAACCCGTTTTACTTCGTTACTACATGCCTTACTTATAAAATAACTGACAGTGGTCTTAAAATTCGGGTTAAAATTGGTTTAAATTAAAATAAATTACTGGATGTTATAAATCTTCTGAAATTAACATGTAATCTACATGATCTACAGTACTAACATCTAAAGGTTGACACAGGGATCATATAATACTAACTTCATATACAGTTCCTGGTTGACAGCATTAAGTCACATATATAGTGATCTCAGTACAATTCAATAAACGCAGATTTGACGATTTGAATTTAGAATTTTATCTTGATTCATCATGTTCATTGTTGATAAAGAAATGGAGAAATATCTGTATAGCTTTGAAATAAGGGACATTCTTATCGGTTCATTCAACCTATGCTTACATTTTGAAAAAATATATAAAAAGGTAAAAAAAGTTTGTAGGCATAGGTTGAATATTGTATAAACATAAATGTCTTGTGTAAATATTGTCTAATTAAGAAGATAATTGGTTAAGTCAGATATTTGGGTATTTTTGTATCTCAACTTTTTTTTGGTTTTATATGGAAATTGCACCATTGTTAGATATGTAGCAGTTTATGTGTGTCATATCCTTCGAGACTTCATATAGATTAAATGAAATAAAAATAAACTAGAATATAAATTCCATTACTTTAATATCATAATATTTGATTCAATAATATGCATAGCAATAACAATAAGAACAAAGCACTAAAATTTACACTGACAGTAAACATTAAGCATTGACACTTATAAAACATTGACAGTAAACATACCGTCTCCGTAAATCACATCTGCTGCTACCAGGTGTGTCAGGTTCTGTTGTGAAGTAAAAACTAGGATGCGATCAACTGCTCAATCATCAACCATCAGAAATCTTTCATTGGCAGTTGTGAGAGTCCAGGTTCCTTCTGGGGTAATGTCTGCCCGGGTGGGTGGTAGAGCTGGTATGTGTTTAGCTCTTTCATTGTGGAAGCTGCCTCTGCAGGACTCGAATGTTGGTAGTTTCTCAACGACTTTTCATCTTTCTTCTTTCATCATTCCACTCAGGATTGAGTAACTTGACAACCTCTTGTTCATATATAGTTTGAACTGGTGTGGTCTCCTGTCTGCAGCGTTTTTTGATGTGTTGCATAACCTCATCTACTTGGAGTTGGATTTTGTCGTCTGTATGGTTATGCCTCTGTGGAAGTTTAACTACTTTGTTGTCAAGAGTATTTAGTGTGGCATGGCAGTTGGAAGTAGTACACATCCAGTAACATCTGTTGCCTCGTCGTGAATTTACTCTGAACTTGTAGCCATTATGTACTAAATTCTGATTGCCTAGTCTGTTAGTAACGAAGTGAACATCTAACTGTGCATTTGCCATGATTGTAACTTAAAATGATGATTGAAACGTGAGGGTCATGCTTTTTTATACCTATTCAGGCTTAGTATGCTCATCATCAATTCGACAATTTAGCTAAGGCTTGGCAAACTCAGTATGAATTTCAATAATCACAGAAAGTGAAATATTATATATATATTTATTATGTTAACCTTCCAACTCTTCGAACATTTTTAACCAATAACAGTCCCCAAATAAATTCTTATATCGAACACTTTTATTTATTTTATTTGTATCTCACATTTATAAAATAAATATTAAATCAAATTCATACATATTATAAAATTTGGGTTTAAAACAGTCAAATTCATACATATTATAAAAATTTGGGTTTAAAACAGTTGTATTTACCTGTAATTTACCTGTAATTAACCCCTGTAATTATGACTTAATTGTTATATAAACACCTATTGTATTTTGTTTGTAGGCATTCCTTGAATATGATTTTTCAAAATGTAGGCATAGGTTGAAGACACCTTCTTATCAGAATCTAATTTCATATAATCTAATTACAGGACAGTTCGCGGGAGAATTCAAATTACCGGCTCAGAAAAAAAAATCCATTCTGAGAGTATTCAATTTAAAAACTTTATTGTAAATTAAACCCGTGGGGGTTAAACAATATTACAGGCAATAAACAATAACAAACACATACATACAGAGAAGTTGCAGAAAAAAGGAAATAATTTTAACCGATTCAATAATATCACGTTCAATTAACTCTAGAATGTCATTATCTAACTTTCTGCAATAACCGGAATATTTGAGATGATTATAAACAGAACATATAAACAAATCTTCTGTAAAACCAAAAAACCAATTTACATAGCTTCAACCATATATAATCATTGGTTTTATTAGTTAAAATTTTGGGGCCTCGGTGGCCGGGTGGTCTAGGCAGTTCGTCATGACTACTAATGATCACTAGCCTGTCAACACTGAGGTTATGAGTTCGAATCTCACCTGTGGCGGGGTGTGTTCGACTCCGATCTAAATTGATTCGAAACATACTTAGTTTTTTTTAAATTGACAAGGATTGCCAATTTAACTACCGAAGGTCGGTGGTTCTCTCCGGGTACTCCGGCTTCCTCCACCAATAAAAACTGGCCGCCGCGAAATGGCCAAATGTGCTGAAAACGGCGTAAAACCCCAACTAAACAAACAAACTTAAAATATTAACTACTGGAGTCTTATAATATATCTAACATATACTGACATACCACCTTTTTCAGTTTCCCCGATTTCTTATACCGATTGGTCGAATGAGATGAGCGGGCTTAGGAGACTGATTAAGTTCTTAGAAATTGGTTATGATCACATTGTGTCTCCTGGGTGCAAAATATATCCTGAATATATAGAAATCACGTCAATTGACATCTGCACGCGGTTTTATTTACAAAAACAGAGATTAAAAAAAGAATGGGTGGCAAAGGTTCAGAGTTTGGATACATAATTATAAATGTTTGCGATACTCCGTGATTCCTACCAATAATACTGAGGAAAAGTAAATCAAACGGCTGTTTTGTATATGGAGGTCTGGACCTTAGACCAATATGGCTACTGTTAACAATAATAGAAAATGAAAAAAAACTTCTAAATCTTCTCCCCTGACACTTTTTCGATAATTAATACCTTGTGTTTCGAAACGGCCCCATTTCAAATGTTCTGGTCCATACCTGGAACAATATATATGGCATCTGCGACAGTTACAGAAAAAATAACTAAAATCGCTAGCCCTATTTCTATTTTTTTAAGTTTGAAATACGTAATTCAGTTATTTTAATATTACAATAATGCTGAGATCTCAAGTTTTCAGGTTTTTGATTGAAGAAAATGAGACAAAGGATACTAAATTTAACTTATCTATCCCGCGCATCAGGCAAACGCATTGGTTCTGTCTCTCAAAAACTGCTATCTTGTGTGCACCGAAACAAAATTGAGATTCTAAGCTAAGTATTGAATGATTACTAGTATTATCTATCCTTTAAAATCCTGTCTAGAATCGTTAGCCAGTAATTCGATTCACAAAACCGGAACACAGCCAATTAAAGGTCACCTTAGAGAAACAGATTAACTCTTTTCAAAGAAAACAGAAATCGTTGTTTGTACAAATATATAATTGTCGAAAAATTATTGATTTATATCACTGCACTAACGATGAAATAAACAGCAATCAAAAGTACCATAAAATAATTCTCGCAATAATATTTAGACACATTTGCTTATAATACGTTCAGTCATCTACTTAAATATGACTTTTGGGCCAAATGATTTTCGGACTATTGTGTTATCAGACTTCTAGTTAGGCTTTTGGGTCAGTGGATTTTCGGGCTGTTGGGTTAACGGACCAGTGGGCTTTTGGATTTGTTGGGGTTTCGTTCCAATCAGATTGCGTCTTCAGAATAAAGACATGGGCCTTTACATAAGGATTACACACTAAGCGACATCATTTTTTACATGGGTACTACTATTTTTTTAGATCCTCTAGGGCCCAGTTTATGCAGAGGATGGTGGATGGACAATGAAAAATAGCAGATAGCCATGGCGAATTCGGGTGAGCAAATAGGAAAATTACGTCTATCAATGCAGTTTCTCAGATAATTTTCCATTAAACATTTCTGCAGACTTTTCTATGCTTTGTTATGGTAACTATTAGTGGTTCCATTCAGGATTATATCATTAGAGTAAAGCGAAAAACCGTTTAAAAGAACATGGATATGCATGAGGAATATACTCCTTAGTTTCCAAATAATTTATTGATTTCAGAACAGTACATTTTCTAGTATTACTTTAATGCTAGTTACTGAGCAAGGGATACCCTTGGGAACTTGAAGGGATTTCAGTGTCTATAATTTTTTTTCAGATTTTCATGTAGTTTATAGTTATGCGAGTCCCCAACTAGCCATGAGAACTGTCCATGTCAAATTCTATTTAAACAAATGGAAAGGATGCATGTTTCAGTCATGCTGCAGGGGCTCTCAACAACACAGACTTTTCAGAACATTTAGCAGGATAACAATTCAGAATGATATTTTCCTTTAACTATTTTATTTTCTGGAGATTTTGTGCATGTATTACAATGTAAACATATGGGGTATCTGTTCATGAGACAATATTCCATTGGTCTCAAAATGAGAAGATATTTGGGGGTTGTAATTTGGTCTTCAACAATGAGCCACAGCTCTAACATGTACTAGCAAAATACTAGTATCAAAGATTCATAAATATTTCCTATTAATCCTTAAAGCAAATCCATTTTCAAACAAAACTGAAATTTTATGTAAATTGGAGAGTTTCTGCAGTTAGAAATGGGGGGTCTCGGTGGCCGAGTGGTCTAGGTAGTTGGTCATGACTACTAATGATCACTAGCCTGTCAACACTGAGGTTGTGAGTTCGAATCTCGCCTGTGGCGGGGTGTGTTTGACTCCGGTCTTAACTGACAAGGATTCCCAATTTTCCTACCGAAGGTCCCTGATTCTCTCGGGGTACTCCGGCTTCCTCCACCAATAAAAACTGGCCGCCACGAAATAGCCAAATGTGCTTATTTATTTTTTTGTAAGTGGGGGAGTGGGGGGGGGGGGGCATATGCACACACATGGATCTGCCACTGTCAGGACTTTTTTAAGTTAAGGCTTTAAATCAAAAGACCACAGTAATTTAATGCGTCTTTTTTCCTACAAAAATCTTAATTTTTTCAAACATTGATCCAGGAGATTGGAAAATTTAATCAACAGGATCTCTGGAATATGATGAGATTTGACTCTACAAACTTGAGGTACACATGCACGTTTAACACCATCCCACTGTACCATTATGTAATTATATTATTATTCATAGATTGAAATATCAGATTTTTACTTAACCAACACCCATTTGTGGAGGTAAACCTCTTTCCATAAAAAGTTGCTTATTTATAATCATGACAATGACAACATGAAGATATATATATAAACAATTCAGCTTTACTTCAGATTTTACACAGATTTTATGACATTTCATTCATTTGAAATAAACAAAAAATAACATCTTGATAACCAGCATCTTTTGTTGTTACTATGGGATTTCTATCCTCCCAAAAGGCCTTTCCTTTTATATCTTAGATATTTATCCTTTAACCCCAGAGGATGCTGAAAAATAAAAACAAAATCAATGAAACTTATCTTTTCAACAGAAAAACAGTTATGTTTTCCTTAACATGTCTGAATCTGTTTTTACGATTAAAACTAAATATTCTATTGACATCTTTCATTAAGCATGGTTAAAGTCTAAATTCAAAAAGTCAAAAACAGTGAATATTTGTAGAAAAAATGAAACTTTTTGCTTATCTACCCTAACTTTTGAAAGCATTTTAACAGAAACACCTGTAATTATTTTCATGGCCCAAATTTTCAGAATTGTCCCCCTTGTTTTATATTTGCAGTAAAACCAGAAGCTATCATACTGTTCCATATTAAAACATTAACATGTAAGATCAATTGTTAATTATTGTTTTGTTTTCATGTTTTTTTTTCATTTTTGAGTTTGGTTCACTAGCTCTTTATTGTGTTTTTTTAATAATGAATACCAAACAACAAACAAACAAATACTTTATATGCCAATCATGGCACCCAAAATGAGCAGAATAATTAAAATGTTAATTCTCAAACATAATATAAAATAAAATAAAAATAAATTAAACAAAGTATAACATGATTAGTTTTGATTTAATTGATTAAAGTAAATGAATAATTAATTTGTAATATGAAAATATGTACATGTGTATGACCCATTCTTTGTTACTCTATCAGAATACAATATAAAGAGACAAGAAAATTTTTTTTTTATGATCAAGTACCCTTAATAAACCTTTTACAAACTTTACAAGCTTTAATTTGTTCATGTTTGGGACATTGCAGAGTAAAAAAAAGGTTTTTTCTACATCTTGTAAAACTGCATCCACCACTTTATATTCAAATTCAATTACTTTACTGCAAAATTAATTTGCATTTTAATCCATACAAATTACAAACATTTATACACACATTTACGATTCAACATAGAAGCAACCATAAATTTAATATTTTATATAATAAGCATGATATTAAAAGGATTAATTAGAGGGGAATAACTCAAATTCTTGCACAAAACATATAAATACTTGAACCCCCCCCCCCCCCCCCTCCCCAAATTCACAAAATATCTCTCAACCACAATTAATCAAACATGTACTTTATAAAATTTGAACAAATGATGCCATAATCATAAGACATTGTCATTTTAAATATTTTAGTAAGATAATGGCCCCTAAAAATGCATAGGATATATTTTACTGTTGTTGCATTCTGAGGGGTACATTAAAATGTACTACAATTTATTAAATCTAATGTTGCTAATACATACCTCTCTAATGCCAGTGGGGGCATTCCTTCATCAGCTCCTCTTTTAAATCCTACAAAAACATGTATATATTAGCCATTTAATACAAACTAAATTCAACTTTTTATTTATCATAAGACCCCAACCAATAAAATAAACATGGTATAATCAAGTCCAAGCTTCTAGAATAAAATGGCCTGTTTTAGTTTTGAACAACATGTGTCCATTAGACACGATGCCCTGCTGCACTATCATTCTCTATGTCCAATGAACCATGAAATTGGGGTCAAAACCCCAATTTGACATGCAATTGAGACAGATTACATAATAATGAACATATGTACTAAGCTAATGTGACTAAAACTTTACCCAAAACTATCTTTATCAAATACTTTAACCTCAGAATGACCTGTTTCCACACAATCATAGTCTATGTTCAGTGAACCATGAAAATGGGGTCAAAACCCTAATTTGGCATGCAAAAAAAAGTTCAAAGCCAATTTTCAGAAGTGGAAATTTAATAGTGAAAGGCCCGTAATTTCAACAAAAACCAGCGGCGTGCAACGAAACGTAAATTCGATCTGCAACTCATGGAGCTTTCATACCAAAAATTGGCTCAATATCTGAAGGCATCTAGAAAAAGAGCCCGGAAAGGTGGAATTTTCACCAAAAGTTAAATGCCCAATGCCCTAATTTTGACAAAAATCAGCAGAGCTAAACCAAACAGAAACTTGATCTGTAACTCATCATACCAAAAATCAGCTCAATACCTGAAGGCGTTTAGAAAAAAAGTCTGTACAACTGTTACTTTCACATTTGTGGGTTTGACCAGACCTGTTTAGTAGAAAGTAAATCATTTTCTGATGAGTTCTTGGTAGAGAAAGTTAAAAAGAAAAAATAAAGTAGGAGATAATTGAATATATTCCAAAACATGATCAATGAGTTTTTGACATAGCTGACACCCTTTTTTTTATAAACAGTCAAATTAATTGAATGTTCCAAGGGAAGCTTATTACCTAACAATATTATACATGTAGATGCACTTAAAATGTACCCCTAATAAAAGATATAGTTCCTCATTTGTTCCAACCTTTTTATTGTTTACCTAAATATAAAATAGTTGGTATAAAACCATATTGAAATGTAATTCGAACAAGCTTCAATACACTTGAAAGTCGTTTCTTTGCCTCTGGACTCATTCTTTGTAATTTTCTCGATTCCCCAGATGTAAGGTGCAATTTCATTGGTCAATCTTTTATATTGTCCAATAAAAATATCTGTAACATATGAATAAAAAAAATGTCTGCGCCCATGATCAGGTGTGAGAAAGTTATGAGTGAAAGACATAAAAAAGAAACGCGCAATTGTATTTCTATTTCACTGTGCTGTAAGAATCCTATGTAGCTGCATAGAAAGTTCAATATTAGCGCCTGTCGTCTAAATTATTATCTAAAAGATTTGTTCGGAATATTTCAGACTTTTACCAAAATAAAGATAAAGACCTTGACCTTTTTGACAGTACTTTCGGGATCTCTTTGGCTTGGCTGTCTTCTCTAAATTAACTGCACATTAAAACGATTTTGCATTCGCAAAATATAAATATGTACAAAATACAGAATGTCACGGGGTATATTCTGTTAAAGCAAAGTCTACTGGTAATATTATTGACTTCTGCTCTCAGAAAGGTTATGCTTATCTTTTCCGTAGGCAGTTGTATGGTGTTACTGAAATGGTGACTTGGGGTAGGGTATATTTTGAAGCCCTACTCATGTACTGGTCTGTTATGCCAGAAGACAACAAACTGGTCAACAGCTTTGGTACAATAAGAGTACACACTTGCTTCTGCCATATGATTATTTCACGATTCCTTTATTCCTTTCCTTGTACACTGAATTGGATGGTGAGGACTGGTTGCTTGACAGTAACCCTTTTCCACTTTACTAGCCTCACAAGATGCAATTGTGAGCAAATTTTTGAATTTCAAGGTTCTTGGTACACCAAGGTTTTTGAAAAGTTTCTGATGATGAATACCCACCTTATAGGATCTTCAGTTAACGCTAGGTGCAGCACTGGGCAGAAACATCGATTGTAAACATTATATCTGGTACCCAAATTGTCTAAGATAGGTGATAAAATTTTTTTAACAAAGTTTTTAAATAATATCCGGGGGCCTCGGTGGCCGAGTGGTCTAGGTAGTTCGTCATGACTACTACAGACCACTAGCCTGTCAACGCTGGGGTTGTGAGTTCGAATCTCACTTGTGGCGGGGTGTGTTCGACTCCGATCTTAATTGACAAGGATTGCCAATTTTCCTACCGAAGGTCGGTGGTTCTCTCCGGGTACTCCGGCTTCCTCCACCAATAAAAACTGGTCGCCGCGAAATGGCCAAAATGTGCTGAAAACGGCATTAAACCCCAACTAAACAAACAAACAAATAATATCCGGAAAAACAGCTCAGCCTGGCATTAGTTGAACATCCTACACCTTATATAATTACTTTATATATTTATTAACATGCAAAAGAATTCATCAGCACTGCGTGAATATTACAGGAAAATATTTTCCCCTGCAGGTCAATGGATATAAAATTCTGACCTCGATTTGGAAATTATACTTTAAAAATACCATTTTTGTACAAAAAGATCCTTAATGTATATGTTGTGGCAGAAAAAATATTTTCAAATTGAAATTTGGATGACGGCTTTAATGCCTTTGATATAATGGAATGTTTCCTTAAATGTGATATTTTCCAGATTATTTTGTCAAAAAGTGAAATCATCAGTTGGCATATATATTCAAAATTCCAAAAGCATCCCACTTATAAAATTTATAATGTGAAGATTTAAATAAAAAATAAGCATTTGTTATAATTTCCATATGGTTAAGTCCTAAAATAAAGACAAATCTGTCTGTTACTTTTAGTTCAATTTCCCAGATGGATAGTTTTATCTTTTTAGTTTTTCTTTGAATTTATTGAAAAAATGTTCATTTCACTGGAGTTTAAGTATGGAAAGGTAAATTTCACAAAAAGAATTAGTTATTCTTTAAAAATTGGAATTCATTTTCACTTTTTATTGGTTGTGTTTTATTGTACACACTGTTCATTATTGGATCCTTCAGATAGCTACAAAGAAGTTGCCTATATCAATAAATGTAATTTTAAGGAATGCATGTAGTAACATCAATTATCTGTTTGCCCATATTTACACATTTCAGGCTGCATGAAACAAAAACAAAAAACCAAAAAATAATTGAAAAATGATGGCTTCAGTCTGATATTGATGATAGTTTACTGCATAAAAATAAGAACTAATCATGCTAATACAAGATAGACTATATGCAATGTTTTCAAAAAAAGTTTCAAATCATCAGGTATGAACAATTTTGATTAAATTCTAAATTGAATTTATTTTATTGCAAAATTTTCTTTCAATATTATGTAGTCTATATGGGCAAAAGAATTCCGAAGTGACAAAACAGTGGGAAAGTCTGTAAATTTGAAATCCAAGGAAAATACAAGGTCATGGGAATGGAAAACAACTAACATGCCACAATAATACATGTATAACACTAAAAGAATAAAAAACTAAACAAAATAGACCAAGACAGCAGAGAAATTAAAGCACTAGCAATGTGATCTCCCACCAAAATCTGGGAGTGACATTAAGTGCTCCTGAAGTGTAAGCATGTCCTGCTCCATTAATGAAACCTGTCACAATGCCAATAAGTAAAAGCCATTGAACTGTCCAGTCCAGTGTACTGTTTGGTAGTGTTTTAATAGATAAAACAATTACTGTAATTATTAGTTGTCATGTAAACTGTGTAATCAAGTAATTAATACATGTACCTCTAATTTCTTTACCTGGGACAATTTAACTCAATAAACTTACTTGTCTAAACAAAGTAAGATGTCTTTAGAAACCCAGAAAGGGTTTAATTTATTAACTTTAAGAGGGCATTAAAAGTATTTTGAGAGTATCCAGAGGGCAACATGGTGCCCAGAGTAGAAGACATTGATACTCATCATGGATGCTGAAAATGCTTAGGAAAATCACTTTTTAAAAAATCCCAGTTTGTAAACACAAGCCTCAGATAAAAATTTTGTTTACATACACCAGGAAAAACTCATTGGAAGAAAGATTAATTGTATGTATACATGTATAAATATAGTTCAAATATGCATAAAAAAATCAGTTTTTCACATAAGAAATTCTAAAGCCTAGTCTCATTGTTATTTTTACATCTCAGTAACACATTTTGTTGTGAATTAAAAAGAATATGTCACCAAAATGAAAGAAAATAATTGTGAGTACGATAATCAGTGTTGTGATTTATTGAGAACTCAGACAAAAAAGAACATTGAATAAAATTTAATATATTGATTAACAGAAACTAACACCCGCCTGCAGCAGATGTGTACACAGGGAACCATTAGATAACACATGGAAGGAGAGAGCAAAGAAAGAAATCAAAGGAAAAGATCCAGATGAAGTGCTGACTTGGAAAACACCAGAGGTTTTGTATTTAGTGATTTTATTAAGCTTTATTACATGGTTACATTTCCATACAAAATGTTGGTGATGTAATAAATGTTTATAAACATGATAAAATTTACTCGTTTGGAAGATTTTTAAAAAGTTTTTGTTCAAACTTATTTTTCACCTTATTTCAAGCTATTCTGTAGAAATTGAATTGTACAGTTTTATGAATGAAATGGATGTGCAACATGGAACCAAGTATAATTCACTGATAAGGAATGTGGTTTATATTTTATAAGGCAATATACAATTATATTTTATAAGGCAATATAGGATTATATTTTATAAATTTCTGTATGTAAACTTTAAGACTAGGGAAAGTTGATATTTGTATAATGTCTATTAATAGTATATCATATCAGTTTCATTATATTTGCATCTACCGGATACTAGTTCAATGTACTGATTTTGAGTTTTCTTGGCATAATGTTAATTCAAAAATTAATGCAATGTTTTATTAATTGCAGAAAAATAACAGTATAAACATGACAACTCACGTTTAATTTTTGTCAGTTATGTTATATAATAATAAACTTGACAAAATGACAATAAGGAATCTCGTATTACTGTTCCTTGTTGATAATGCTCTGTAATTTAATTTGTCAGATTAATTTCAAAAATTTACAGTATTTATTGCATAGGTATTGTTATTTTATTTTGAAGGGTATAAAAGTGAAACCAGTCTATACTAAGAAAGACATAGAGCATATAGAAAATGAATTACCAGGACAGTACCCATACACCAGAGGCCCATACAGTACAATGTATACCTATAGACCCTGGACTATTAGACAAGTATGTACTTAATGCCAAATGGAAATGAAATTGCTGTAACATGCTATTAGAAATTTAGCTTGGTAGGTAAACAGACTTAGATATGAAAGACGATATTGGAAAGACAAAAATCCTAGGATGGAACTTTCAGGTGAAATGAAAGGATATGAGGCATACATCGATGGCACACCATCCATTCAGTAAATACATGTAATAGATATCAATACCATCAAATATCAATTGCACAAAATCCTAAATAACCAAAATATTCCATATAGAAAACTTTATCATACATGTTTAAATAATAATACAGGGCACAACTAAAATAATAAGCCTGGACAGGCTTAAGAAATATATAATGGGAGTTAAAACATCAATATATAACTATATTTTACAGTATGCAGGGTTCAGTACTGTTGAAGAAAGTAACAAATTCTATAGAGATAACATAGCTGCTGGACAACAAGGACTAAGTGTGGCCTTTGACCTCCCAACTCACAGAGGGTAAGACCTGTTGTTACCCTTGACCTTTGTCATTTGTATGTATTCTATTTCTGAAATTTGTATATCGAAAATGAATGGTACTTTCCAATATGATTTTCAAACTGTATATACATGTACATGTATATACCAATGGAGAAATAAGACATTGTAGAAAAGTTAAAGAGAAAATTATTTCAACAGTATCATCTCTAGGGATTAAACTGTACATAAATATTTCAATGGTAAGGTCAAATTTAAATTTTGATCAATAAACAGGGTTCATACAGGTCATGGAATTTTGATAAAGTCATGGAAATTTGTTTTGGCTAAAAAAAACTTGATAAGTCAAGGAATTGAAAAATGTCATGGAAAGGCATTAAAAATCATGGAAATATTTTGGAGTTAGTTAAAAAAAATAATTTTTTAATCATTTTGTTGACGTCTCTAGATCTACTAGGTTTAGTTAATATGAAAATCCAATTTTTGTGTGATACAAATTTTTCAAATATTCTATTGATGGATTATTTTCTCTGATGAAAGCATTTTTCTTTGAATCCTGTAGTTATGTGTGTTATTTATTCCCATTTAATAAATATGCATACATTTTCTGAGCATCCCATCTGGTTTATATTGTAAATTCCATTAAAAAATTCTTAATATCAATCAATATCATTTTCACATGAGTTCTTAACATAAAAATCACAGAAATATTTGTTAATTACATGTATAACTTATTTCATAATGATATGATCATTTTATGGCTAAGTTGTGTCCTTGGAGAGATTGCTGTCATACTCAACTTATAAAGTATTGTATTCTCTTCCGACAAAGCATCATTACGAAACTGAGATAATTTAATTTCTTTTGTGAGCCAGCTTACTGTACATTTAGTTCATTGCAGGTATGATTCTGACAACCCCAGAGTAGTCGGGGATGTAGGAATGGCAGGTGTAGCCATTGATTCAGTTGAAGACACAAAACTTTTGTTTGATGGGATCCCTCTCAATAAAATTTCCACCTCGATGACGATGAATGGTGCTGTACTTCCTGTGATGGCCATGTATATCGTAGCAGCTGAGGAACAGGTTGGTGTTATATAATGTATTATCATCATGACACAGGTAAATGTATCGATAATCTCCATTTGCATAATAATAATAAGTTTATTTCAAAAGCAATACAGCTTATAGAATTTCAATTATACAATACATATCATCAATAGCGCCAAGTCACATATATCATGTTAATATCATACATATTTTGAAACATTTCTAATATTGTGATAATTTGATATAACATACAAAGTTACCGTATAAGTAATAATAATAATAGTAGTAGTAGTACGGAGTGTGAGAGAAAGGAATACAAAAACATTTTACCCTTTTCGACACTTTTCAGCAAGAAACAAAAATTTTCCAAAATTGTTCAACTCCTTTATATTTCTGACAGACATTAATTGGACAAGCTTATTTACAGAAGGATTCCTCCAATAATAAGGCTTTATATATCTTCTTCTTATATCATGATATCTAGAACACTCAAGTATGAAGTGATACTCATCTTATACTGTATTTAAATTACACATGGTACAATAATGCTGGTTTCTCTCAATATTATAATAACGACCTGTTTCTACATTCAAATTATGGGCACAAATTCTGTATTTGCAGATATAAGGTTTATAAATATAGTTAACAGGCCTATCTAGATAAGAAGCATTGATTTCTGTGTAGTTTTTGAGGAACAAATTTAAAGGTTAAACTTTCAATAATCAATTGAATTAACCCCTGTCAGTCCGTTCATCTGTCCGTCCATCCAGATGTAGATACAAGGTTTGTCCGGTTAACTCCTCCTACAGTTTTGGAGCTATAGCTTTAATATTTTGCAGGATGTTTATATACATAATGAAGGTGTGCATGTCCGCAGGATTTTGATTTTCATCAAATGTAGACATTTGTAGGACAGAACCAAAATTTAACGACCAAACAACAGTACAAAGCTTAGATATCTGAATCTTTTGTCAGACACATAAAAAATTTGCAGGACCATCTCAAAATTTTCCTGTCCGACACATTATCTACAATTATCGAGTGCGGGGGCATACTTCTTTTCTATTTGGTTATATGTTTTTTACCAGCAGTAAAGAAAGGAGATATGGTGTAAATGCCAGTGAGACAACAGCTGTGAAACAAAATTTGAAAGTACGAAAAGGGTTGTCATAAAGCCTTTAGCATGGGGCATGTTTTACGTATTATTATTGAAAGATTATTAACAGTAATTTTTTATTTGCAGGGAGCTAAACAGGCAGAATTAGCAGGTACTATACAGAATGATATCTTGAAAGAATTCATGGTTAGAAATACATACATATTTCCACCAGAACCCTCAATGAAAATTATTGGAGATATTTTTGAATACACGTCACAGGTAATTTATTGTACGAATTTTCATTCAGCTGTTGAGTCCTCTTAATCTTTTCTGTATTTTATTGCCTCAATATACTTTGAACTGACAACACCAACATTTGTTAACTATGACTATTCATGCATGCATTTATTGTTGTGATTCTTAAAAATTGCACATTATTGCAAGATTCTTCTATCCCTCTTGGTTCGTTTTATGATTAAACCTTTAATATTGACAGAAATAGAAATGAGATATTTAACTATTGCAATGTTTATACATTTGCATTTTATGTATTTAATAAGAAAAACATTACATTAATTTCTAAATTCACAGTAGTTAGCTTTGTATTTGGATTGAATTTTGCATTAAGTAATTAAAAATTATGAACAGCTGTTACCTGACAGGTTTCTTACTTTAACAGAACGTTATTTATTTTTGGTATGACCAAAAAAAAACCAAATGCTATAAATTAGGATACTAATGAATTTTTCTATTACATGTTTTTAAGGCATCAACAGGATTCACATCCAAAAACATGAATTTCCTCAAATTCAATATCCATTGTGCGTAATGCTGTCCTTAGATATTTTGGATTACAATTTTGTTTATTTCGGCCATCGAGTTGCTCATCAGCTTATTTTATTATTCTTTGGGTTTTCAGAATTTTTGGCCTTGAGCACAATTTGACTGAATGTTCATATCTTGTGCTTAAGAGTCACTATCATAAGACTATTTTTTTGCTTTGGAAAATTCTAATGCAGCAATACGTATTAAATAAAAT
Organism: Mytilisepta virgata; assembly: GCA_028015205.1. Taxonomy (NCBI): domain Eukaryota; kingdom Metazoa; phylum Mollusca; class Bivalvia; order Mytilida; family Mytilidae; genus Mytilisepta; species Mytilisepta virgata. Next base: position 46,538,787 of record CM051514.1, on the reverse strand, counting down.
TTTGTTACGGAAAAATGCATTCATTGGATTTCAGATGATAACAACATATATTTCAGAATATGCCAAAGTTTAATTCAATATCTATATCTGGATATCACATTCAGGAAGCTGGAGCTGATGCTGTGTTAGAACTAGCATTTACTGTAGCAGATGGTTTAGAATATATAAAGACAGGTACATTGTATATGTTAAAAAGGTGTAACTCTATACAAAAATATTGACACTGTGATCTGATAGCTAGTGTTTACTGTTGCAGATGATTTAAACTACATATGTACATCAAATACAAATATGTTTTAAAGGGTGATAACTCTATACCAGGATGTTAATAGTGGGGTAGAACTAGCATTCATTGAAGCAAATGGTTTACAATATATATCAAAACAAGTATGTGTTATTTTAACATGGGTAGGCATTATATTTGTTTATATTTTTCACCGAGCTTTAGCGAGATGTAAAATATTAACAAATATAATGTCCACCCATGTTAAAATAACCATAGTACATGTCACCAATGAATTATTTCGATTCTAATAGGACAATATGCATCATTTCTGTAATTAAAGCAAACCCTATAAGGCATCATTTACAGGCAGCCATGTCGATTTTAACAAGGCAAGAACTTTCACACAAAAAACATGAAATGTCTTTTAACAACAAAATTAAATCCGACTTACATTTTTGTGAGATTTTAAAGCAAATACCAGAATTCCAGATCCTGTACAATGTATGATTTTCTGTTTTTAACTGTTGATCTGTTGCACTTTCCACTGTCACATCATTTTGCGTGACATTTATTGTTGTTGTATTTCAAGCTTTGCTAAATGTTCGCAAAGCGATAAATGTATGATACATTCAGTCAAATGTAAGAATATGACTTTGAAACTTTATTTTATTAACAAAATACAACAGTTTAGTGATTTCATGTGTGCCTCACACTTCTTGTCAACATTGCATTGTGCGCATGTGTCAATAATAATTGTTCTGTTTAGAACACGGTTGTGTTTCTATAGCGAAAGCGGCACGTCATATTAGAATATTGTGTTACAACCAGCATATGTACTGTAGCAGATGGTTTAAAATATATCAAGAAAGGTTTTATTAAAGGGGGATAAATGTACACCAGGATGTTGATACTGGGTTAGAATAGCATTTACTGTAGCAGATGGTTAACAATATATATTGAAACAAGTATGTGTTAAAGGAGGATAACTCTATACAAGGGTGTTGAAAATGGGGTAGAACTAGTATTCACTGTAGCAGATAGTTTAAAATATATCAAAACATATATGTGTTAAAGGGGGATAACTCTGTACCAGAATATTGATACTGTGTTACAACTAGCATGTTCTGTAGCAGATGGTTTACAATATATTAATAAAGGTTGTGTTAAAGGAGGAAAAGTCTATACAGAATATGGCACTGTTATATTAAAGCTAGGTTTTACTGTAGCAGATGGTTTACAATATATCAAAACAGATATGTGTCAAAGGGGGAGAATTTAAGTCCTAGAAAAACTTGAAATTAGAAAATGTTTACCAAATTGTTAACAGTTTACTAATTAGTAAACAGAATCTGGATTTAGAGTTTTCAAGTTAGTTAACATAACAGATTTGTCGTCCATTGGCATAAAACAACAAAAACGGCATTGTCTAATATTGTTAAACATTTAAAAAACAATATTTTCTTTTACAGGATTAAGTCGAGGTTTAGATGTGGATAAATTTGCACCAAGGTTATCATTTTTCTGGGGAATAGGAATGAACTTTTATATGGTACGTTTCCATTTTAATTCTTTTCTGTTATGATTTTTAATATTCACATCCAAGAATCTGGACTAATTATTTAATTTTTGAATTCGGAAATGACCAGTCATAATACAATTTGAAAATTTTTCAAAGGTAAATCTGATATAATCGAGAAGTATCATGATTTTATCGTCAGTAGTCCCTTTATGTCAAATATTTTATCACTAGCAACAGTGAGTGGTAAAATATTGGCATATTGACATAAAAGGCCTACCCGTGTTAAAATTGTGATATTTTCAAGCCACTATGGATTATTTCTATTCTAATAGGACAATTTCTATGACATTTTGAAATGCCACAACATAGGTATTTAGACACAAAGACACCTTCACACAACACAAGTTATAATATGACTTTGTTAAAGCTTGTGGGAAACTTTACTGTGACATTGGAAAACCAGCCATTGGAATCAACATATCCATATTTTACCATGAATGTAGACTGAAACTGTTTGAAGCTGTCGTATTAGATTTTATTATAGAGATATACTGAAATTAATTTGAGTAATATAAGTTAGCATCCTGTTAATTTAAGGATGATCGCTGGTCTAATAGGAAATAAATAGTATTTGAAATAGGTGTTTTAGTTTGAGAGAACATATGAATAGTAAACAAATAAGCAAGAAAAAAATATAGGTTTATGTGCTTATTTTAGAGCTATAAGGCCTTGAAAATTTGCAGGAAATGGGTTTTCTCTGGATTTTTCCTGATCTTTGCATTGGCAACTTCAGTTTCTCAAAAATGTATGAAAAAATAAAAAGGATTTCATAAAATTTTGTCAGTTAAAATTTTACGGTATATATGATTGAATTATAAAAGAAAAAGTAGGGGTTCATGGGCAAATTAGTTCATGTTTAAGAAATGGATAAAACCAGAGGATTCCGAAAATCAGACAAAAAAGATTAAAACATGACCAGCGAGCATCCTTAAAACAGTTTGCACAAAAGGGCTATCAACTTTTAGAATTTCACAAATATTTTGAAAAACCAAACATCTCTATTATGTTATTACAACATTACCCTGCTTTATCTTACATTAAAGATTTAAATACTAGATAAATTGATTAGTAAATGGTTTTAATATAATGCAAAAATGTGAAATTAGATAAATTTGATTTGGCGAAATGCTTAAATTTATTTTTTTTTTGGTGAAATGAAAACAGAACAACAATATCATAAATGCAATATGCTGATCATATTAGCAGTAATACTAATAAAACATGATTGTTTAAATTACAATACTGTAAAGGGACATTTACCATTATAGAATGTTCATTTTAATTATATGACAGAAAATACGAACTGTTTTTGATTTTTTAGGAAATAGCCAAGATGAGAGCAGCCAGAAGGCTGTGGGCAAATTTGTTAAAGGAGAAATTTAACCCCAAGAATCCTAAATCACTGTTGTTAAGGACTCATTCTCAGACATCAGGATGGTCATTAACAGAACAGGTAAAATTTCAGCTGAATACCTTTCCTTTTAGGTGTTTTATTTTTAAATTGAAAGTTTTGTTCAATTTACATAAGTAAAAATGCTATTAGAAATTATTCATTCTTGATGCTGAATCTAAATTTAGACAGCTTTCTGGTTTACACAGGGTAAACATGCTTCACAGATGCTGTATAGATTAATATATACATGTACATGTATCTTAATTTCCACTTTACAAGACAAAGGTCGACCATTTTCCCCAGGTTATTTCCACTTCTTCTACCCATAAAATCTTGCCAAAATGATGTAGCCAGATGTATTTTAAGTGGCATAAACCCCAAGAAATCAAACCAAATATGTTATATTTTTTTTTATTACAAGACCCTTATAATAACATAATCCATATATACAAAATAGGTGTTGTATTTGATGTTGCTGCCATTGCATATCAACTCAGCTTTTCTGAACCATTGTTTGATAATATGTATTACAGGACCCTTATAACAACATAATTCGTACCTGTGTAGAGGGAATGGCTGCAGTATTTGGTGGCACACAGTCATTACACACCAACTCTTTTGATGAAGCTTTAGGTTTACCTACACCATTTAGTGCAAGAATAGCCAGAAATACCCAGATAATACTTCAGGAGGAGTCAGGAATTACAAAGGTATTTTAGTAATCAGTTCTTCCATACATGGTCACTATTGATGTGTGATGTCTATTTGAAGATATTTTCGTGTGTTCCAGTCAAAACAATAAAAGATTGATAAATAGATAAATGGTGTTTCAGTGATGAAATTTTCTCATTGTCATATTCTACTGTTTATTTCAAAATTGAAAGTGGATATTTGTTGTTTTGAAACCTAACAAAACAGAAAGGTTGTGGAGTAAGTTATTACCCTCAAAGCATTAGTTGGTCGAATAGCAAAATTAATGCATTAGACTTGTACATTGACATTGTGTGAGCGTACTGTAATTCATCTGAATGGGCCAGAGGAAACATTAGTTTAAGAATTCTGATACAGTAAAAACTTGTGAAGAATCTGAGTTGATTTTATCTGTTCTTACATCATGAAGAAGTCAAGAAGGTAAAAAAAAAGCATTTAAGGAATGTTTTCAATTTGTGAACAGGTTATACAAAGTGGTTTATGAATGTAGTAAACTGATCCAAACCAGGTTATTGAAGTATATCCTGTTCAAAAATTGGAAACATACATTATAATTTAGTTTCCAAACAGATTTACAATGATTCCTCGATGCAAGCATCAATAATGACATGGGACTATTTGAATTTACAGGTAGGAGATTAATCCGTTGGTGACGTCATAAGACCAAACCAGGTTATACAGATTAACCAATGTTGCTCTATGATGTTCATCCAATTAAAATACAGTATTCAAATCAAATTAATTATTCCTTTGTTATAGGTAGCGGATCCATGGGGTGGATCATACATGATGGAAAATCTTACTGAGGAAATATATGAAGCTGCTCTTAATGTTATTAATGAGGTACAATTTTCTGCTGCTTTTTATTTAGTAGAGAACAAGTGATATGATTATATTTTCATAAATTTGTGACAAAAAAATCTCTGCATTTACACAAGCTGAAGGAAAAGAATGGGACTTTTACTGCACCTATTTGTCTCAAAATCACTGTGAGGCTATTTTCTTACAGATTAAGGTGTTTATGTGATAGGCAGAAGAATATTTTGATATGGAGCCAGTTTTCAGATTTTTGGTGGTTTTATTACAGATTCCTGATTAAAACAAGCTTTCCCTAGACCCAAAAAATTAACTTTTTCAAGTCCCATTATTGATATTTCTAATTTTAACAAAATATAAAAAGTAACAGTCCCTACAATCTGAAAAAGATCTTTCTAATTCTTAAGACTTTTCTGTTATCTTTAGTACTTTTGTAGAAAGAAAAAATAATTCAAGATTTTTTTATATTTATAGATAGAAGAAATGGGTGGAATGGCAAAAGCAGTGGCAGCTGGTATGCCAAAACTGAGAATAGAAGAATGTGCAGCAAGAAGACAGGCAAGGATAGACAGTGGTTCTGGTAAGTGCAATATCTTGCCTACATTAACAATTCAGGAAATGTGCAGCAATGAAGTTTGGATAGTGTATACGTGTATGTCTGTGACATTCATTTGCCATGCTATACAAAAGATGGGGGACAGGAAAAGTATACAAAATTTAGTCGTGGTTTTATTCAATTTTTTATGGAAATTTTGCTTTTGAAAGTCTTAAATTACTCCATTACAGTTCCTTTATTATACCATATATACATGTACGTACATGTAATAAATTTGCCATAAAATTATCATTTATGCCTTTATTTCTTGTCAAAAACATCTCTGTAAAATTGTTTTTGGATCCTTTTGGCTGAATGATCATGCTTGTACTGAATTGTTGTAAGACGAGTAGAAATTTTCCTCATTTTCCCACTGATACAAAAAATTAATATTCATGAAAGAACAATATTTAAGATCTGTCGAAAAGTTTTTGGAAGATTTTTCCGTTTTTAATGGAATTCTATTTTTGGCAGTTTAGATTCGTCCATTGCACGTATTTATTACACCTCGTGAAATGTCTTCTGGTTTAACATTTCTTTTCTTTGACAAAATCACCCCTGAAAATAATATAGTAATGAAGGTTATTTTGAAGGAATTTATCAATGTGTAACTCTGGCCATTCACTCACAAACTAAATAAAGTTCGAAGGATTTTATGCAAAGTTTGTGAGTGATAAGCCCGAGTTTACACACGATTTCATGAAAGAAATTTATTAAGTTATTAAACTTTTTATTGGAAATTGCTGTTAGCCAATGAAATTACTGCATTTGATGTTTTGAAAACAACATTGGAATTATTTCAGATTAATGTGATAGTTTTTATCTATTTTACAGAGGTGATAGTTGGTGTAAATAAATACAAATTGAAGGAGGAAGGTCAAGTTGATGTTCTATGTATAGATAACACAATGGTCAAAAAGAAACAGATAGAAAGAATTACTAAAGTCAGAGAGACAAGGGATAAGAAGAAGGTAATAGACACTTAGGCAAAATAAATATATTATAACTAATCTTGAAATACTGTACATGTAAATTCAGAAATTATTGTGTGCATTTATTATTGCGATATTGTCATTTTAGACCAAAATGCGATTTTAATTTTAGCGATATTGAGAAAAACCCGCTTCATTCATATCAAGAATTCAAAAATGCGAGTTTAAATTATTGCGATAACAACCCTGTCACATTTTTCGCAATAATTTCCGAATTTACAGTATTTGATTATATAAAATTTTAAACAAGTGACCAAACAACAAAACAATTCATTAATTTGCCACAACTTGTTGATGTTTTGGTATTCAAATTTCAAGATTAGTTATTCTGTTTATGATATTGACAACCTAAGAAGATTTAATGAAAAAAGACATAACTACGTTCCTACACGAGTTCAAAGTGAAGACTGGAAAATCTTCAACAAGTTTTTAGAATTCACGTCTTTTCTGAGTGGAAAGACACTGAATTTTAAAAACGAGTTGAAGTTTTTCCAGTTCTTCACTTTGGAATGTGTAAAAGTACCTATTATTTCCGTAAATACTCGATTTTTAGGTTTACCTGTACCTTGTAAACATTCTATTCAACTCCTGCAGCCATAGTCATGAAAAAGAAATTTACATATCATAAAAGATTTGCATTACCTGTCTTTTTGTTTAAATATAATTGCAAGCTTGCATACATGTATTTCATCAAGAAATATAACTTTAAAAATAACTTGATCAAAAGGATGGATTTCTGTGATGAAATTTATCTATTTTCAGGCAGAAGAAACATTATCAGCCATTACAAAGTGTTGTGAATCAGGAGAAGGGAATTTGTTAGCACTCAGTATAGAAGCTTCGAGGGCAAGGTGTACTGTAGGGGAGATAACTGATGCCATGGAAAAGGTAAGAGACTTTCTAAGCACTCACTATTAAATGTATCAGAGCTTGGTGTAGGGGAGATAACAGTTGCTATGGAAAATGTAAGAGACTTTGTAAGTACTTACTATCGTATCTATGAGAGCTTGGTGTAGGGGAGATAACAGATGCTATAGAAAAGTTAAAGACTTAGTACTTATTCACTATCATATCTATTAGGGCTTGGTTTAGGAGAGATAGCTGATGCCATGGAAAAGGTAAGTTACATAGTAAGCACTCAGTATCAAAGCTACCTGAGCTGGTTGTAGGGGTGTAAGAGATTCTACAGAAAGGTAAAAAGACTTTGTAAGCACCCACTGTCAAGCTGCCAGAGCTAGGTGCAGGGGAGCTAACTGATGCTATGGAAAAGGTGGATATTTCTCATAATCCTTTGAAAGTGAAGTAAAACTCCTATTAAGATCATAAATTCAAGTGACAGCAGACCTACAATCATATTTAAGTGGCATTTAACATTTTATTCACTGCCACATTTTGTCCTATCCATACTACATGTAAGGAAAACCAAAATTGTACTTTTTGTAATTTTGTAATTTTTTTGTTACAGTTACTGTAAATTAAGAATTTTGCATGAATTTACATACATGGATGTATTATTACAATTCATCATTTACAGGCATTGTGCAAATTTGTAATAGAGTGTAACTAAGAAATGTCTTAATCATTGGTATCTTCATCTTGTCACATTTTTAGCAGTAATAAAAACATTGTATTTATTTCTGAATTTCCAATATATTATTTTTGTTTGTTTATTGTTGAACACCGCTTTATTTTTTGTGACTTATAAAGTTCTACAGCTTTAAAAATTTCCCTTCTTTAGAAGAAAAATTGACTTTTGTTGAAGTTAAAAAATTTATTTGCTGGTACCCTTTTTTCAGAGGAAATACATTGCTAAAAGTATAACCTTTGTTATAGTATTTGATTGGTAAAGGTAAATATTTTTCAAGGCATTTGTTCACAATTTGCAGTAAAGAAGAAATTATGCCAAAGATTTGCCTCCCCTTGTACATTTAAATCAAAATTGAGTGGTTCCTGAAAAAACCCCTAATTATGAAAATGATTCACATTCTAATTGGACATTCAAAACACTCATTTTATATCAAAATATTTAAAAAATAATAACTTCATTGAAGCTTATAAAAATATTTCAAAAATATTTAAGAATTGTCTTCAGTTTTGGGACAGGTTATACAATATAACTTACTTTGAGGCAGTTTACACTTCATAAACCACAAAGCGCTTTATGTTTCAGCATAAACTGACCAAGTAGGCTATACAAGTATAACCTGTTCAAAAATTTATAACAATCCTTGTAATTTAATTTTCAAACGTATTCTGATTCAAAATTGAAAGTAGAATCATTTGAATAACTTATTTAACCCTGGAATGTTTAAATCGCAGACTGCGAATTAATACTTTGGTGACGTCACAGTACCCAAAGTTGATTATACAGTAGCTTGCCCAACCATTAACAACCAGTCAGTTTGTCTGTAACAATTCAAATTAAATTATGTTAAAATAATAGTGCAATTGCTATTTTTAATTCATTATACCCCCCGCAAACTTGTATATAGGAATCACCTTGTCCGTCCGTCTGTCTGTCTGTCCATCTGTCTGTCTGTTTGTCCATATATCTTGTAAGCGCAACTCCTCCTAGACCGCTCAATGGATTTCAACGAAACCTTACAGAAAGGAAGTACATCATCCAAAGATGTGCATGAAGAAAAATCTTTGCTTTCCGATATCACACAAGGGAGATAATTGGACTTCAAAGCGAGGGGTATCCTTTGTGAGCTTTGCTCACAGTACATCTAGTTGGAATTTAGTTTCTATTTACTTCTGAGAAATATACCAAATTCCTTAGCCCTATATAATGAAGCTATATACACAATATTTATATTTTCCCAGGTATATGGTAGACATGTAGCTACTGACAGAATGGTTAGTGGTGCATATAAAACGGAGTATGGTGACGATGATGACGATATATCTAAAGTAATTAAACGTGTTGAGGTGAGTTGTTTTAAAATTTTAACTGTGTATTGACTTATTTTCAAGTAAGATAAGTACGTTTACAAGTTTTCTGGAATTTGCCCCATTACCAGATTTTGACAATTCCCATACAAAATATTGAATTCTTCATGATTTTTAGATTTTTGCACCTTCTGTACTTTCATCCATTTATGTATAGTTTTTGTACATTGTGGCACAGCAGCAGTTTAGATAAGCAAGCAAAGCTAATATCATATTAGAAGATTGACAGGAGTCTGATTACCAGTCTGTTGTGGCACTACTCCACTGCCCTGTTTGTGGATGCTTAAACAAAGTACTAAATTTGAATAAAGACATCATGCATAAAATTACAAGCAATCATATATGTATATGAAAAGATATAATTTATTAAAAGATAACTCTTCTGATTTTATAAATTTGGTGTTAAAAGGGGGGTACAGATTGAGTCATGCTAAATGATAGGAATGATGTATGGCCAATTTTCAAAAATCTCCTCTGAAACTACATTATGAAATGTTCTGAAACTGTAGGATTGATGACAATACCCTCTACAAACGATCCACTTTTGGTGGAGATTCATCTGTTCAACCTTTGCTCAGGAACTAATTGGCATATTGTAACCAAAGTTTGGGGAAATGTTGTATGGAAGGACATCTACCAACTTTCCACTTTTGGTGTGGGTTGGATGAAAAACATGGCTGCCAGAGGCCAACTTTGTTTTTGATTGGCCAATTTTCAAAACTTCTCCTCTGACACTACATTATGAAATGTTTTGAAACTTTGCAGGATTGATGACAACAATACCCTCTGCAAATGATCCACTTTTGGTTGAGATACATCCTCTCACTGACAGCTTCACTGTTCAAAGTTTCCATTCCAAAGAAACCATATAGTCCAGTCAAACTAAGTTTTAACCTCAATCTAATTGCAACAGAAAATGTTTTAGTTCTAATCTATAGGATTAAGCCCCAAATATACCCAGAAAAAAGTCCCATAAAATCTAACTTGAGGAAAAAATCAGCATTTTTAATTTCCTATGGAAATTAACATTGGAAAGGGGGGATAACTCTGCAAATTTTTTGATTGATTTTCTTAAAACTCATTTAAAGTATGATACTTTGATGGGGTTATAAGTTCGTATTTGACTATACTATATAATCTTCTGCTCATGAAATGTACAAAACCGAAGTGTTATGGGTATTTTTTTTTTTTTGCACATTTTTCATTAAAGAAATTGCAAATTTGTGGCTTTGTGATCATTTAAAAAAAAATAATGTGAAAATTTGGTATTGTTTATATCTATGAATTATATTTTTTCAGCATCTACCTTGTTTAAAGAAACTTTAAACCACAAAAAGAAGAATATATGCTTAATTATTTTTATTAAATTTGAGATTCTTTACCTTGACATGTTGAAAAATTTAATAAATGGTCAACTAATGAACCACGAAATCTAAGTTGTAGCGTGATAAAAGATATGAAAACACCTTTGGAGTTGTTTGTTATACTCTAAAGACAGCTGAAATATCAAGAATCAAAACATTCTTCTGAATGTAAGAGGTAAAGTTATAATTTTGTATCAATTTTTATTGATATTTCTGCATTTTTTTGCAGATTTATCTCCCATTTTCAATGCAAATCTCCATAGGAATTTTAAAATTGTGATTATTTAGTCTTCCTCAAGTTAGATTTTGTTGGACGTTTTTCTGTGTATATTTGGGGTATAATACTAAAGATTAAAATTTAAAAATCTTGTATTGCAATTACTTTAAGGTTATGGTCAAATTTATGCTAGATTGACTGGACTAGTGGGCCGAGTGAGGTTTTCTCATCAATTGGTGTCCGTCGTCTGTTAACTTTTACAAAAATCTTTTCCTCTGAAACTACTGGGCCATCAGGTCAAGATTTATCTTCAGTGAAATTTTCAGATGAATCGGTCAAACCTTTATGGGGTTATTGCCCCTGAATTGTTAATTTTAAGGAAATTTTGCAGTTTTAGGTTAATATCTTGAATATTATTATAGATAAGACAAACTGTAAACAGCAAAAATGTTCAACAACGTAAGATCTAACTTGGCAGTAATGGTCCTTAGGAAGTCCACTTTCAGAAATATGTCTTTTTTCGTGGACTTTGAACCAAGATTGCCACCACAATCAAACTTAGTCTAACATTGGGCCCTATGGAAAATTCATCAAAAAATCTTCTTGTCTGAAACTACTTAGCCAATTGCAACCAAACATAACAGCAATGGTCCTTAGATGGCCGTCTTTTTGAATGGTGTCCGATGACCTGGACGATCAACCAAGATGGCTACCACAACCAAACTTAGTTTAACATAGGGCCCTATGTGAAATTCATTAAAAAATCTTCTTCTCTGAAACTACTGAGCCAATTGCAACCAAACTTACCAGCAATTGTCCTTAGATGGTCCTCTTTCAGAATTTGAACCTGAGGATCAACCAAGATGGCTGTTATAGCCCAACTTAGTTTAACATAGGACCCTATTGGAAATTCATTTAAAAATCTTGTTCTCTGAAACTACTGAGCCAATTGCAACCAAACTTACCAGCAATGGTCCTGAGATGGTTCTCTTTCAGAATTGTGTCTGATGAACCGGACTATCAACCAAAATGGCTGCCACAGCCGAACTTAGTTTAACATGGGACTCTATGGGAAATTCATTTAAAAATCTTGTTGTCTGAAACAACTCAGCCAATCAGAACAAGACTTGGCAATGGTCCTGAGATGGTCCTCTTTCCGAATTATGAACCGGACTGTCAACAAAGATGTCCACCACAGCCGAACATAGTTTAACATAGGAACCTATGGGAAAATTCATTTAAAAATCTTGTCTGAAAAAATTAGCCAATTGGAACTGGACTTGACAGCTATGGTTTGTAGATGGTCCTATGTCAGAAATGTGTCCAATGACCTAGAATTTCAACCAAGATGGCCGCCACAACCAAACTTAGTTTTACATGGACCCTATTGGAAAATTTATTAAAAAATCTTCTTGTCTGAAACCACTTGGCCAATTGGAACCAAACTTGACAGAAATGGTTCATTGGTGGTCCTTTTTCAGACATTTGTGCATTGACCCAGAATGTCAACAAAGATGGCCGCCACAGCTGAACTAAGTTTAACATAGGACCCTGTGGTAAAATTCATTAAATAATCTTCTTGTCTGAAACAACTGAGCCAATTAGAACAAGGATTAGCAGCAATTGTCCTTAGATTGTCCTCTTTCAGAATTATGTTGAATGACCTGGACTGTCAACCGAGATGGCCGCCACAGTAGAGCATTGTTTAACATTGCACCCTATGGAAAATTCATTAAGGTTAATCTTCTTGTCTGAAACTATCGAGAGGTTGGAACCAAACTTAGCAGCAATGGTCCTTAGATGGCCCTCCTTCAGAATTGTGTCTGTTGACCAAAACTATCAACCAAGATGCCCACCACGGCCAAACTTTTAACCCTGTGGGATGTCGCTCTATGTAATATGCAATGCACTATCAGGTGAGCGATACAGTGTCCTGGGAGCCTCTGGTTTTTGTTCAAAAGTCAAAAATCAAGGTTACTTTGATATTTTGGGTTGACAGCTTTGTTTTATACAAAAAGAGCTCACATTTTCAAATGGCCTAATAAAAGCCAGGTGAGTGATACAGGCTCACCTGAGCCAGTTATGATATGCATGTATTCTGTTCTATCAGTTTAACAAGTGATGAGTGGTCAAATTTCATTGCAAACAAGATTTGACTTTTAAGAGCCAACCCATCATATTTCTCCATACTAATAATCTTATTTTTTCTGTTGGAAAATCCAGTTTGAAATTGCTACAAATTAAAATATTTTATTGCAAGGAACAAATGGATAAAGGTAGCAGTTTTAGCATTGGCATCAAACATGGATATTTTGTTTTATATTAAATTTCAATGGAATTTTACTGATGGGATTTTCATGAAAATTGCGTCTTATCATTCATAACTACAAAGTAATATCTTTTCAAAGAACAGTGTCATTTGAGATTTCACAAATAAATTTGTGGTTCCATATTAACATGTATTGTATCGTCATCATCATTTCATTGCTTTTGTAAACCAATGTGGCTTACTAATACTGCGAAAGTTAATTTCAGAAAATGTCATAAGGCAAATCAAAAGAATTATTTTTATATAAGACGTCATTACAGACTACAGACTGGTGCAAAGATATTTGAATTATATATACTGATATATTTGAAGTCTAAAATGAAAAATTACACTTCACCTTCTCATTAATTAGAATTAGGTAATAGAGCTTTAACTCCAACTGAAGTTATCACCAATTTAATATGTATATTCTTTTAAAAACATTTCTTATAGTCAGCTTGAATATGGTTATTACAAGTAAATAGAACTCTAATTTTCACCCACGTAATCATCTTAATTCACAATCCAAATAAACGACATTCAAAACAAATTTTATATACCATTGATAAAGCAGAATTTAATTGATGATTTTGTAAGAAAAGATTTTGTTTGATAAATATGTCTGGAAAATCACATTCTGTCAGAAACAAATTGAAGTTTTGGAACGATTGTCTATATTTTATATCAAAGTTTTATAAAACTACTTTAAGGATGGTTTTTATAAATTGTAAAAAGATGTTTTTTTTTCTTAGGCCAAATAACATAAATTCCTGTTTTAGGCTGAACAGGTTTCTTTCCTTTTTAGCTCACCTGGCCTAAAAGGCCATGTGAGCTTTTCTCATCACTCGGCGTCCGTCGTCGTCTGTCGTCTGTCGTCGTTAACAATTTTTCAAACATCTTCTCCTCTGAAACTACTGAATGGATTTGGATAAAACTTAGCATGATTGTTCCTAAGGGTATCCTGCACAAAGTTATGCTTTGATTTTTGATCCGTCGAAAAACATGGCCACTGTTACTAAAAATAGAACATAGGGGTCAAACAACAGTTTTTCACAAGTATCTCAAAAATCATTAGGTAATGGCAAATTCTGGCAGGTTGAAAGTGTTCAGCATGATAAGAGCTACCTGTGTGCAGATTTTCGTGAAAATCTGTCAACTGATGTTAAAGTTATTGCCCTTTTTTGACATTTTTGGCTCTTTTTATGTTATTATTTCAAAAATCTTCTCTGAAACTACTGAATGGATTTGGATAAAACTTAGCGCGATTGTTCCTTAGGGTATTCTGCACAAAGTTTATGCTTCAATTTTTGATCTGTCGAAAAACATGGCCACTGTTACTAAAAATAGAACATAGGGGTCAAACAACAGTTTTTCACAAATATCTCAAAAATCATTTGGTTATGGCAAATTCTGGCAGGTTGAAAGTGTTCGCATGATGAGAGCTACCTGTGTGCTTACTTTCGTGAAAATCTGTCAACTGATGTTAGAGTTATTGCCCTTTTTTGACATTTTTGGCTCTTTTTATGTTATTATTTCAAAAATCTTCTCTGAAACTACTGAATGGATTTGGATAAAACTTAGCGTGATTGTTCCTTAGGGTATTCTGCACAAAGTTTATGCTTCGATTTTTGATCTGTCGAAAAACATGGCCACTGTTACTAAAAATAGAACATAGGGGTCAAACAACAGTTTTTCGCAAATATCTCAAAAATCTTTAGGTTACGGCAAATTCTGCAGGTTGAAAGTGTTCAGCATGATGAGTGCTACCTGTGTGCTGATTTTCGTGAAAATCTGTCAACTGATGTTAGAGTTATTGCCCTTTTTTGACATTTTTGGCTTTTTTTTATGTTATTATTTCAAAAATCTTCTTCTCTGAAACTACTATTCAAAATCAAATGAAACTTGGTAAGATTGTTCCTTAGGGTATCCTGCAAAAAGTTAATGCTTGGATTTTTGATTGTTCGAAAAACATGTCTGCCCTTACTAAAAATAGAACATAGGGGTCAAAATGCTGTTTTTTGCTATTTTTTCCTGAATTATAGAAATAAAATGAAGATGAAAACTACTTTCAAGGCAAACATGGTATCCCGAGTTGAATGGTGATGATGAAAGTTTGTTTTGGACGGCCATTTTTAAAATGGCTGCCATTTTCCCGCCATTTTTTACACTTGCTCGGATTTCAACAATATTTGGTTTTTAAAGTAAACATGGTATCCTTAGTGAATGGTGATGATGAGAATGTTGTATAACAATGATTAAACTTCATAATATGTGAGCTTTTAATTGCCATCACTTGGTGTCTGTCATCATCGTTCATCAGCCTGAATCACTCACCTGGCAAACAATGCACTATAAACTAAATTAATATATTAATGTTTGTTGTATACTCAGTTTAATTTACAAAAAACATTAATATATTAATTTAGTTTATAGTGCATTGTTTGCCAGGTGAGCGATTCAGGCTCTTGAGAGCCTCTTGTTTTAATCAACACAATATACTGAATTTTTAATCATTTTGAAATATATTTGCCAGAATTTCTGCATGTTCTTGAGCTCATTACAATACAACAAAAGTAGTATCTGTTATCTATTTGAAAAGAGAATTTGATGAGACTTTACACTATTTATGCATAATCTGACTAACATTGTATAATGCCAACTATCTCTTGTCTTGGTGGGTGTGGAGGGGGAGGACACACTAAATTCTCTTGAGACAATTCTTTTCATATTTTTAAGACTGTAAGTCCATATCACTAAATATAGGAAATCATCCCACACCCCTTTCAGTCCAAATTAAGTGATCAAATTCTGAAGTCCAAAATCTAAGGACAGAGCTATACATTCATGAAATACTCTACATTTTCTGAAATTAAATCAGTTTATACAGGTAAATTATATGTATCAGTTTTAGGCCAATATAGAAATTCCAGCAAATAAGCTGATGATGTTCAAATTTATAGCGGGGCCTCGGTGGCCGAGTGCTCTAGGTAGTTTGTCATGACTACTAATGATCACTAGCCTGTCAACACTGGGGTTGTGAGTTCGAATCTCACCTGTGGCGAGGTGTGTTCGACTCCCACCTTAATTGACAAGGATTGCTAATTTTCCTACCGAAGGTCGGTGGTTCACTCTGGGTTCTCCGGCTTCCTCCACCAGTAAAAACTGGCCGCCGCGAAATAGCCGTATGTGCTGAAAACGGCGTTAAACTCCAACTAAACAAACAAACCAAATTTATATTTGAGACAAAGGGTGTGAGATAGACAAGTTTGCCCAAAATAGGGGTGATTGATACTTTTCAAGGACTTTAAGTTTACCAGCAGAGGCATCCACTCTGTGGTAGCAAATATTTTTTGAAACCAATTTTCATATTTCTATATATCAATTCATATCAACCATTCCAAAGACTAAAAATATCCTTCTTTTTCATATTTTGAAACAAACAATACTGAAAGTATACAGGGGAAGTATTAAAGACTTTATTTGGACTAAATTAAAGATTTTTTGTAAAATTGTTATAAAATTTGTTGATGTAAAATTCTTTAAACAATATTATATTATTCCACAGTTGAGGAAATAATCAGACATCCTAAGCATTCTTTAATGGTAAATTGTATACATTAATATTATCTATAGTTATTATAACCCATCCTACAAGGTATAAAGGAAAATAGAAAACTTCATAGATTTCATTTGATTAGCCTTAGACTGAAAAAAAACCAGGTTTCATTAAATTCCTAAAATATACTTTTTCATTAAATTCTGCAGTGAGGGATTGGTCTTTGTCAAGTAGTTTTAACTTATAATTATCTTATAATATTAAAAATATTTATGATCAGAAAATTCTGATATTGTATATGAATAAATATATTTTGAAGATGACATGTATACCTCTCAGTGTAGTTATATACACAATGAAGAGGATATATACAACATTTATTTATCAAAATGTCAATGTTGATAAAGAGGACAAATATACCTAAGGAGCAAACCAAAAAATGCAATCCATTAGACAGACAAACCAGGGAAGAGAAATGAACAACCACATGCACAACAAATAAACTCTGAAAACTAAAAAACAATAAACGGCATGAACTCCTATAAAAACCAGGAGTGAACTCAGGTGCTCCGGAAGGGTAAGCAGTTCCTGCTCCGTATACTGCACCCGTCGTAAAGTTCAACGAAGTTTATCCTGTGGTAGTCACAAATCGGTAGAGGTACATGAAATGTTACAACAGTGGGAACAGGTCCAACATCATCTTAGATATTGGAACACTGTAACGGTCAATCAATTAGTGATGACGACCGTAAAATTTCCTAAGTAATGACATCAACTTATCCATGATAAAATCCTGGTTAAGAAGCTTTTGTGATAAGATACTTTATTAACCACAAGGGTTAGTCAGTGTCATGAATTTACAAGACATATAAATGATAGCAATTACATAATAATAGGTTTACATAAGATGATACTTTTATTTACCACAAGGGACCATCAGAATTTACAAGACACATACATGACAACAAATACATAATAATACATATAAAGTAAAAAGAAAATAAAACATATCTACTCTCCATGTCGCCGTGATATTGGCTGCAATATCGCCAGCACGGCGTTAAACAACAATCAATCAATCAATCTACTCTCCCTGTCGCCGTGATATTGGCTGCAATATCGCCAGCATGGCACTCAACAACAATCAATCAATCAATCTACTCCTCCTGCACGTAACATCTAGATGGTAAATGTTATTGGGGCAACAAGTTACTCATAATGAAAGAGGCAACAAGGAACAATGCACTGGCATGTAAAACTGCTATGAAATCAACAATTATATTGATTATAATAAATGCTGCCTCGTGTCTAATGCAAAAAGGCTAACATCTCGGCATGCATAATAGTGGATGCAATTTTCCAATGTAACTTAAATTTACATATCCTGTTAAGTATAAATTCTTGCACTTTTTGCTTAAATATGTGTCCTCTTATATAATCCAATTTATTAGATGCATATTTAGATCAATGAGCGGAAACAATCCATTGAGACACTTACATCACTTTCTACTGTAGTGATAGTCATGTTAATTTCTTTTGAAATGTTGTTTCTCTTAAATGACCAGGTCAGTATGAATGGTCATTGGGTAGCCCCCCCTTTCAAAGTTTGCTGTAGATCTTGGATTAATATTGTTACTATTACTGAAAATTGAAATTTGATAGGATCCTCAAGTAAATATTCTTATAATGTAAATTAATGTCAGATTTCCTAACCTCCAGCTACATTGGAGGTACAGTCAAACCTGCATTAAGACCTCGATCTGTATAGTATCCACTTCATATAAAAAACATCTTGAAATAATATCTCTATTGTCTACACATCTTGTAATAACAATCATTATATATAAAAGTCACCTGTTCATTTTGGGCACTTAATTTTGTTTGTATGTACTTAGGTTCGTCCCTTTCTCTGCAGCTGCGCCTGATTTTATCTCTATTTAAGATATCAGACTTTGTTTCTCATAATTTTTACAACAAATCAAGAAGGACTTGTATCCCTTGGTATATAAACTAACACTTTTTTAATCCATTACTTTCCATTTATGTCTCTGATTTTTAAAGGGGTTATTGACAAGATTTCTAGCCCTATTCTCCACTAGGGGAGAAAGGAATTAAGTTAAGTATTGACAAGATTGTATTTATCTGTTATAGCGATTTGCAGAGAATGAAGGAAGACGACCAAGAATTCTGGTTGCTAAGGTTGGACAGGATGGACATGACCGAGGTGGCAAGGTCATTGCTACTGGTTTCGCTGACCTTGGATTTGATGTAGATATTGGTCCATTGTTTGCTGTAAGTTAATAACAATTAACAGGTTAATCTGACTTGTTTGTCTATATCTTACCTCCACACCTGTGTACACGGATGTCAGCTGTCAAGTGTTCTTTTTTATTTTTAAAATTTTTATCCTTAATGTTAAAAAGGTCGGTTTGTTTGGAAAAAGATTTAATGTTGGTCATAGATTTTTGTAATTAACAGGGTAATCTGACTGTTGTTTGTCTATATCTTACCTCCACCCCTGTGTAGACAGGTGTCAGCCGTCAAGTATTCTGTTTTATTTTTCTGATTTTTATCTTTAATTTAAAAAGGTGTTATGGATTTTTTTTTTTAGAGATACATTTAATGTTGGTCATAGATTTTTGTTTCAGTTGAGTTATGTTAAATTATTCAAATTTTTTCATTTTTTGAAAACCATGGAACTTGCCAGACTTTACAGTCTAATGTTCTAGTTTCAGAAATCTAAACTAATATTAAAAATTATAATACATGACAAAAAATACTGGACATGTGAGTATTTTGAGAAGATATATAAAGTTGCATCTAAATTGAATACAGACTAGGGAGACTGGTAATTATCGTCAGTATTGGATTGGAATCTATCATATACCTCCCAATTTGATAATCATTTTGATTAAAGTCATTTTATTTTATTTTTCTTTGTAAGTTTTTTCTAACTCCATGTAGGATTAAGTATAAAAACCATGACAAAATGACCTTCAGAAACTATATAAATTTTCTAGAATATCATAAGTTAGCTAAAGGAGTTATTAAAAAAAATTATAATGTCAAAACTGCAAACTGCTGTAGATATGTGGAGGTTTAACATGGAAATCTGGTATCATAAAACAGTTTGTTATACTTCATATTAAAATTATCATGCAAGCTTCTCATTAACCAAGAATATTAAACTTTAAATATGGAGAATGTTATTACAGTGATAAATTATAAAGAACAGTAATAAACTGCTGCCATGACCTTAAATATTCAATAATGTATCTTAATTTTGATTAATAACGTGATTAGCATGTGTACTTCTATCGAACCATTTCACTGTGTCATATTAAAAGTACAACTATTATATAAAAACCCAAGTTATATGAATGCAAGAACATGAAATAAGAATCAATGGCCAATTATCTCCCTTTACCAATTTACATATAGTAGGAGATAATTGCAGTTATCTCCCTTATTTCTCCTCTTGTCCTAACGGGCATTAGGCAAAGGATTTTATTTTATTATTCATCAAGGGTCATTTGCTTAAGGGTGAAACTTCACTAAGGGTTCTCATCATAGATGTGATTATCAGCTATTGTCAACCCACTTGAGGTACGTTTTGGCTGAGGAAGGGTACCTGTAGTGATCACTAGCATGTCAACATTGAGATGAGAGGTTATTAAAAGTTCAAAAGATGTGTGTGACACCAGTCTAATAGTTAATTGACAAATATTTCCTGTTAAAGATCTATAGTTCTCTGGTTCCTACCTGCAGCAATAATAACAAAACACGTCACATCACAGAGGAATTACCTAAAATCAATTTAGGTTTGAATTTAAATTTTTGTTTTTAGGTTTTTACTAAATACAGATATACTTTTGAAAAAAATAAATTTATAACACATTCACCATATTTTGATGAAAAATAAGGAATATTTCATCCATCTGAACTAGAGATTTATGTGTATTTTACATTTGGGGTCTATCAGTGTCATGTCTACTGACTCTGTTGTTTTTAATGCACAATATAGTCACTGGAGTGATTAATATATTGATTCTTTATTAAACTGTGATAAGGCCATATAAAATGGCTGCTCTATATAAAGATAGAAAAGTAATTAGTAAATGAAATAAATGGTTTGAATTATTTCTGTTCTTCACTATAAAGTTTCAGTGAAGCCTTCAACACAGAGGAAATTTTGAGACTGATTTAGTAAGTAAAGTCAAGAAATACCAAAGGGATATTTGAAGGAGGGAAAAATTGAAACAACTGACAAACTCCGGAGAACAACGAAGACAACACCAAAACAATACATGCACTACAATTAAAAACTAAAAACACATGAACAACATGGTCCATAGCACCATTTTCAGCAAAATTCTCTTCTAAATAATTATCACAACTGTGCAATTGAAGCTTTAAACAGACAAAAGCTAATGTCAACCTATGTATTTCATCAAATCCTTCAATTTGTTGTCTGGCTTTTTACAGTCTGTGCAAAAACCTTGTTCAATGACTTGCCCTTTGGGCTTGTTGTGGTGTACCTTTTACTAGATCAAACAGAAAAAAGACCAGACTTCATAATTGAGAGTTAGAAAGAATTATTTACTAGACCAGTCAGATTAGTCAGGTATAATTTTTACTATACTGAGGCAAATTTTACTGGACTTGGTCTTTGGTTTTAAGTGGCTAAAGAAACAGACTGTAGCTAGACCCATAAAAACTATGAAAATTTGTGTTCAGCTAATAAAATGAATTCAGAGTACATTTAAAGTACTAAGCTTTCTATTTGTTTTCACCGTTAAGCAGAGAAATTATACATTGGGTCTCACGGAATGTCAGATAAGATTTACAATGTCTGTGTCAAGTCATGTGACTTTATTAAATCGCAGTATACATTGATGTAATGTTCACTTCCTGTTTAAATTGACTCTGTCACATCCGAAATGGAAAAGTCACGATTTATAATTACACTGATGGTTTTATCTGTTGGGTAAAGATTTACGATTTGGTAAATAATAGATGAAAATAGCATTGCATTATGGGAAGTGTCACAATGAATGTGATGTAATATTCTGCAAATTTGTTCTTTAATGTAATTCTTGCTTTTTGATGTACTTCTGTTTGGACAAACTACATCAAGCGAATAAAATGGTTGTAGAAGATGGTTAATCAATATGCACTTTATTCTTTAGAGATAAATATCATTTACTTTTATGTTTGTATATTTGCCTTTAATTATATCTTTATAAATAACACAGAATATTGAATATAAAAATTTGATTTCTATGGAAATATATTTTTTTTAAATTATTGGATTTATTTGTAAAAACATGAAAAAAGGATAGGTCAGCAGTAACAATTAACAGACAGAATATCCTATTGATACTAAGAGCATACAATATAATAATACAGGAGTTGGTCAGGATAGTCTGACCTCATATAGAAACTTAAAAATGGTTGGTTGATCAGGATTTATGTACTTGTAGAACAATAAAGAATGATTAAAAAGGTATACCATGAAAAGTGATAAAAATAACCAGTATTGAATATGACTGGGAAAATAATTCCTGTTATTTTCTTGATAAAATATTTAATGATTCTATCAAAACGAAAATCAGGATTTTTGTGTCCCCTGCAGAACGCATGGTCGACACATAGGGATCACTATCTGTCGTCTTGCATCTTGCATCGTCACACTTTTCTTCTATCCTGAACTACTCGTAAACCGCTCAAAGGATTTGGATGAAACTTTCTCTGTGCATTAACCTTAATGACAGGTGTGCATATATATTTCATTTTTAGAAAATTTTAAAATCTTTTGTAAAAATTGATTTCCACAGGCAACACATGTCTTCCTTGGAAGAATCATACATTTTTATATGTTGCTTTTACATTTTCATTTTTACAGTGTTACTGCTTCCCTGTTGATCTGTTACACTGACACAGAAATATTCCAATTATGAGTTTGATTTAGATATAACATCCTGACTTATTTAGAAAAGCATGTTCTTATTTGGAATTTAATGTTTTGGAAAATGTTATTTGAATTTGATATTTTACAATACAAGAGGGGGCCGAACGCATAGTTCTAGTCATTAACCATTAAAGTCACTTTAAACAGTTTCTCATTTTTCATAAATGTTAAATGGATTGCAATCCCATCAATATTTTAATCAAAATCTAATTGAAGAGTTTATCTGTTACATATACATGTAATTGATAGATAGAACTTTAAAGAATGTTTTTTTTCATAAAATTTATGGTTGTATTGGGAAATCTATGATATGTAGTAGTAATCAATTTTTATGATGTTTTCAGATTCAGTATAAATTACGTATTTGATCTCAAGAAAAAAAATATATTATTAAGGGATAATAGTTATTTGAGGTTAAAAGCATTTAAAACACAGTGATGCTCTCAATAACATGTAGTTGCAGAAACACCTGAACAATAGTTATAAGCACATGGTAATTTTTTATGGTAAAAGCTGATATTATCCTAGCTTATTTTGGGTAAATCATGTCATTGTTTATTTTGTGGTAGCAAAATTTTGCTGGAAAATGTATAAAACTGGAATTGATCTTTTTTTAGTTATCAAGCTTAAAAATTCACTACAAGATATACTGGATCCTATGGCTTCAGTTTATTAATAAACAATGTTACTGGATCTTTGATTTCCTTAAGAATCAATTAGTTATTTCTTTATCTAATACTTTCTTGCTTTAACTTTTTCCATCAGGGCTGAGTCATTCACTGTATAAAATATAATGCCACTAAAAATTAATGGGATGGTGTTGGATAAGTACAAATTTTATAGGGCCTCGGAGGCCGAGTGGTCTAGGTAGTTTGTCATGACTACTAATGATCACTGGCCTGTCAACACTGAGGTTGTGAGTTTGAATCTCACCTGTGGCGGGGTGTGATCGAATCCAATCTAAATTGACAAAGATTGCCAATTTTCCTACCCAAGGTCGTGGATCCCTCCGGATACTCTGTCTTCCTCCACCAATAAAAACTGGCCGCTGCAAAATAGCCAAATGTGCTGAAAACGGTGTAAAACTTAACAAACAAATTTTATTTTCAAATATTTTAACCATTTTGACTTTTAGGCCACACCACCAAATTGATTTTCAGTTCTTTGAATTTCGAAGCTCCAATTTTCAGACCTTGTAAATTTTAAGAAAAAACTTTTTTGCCACATCATTTTGCAAATATGCTGAAAAATCATCCCAAATTCTTCATTTTTCAACAAATTAACAATAAGAAGAGTTTGCACACTCCTAAAATTTGGTAATAAATAAGGATTTTTTCCAATTTTTTGCAATATTTTAGTTAAAAAATATTGTTCTGCACATAAATTTGATATTTGCCTGAAAAAAAATAGTCCTAAAAAAAACCCCAAAAAATTTTAATTTACCTAACATGCACCTAATTTTGCCATAAAAACATTCAAAGAACTAGAAATCAATTTTGTGTGGCCTTAGGACATACCTGATTGCAATTTGATATACAGAACTTTTATAAAGCCACAAGTTTTTAACCAAGAAATAGTTGCAGAAGTAGTCGTGGAATACATAAAATATTAATCTTCAACATTTTAGCAAAGAAACTTTGAGTAGCCTGAAAAATTACCTGCAGCCAACATGCTACTATGGCAACTCTTAAACTTTGTACACTATGGTATAATTATATTACGTCAGGATCTGTATCCTGACTTTTCAATTTTTTCTCTCATTAAATGGCTGTGGTGGTTTAATAACAAATCTATGGAGACTCATAAATCACAGAATAATCAAGTCTCTAAGACACTAACAAAATTTTAACAAAATTGGAACACAGCTTTATATGTAATTAATAATTAGTAAGACAAGTTTATGGCAAAGAGTTATCAGAAACCAACTTACTTCTGTTGTGGAATTTTATATGTAAACTCCAGTATGTACATTTGACTGAAAACTTAACTAATAGATTCCATATATCTCACTGGAATAGACCCACCATATTTGATCTCTAGATAATTCTTGGTGTCTGACATCTGTCTCTGGACCTTGACCTCAGTTTCATGATTGAGTGACTTGTGTCACATTTTTAGCTCACCTGGCCTAAAAGGCGATGTGAGCTTTTGCCATCACTTGGCCTCCGTCGTCGTCCGTCGTTAACTTTTTCAAAAATCTTCTCCTCTGAAATGGCTGGGCAGATTGGATCGAGGCTTCATAGGGATGATATACGACATGTCCTCCACAAACAATCCTCATTTTATATTGATCCGATGAAAAACATGGCCGCTGTGGCTAAAAATAGAACATAGGGGTAAATTGCTGTTTTGGCTAAAAACTCAAAAACCGTTACAGATATCGAAAATCTGACATGGGGTAAAATTGATCAGCATGACAAGATCTACCAACCCTGAAATTTTGAAGGAAATCCCAAGACCCATTTAGGAGTTATAGCCCTTTTTTCGTCAAATTTTCAAAATTTAACATTTTTCATCATTTATCTCCAAAACTATTTGAGATAGAAGTGAAATGTAAATTTGAAAAATGTTTGCCATGTTGAGATCTACATACCCTGAAATTTTAAAGGAAATCCCAAATCCCATTTAGGAGTTATTGCCCTTTTTTGTCAAATTTTCAAAATTTTAACATTTTTGCACTGTCATCCGTTGCCCGACAAAAATAATACCAACATATAAACATCCATATGGAATTCATAAAAAACTCAGAAACCACTGAACCAAAGTTGCAATAGTCTTTAGGTGATCCCTTGAAGAATACTGTCCAGCATGTCAGCACTCCAACCAGGACTACCACCATCAGGGAACATATTTTAACATTAAACCTTATGAAAAATAAATCTTCAACAAATTTTCCCTGAACAATTGAACCAATTGCAACAAACTTGGTCAAATAGTTGATTAATTGTCCAATGAAAACCAGACTCCAGGTGAGCGATACAGGCTCTGGTGAGCCTCTTGTTTGTGATTTAAGTCCATTTCTCAGCAACTTTAATACCCAATTTCTCGATATGTCAGTGATCGGGAAAGACCGGGGCTAATGGGTTGTTTGTTACATCTTAACTTAAAGGTGATGGCCCATGAAATTGTAGAATGACCCATCATAATTTTATACTTTCTAATAGAAGATACTACAATGTCCCATAAAAATCTTTTGTAACAGGGCCCAGTGGCCCATTGAACAATTGCCTTTCCCAATCACTGATATTTGTCTGAAGGTTTTATGGAAGTGCTTATTGGGTATTATTTACAAAAGAACATCTGACTTATATTTTATTCCTTTTACCAATAAAACCATTAAGATAATTTCTGTCTACAACAGTAGGAATTAAGTCTCCGTAAATCTACATTGTTTTAGCAAAACTCCGTAAATATCATAATAATACAATAAGATATGCTGTGGGCAGTAAGTAGTCACGAGCCTATTATTTATCAATCAACCACAGACACTAACAATTATCTGATAAGTCAGGCAGAATGCTGTTTCATGATTGACAAAATAATTACAATTTTATATTTCTTTTATATTCAGTTTTTAATACATTTACTACGTTTTGTCTTTTTATAATGGTCTAGAAAGAGGGTAATAAGGGGAAAAATGATTGATAAAAACATCAAAATTTATATTTGTTTTGTATTCAGTTTTTAATATGTCTTGTATTGATAGTCTAGAAAGAGGGTTATAAGGGGAAAATAAAATTATCATCTTATGCTAGATCAAAAAAGTTCAATTTATTTTGCACTCTTTCAAAAATTTTCTAAGAATAATGTCATACCAGCACAAAAACATGTCATCCTAAATAAAGAAGATTCATAATTATTCATGTATTATTTATAATCTTTAACGACACACAATTAAAAGACCAAATAATGCACTTATTGCATATTCTGAAATAGAAATTCACAGGGAAAAAAGAAAAATGTCAGTTCTAATTATTGTGATGTTTATCATGTCATTATTTCAACTATGTTTTTGCAGTATTATGGAAAAATTGGTCATTGTCCCCTGCTTCAACCTGATGTCTCTCTCTCTCTGTCCATCACGCTTTGTAAGCAATCTACATGTATCTTCAGATGCTCCAAAATCAGCACTGACAGATTTTCCCTTTAATAATAAATACATGGCAAATTGACTTTTGTAATCACTCTCAGGTGTATATTACCTGACAGATTTTAATGAAATTTATGCAAAAGGTTCAGCATTGTCTCATACAGGTGTAGTGTACTAGTAATTTTGCAAGTTTGTGTCTTCTTATTTACTGTCATTGACTGGAAACATTGGCTATTTTATAGCAGTCATTGATGTGGTAAGTGGGTGCATGGAAATTTCTGTTCGGTAACTTGAGAAGTGATTAACATATCTTTTTTCACATTTCGATATGTTGTTTCTAATGACTAAATGGAGGTCAAGGTTAATTTTGATAATTATCACTATTCTTATTCATGAGTTATCTATCTTGATTAATAGAAAATGGGACTGAAATGGTGTCCATGTAACAACTTTCGACATTTATTAAATGATCTTTTTCAAATTTTAATATAATATTGTTTCCAGTAAATAGTAAGTGTGATTTTGACGTTCATCATATTTTGATGTCAGAGTTATTTGTCTTTATTGTGAGAAATAATTGTACTTTGAGGCTTTTTTAAAATATTGGATATCTTGTTTCTAGTGAAGAAACGGAAGTCAAATTTGTTTTTGACAATAGTCATTTCAGAGTTATCCATCTTGATGTAGGGGAAAAAATTGATGATATCATTCCAGCATCATGCCCCGTTATCAAGAGAAAATGGGATTTTCACAGATTTCCATATGATAATTCAAAATGTGTTAGGCAGGCCTTTCTCTAATTGAATATGTTGAATGAGTGATGAAATGAAGGAAAACCAGGTCTACTGTAGATTTGACAGCTCATTTCTTTTCATCTTGAATTCTGAATTTACAGTACACGAACACAAAAATTACCCTTCTGGACCCTCTGCTATGCTTTATTTTATAGCGTAATAGAGATAATAGCATTTAATAAGTACATATTAGGATAATTGAAGGTTTGGTAATCAAAGGGGAGATAATTAATGGATCTATTATTTACATGAAAAATCATTTATTATATTTTCTTTTTAATGTAGATATGCAAATAGTTATAAAAGTTCATGCCTTTTGGTTTTAACATAAATCATGATTTAATGTTATATTTCAGAATAAGTCTGTGATTGCAATAATTTTAGATGATCATGATAGATTGTATAACACAAGAAAAATCATGATGAATAATGTTTAGTGATTTGATTGTACAAATGTACTTTCTGAATGTTACTAACTTACAGATGTCTTATTTTTTTGCACTAGAGTTATACATTTATATATCCAGTCATTGATTACATTCTTTCATCTTTTAACATGGTTCTTTTTTTGATTTTGAAAACTTTTTTTTACAAATTTTGATTTTAAAAAAAATTGACAAATTCTGTTTATGAGATATCTCTATCAAGGCATAACAGAGGGACCTAAAGTTTTAAAATCAGTTGTGCTTAAGGTCTAAAATGTTGAAAATTTCAACATTTTTTACCTTAAGCACAACTGATGAGTCATATCATAAAATGGATGCAAGTGCATATCTTGTGCATCCAAATTGGTATCAAAGAATTTATTTATCAGAATTGAATATACACTTTTTAATGTAGAATTTTTAAAAGTTAATGATTAATCAAGCAGTTATGTCGGTTTCAAAAGTATATTGAATTTCCCTACATCTATTGTTGTAGATAGCTGTTTTCTATCCTGGGGCTGAGCATGTTTTTTATTATCAGCTGGTCTATCATAGTTGGGAATTCATCTATTTGTCAGTTTTGTTCATTGTTAATCTCTGAAATATTATGCACTTCAAAATAAAAAAGTATGAATTAACCATTTTTTGTTGAAATGGACTGAAACATTACTTGATATTCCTCATTTGGCGGAAAAATATTAGGAAATATGTTTAAAATTTCTTAATTTTATTACAATTTGTCTTGACTGTCTAAGCAAACATTTGATTGTTTATCTAAGGATTGACCGTAATTTTTTTTTTCAGTCTATGAATAAATAACCTCGATCATGTGGTGCACACTAAATAACTCACGTAGCTGGTTATTTGAAAGTGTGCACCATGTGATTGAGGTTATTTAGAATAGACTGAAAAAAAATTACAATCAATCCTTATAATTTAATTCCAACGGTTGTTTTAACGTTAAAACATTGGATTCCCTTTGATGAAGTCATAGTGAAAACAAAAATGATAGATGAAAAAAAATTGACCAATCAAATGACGTGTTATATCAAATATTAAATTATTTGACTGTAGACACCAGATGAAGCAGCACAGCAGGCTGTAGATGCTGACGTACATGTGGTAGGAATTAGCTCCCTTGCTGCAGGTCACAGGACACTAATTCCAGACTTAGTACAGAAACTCAAAGACATGGGACGACCGTGAGTATTACAGTATTTCACTTCTTTCGAATTATAAAAAAATTGAATTTAATTTGTAAAGATCTCAATCTAATCATATCATACAAATTTCTAATGCAGCTGTCAATTAAAAAGTTTTAAACAGCATGAAAATTCTATTAAATAAAAAATTTATGATGAATAATCAGACTGGTACAATGTCTAATTCAATAAGAATGTATGTCATTGACACATGTATATCTCATATCTATTTATTTGTGTGCTTATATAAACTGTTATATAATGGAACTTTAATTTCAAATATGTGCAGTTTTGTACATAATTTTGAAGATGTGGCTAATAGGATAAACTGTTTATTTTACAGTGATATTTTAATAGTGGCTGGAGGAGTTATCCCCCCTCAAGATTACGACTTCCTGTATAATGCAGGAGTGTCAGCAATATTTGGTCCTGGTGAGTAATTTGAGATTTTTTAACATATATATCACTAAGGAATTATTTACATCACATTATGGGTTATTTGTAATGTAAGGCCATACGAAATTGATCTTTAGTTCTTTGGATTTTGCCGCTCCGATTTTTTGACTATGTAAATTTTAAGAAGAAAAAATTTTGCCGCTTCATTTTGCAAAAATGCTGAAATTCGTCCCAAATTTGTAATTTTTCAGTAAATTAAAAATAAAAATTGTTCACCCACTCTTAAAATTTTGTAAAAATATGGATTTTCTCATTTTTTGCAATATTTTACTTAAAAATTTTGTAAATTTGATCTGCACTCAAAAAAAGCAAGTCCTCATGAAAAAAAAATTAAAATCGAAATTTTGCCCGCGTGCACCTATTTTTGCCATCCAAAAATCCAAAGAGCAAAAAGTTAAATTTGTCTGGCCTAAACTTATCTTATCAAATTGTGACAGTCATAGTTAATTGTCATTTTAGTATATCATATATAATATATATAATAATGGGATTTTAAAATAGAAAAAATCATGTGATTAGTTTGGTAATAAAGGGTCATGACAGTGGTCAGACAGGTTGGCAGGAGGTCATGTCCAAATCAAGTTTGCCATCAATTTTGATGGCTCATATTTTGTTTTATTACTTTTTGCTGACCTAGCAATTTAGAATCTTGGAAGGCAGAGAAGTTTTGTAATATATAAATGTCACTAAAAATGGTTAAAACTTATTCAAAAATAAATGAATGAATTCTTAAGTTCTATAAGTATGTCATATCCATTATAGGTAATTTAAATGTATTTACTGTTTTGATTCTAAATTGCCTAGCTTTAAAATATTTTTGGTGAACTCATGAATGAAAATAAGAGTGAATTGTTATTTTATTTTTCTGTATTTATTGTACTATTTTAATTTTAAATGTTTCAATTTCCCATTTGATTATTTTCTGATCCAAGTGCAGATTTTAATTTATTTCTTCAATTTCATTGCAACAAAAGATTTTAATGTTGCACAATAAATTTTTCGAAGTCATTTACGTTTCTTTAAGTTAATTAGCTGTCCAACTTCCGTCAAGAAATCAATCCAAATAATACATTATGTTTTTTTAAGTTTAATTACAAACCAAATTGGTTTCATCACAAGTGCATTTAAAATTCTTATTTCCCTTGTTGATAATAAATCTGTTGATTTAAAATGTTACATTTATACTGGTTTTTTGTCCATTCAGTAGTGATGCTAACCTTTAGATATTGTAGTAGGATTCAAAAGAGATGAAAAAGCATCTTTGTGTTCTCAAATATTCTATCACTATTAAAGAGGAAAACTCAAAGAATATATTCGATTCAGAACCATTACAGTAATGGGTTCTCTGAAATGGAGTAAAGGGGTCCAGGGACTGTACTTACAACATGGAAATTTTATTCATATTTACCATATCAAGCAAACACATTTAGGAGTAATGTAACGGTATGATAAAATGTGTTACAATGTTACAAATACCAACATTGACATATTTATCAGTAAAACTGTAATTAATATAATCGACTTTTACATAGCTTTATTTATTGACTGTGCAGAAATTTACTGGTTTTTTTCACCAATCAGGAACAAGAATTCCAGATGCTGCAGAGCAAGTATTAGACATTTTGGAAAATGGTGGACCTAAGAAGGCAAAGCAGAGGGCATAAGTGTAAAAGAATCATATGACTTCATGAAAAAGTTCTGTAAGAACTTCTTCATGTGTCTGCAAGACAGCTGCATGGACTTTGTTGAAAACATTCTGGTGTTTTTTTAAAAGCATGAAATTCATGTTGCTTACAAAGGGGCATAACCAACAATTTACATGAATTTGTTGTTTTTTTCCTGTGATATGATTGACAGTGTTGACAATATTCTGAACAAAATATTTTTTTTTCAAATGTGTTAATATGATAAACAAAGTTGTGAAAAAAATTGGAAGAATGATAGAAATTATTGTACAAAGCATTCTGTTATAGTGTAATCTGGATGTGAATACATGTTTTTATTTTTGTTGTCTTGTTTGTTTAGAGAACCTATTAAAAATCATATTGTTATTATATACATACACTGTTTTTATCTAAAATCTTGTGTGCTTTAAATTTTAATAAAGACATTTATTTGTAAATCAAAGTGAGTGTTGCACAAAATCAATTCTCTTAATTCTGAACAATTTACTTCTAAGATTTGGTCTAGTATGAATTTTGAAATTGAGGATAATTCTTTCTGGTTACTTAATGATAGACTTTTTGTCCTCAGCTACTGTAAGAATAAGTTTAAAGCATGAATAAACATCCAAATAATTTCTGGCTACAAATAAGTACCCCTCACATAACATAGAAGGTATAGGAAGAACATTTTGGATGAATTTCTCTTAGATCACAATATTAATCCTCTCATATGCTATATACCTATACTGGTTGTATGCACTGGATTTTTTTTTAAGTCATATGGAATATATTGCTCTTTGTTATTGAATAACTGTTTTTATTAAAGCTGGTATTAGCACTGTTTGATTTATAATTATTAAAAGCGAAAATATACCTGTTGAAATTTCATTTATGAAGTGACTAGGTCTGATTGTGAAACAATATAATGTGATTGTCATAACCTCAAGATGGGAGTTGTTTGGAATGGGATAAAACCTTACAGTTTAACAGACTGGAGTATCATTTTAGAAGGGTTTTGAAGGAACTTCAAAATATGACTGATTAGGGTTTGTAGGTGAAGAAGGAAACCATTCATATATATTCATATCACATATTCAATTACTGATGATGTGTCGTGTACTAAAGATGTTGACGTCTGATCTTGACCTTTGACTTCAAGATTAATAAATAGGTCTTTTTTTGTAAATTTTTTTGTCATTAGACCTGGGCCTCGAGTATTTGATGTACAAGTATGGTACCTCACAATGATGTGTCAGGTATAAAGGATGTTGTCATTGATCTTTGACCACAATTTTACTTTCAAAATAAAAATATTCTAATATTTAGGCAGTATGTTCATATAGATATTGCTATAAGCAGTTTGTTGGAGAAAAGTTACTCAGTAAAAATGAAATAGAAGGAAAACCTGGTTTGCTGTTACTCAGACAGCTCTCTTGTTATATATTTCATTGAACGTTTATTCCAAGAATTTAAGAAGCAACTACCATTTAACATGTTTAATAATTTAAGAATTGTTTGAGCTGTAGTTCAGGATGAAGTAGCAAACATCACACCAGAGATGTAATGTAATGTTGCAATGCTGTAGGTATTTATAGGTTTCACGACGAGTGAGAATTAGATATGGCTTGATATCAACTCGAGTAATTTAATATTAATATAATAAATAACGAGCCTTGATATCTAACTCTTAGTTACTTGTTAAACCTCTCCCTCTAATGATTCTTCGGGAGTATTTGTTTTTGTTTCTGCGTCCTGGCTGCAGGTAATGTGCATTTTTCTGTGATGTCGAAATGTTGCTATATGCAAATATTGCACCATTGTGCAGCAAAGTTGTTGACTAATTAAAATATACAAATTTACATACACAACCATGTGTTGACCAATTAAATGGGCAGATTTTTCATATCACATGTCAAAGAGTTAGATATACCAGTCATCCATAAGAGAAATAAACTATAAGTAAATGGTATTCGGAAAGGAGAGTAATGTAGGTGACACTGCAACACGGAGAATATTGTAAATGGCATTACAACATGGAAATACTATAGGTGACATTACACCAGCAGAAAACATGCAATTGAGAATTAAAAGAGGGAGTTACTATCTAGATGACATCACATCAGTATTGTATATGATACATGTATATCAAAAGAAAGGTATTAAAGTTGACATTGCAATGACATATCATTGATCAGAAATATTTTCTATCTGACATTACAAGAAGAAAGCATTGTGTCATACATTACAAGAGGGAAGGATTTTTTGTGTGACATTAAAAAAAATTACATTACAAGGAGGAAGTGTTTTATGTGAGGTTCATGGAAATGGAATTTTATATGACAATAGGAGGTGCTGTAGGTGACATTACCAACAGAATGTATTGTAAGGGAGCAACCATTTGATTTTTATTTGGGGGCGGGGGGGTGGTTAGGATCAAATTTGGAATAAAAAGGCAGGACCAGGATTTTGTACAAATTAAAAGACGATCACTTTGGGTGTGACAAAAAAATTCAGGACCTCTGTCAATCAGGACATTTTTTGGTTTAAATGAAAATAAAAATTCAGGCTGCAAAAAAATCCAGGACCATAGAAATCAAATGGTTGCTCCCTAAATGACATTATACGTTATAATAGTGAACCAATGCAGGTGACAATACTTTTAAAGTAATTAAGGTGATATACTGACAGTTCTCCATTGGTTTATTCCCGATTGTCCAACATTTTAAAATTATGGAGTTATGATTGTCCAACAACAAAAGTTCTGATTGTCCTACATTAATTGTTGTTAATTAAACAATGTATGGTCATCAGGTTCATTCCTCCTATTCCCACTTTTTAAAATAGAGGGAAAAGTTATGTAAACCAAGGATTATACTGTATAAACATTGACTAATTAACATGTAACTAAATGTTGATTGAGGACAGGTAAATGAAACTTGTTTGTATGTTTTTTAAGGATAAATTCAAGAAAAAGAAACAAAGATAAGTAATTTTTTTTTTTATTAATTTATTTTATAGAACTATTAAAGGCCACAATAGTTCTATAAAATAAACAAATAAATTAATAAAAAATATGTACTTTTATTTTGTAACTAACTATTGATTTGGGACAGGGAAATGAAGTTATTTTGTGTTGTTTTCTTATGAAAAATGATTGATTAAAGAAACTATAATAGTATTGATATCATTTATTAATTTTAAAGCACTAATGTAACAACAGACAAAAGTAGACATGTATTAAACAATACACAATAAATAACCACTAAAACACATATAGCACACATATTACACATTAGGTACACACAAGACTATTAAAGTTCATGAAGCTATTTGAGGTGAAGAAGGTGGTATGCTGCATCCCCAAACTGTATAGTGCTGATTTCCTGGTTTCTGTGTTTGTTCTTTAGGTCAGCTAATCTGCGGTTGATCTCGATGTACTTTTTCTTCTGTGGTACCCTCTTACCACCAGCTGCGTACTGGATCATTGTCAGGTCGTTGATGGCTTCCTCGTGTTTCAATAGTTTAATGAGTTTGAATAGGTTAGGGTGTGGGTGTTGTGTATGTTTCTTTAACTTGCTATGCCAGCCCTCTAGATGGTTGGTAGTTCTTGGGCCCTGGGTTTCGTAGTGATTCCATAGGTGTTTGTTTTGCTCTACCCAGTATGTTGTAACATAGTCTGTGAAAGGAGTGAAGTTGGTATCTGTTTCGACCTGATCTATGTCTGTGAGGGCATTAAACCATACATCTTCGACTTCAGCAGTTGGAATCAGTGGCAGTACAGCTGCACGACGTACTAGTTTGTGGATGTTGTCATCTTCTTTGTATGGAACCTGTAGATCTGTCTCTTGTGCTTTTCTCCATATTGCCTGTTGTCACTTATTATTCCTCAGCTTCAATCATTTATTGCCCAAAACTTATCCTTACATTTTGATTTAATTTTTGTCTCGCCTGCGACGAAAGTCGCTGGAAGCGAGACATAGGTATAGCAATCCGGCGGCGACGGCGAAGGCGACGGCGACGGCGACGGCGTTAACTTTTTGTAAAACCTTACAATGTTCATCTTTGGTCCACAGGTGCATGAAGTGATGACCTTTTCAGCAGCACATTTTTAGATGACCTTGACCTTTTTTTCATGGTTCAATACCCACATAAACATTGCGACATAGTTTTACATTCAAATCCTTTTCTCAGAAACTATAATACCTAGAGTTATTATATTTGGTCTACAGTGAGATCTATATGGGTACATGCCAGTCTGACACCTGTCATTTGTCCTTGACCTCAATTGCACGGTTCAGTGAACTTCGAAAATCTGCGACATAGTTTTACATTCAAGTCCCTTTCTTAGTAACTGTAATGTTTAGAGTCATCATATTTGGTATATAGTAAGATCTATATGGGTACATGGGAGTCTGACACCTGTCATGTGTCCTTGACCTCAATTTCACAGCTCAGTGACTTTGTCAATTTTTTCTTCTAAAGTCCATTTTTCTGCAACTACAATGAATAGACTCATCATACATGGCTTATAGCAAGATCTGTATGGGTACATGCCAGTCTGACACCTTTCATGTGCCCTTGACCTCAATTTCATGGTTCAGTGACTTTGTCAATTTTTTCCTCAAAAGTTTATATTTCAGCAAGTGCAATGACTAGATTCATCAGATATGGTCTATAGCTAGATCTATATGGGTACATGCCAGTCTGACACCTGTCATGTGTCCTTGACCTCAATTTCATGGTTCAGTGACTTTGTCAATTTTTTTCTTTAAAGTCTATTTTACAGCAACTACAATGAATAGACTCATCATACATGGCTTATAGCAAGATCTGTATGGGTACATGCCAGTCTGACACCTTTCATGTGCCCTTGACCTCAATTTCATGGTTCAGTGACTTTGTCAATTTTTTTCTTTTACAGTCCATTTTTCAGCAACTGCAATATCTAGACTCGCCATATATATAAGAACTTGCCCACCTCATATTTTCAGATTGATCACTAATGTTTTAATTAGGGGATAGACAAACAGGAAGGGGGGGGGGAGAAGTATAACTTTGTGTATAAAGTTCCATCTAGTTTTTTCTCTTCGAATGGCATACCTAAGATAATTGATACAAAACTTACATGATTATGTATATAATCTATTTGAGAAAAAGTATTTTGTTGATCATAAAACCAAAGATCTTGTTTATTAAATTTCACACATAAATAATTTCACAACCCTCAATAGCCCCTGGCAAAATTGTGAGAACTACTAAAACATATCAAAACTATTGATCTATTGATTCATGACTTTGTAAATAAGTCTGTAATGTAATGTTAATTTTTGTGTGGATGTCCTTTCAATAAGAATATTTGGATTGATATAAATATAAAAAGGATAAGTATATATTTAAACTTTGTTTCAAAATTGTTATATTTGTTGACACAAAATTTTATATAAATATGGGTGGTTCTGAAATTTAAAATTAGCATACAAAAAAGCCATTGATTTATCACTTGAATGCCGGTTCTCGAAGAATTGACATAAAATGAGCGATGGTGCGCGCAGTATGGTGCAATCATCAAAATTTTGAGACAATTTATTTATCTTTTGGTGGTTTGCACGAAATACTTAAAATGCACAGTTTGATGATCCATAGAAAAATTATTGATTGATTAGTTATTGTTATCCCCTCGCCCAACTGAGTTTCCTGTCAAAAGATCCTACTCTTTTACAAGGTTTTATTTTGTCATAATAACATAAACATAGAAATGAATTGAATATGATAGAATTTGTTATTGCAAAAAAAAAAAAAAACAGCACACATACAGATACACTTTTCACTCAAACTATTTGGAAGTCAAAAAAATACATGTACAGGTTAAAAAAGCTTGCAAAATTTTACTGTGAATTGTCTTCTACCTTATCGATCTTACAATACCTGTTGTAAAAATAGATTAGCAATCTGATTAGATTACAGGTGAAATTTAAATGACCAATTTGGTTTACCTTGCCATACAAACTGAAAAGAATACCAAGACCCTTTTCAGGCAAGACATATTAGTATATACAATAGAATTTTTAGACAATTCATAGGGACTTTTGATTAGTTGATGACCAGACAAAAGCAAACCATGAACAATTTTTTCAACCTATGTTGTAGTAAAGCTATATCAAGTTGGTCATTTAAATTACACCAGTAGCCTATTCAAATTCCCAGATTAGTCAGACAATAGCAATTGATAGACCGGTATGGTTCTTGGCAATGCACAGTAAGATTTTAAAAATATTGTTTTAAGCAATTATGACAATATACTATAGCTATAGAAGTTACTGTATTATTGGTCATATAAGCTTTAGGATAAAGCGTGGACAGGGGATATATATATGCCTTTTGTCCTTGACCTCAATTCACGGTCCAGTGACCATATTAAGGTTTTTTGATGAGGTCAGTTTCTGACATATGGCTTTTGTCCTTGACCTCAATTAATTAATTGCTCAAGTAATCACATAACAGCTTTCGCATGTCTGTTTCAAATGTACCATAATGGTAGGCAAATGATAGCATGGTCTTTGATAGTGCATGTTATTCTGGGTCAAGCGCGGACAGGCGAGACATCTTTTAGGGTCCACACTTGTGTTTATTTTTGTGTAAAATTTTTATATTTATTACTGAATCTGGTTTGGAAAAATAATTACAGTTTACATTCCAAATTGACAAAATATTTAGTTTATTTCTTTATTTTAAATTAAGTTATGTATTTTTTCAATAAAAAATATATTAATGACATATCTATGAGGAAATAGTGCAAAATTTGTCATATAAATATTATGAAATACAGGTAAATCTCAGGTAATATTTAATTAATCTTAAATGCTAAATAAACAAATTAACTATAAAAACATCTATTGTTATATGCATGTGGGAATAGGAGGAATAGTGATTTATAAAAAGTGGGAATAGGAGGAAGACACCGGTCATCATTATAATTTGAGGGTAGCAAGAGGTGTTTATTGTAAATAAATAAATAATAAATAAATATTAATATAGATTAAATATAAAAAAAAAATTCTTAAAATGGATGAAAGATAATTTTAATTTGAAATATATATTTATTTCTTATAATATTGTTTTGGATATTTTAATCTGAAGCAAACAATATTATCAAAACAAATCATACTTTTTAAAAGAAAAATATTCAATATATTTTTTTTAAATATCCAGTATTTTTAATGCTTTAGGAATCAAATACTATATAAATTAACAATGATTTAGATTTAAGTATAAATTTTTTTTTTTAAATATCCAGTATTTTTAATGCTTTAGGAATCAAATACTATATAAATTAACAATGATTTAGATTTAAGTATAAATTCAAGCAATGCAAATTATTTATAAAATCATAATTCAAATATAATATATGAAATGTACTCTTTAATGAGTTGTAGCACCCCAAGCTCATTTGTATCATAATCAGTTCAGATGGCTCATGCACAGTTACAAGGTTCCTTCGTAGAAAATGAACGTGGTGGGCAGTCTTGTGTACCAGAATTACCGTTTCCAGGTAAAGACCAGACGTAATGACAGAGTATACTGGAGATGTGCCGTTAGAACCTGTCATGCAACCATTAACACCCACAACAACATACCTATGTCATCACTAACTGGGTTGAAACCAATAGACACTTGTGGAACCACCACCAGACAGAGGGACCGAGAACAACAAACCACCTCTAGGGTTGGCATAGCAGTATGAAGAAGACCATCCAGGTTCCACACCCAAACATCTACCGCCTACTCACGCATCTGAAAGTAAAAGTAGAACAGGCAGTCAATGAAGTCACCCTCATCCAGTACGCAGCAGGAGGGCTATGACCAGTGAAACGCAGAAAATACACGCAACTGAACCAAATATAAGTATTTTCTTTTATTTTCCATTAAAAGAATATCACATGTATAAAAATCAAGTGCAAATATGTTGCCATATTTCCATAAAAATATCTGAATACAAACATCAGCTATCGAATACAGAAACAACAAACCAAAAGGATAATCAAGACAATCATAAGTCATAAAACATCAGCTAACAAATTCTGACGCAACAAACCAATGGGATAAACCTAAAGCAACACTAGTATATTTTTTTCTTTTAATGAACACCCCTTATAGAACCTCAAAACTATCTTTATCAAAACATTTTCTAATTAACCAACATGTATAATTCTTATCAAAACATTCCCAATTGTCCAACATTTTTTTTACCTTTTTTTACCTGTAATTTTCAAATGTTGGACAATCGGGAAGACACCTCTCCATTATGTTAGTTTTGCATTAAAATGGCCACCAGCTGTAATGCGATTTTTAAAAATGTCCTCTCTCTATGACCTGTACATCTGCACGACATTCCCAAATTTGCTAAATGAATGAATAATGAAAGTAACGCTATATACTCTTCCTGGTCGTCTTTCATTAATAAAAACTGTTTGTCTTGTTAATTTGATAAGATAAATAATGACAATATCCTACTGAATCAGACATACAAATTTAATAACAGACAAAACTAATCAGCTTTCTCTTATTTCAATGAATTATCTGTCAAGAACTTTTAATGACAATTTAAAATCTTGTCACTTTAAAAAGACAGGGGTAATAAACCTATCTGAAAGTGAGTTTTCAATCAAGGATTTACTTTCCAAATAAGTTTTCAATTAGCAAAAGAAGATTAATTTTATCTATGTCAGTGACTTTGTTTGGTTTTGGAATGCAATTTATTCTATTGCTTTCCAAGTTTAACGACGTCACTGACGTTTTTCAAATGAATGGGGGGGGGGGGGGCTCGGTGGTCGAGTTGTCTAGGTAGTTCGTCATGACTACTAATGATCACTTTCCTGTCAACGCTGAGGTTGTGAGTTCGAATCTCACCTGTGGCGGGGTGTGTTCGACTCCGATCTTAATTGACATGGATTGCTAATTTTCCTACCGAAGGTCGGTGGTTCTCTCTGGGTACTCCGGCTTCCTCTACCAATAAAAACTGGCCGCCGCGAAATAGCCAAATCTGCTGAAAACGACGTAAAACCCCAACTAAACAAACAACAAAAAATCGAATGATTCCTTAGTTCATTAAAATTATCTAGTTAAATAACTGTTCGGTTTCTGAAATAAAGATTAGTTTCTTCAAAGATGCTTTATATACAGTACAATGAGAACTTCGGTCATGCTTAATAACGCAGAACACGTGCTCTTGTAAAGGTGTTAAAATCATGTGACTAGTGAAGATGACATCCTACCGTCTATTGTGTTATGCTTATATAGAAATCTCTGACTGACCTCTTGTACACTGTTGTGTCTGAGGATAATAAAGTATATGTTGTTGTCATGGTGTGGGCGACAGTGAACATTATACCACTCACCTTATTTAATTTCAAATTGACTCCGCTACATCCAGAAAGGTTGTAAGTACCTTTGCTGGGTAATAAATAAAAACACATGAAAGCGAGGAAGGTATACCTTTTTGTACCCATTAGATAGACGAGTATTTTTGTGAAGAAGGTTTAGAACAAAATATATTTCAAAGTTAAGTCTAATTTCATTTTCATTGACATATTCGTATATATTATCAGGTTTTCTGCAAACGTATATCGTAAAATATCAGCCGCGAGACACAATGTGAAGCTTTTTCGGCGAATGAGCGTACCGAACGAGCTAAAAAGCTTCATGTTGTGTCGCGCGGCTTATATTTTACAATATTTGTTTGAAAAAACCTTGATGATAAATTTATCGTATTTTTAACTAGCTATCTTAATGGAATTTCTTACTTTTTAATGGCCATCTGCCTATAACCGGATGTTTTCCTGATATATTCGGGTCAACGTTGGGTCAAACACGACGTCGCTGATATATTCGGGTCAGTTCATATTAGGGTCGGGTCAACGCTTTACGACGTCACAGTGCCGATATACGGGAAATTGTGAAGGC
The DNA here is from genome assembly GCA_028015205.1 of Mytilisepta virgata. Taxonomy (NCBI): domain Eukaryota; kingdom Metazoa; phylum Mollusca; class Bivalvia; order Mytilida; family Mytilidae; genus Mytilisepta; species Mytilisepta virgata. The sequence continues at coordinate 46,497,516 of CM051514.1, read as the reverse complement.
CTCAGCAGGTCGATCATAGGCATGGGGAAATACGATAAAATATTTTATAACGTACAGTTGTGATTTCAAAATGATAATAGCATTATTAAAAGAAGTTGGATTTTGAATTGGTTTTACAAGTTTTGAACGAAGTTACTCTCAATGAGATGTGAGAGTTATGGTTAATTGTAAGAAAAATCAAGGATAACTGATAAAATAATCATACAAATAAACAATCACTCTGGACGACATATTTCCTCTCTTCCCTGTCGTTATTTGTATCAGTTCTGAAGACAGTTTCCTGCTAGTGACAGATCTATATGTCACATAGCGTCTGGCTCTTACGTCTTCCTCATTGCATACTAATATAAAATTCTCGTCGTTTCATTCGGTAAATGTTTAAAATACATGGCAATGCAAACTCTGTTATTACTTTTATAATTATTATGTCATGTCTCCTTTATTTGTTCTTTCTACCGAGTCTCTTGTCTGTTGGACAATTTAATAATAACATTTCCTGTAAATCTACTGTCTGGAACATCATTTAAACGCATGTTCCGTAAATGAAAAGCTCGGAATCTGCAGTCATTGAGTTGAATTGAAAGGTTAAGTGTATAACTGTCATCTTTCTATAATGTCTATAGAAAATCTCTGTAGTCACTCATGCAATTTTGACATCCTCGTGTTGAAATTAAGTTGATAAATTTTAGAGTTTTAATAGAAGGTGAGTTTCAAATCAATAAGGCAAAGTTGGCCCTATCTAGATTTGTGCTACGTATTTTGGTTTTATCATTCATGTTTTAAATTTTGTCTTCCAAACAAGACTGTTAAGACCCAAATTTCGGCATTAAACAACAGGAATCATATTCATTATCATACATGATCTCGTCCTGATATGCACCTGGCTGCCACTGGACGTTAAACAACAATCCATCGGTCAAATACCTAAACAGTTTTAAGAACTATTAACAGGATGAATACAAGGTAGGTACCATATGTATACAATGGCGACTTCACTGTGATTTTCAAGATGAATAACTAAATAAAAGCGCTATTCACTTTTTTTAATTATTCAATTCCAACTACATGAACACCATGTCCATCTTTCTTTCTTAAAAGACAGTTTTATTGTAACTTCAAAATATGAATAGAGGCAACGTTCATTTGAACGAAAATACACTTAATACATGTTGTTACATCTGGAATGATCGCTTACACTCGTTAAAAGAACCATGACAGACACAGTTAGATTCTTTTTAACTTTTTTTACTAGGACAATGTGTGATATTTTGCTCAGACGAAGTATCAGACTTTTATCTCCTGAAATAGTGCGGTTTAATTGTTTTCAATAATACATGTAATATTAGCAATTTGTTACCATCTTTTGAAAAGGCAATTACTACATATTGTGTTAAAATGTGATAATGCGTTGTTTCAGAAGCCTTAAACGCTGCACAATTCGAGAATGTATTCTTAGAATTATAGTATAACTAAGCTCTGAATTCAAATACTAGAAATAAACAACTACGCAGTTAATTACGAGTGCACACAGCACACGAGTTAGTACAGCTGTAGTTTGGTCAAAGGTTGTTTATTTGTGGTATTTCAATTCAGCGATTTTTTATACTTTTTTTAAATTGTACAGAATCTAGCATTTTAGCAGAAATAAATTGAAATGAAACGGACTATATGTCTTGATATCTCTCCGCGGAAATAGTGACGTCACTTCCTAGAGTGAAATACAAGTTGTTATTCTCACATTTAATTTCCAAGATTTTCTTTCACTCGGATACTACGGTAATTCACCGGTTACAATGTAATAATTTTGAGTCTTTCTTTATCTCACGTGACTATATTTCTTTATTTTGCGTTTATAACTGTGTATACTTTATATTCTTAAATATGACCGTCATAAGAATATTACTGCCAAGTTTTGTTTTATTTGGCTGGGTTCTTTCAGACACAGACCAGATCTTGTGATTTTCCCACAAGATCCTATATTTAACTAAGTTTGGATATGGCGGCCATCTTGGTTGGCGGTCAGGGTCATCAGATACTAGTACATTTCTGAAAGAAGAATACCTGATAACCGCTTCTGCCAGGTTTGGTTCAGATTAGATAAGCAAAAAAAAACTTAAAGTGAATTTTCCTATAGTGTGCTACTAGTATATTAATCTAAGTTCGGCAGGACTGAACATATTGGTTGGTGGAACTGATTACTAGTATCACGTAAAGAATTGTGAAAGAGAATTAACTGTCATCCTGATTGTTGCCAAGTTTGTTCTAATTGACTCGGTGGTCAGTAAAGACAAATTTCCAAAAGAGTTCAAAGTTCGGCTGTTTTTCGCCATCTTGGTGAGTAGTCGGATACAATTCTGCAGACCAAGTTTGGTTTCACTTGGCGAAGTGTTTTCATACAAGATGATTAACATTTTAAAAAGGTTTAAGGAGGATGCCAAGTGATGGCAATAGCTTACCCGAACCTTTGGTCCATGCGAGCTGAAATTAAATCTTACTGTTGCCTTATCTATTGCAATAAATCTTGATCTCTCTAATCTTACAGTAAATTGCACATGATAAGGTAAACTGTATTTTGCTTCAGCACCAAATATAAAACTTCTTTCTATAAAAGATACGACAAGGCTTATTTCGTAAAAACCGCAAGCATTACTCTAAGGCTGATATTGTTAACATGCTGGAATTTCTACTTTACGACATTTTGTTGTGTTTGTACGACAAAACAAATATCGGAATTATTTTTTGTGTCGTTTTTAATCGATCTTTTTTTATTTATGTATGTAGACAAGGGCAAATTATATATATATACTGATGTAACATTTATTAATATGTTAGTAATCCTAATTTTGAAAATTACCTGCATCTACCCTAAAGAAATTAAAATTAATGAGACTACCAGCAGACCCAAGTGTGTTTCAGTCATAGATATAGACGACAATTAGTTTGCTACAGTTACAGCTGTGATGATTGTGACTGTTTCAGCCATAGCTATAGACGACAATTAGTTCGCTACAGTGACAAATGTGATGATTGTGACTTTCAAATTTTAACTCTGTCTTTCCTAGTAGTAACATATCAGTGGAATAACTAAGACATAAAAACTTGCAAACTGATATGTTTAAGACTTATTTAATGTTTAATGTCGTCATGGTGATTTCATTGACAATTCAATGCAAAGTTTCCAATTCGAAAAATGGAGGCCTCGGTGGCTGAGTGGTCTAGGTAGTTCGTCATGACTACAATTGATCACTAGCCTGTCAACGCTAGGTTGTGAGTACGAATCCCACCTGTGGCGGGGTGTGTTCGACTCCGATCTTAATTGACAAGGATTGCCAATTTTCCTACCGAAGGTCGGTGGTTCTCTCCGGGTACTCCGGCTTCCTCCACCAATAAAATCTGGCCGCCGCGAAATAGCCAAATGTGCTGAAAACGGCGTTAAACCCCAACTAAACAAACAAACAATTCGAAAAATGAGACCATTTTCGTGTAGATTTCATATCTTAGTGGAATTAACACCGAATTCTTACATCACAATAGCTGAAACCGGAATGTTAAAAGTACCAAAAAGTAATTCCTTTAACGAGGGGCATAAAAGACACCAAAGGTTGGTCTTCAAAACGAGGTGTGTACCCGCATATCACCAGAGACTTTCAATGGCCCCACACTAAAACACAAGAAAAAAAATTCAACAGAAACCGCAAAATATCTGAACATAATAATAAAAAAACATAAACAAGAAAGAGAACCAATCACATTTATCTTGTAATAAATTCTCATTTATATATCCCGTCAGACTGACATTAGATCGATGCAGTAGTCTTTATTGTCTAATAGAGGAAACCAAGTAAAGACATTGTATATATACATGTAAAAATTATTCGGCAAGTGAAAACTAATATTTCAATATAGTTAATCATAATGGTAACCACGAGAGGGAAGAAACGAAACAACTAGGCAATTACTGTATAGTTGAATATACATATACAGTCAAACATATCTATAAAGGGCAGCTAAGGGACCAGAAAAAAAGTGCCCTTTGTTCATGAATGGGTCTTTTTCACTGTGCCCTTTATAAACAGTGATTTGCTATATAGAGGTGCCCTTTAGAGCAGGTATGACTGTACTGTAAGGTTTTGAAACCGTCTTGTACAAGTTTTGACTAGCATTGTGATAGGTTTTGAAATTCATGATCGGATTGTTTTGATAATTTGCGGACTTTACGAATTCTTGTCATGGATCACTGTACTTGTATCCATAAGTATAATACACTTAATTTTGAATTAATAACAATCAACTCAATCAATTGTAAATATTGTATTTATTCCTGATTATTCTGCTTGTAATGGGTGTCTTTGATTGACAAATAAACACATTTGATTTGATTTGTTAGCGTACTACCTGGTGAGTGTTAACCTAGAAAAGCGTTTTGTAAGCTCTAGATATGGTATCTTGTATACTTACAAGTAGTCGAGAAAACGCGTGATGGATAAATTCTTTACGTAAAATCAAATTACAAAAGATTAAGCTATTAATATTGCTGTACTTCATCTTAAAATCACAATGAGGATTTCGATAGGACATAATATACAATCTCACATATTTGGACAACAGAGTTTTTACTGCATTTTATTGATTATTTCTCCTCCAAAAGTGTCACATTAAGAGTATATTTTAACCTCTTTTTTTTAGATGATTATATAACCAGATTTAATCAATATGACTAGAAGGGGAAGAGTTTTCTGGAATATCAAATTAAACAGATCTGGTTCCATTGTTTAAATTAATACTCACCTTCCAGGAATCGTTTGTTATGTTCCTCGGCAGACATTGACAAGGCAGACAATTTACTACTGAATAATTTAATTATTGGGATTAAATTTTCTAGTAGGTAAAATATATTCTCAGTAAAGTTTAGATATTTACACAGCCTAGGGGATAGAATCCATGTAATTCCACATTTCAACATTAAATATGAATCATGTTTTTATTTGTTTTTGACATTAATTAAAAATATTATTTGTTTATGATTTATTGACTTCTGTGCTCTGTTTATTCTTGACTTGATTAATGCACACAATATACTTTTTGCGTCTGTCCTAAGCCGAGATCCACTATTTTCAGAGTGTTTATTTTCTACAGAGTGGTAATGTGCTTTGTTACAGGCAAAAAAATCTAACAAATGTCATATGTTGTCCAAACAAAAGCAATCACAGGACACAATAAAATAAATGTTAAATGGAAAGTAGAATAAGTGTATAACTTCCATTTTGCTGAACTAGTATAAATTATTGTTTAGGGGCCAGCTGAAGCCCGTCTCCCTGTGCGGGATTTTATCTCTGCGTTGATGACCCATAGGTATCCTTGAGATGTTTTCTGCTCTTTAATCGGGACACATTCCCCGTTTCCATTCTCTATTATGTAATAAAAACAATTCAGAATAAGTCAACAATGATATATCAATTGGCATCAAACAGACCCCTCCAGACGATATAGCACAAAATATAAACACATCAACGGAGCTCGACTTGTTACAGATATTTAACAGTCTTAGGGTTGTGCAGTGGTTTGAATACTAGTAACACATATTGGCAAGACGCTTGCATTTTTACCCTAACTTACAATAGGAACTGGGATGAATCCCTCAGATATTTAGGTAGATGTTTATATAGTCCAAGTAAAACGTATACAAAATAACGACTGAAAACACATCCTTTAATATTAAATCGTTTGAAATAGGTATTTTATGAGACAATGTACTAAATTTGATATAAAAGCCGATTTGAAAGGAATTCGTGAATTCAAATGCTAACGTACCACGTACTTTTGATAAAAATATGTTCTGGGAAATTCTGTTCTTTTGTGTCTTCATAAATAGTTTACGATGACACAAAATAAAAGAATTAAAATTTTTTACCTGAAAGTATTCCTTTCATGAAATATATATACCGAATATCTAGCATAACCCTGACTTGGGAGGATGGTATATATAAACTGTAATTATGAATTAATGTATTTGTGTTTATGTAATAAATTAAATATTTATAATTTTTCAAAAATACTTTTTACAAATGTCTTATAACAATACTTTTCACCTTACAGTAGTTTTAAGATTTAAGTTTCCTGTCTTTTTGATAAACTTGTTTGTATAATTGACTGAAATCTGCAAAAAATTTTGAAACCAATACCCCTCTAGAAACAAAAGCAACAGATACCACAAAACACAAACATCAATGGTGGGACAGAGTAACTTGGTACAGTCACTCAACAGTAGTGTGTTTAAACTGTTGTATGGACATCCCCAACCTCCCCCTTATATATCCTGATTGTCTTTCGTTCAACACACTATAAACCAAATACAGTGTGGTAACCAGCAAGGTGGCCACTACCTAGAAATAATGAAATTGGGTGGACATAGTAGGGTCAAAACTGGCTAGTGTTTATCGTAACCGAGTCCGCAAATTTGATACATTTGCACTGTCTAGTATAAAATAAACTAGTAAAAAATAACGCTTCTGTCCAGGATTTAATAATCTCGGGGGAGGGGGGGACGGGGGTAACTCAATGATATTTAGATACGGGACGTGCGGAAAATTCGGGTCAAGACGGCGGAGATTTCAGATCAGGATTTTTTGACACTCTGGAGAATTTCGGTTAGGATTTTAAAAATTTATGCAGATTTTTATAAAGCACTGAGTAATTTTAGCTTTCCTGGATATTTTCGGGTCACAAATTTGATATAACGTGGATAATTTCGGGTAGGGGTTTCAAGTTCACCGACGCACCCCAGTCATAAAATGTTCAAGTTAACAGAAAAGTTTTGTAATGAAAATTTGATATGGTATAGGAAGAACCGAATTATATTTTACGTAAACTACAAAAAATAGAACTTTCAATTCTTTAAATTTTGTGAATAAATAATGGATAAAAGTAAAATCTGAATCTTTATTGAATATTTATTAGTGCATATTGTACATTTCTCATTACCTCTTTATTCTAAATTGATTTGACTCTATATAGATATATTTTGTGATTATTCGTCCATAAGTTCAAGTTTTAGTTTTTTTTTAATTCGGAGATTGATTTGTTGCATAAATATACATTACAGTTCTTTCGTTTCTATGGTCGACAGTGCTATTTCCCGGAACTCCATTAGATTAAAACTCAATTATTCATTTTGAAAGTTAATTTAAAAGTAAGTTAATTTAAAATTATCAATTTTCGGTTTCAAAATGCTTTTTAACCAGAAATATAGATGACGATGAACACTTTAGTGTTTTTGTTAAGCGCAGTTTTCCTAAAAGAAATATTGTCAGGTAATTTTTTTCTAATTTTTGTGCTTTATCATGACTATGCCTATCATATAGGTATAATAGTGAAATAAGACCGTTGTCTGAATCTCTTTATAAAATATTGATTTGTATTTTCTCCTTTACTCTAAATAAATTGTAAACTACTTGACTTTTTGTGTATATATTGTTTGATTGTTCATCTTTATGTTTCTCTTATCTTTCTTTTTTAAATTCTAAGTTTGTATTTTGGCAATTTTATTAAAGATTACGTTTCTTTGTAGTATAGACGTATAAAACATTGTAATTTCGGAAGACTCCTTCAAACTAAATTAAAATTATTCATTTTGATGGTGCATCTAAAATTTAACTATCGAGGGTGGAGAAATTCTATAACTCACATGAGTGAATTGAAGGAGAATCTGTTTCTCCTATGATTTACAACAAAAACCCCAAGAAAATGTCGTTGCTACTCATTTTGTTTACATGAACGCCATTTCGGAACTCCTCTACTTTATCTTTCCATTAAACGTAAAAAGCACGGCGGGAATTCCCATGCACAAATTTAATCACCGGGAAGTGGTTAAAAATATTATGTATTTTTATCCCATCGATTAAACACGTCAAGAATAGCAGAAAGAACTGTACAATCTATTGACGTAACGTAGATATAATTCCCAGTTGTACATCTACATTTATCTTGGCCCAAGAGCCCAAGAGCCCAAGAGCCGCAGGCTCGAGGGATGATATCATGACCGAGGGCCGATAAAGGGTCTGATATGAAAAATGACATGTAATTATCTTTTTATCATATACTAAACATTTATCTAGCTCCATAACAGGAATTTCCTCCGCTAACCTTAATTCGTTGTTGCTCCTCATCCATTTTGTAAAAAGTCTCATATCACTTGCAGTTTTCCGCACTGTGTTATCGTTTTTCAACGACTCGACAAAAGCAGCCGTGTCCGTGTCGTCTGCCATGTTTACAAACACATTTCCGGAAATGCACGCAGTTGCATGTGATAAACCCCACGGACAATAACGGAAATGAATGCGATAACATTCCGGAAGCAGTCAATAAAGGTTCGTTTATCAGCCTGCCGAGGAAATTCGTAGGAATCTGGTTAATAAACTTTATAATCCTTTCACACCCTTTCAATATTTTTAAATGTTATTGAACTGTAAAATTTAAGTAATATTTTACACAAGTATATGATAAATCTATTTATCACATATTTTGCCACTACCAAGTAATAATTTTACTGTTGAATTAGATTTTCCAGTCTTCAAGCATGTTTGTCAGGTTTTTGAATCCCTGAATATAAGGTGCACATTCACAATGCTACAGCTATTAAACAGTGTTATTTCTTTCACTTGGAGTTAAGAGTCTAACAAATGAGTTCCTGTGCTTTCCCACGAGATCTACAAATAGATTTTTAAGCCCCTATTTGAAACTGTTTAGAACATTTATGAACGGTTAATTCACCACAAATAATGATCAGACGATTGTTTACATCTGAGCTGAATTGAGGCTGAAGAGAGGACAGATAACATGCACCAAATTATGCTTTTATTACATATGCAAAATCGGCGTTATTTCAATAGAATATGTGATAAAGATTTTTATTTCATTTCGACAAAATAAATGTTTTCAAAGAAGAAGGGACATTTTCCCTCGAAGTAAGTTTTGTAAGAAGAGGCTAGTTTCAATGCGAAGATGGCATATTGAGTACTTAATTCTGTGACTTCATACTCTGTAATTTATTTTTTTTATAATTTCAGAGTTGAAAATCCTCTGTGAAGGTAAATCGGATATTATAACATGTCCTGACAATAAAGTTATCGTTATACTGAACGCTAACTATGGAAGACAGAATACAACAACATGTAAACATGGTCGGATTTGTGACAATGTTAAAACAAATAAAACAAATGAAGTAAAAAACATCTGTAAGAGTGTACAAACATGTAAACTGCATGCTTCAAATGGCATTTATGGTGATACCTGTCCAAATATTGCGAAATACCTAAATGTATCTTACCGGTGTATACCACAAGGTAGGTGTTATGTATGTTAAGATTTATACTATGGTTATACCTGTCAAGTAATAATATCATATATAGGTAGGTAAAAGTGAATCGTATGATATAAAGTATCTCACACTATATTACATATGCAGTGTTTTTCCTGTTTTCTCATTGGTTAATTTGGTCACATTATTACCTAGATATATTGACTCTTTATTACTAAGATTAGATTCAAATGAACTAATACTATTCATTCATAAAATTTCTCTATCGTCAAAATGTTGCTTTTTTCAATTTTATTTGAATTAATCTGTTTAACTTTATGTTTCATTGTACCCCTGTTCTACGGATGGTTGAGAACTATCAAAGCACATTTTACATATTTTGGTTTGAAAGTGCTGATGAAGGTTTCTTGATTGAAAACAGGCGGTCCATATTTAATATAACAATAAAGGACTTTTAATTCGGTCAATACATTATGTATGGACCTGTTAGAATGATGTCGATTGGAGACTTTAGTCCGAGGTCGATATAATTCTATGAGGTCCAAATTAATGTATTGATCTCATTAAAAGATCATAATTGATAAATATCTTACCAATGTATGCCACAAACAAACAGTTCTATCCTACCAAAATAATTTTTAATTCGGTCAATACATTATGTATGGACCTGGTAGAATTATATCGAACTCAGACTAAAGTCTCCAATCGACATCATTCTAACAGGTCCATACATAATGTATTAGTGCGAGGTCGATATCATTCTACAAGGTCCAAATTAATGTTCTGGTCTCATTAAAAGACCATAATTGATAAATATCTTACCAATGTATGCCACAAGTACGGGGCGCCGAATGGGACTCTTGTGGTTTTGTACTCGAAATTCAATTTTGTACGGACAAAAGTGAGTTTTGTTCAACAAAAATGAGCTCAGTTTAACAAAATTTGTAGCATACTACAAATTTAAATTTTGTCATATAAAATTATCTTCCAGTGGAAAAAAGTTACCTTTGTCATGACAAAATTCATTTTTGTATCACAGGCTTTACTTTTGTTACTTAATTTGAAAATTGGGCGACAAAAGTCAATTTTGTATGCAAATTAGTTTAGTTTGGATTCTGTGAACTAATTTGCATACAAAACTGAGATTTTGTCACAAAAGTCAATTTTGTGTTTATTTTTGTGTAGACAAAATGAGTTTTGTTAAACAGAAGTGAAAATTTAACACAAAAGTCAATTTTGTCTCACAAAAGTCATTTTTGGCACACAAGTCAAGTTTGTGTCACAAAAGTCAATTTTGTATGCAAATGAATTCTCTCATCACGATTTTGTTGGAAGGCCTCTCATTGGATATAGTAACCGCGGGTCTCGCAGGTTCAAGGACCCATCATATGGGTGATGCGCTATTCTGCAAAAGTATGTATAAATACCTAATACATGGCAAATATATGAAATTTTGTACAATACTGTTTATTCTAATATGACGTCCTTCTTTGGCTTTAATGTCAACAAACCCATCTGTTCTCGATAGTAATCAGTTCTCGATAACAATGCGCATGGTTAAAATAGATGTATTTCTCGAAATCGCACATGTTTTCTATTTGTCGGCATTTCAAGGACACAACAAAAACTCGCGTCAAGCATCGTAATTTTGAAAATTAAAATATAGTTTGACCTACAAATGGAAATTACACCAAATCATATTAAAATATAATAAAACAACGTAGTCTCTATTTCAGTCAGGAAAATAGTAAACCTAAAAACATGAGTTTTTGTTTATTTAGACAGTATATCTTCTTCTAAAAACATTGAAATACAACATACATGTACGATTATTTATCTCTGAAAAAGGGAGGGGGATAAGTTGGGGGTCAGAAAAATCTGAAACTGGAGAAGGGGGTCCAGAGGCCTCTTTATGTAGGAGAGGTCATGTTTATTTATTTTTTTTAATTTTCTTTTTCAAAAAGCACCAACATCTTTTTTTCGATCGTCTTTTGAAAAACCACTGACGTCGGAAGTTCAATTCCACAAGTAACATGGGTTTGTTGACATTAAAGCAAAAGAAGGACGTCATATTAGAATAATCACTATTGCACAAAATGTCATATATCTGACATATATACTTCATTAGGTATTACTTTTGCAGAATAGCCCATCATCCATATGATATATCCTTGAACCTGCGAGACCCGCGTTTACTATATCCCATGAGAGGCCTTCTCACAAAATCGTGATGAGAGAATTCAGTTGCAGATCCAAATTTGCATACAAAATTGACTTCTGTCACAAAAGTCAATTTTGTGTTAAATTTTCACTTCTGTCTAACAAAACTCAATTTTGTCTACACATATTTTCAATTTTTTAAGAGAATTTTTTTTTCTGTTTGAAATGTCCTATCAAAATCATATTTATCAAACATTCACCCAAATTTTATTTTTATGGTCTTTTTAAAGATTTAGTTCCGGAATCAACAGAAATGATTGAGTTCACAACGCCCGGGGATGAAAAGATGGATACAACACCCGACAAACCATATAGAACAACTATCAGACATAGTGGAACGCCTTCAGGACAGGACAAAAATAAACAAAATTCCGAAACAGAACAATGTTACTGCCCCTGTAAATCTGTGGCCAGTAAATACGACTTCCTAAAACACCTGAATCTGACGATAGATGAAAAAAGAGAGCTGATGAAAGACGACTTGTTACAACTACAACAAAAGATTACAATTAGAAAAAATAATACGACCAAATACAAAATTCAGAAATATTCGATGCCAGATAATCGTATTTCATCTTATTCCATGGGTTTACTGGCAGTTTCCATACTTGCATCAGTTTTAGTTCTAATGGTAGTCATTGATTGTACAAGGTTTTGTCGCTAACAGTATTATGATGACTTTGATATTTTAAAGATAGAAATATACATTATGTATCAGAAATATCCGTATTTGCTTGCAGTTGAGATATCATTTCATTCTTGCGAATTCCATCCACCCCAAAAATAAATTTTTTGTTCTATAAGCCGCGGACAAGCGTTTTGTATGTTAAGAATATTTTACTGTTAATTTTATATATTTCATTTAACGTTCTGCTTTCATATAGATGCATTTATTGATAGAACCGGGAAAATACTATATGAATGGGAATAACTGAAGTGTAAAAGAGCAAAAGAAATAGGAATACATTTAAACCAATATGTTAGCCCGTACCTATAATTTCAGCTTCCGGTATCACTCAACAATTCACGTTTTGGAAATTTCTTACATCTCATCTATCCCAATGAGCTCGAAATTAAGAATACCACAGACACTGCCAAGTCTGCATCTTATCTTGACCTTCAACTCGAAATTGACACCAAAGGAAGGTTGAATAAAAAAACTTTACGACAAACGGGATGACTTCGAATTTCCAATCGTCAACTTCCCATTTTTGAGCGGCAATATTCCAGAGCTTGTGACATATACATTGACTTCCTGGACAGAGCCCGACTCCTGACAGAAAAGTTGCTCAAACAAGGGCATGTTGCTCCTAAGTTGGAGTCATCCTTATTAAAGTTTTATGGACATCATCATGCATTGGTTGACAGGTATGAAAAAACCGTTTCCCAAATGAAAATGGACCTGTTCCATTTATTTTATCCCTTCCTCATACCGGATTTGACATGCGCAGCATGGCGGATGTCATGCAGGAAGCAGAGAGTGCTTACTATTCCGGAGCACCTGAGTCTACCCCGGATTTTTGGTGGGGTCCATGTTGTTCATGTGTTTTTAGTTTTTAATTGTAGTGCATGTATTGTTTTGGTCTTGTGTTCGTCGTTGTTCTCCGGAATTTGTCAGTTGTTTCGATTTTTCCCTACTTCGAATATCCCTTTGGTATTTCTTGATTTTACATACGGTAAACATAGAATTGACTATTCGGAACAATATAGAATACACATTACATTAGGCAACGTTAATATTGCGACAGTATCCGATCAGGTATGATAACCTTAGCTAGGATTAGAGTTAAAAACGTGCACATGTTTACCCTGTAATTTTAATAGTATTGTCCAATCAATTACTTCTAGTTAGTTGTAAATCTGTTATTAATCATACTGTATTTGATTTATAGCATGTTTTATAAACATTGGTCAGGAAACATAAGGGGTAGGTGTGGGTATCCATAAAAGCGTTTAATCCCAACACTGCTAACTGTCTGCACCAAGTCAGACTATCCTGACCCTCCGTTTGTATTTTGTAATATGTTATGTTGTTTTCGTGTGGAGGCCCGTCGATTCGAATAAGTCAGCTGATGTGTATGTCATTGTTGACTTTTCCTGTTCTTTGTTTAAATACTTTTATATATTTTTGGAACCGAAGCTCGGACACTGCTGACAAATATAATAAAGCATCCAATGTACACGCATTGGTTTAATTAATTTTATCTTACGTGTTTACAATTAAATATCGATATCTGCAAGAGACAGTCAAAAATTATTTGAAACAACTCGGAATTACACATATTACAATACAATGTTAGAACAAAAAAATTGAAATGAGAAATCAGAAGTTTTGATATAAAAAGTTACTATTAGATATGAGGAGATTTGAGATAACGAGAGTCATATGTATGTATACTGAAAGATAATTCTACATGTTTAATCTTTATTAATTATTGTAACTTTGTTTAAATTTAGATTTGTTCTGGCCATGGTCGTACATGTAGTGAAATATGTAAATAAAGTATGTTATGTTTTAAAATCTTTACTTTTAACAATTAATCTTTTTTCATGTATTCCTTCGAAAACTCAAACCAAAGACATGGAAACAAATATTGATCATCGAACTGCAAAATAAAATTGTGTTCACAACGTGTCTCAGTAGTAAAGTATTCATTGATAATCGAAATTTAATGATAACTTACAAAATTTGAAAATATATGGCACATTGGTAAACATACATTTATCTATTCTTAAAAATTAATCTATATATTTCAAGAAGATCTTAATGACATGTTCATGCATTTAAAACCGGGAATAAATAAAGGCACACGTGAATACTATTTTGGTGTAGGTAAATAATCAAATAATGCTTATAATGAAATAAAATACAAAACTTTTTTCTTTGATTATAAGGTTAAATGTCTATTGGGTTTTATATGTAAATGTTTGCTGTTCCGCAAAGACATTGGAATTCTTAAGAAATTAGAATATAAAAAGTATGCATCGTGTGTCATCAACATAAAGAGGGCTTTGGATCGTGGAAGTCTTGGTGCTGTAAGAATGGAGATTTTATTCTTACTGACGATCCTTTACTTCAGAAAAGGGTCCTGCTCAGGTAATAAATGCTTTATAAATTTTTAAGCTTTAAACCATTTAAAAAATATATTTATAAAATGGTAGTTGAAAAAAGGAGATTAGAATTAAAATTTGAATCCATAAATTTAAAAAAAATTGGAATATCAAAAAATCACCAAAACATTATGAACAATAAACCAAAATCCAGATAAGGTGAACTTTGTATGAGGGAGTTGAAACCATACCTAGCAATTTCAAAATTTATCCGCTCAAACTCATGTCATAGTCTAAGTAATGACAGCTGCGGATATCAAACCCTCTGGGACTAGCAGTATGGCTTCATTTGTAGAAGAAACAAAATCTAAATTCTAAATTCCTTTCGTGCGATGAATATTACTGGATAAATCTTCATTAGCTACGCTCGTCACCAAAATTTTTGACAGCCAAAATATTGTGAGCAATACAAACACACATGCCTAAACAGTTAAGCCCAATCCAGGTAAGGTAAACGTTTTTAGAGCCTACCTTTAAAATTTATCAACTTAAAATGTTAACAGATAACAAAAAAAATAAATGGAAATGATGAGGTGTCAAAAGGGGCGTAAAACGACTAAAATGTATGAAATACACAAATCTGGGTTTCAAAGAGTCAACACCTTTTTATTTTTATTTTTTACATACTCGTGATCAAGACCATATTGGTCGAAACGTTGAGTATTTTTAACTTTTTAGTTTGTTGTTGTTTTTTTACGATTTTATATTTGGTTTTGCTCGACTTGTGTATTTCATACATTTTAGTCGTTTTACGCCCCTTTTGACAGCTCACCATTTCCATTTATTTTTCTTGTTATCTATTGTCGCATGAGCTGTTTCGCAACATACTTAGTTTTTTAAAATGTTAACACATGTATTGTAAAATCATGTCACAGTCGAAGGATGACACTAGGATACCTAAATTTCCAGATTAACCTTTATTAGGTAAACTTGTTAACAAAACTTTGGAAAATCAAAAAATTTAAAAAATTTAAAAAAAAAACACTTTGAGTAAAACAACCAAACAGGCCTAAAAAGTTGAGCCAAAATGCTGGTAAGGTAAACTTTGCGTGAGACAGTTGAAACCCGTCTTTTTACAGAATTTTAAAATTAATGAACTGAAATGAATCTTGACTGTCTTGATTTTAAGTTCTGTCAAAAACAAGATACAATGTCTTGCAGTCAATCAAGACTTGTTAAGACCAGTTCATAAAAGTTAAGAAGAAATAATGCTATCTGCTGAACTAAACTTATTATGACCGATCTTGATGGACTACAAGACAACACCAAATTTGTTAATGTCCGTAATCAAGACATAACAAGTCTGAACAAGACTGAAGTGCCTTTTTAAGATCAAAAGTATATTACATGTACTGGTAATGCAAACGAATTAGGACTCGCCATTTTGAAAATTTCTTAAGCCGAAACGGCGAAGATTCGAATGCATAACAGACGAAAGTTCATCATTTTTTAACAATAACTCCACGAAATGAATAAAAATACAATTCTTATTTTAAAATGGATTGCAGTAAACACTTCATGATATGTATAATACACATGAAAGTATAATGAAGTAATATGTCATCGAATATTAAGTATGCTATATGTCATGTATGTTTTGGTTCATCTTTGTTATTGGAAGTTGAAAACAAGAAAATGCTTGAAATGGGGGAAATATCGGGTGATTAAGTATTAAGAATTATACACACTGTCGAATGCATTAAACATAATAATTATAATATCCACCGTTATTGTACATGTTCATATTTTAATTAATACTTCATGGTCGGGAAAATCGCAAATTCGAACTGTCACCATTAAATCCACAATTTTATGCAGTTCACGAGTTGAAGATGAATTGTATTGTCTTAGTTTTTAGAAGTCAAATCCCTGCATGCTGTGGATCATTCAAGCTAGTTATTATTTTTCTAAATAATATATTCTAACTTCCATTTGTAATACGCAATTCAATATTCCTATTGTCTGTTTTACGAAAATAAACAAATGGTTTGAAAACATAATTGTATCTAAATTTTTCTATTCGTATTATTTCAAAATGTGTTGTCACTCTTCAATGCAACCTGCAAAAAGCGTTTTGTATGGATAAATATGATAAATATGACTTAGACGAATACAATTAAAGAACTACTTACATTTGTATATCATGTCAGCAAAGGCAACATGTAATGAACCATTTTAAAATGTTTGAAAATTTTATTGCAAAATTCTGTATTTTTTATTTTTTTAATTTATTATTTGTTGGTGACTGTTATTGTAAGACAAGCTGTTTTGCAAGAACTTGTTAATTAATTTCGACCCTCCTGAAGAACTCTTCGTACTCTACTTACAAACGTATGAAACTTTCGGCTTGATTATGGGCCATGCAAAATTATAGGTATTGAATTTTGTATTCGACAGAGCCTAATTAACTCGTAACATCAGGGCAAAGTGAAAGATACTTATTTCCATTGGCTAACACCCCAAAAGGACAAAGACTGCAGTACATGAAGAACACCCTGAAAGTCTCTGTACTTGTAGACATATTTATTTTTGCATACGCTCTGTGTGACTCACACCAGAAGGCATGCTTGGTAGTACTTCCATGCCCTATACAAAGCAGGATAGAACATTTGTTCTCCAGAAAACAGTGTATTTCGCCCAAACTAGTAACACGCTTTTAATATCTTATCGTCATATTTTCAAACGAAATCAATTCTGTCTAAATTTTCAAAAATTATAAAATTAGAGAAACTTGTAACTAGTAACATCTTGTCAGATTGTCATCGGTATTTACTTTTGAGTTCTATTTCTCACAATTTCTAAATTTTTCTACATATCAGTATTGAAAAGTCTCAGGTTACAGTTTTACACCTGTAATTACCTATTACTATCCTATTATTAGTACTACATTTATGTATAACAACTGGAAAAGTTAACAACACATAGGCCAATAACCCATCGTTCAAGTGATATTCGAACATAATAATTAACCTCGAAACATCCATATCGAACCTCGGAATGCCTTTGGTCTGCTATGGAAATCTTGCGATGACACCCGGTCCGATATGGATGAGGTCTTGTATTTATCTATACATATTGGATCTTTTCCGTTTTTACAACGGGCGTGAGAAACCATTTTTAATGAGCAGCATCAGCTAGCTTTTAAAGACCTGGTTAATGCAGTCCCTACTATATATACGTAGCACTTTCATTTACAGCATACCTTTTATGTTCAACACATATCCCGATTGTTTCCTATCCTAACTATATATTTCATATTTTACTTTATTTTCAGTTATTAGATGGATTCCCAGAATTTTTTCGTTTTCCTGAGTGACTTTATTGTGTAGTCCATGCCAAATTCATTTTTTTCCATACTGACGCTTCTTGAAATAACAATCCAAAGATACTAATATCATATTATTTCGAATCTAGCAATATAAAACATTTCCGACCATGCCTACTGGGTATTTCCGTTTAAACATCCCATAGTCACTGTATCCGATAGATCTTTGCTTATTAAATATTTAGTGCGTCTCTTTGTGTCCATTATTTCCTGAAAAATTTTTGCGTTTTGATTCATTAGTCTGCCGTTTTTTGCGACGCAGATGCCTTTTCTTATTGATCATAAAATTTCGATTATGCTTCGCATATCTGGGAGGGATGTGGTCATAATAAATGTGAGTATTTTTAACTTTTTAGTTTGTTGTTGTTTTTTACGATTTTATATTTGGTTTTGCTCGACTTGTGTATTTCATACATTTTAGTCGTTTTACGCCCCTTTTGACAGGGATGTGGTCATAATTTAGAATTTACCTGCAAAGAATTTTTATTATAAGTAGTAACATATCATTCTCAGAAAAGGGTCGTTTATCGCTCTTACGGGACGGGACAGGACACTTCTTTATAGAAAAGATAACATGGAAAACTCTTTTTCGTTGACATATTATAAGTAATCCCCTATACAATGTGAACAGAATAAGTATATATACATCCTTAATTTTTTTTTCATTTCAGATTTGAAAATTATTTGCGAGTCCGAGTTGGAAAATATATCGTGCGAAGAAAATTACGTTATTGATGTGCTGCATGCTAACTATGGTCGGCAAGATAAAGTAACATGTTCTTATGGAACCAACACAGAGATCTGTGATGAATCTGATGAAACAACAAAAGTAAAATCTGTCTGCGATGCTAAACCAACTTGTTTATTAAAAGCTTCAAATGAGATATACAAAGATACCTGTTTTGGTATTCAGAAATACCTGAATGTATCCTACCGATGTATACCTACAGGTAAATTACTAATTAATATAAGGAATATGTACGGTTAATCTCTTCCAACCACCCAATAGGTAATGTGCTGTACATCCGTGGTAACATACCAGTATTTTGAATACAATTATATAAAGTACATATAATCATGGGATTTACTAGATATCTGTGGGCCCGTTTTACAAACATTCGTACGACCAATAGAGACTGGTTCCGTGACGTCAATAGAGCAAAGACATTAGATACAGGAAATCAGAACACACTTACGACTAATCGTAGTCGTACAAATGATCTGTACGTTTTATCAATTTCAGATAAAAGTCTTCAGCATTAATTTTAAACCTTTCTTAAATCGTTGTTATACAGGCATTCAAGACGAAAACAAACATTAAAAGTCCAAGGCGGTTTTGGGAATTTCTTTGCTAAATACACTGTTCAAATCTGTACAATACAATTGAACATTTACACAGATGTACAGTAACATGTTAACTGACGAAATATAACACAATGTAAACTGACAAAAATAGCTCAATGTTAACTGACAAATATAACACAATGTCAACTGACAAATATAATACAATGTTAACTGACAAATATAACAGAATGTCAACTGACAAATATAATACAATGTTAACTGACAAATATAACAGAATGTTTACCGAAAAATATAAAACTATGTTTCCTGCCAAATATAACACAATATTATCTGCCAATGTGACACAATGTTTACTGACAAAAATAACTCAATCTTAACTGACAAATATCACAAAATTTTAACTGACAAATATCACAAAATTTTAACTGACAAAAATAGCGTAATGTTCACTGACAAATGTAACAAAATGTTAACTAACAAATATAACAAACGGTTAGCTGACAAGTAAAAAAAGGTTAACTGACAAATATAGCACAATTTTAACTGACAAATATAACATCTTCTCAACTGAAAAATAAACTCAATGTAAACTGACAAAAAAAGTTAACTTCCAAATATAACATAATGTTAGGGACGAGATCAAAAGTTCAATGTAGGATAAAAAACTTAATTCACATAGTTTTTTCACTGACCCCCCCCCCCCCCCCCATCCCCCGCCCCCCTTCTTAACTTAATTTGGGAAAAATTGATTGACCAATATGGGCATATCCGAAAATCGATGTCGCATAACAAAACTTGCAGCGATTTTTACCCCCCCCCCGCAACCCCCAAACTATTTGAATTAAGTTTTTTATCCTACATTTAACTTTTGATCTCGTCCCTTAACTGACAAATATAACAAAATGGTAACTGACAAAAACATGTATAACAAAATGTTAACTGACAGATATAACCCAGTGTTAACTGACAAAATAACAAAATGTTATCTCCCAAATATA
Organism: Mytilisepta virgata; assembly: GCA_028015205.1. Lineage (NCBI taxonomy): Eukaryota > Metazoa > Mollusca > Bivalvia > Mytilida > Mytilidae > Mytilisepta > Mytilisepta virgata. The sequence continues at coordinate 46,477,241 of CM051514.1, read as the reverse complement.
ACATAATGTTAACTGACAAATATAACACAATGTTATCTGCCAAATATAACACAATGGTAACTGCCAAATATAATATAATCACATTCCTCTGCAGATAATATTTTGTGGCTATATTATCAAACTTAATTATATCTCCCATGCAAGATAATTGATAATGAACTCAATTTTTACATCCTTTTGCTTTATTTCAAAATTCCAAAGCATATGATTCGATGTATTATTTTGTTAGTGTGTTAGGTCACATTAATATACATACCAGTATGGCTGCAAAGCCTGCTTTGAACTTTTTTCAATATAGCCAGTTTACCCGAAACAGATTTTGCACTGGCATTCTTTTGTGAATCTGAATCAGGTAATACACACACTTTACACGGAAACTGAATAACGTTACTCAAATTTTGAAATTACTAAGCATATTGTAATTTAAACATTCAGCCATAACCAATGATTATGAATTAGAGAAATCAGTATGCCTGATTATACTGTAGTTTCGTTTTGTGCTCTTTTATATATTTTCATTGAAAAAATCGGACTTTAATATTAGCATATAGCAAATATGAAAGGTACGGAAGCCCAGAAGGGTCATGCGTGATTCGAAATTCGAGATTCCAATTCCGAAGTTCGAAATTCGATATCTTACATTTCGAGATTCGAAATTCAACGTCTAGAATGACCAATCAGAGCATGATAATGTTTTGTCTGTCAAACCATGAAATATTACCAAAGACATTGTTATCAGACTATTCTGACTCTCTGTTATGTTTTGTGCGCTTTTTGTGGATTTTTTTTGTCCGGAGGTCTATCTGTTGGGTGACGTTGATTGATTGGTATGTCATAGTTGACCTTTCCTGTTATTTATTTTGTTGTTTATTTAATATAAAAACAAAATATTTGAATTATTTAATTTCTTGATAAAAACAATTTACAATTCTTTTTATGTCTTTCCTTAACAGATTCTACTACCGTTACACTGTCAGATGAAATGACGCCGGGACCAGAACTCTATCACCAACATTGTTCCTTTGCCAGCAATAAAGGGTTAAACCTGAAATACCGAAATATGACAATCGAAGAAATACGGGAGGCAATGAAAGACGAATTGGCAGTACTTGAAAGGAACATAAGAATTGATAAAAGGAATACCACTATTTTTAAAAGAAGAATGTACTCTGCATCCGATAATCGTGTATCCTCTCAGTGTATTGGAGCTCTCGGCGTTTGTGTCATATCGCTGTGTGTTCTCGCCATAGCAACTCTAGATTGTACCAACTACTGGAATTGTAGATAATCACATTCCTGTACAGTGTTTATCGACTCCACTAAGTTTTATCTAAGCTAAGAGTAAAAACTAGAATATTGTCTTTAGCATCTTCTTTTAAATTTCAGTATTCTCAAAACTACCTACATTTCACCATTTAGTTCCATACGTAAACACGATTCCCTATTGGTGCCACAAAATATCACAAGATATTTATAGAAACGCTGATCATTGAAATAATCATCTAAAAATATAAGGGAGCAATCATTTGATTTTTATGGGTCGGCTAGGATAAAATTTGAAATAAAAAGGCAGGACCAGAGTTTTGGCAAAATAAAGACAGGATCACTTTAGGTGAAAAAAAATGCAGGGCCTGTGTTAATCAGGAAAGATTTTGGTTTAAATGAAAATAAAAAGCCGAAAAAAAACAGAACAAAAATTTCGACGAAAAAAGGCAGGATCAAACATTGCATCCCTTATAAACATGTATCAAATACTGCACTACTTTCACAATTATATGTTTGCACATGAATTGTAATGAAATTAACCTTCAATTTCTATTTTTTTTCTTTTTTACTCATTATTTCATATCAGAAAAGGCCTTGGTCATGATATCGATGACTGTGGCCCAAAGTTTTTGAAAATCAAAATTATTATATAAACTTTATTGCGTGTGTACAAGCACTGATGATAAAACTACATAGAAATAAAATGCATAAGGTGAAAAATCAAAGAAGAGTTTCGGTCACAAGCTTAATTCAGTTTGAAAATTCGACACATTTTGAGACCAGAAATAAGATGACCGATTTAAACACGAATGTACAAACCACCTTTGCAATACAATCACTTATTGGTCATGTTAGTTTTATTTTATGCTTTGTTTCTTTAAATTATGATTGAAGTCTTTTTTCTTACGATTGATTAAATAACACAAGGCTCACAGAGCATGTGTATTATCTTATATGTAATATTACTTTATCAGCCGTGAGAAATTATTTAAACACAAAAATTTATACTAAAAATAATATTCAACATCACCAAATTCGTAATATAAAATTTGAAATAATAAAAATGTGTGACAGAGAACAATAATATCAGCAACAGATGAATATTTTCGCCGTTACATAACCTGATGCATTTTGGGTAGATCAAGAAAGAACAGAGGGCGTCCACCGGAATTTCAGTTGGGACAAGTAATTGATTTTTTTATTTCTTTTAATTTAAAAATACTAATTTGATTCCGTATGATGTTCAAGCCTGCACATGATGTTCAGTAAGAACGCGATACTTGGATACTAAAAATAATTTTGTCCTACTATCTATTATCACTCGGCTTCCGTACAAAAGAGTTGAATACCACACCACGATTTAAATAAGTAAATGAATAAAAATGAATGAAAACCGATGGTCCGAATTTTATTTTTACATATTTTTATTCATTTATTTGATGTCATTAGAAGCCTGGGAATAATATCGGACATGTGAACGCAGATTTCAATTTTAAATTACCACAAACATCAGACATCAAAATGTGTATCATCAGATGTTCATTCTCTTCAAGCACAATGCTAAAGCAAACAAAAATGATATGTTGGTTCTAAATGTAAATGTCAAGCAGTCTCTACTCGTTTTGTTCATATACACTGCGGGAAAGAATTTGATTTAGATTAAGTAAAGCAAAGCTCATGGCTATTTTAAGCAACACATCCTGAAATTTTTATATTTGATTGAAATTTAAATTTAATTTTGTTGACATTTATTATGCTTTGTATTGTAAATACAGCTCTATTAAAGAAATAACATTTTACCAGCCATATTTATTGTATGTTTTTATTTTAAATAACATGTTAAATAAGATGTTTTAAATGACATTACAATCTACGTATAATTGATTCAGTTAAAGTATTTATTAAATATACGGTCGACGAGACTTTCCTAAAAATATGCATCATTGATTAACCGGAATTCAAACATCTTTCTATGTATAAACATGCATGCAGAATATAAACATGCATACAGAATATTGGGATATTTGATTCCCTTGTCATCTTTGTTTAGTTCATTTAGTGTAAAGATTGTCTGCCTTCCGTTTTTAGGTCATCGACGAAGACTAAACTTAAGACAACAAATAGGCTTCATTCATTTCAAAATTATATCCTGTTTAATAAGGTAACATTGCAATTTGTTGATAACATAGATGTATTTAATAATGAAGAGAGCAGAAATGATCAACAGTAACATGTAAACACCAGCAAAACTAGAAATACTGTGAGCAAAGCTCACTAATTGATACCCCCGCAACCCCTATCACAAGGAATGGCAAATTTAATGTTTTGCTATGGAAAACATAAAAAGTTGGTCAGATCAAAATCTAAAATAGGAGGTGCACTATGGCATCATGTGATAAAGATTCTCTGAAAGTCTCATGGAATTCTCTTTAGTGGTTTAGGAGGAGTTGCGGATGGCATACTGGTACCCCCTATCACAATGAATGGCAAAGTCCATGTGTTGGTATGGAAAACCCCAAATGTTGGTCAGATCAAAATCTAAAATCGGAGGTGCACTACAGCATCATGTAATAAAGATCCTCTAAAAGTTTCATCAAATTCCATTCAGTGGTTTAGGAGGAGTTGCGGATGTCATCATGGTACCCCTATCACAATGAATGTCAAAGTCCATGTTTTGGTATGGGTAACCCCAAATATTCATCAGATCAAAATCTAAAATAGGAGGTGCACTATGGCATCATGTAATAAAGATCCTCTAAAAATTTCATCAAATTCCATTCAGTGGTTTAGGAGGGGTTGCGGATGTCATCATGGTACCCCTATCACAATGAATGTCAAAGTCCATGTTTTGGTATGGGTAACCCCAAATATTCATCAGATCAAAATCTAAAATAGGAGGTGCACTATGGCATCATGTAATAAAGATCCTCTGAAAGTTTCATCAAATTCCATACAGTGGTTTAGGAGGAGTTGCGGATGGCATCATGGTACCCCCTATCACATTGAAAGTCAAAGTCCATGTTTTTCTATGGGAAACCCCAAAAATTGGTCCGATCAAATTCTAAAATAGGAGGTGCACAATGCCATCATGGGATGAAGATTCTCTGAAAGTTTCATCAAATTCCATTCAGTAGTTTAGGAGGAGTTGCGGATACAAAGGTCGGACGGACGGACGGACGGACACAACGAATACTATATACCCCGCTTTTTTCAAAAAGCGGGGGTATAATAATAATAATATCACACATTTTGTCCAACCCACGACAACGTAGTAGAAATTTAGTGACAAACATAATTACAATAAAGAGTCAGACTATTCCCAGAAAAATTTATGTTGACAGATGCTAGTAGACGATATGAATACGTCGTCCTTTTTTAACTTCAATATAACGAGTGAGCTTTACTTAAAGCTGTTTAAGAAGAGCAAAATGGTTATAGTTGTGAAGATTTTATGTTGTTTTTTTTTTTAAATTGTTTTATTATTTTTTTTTTTAACGAAAGTAAACCTTTAAGCCGTAAAACACTTATTAGGGCAGAAACGTCAAATTTACCAGTTAAATACAAGTGTTTTAGACGTCAGTGCGACAAAAAGCCATTTGCCAACAAATGGGTTCTCTGACTAGGCACAACGCTTCCTAATGTTTTACTGAATGTTTATATTTACTAACTGAAAACAAATATTTGATCCTTGAAAAATAAAATTGGATACAAGTGTTAATGGAAATATACTACATACTTGCAAAGAATGTCTTTAAAAATTTAAAGATTACAGAAAAACTTTACAGCCACATACCAATCAAACTGATTCATTTATTATTTCAGGGGGTGGGGCTCGGTGGCCCAGTGGTCTAAGTAGTTCGTCATGACTACTAATGATCACTAGCCTGTCAACGCTGGGGTTGTGAGAGTTCGAATCTCTCCTGTGGCGGGGTGTGTTCGACTCCGATCTTAATGGACAAGGATTGTCAATTTTCCTACCGAAGGTGGGTGGTTCTCTCCGGGTAGTCCGCTTCCCCCACCAATAAAAACTGGCCGCCGCGAAATAGCCAAATGTGCTGAAATGGCGTTAAACCTCAACTAAACAAACATTTTATTTCATCGTTCTGAACATTTGTTATGTTTATGGTTTGATACAAAGATTAATCTCCCTTTTAATATATGTCTATAAGCTGTGATAATTTTTTATTTTCTCTTGGATAAAGAAATATATACTTCAGATATTATGATTGTTATTTGAAGAGCTGTTTTTAACGAGTGAAATTATTTAAGGTTATATAAAAATTTTACATTTAAAATTTACTTATCATATAAATTCGTAGGTTTAAACGAGAAATGTTTTTATTGCCATTGTTGGAAAAATCTGCACAGATAATCCTTTATAAATATTCTCGAATAGATTGTTCCGATATCAAATGTGAATTATTTTTTAAAGTTTTTAACGAGACATCGCAAATCCCACATTCTATTTTTTAAATCTGTTTGAGTAAATTATCACTTAATATCTTAAATTTCATTAATCAGTATTTGAGTAAAAGAAATATTGCAGAAGAAATATTCGGTCAGTATATGAAAAAATTTTCTGACTATTTACAGTACTGATTAAATGATAAAGAGTAGCCGTCCCTGGGGAGGAGTGTGATATGAACTGATTTAATGATAAAGAGTAGTCGTCCCTGGGGAAGAGTGTGATATATTATACAGGTATTATTTTATTCCTAATAGATATAGTTAATATTAACCGACACTAAATAATCTGTCACTTCTGGGAAATAAAGTATTTCTTTGTCAGCAAAGACAAATGGATTGAAGTTAATTATATTTATTATTTATCTCTGTAATCTCTCATGGCTTACAGAGATAATACTGGTGACATGTACTGTAATCTCTCATGGCTTACAGAGATAATACTGGTGACATGTACTGTAATCTCTCATTGCTTACAGAGATAATACTGGTGACATGTACTGTAATCTCTCATTGCTTTCAGAGTAATACTGGTGACATGTACTGTAATCTCTCATGGCTTACAGAGATAATACTGGTGACATGTACTGTAATCTCTCATTGCTTTCAGAGATAATACTGGTGACATGTACTGTAATCTCTCATTGCTTTCAGAGTAATACTGGTGACGAGTACTGTAATCTCTCATGGCTTTCAGAGATAATACTGGTGACATGTACTGTAATCTCTCATTGCTTTCAGAGTAATACTGGTGACATGTACTGTAATCTCTCATGGCTTACAGAGATAATACTGGTGACATGTACTGTAATCTCTTATTGCTTTCAGAGATAATACTGGTGACATGTACTGTAATCTCTCATTGCTTTCAGAGTAATACTGGTGACATGTATTGTAATCTCTCATTGCTTTCAGAGATAATACTGGTGAAACATACTTTAATCTCTCATTGCTTTCAGAGATAAACCTGGTGACATGTACTGTAATCTCTCATTGCTTTCAGAGTAATACTGGTGACATGTATTGTAATCTCTCATTGCTTTCAGAGATAATACTGGTGAAACATACTGTAATCTCTCATTGCTTTCAGAGATAAACCTGGTGACATGTACTGTAATCTCTCATTGCTTTCAGAGTAATACTGGTGTCATGTACTGTAATCTCTCATTGCTTTCAGAGTAATACTGGTGACATGTACTGTAATCTCTCATTGCTTACAGAGATAATACTGGTGACACGTACTGTAATCTCTCATGGCTTACAGAGATAATACTGGTGACATGTACTGTAATCTCTCATTGCTTTCAGAGTAATACTGGTGTCATGTGCTGTAATCTCTCATTGCTTTCAGAGATAATACTGGTGACATGTACTGTAATCATTGCTTTCAGAATAATACTGGTGACGAGTACTGTAATCTCTCATGGCTTTCAGAGATAATACTGGTGACATGTACTGTAATCTCTCATTGCTTTCAGAGATAATACTGGTGACATGTACTGTAATCTCTCATTGCTTTCAGAGATAATACTGGTGTCATGTACTGTAATCTCTCATTGCTTTCAGAGTAATACTGGTGACATGTTCTGTAATCTCTTATTGCTTTCAGACATAATACTGGTGTCATGTTCTGTAATCTCTCATTGCTTTCAGAGTAATACTGGTGACATGTACTGTAATCTCTCATTGCTTACAGAGATAATACTGGTGACACGTACTGTAATCTCTCATGGCTTACAGAGATAATACTGGTGACATGTACTGTAATCTCTCATTGCTTTCAGAGTAATACTGGTGTCATGTGCTGTAATCTCTCATTGCTTTCAGAGATAATACTGGTGACATGTACTGTAATCTCTCATTGCTTTCAGAGTAATACTGGTGTCATGTACTGTAATCTCTCATTGCTTTCAGAGTAATACTGGAGACGAGTACTGTAATCTCTCATGGCTTTCAGAGATAATACTGGTGACATGTACTGTAATCTCTCATTGCTTACAGAGATAATACTGGTGACACGTACTGTAATCTCTCATGGCTTTCAGAGATAATACTGGTGACATATCCTGTAATCTCTCATTGCTTTCAGAGTAATACTGGTGACGAGTACTGTAATCTCTCATGGCTTTCAGAGATAATACTGGTGACATGTACTGTAATCTCTCATTGCTTTCAGAGATAATACTGGTGACATGTACTGTAATCTCTCATTGCTTTCAGAGATAATACTGGTGTCATGTACTGTAATCTCTCATTGCTTTCAGAGTAATACTGGTGACATGTACTGTAATCTCTCATTGCTTTCAGAGATAATACTGGTGACATGTACTGTAATCTCTTATTGCTTTCAGAGATAATACTGGTGACATGTTCTGTAATCTCTCATTGTTTTCAGAGATAATACTGGTGACATGTTCTGTAATCTCTCATTGCTTTCAGAGATAATACTGGTGACATGTTCTGAAATCTCTTATTGCTTTCAGAGATAATACTGGTGACATGTTCTGTAATCTCTCATTGCTTTCAGAGATAATACTGGTGACATGTTCTGTAATCTCTCATTGCTTTCAGAGATAATACTGGTGTCATGTACTGTAAGCACCAAAGTCATTATAGATTTCTGTACATCAGTAAACATTAGTTCAGTTTTTAATTGTGTATTATTAGCGTTTGAATCAAGATACGGTTAGATAATGGACAATTGTTGCAAGCCGTGTCATTTGAAAATATAATACCTTGTAAGTTGTCCCCACAAAGAAAAACAAGTTTGGTTGATATACTAGGTAGAAATTGGCTTAGAATAAGTAAAAGAAGGCTTCTAACTTGCAAGATATTCAAACAAACTGCGATTAGTCATAACAGGTCCGAGACCACAATTAATTCATGGTGCATTTTCATATTAAAATAAAATTGAATTGAATTAAAAAATTCGCTCCAGCCCAAATTTAAAAATCTTTGTCATGTGCAAAGTATACTTACTTCCAATCATAATATCAAAATTAAAACATTTCATCAGTGCTAACTCAAAATATTGGTAAAAATATCTCCTAGGGTAACAGAATTCTTGAAGACAGCAGACGACACCCTAAATATTGACCCTTTTTAATCTGACCAAATCACCACTTTTACTTATGACAGCTCATTCAAACTTTTAAAACATCAAGAAATACAGTAAATTTATATAAGGGATTATATTTGTCGTCTTGGGCCAACTGTGATCTGGTTTCCGGTCATCGGTCAGGTTCTTATTCCGAGTATTCATGTCCTGGAACCAGTCTCAATCGTATTCGAATGAACTTTTTTAATCATACAGGAACCTGTGACAAATTTGTTATGTTTCTTTCATTTTGTACACCATATTCACAGTGCAATATGTGGAATGTACAACCCACATGAAGCTGTCAGGAGCCCATCTGCTTCAAGAAATGGGAAACTAGTGATAGAAAAATAGAAATTATCTCTTTATGTGTAAATGTTTTTACTACTGCCAAAATATCAGTTTTGAAAGTTTTTATAATAATATAAACACTGCACATAGTTTGTTTAAGTAACAACGGAAAACAGTGTACAATGTACATTAACCCTTTAACCATTTTATTGTGTTTTACAGTGTATAAGGTTGGTTGGAGTTGTTTGATGATGTATTCTGTAATATTTTTTCCTCTTTCTGTCAGTCATATTAAATATCGGCAAAAAAAATACCGAAATCTGTAAATACTAAATCTAGTTTAACCCCACTGCATAGCCATGGTCACCATTTAAATTGTTTTTTCAACGTTATTTATTGACTGGATGTAGTGTTGTTTTCACTTTCATACTCTTGGTCTTTTGTCGGGGTCATTTATGGCTCGCCACTTGGTATGGGTGACCACTAGATGTCTATTTTAGGTCTGTTTAATTCGGATATTCGATGCTGTCTTTTTGAGGTGCAGTTCGGATATTTGATGCTGTCGTTTTGACATTCAATTCGGATATTTGATGCTGTCTTTTTGAGGTACAGTTCGGATATTTGATGCTGTCGTTTTGACATTAAATTCGGATATTTGATGATGTCTTTTTGACGTTCAGTTCGGATCTTTTTTGACATTTTACTCCAGGTTTTTTATATGAGTACATTTATTCGAAAATGCCTGAAATTTTAAAAAATCTCATTAATATCTCCTCGATGTATTGTTGAATTAAAACAGATTTGTCAAATATGTATTTTCTATAAAATATTAATTAATTGTTAACATTCAATACACCTTATGGTACCGAATACATGTTTGAAAGGATGGTATTGGTATAAATAGAAGTTCAATTAGAAATATAGACCTTTGCGCTAAATATATCACCAGAAATACTCTTATAAATATATTAATGGTCCCTTGGGTTTAGACCAATTATTTAAACTATTAAATATTGAATAATTGCAGTCAAGTTAGCAAATGAATTATATTTTAATGACGTTGAAGGCCAATAAATGTTTCAATCAAGAGAGTAAAAATAAATTAAAATCCAATCACAATTCACTTCATCAAGCAGCAATAAATCTCTGATATGATGAAAGGTGAACTCGAATACAAGTGCGCATTTTTAAAACAAAATTTACATCAAAGATTTTTTAAATCGAGAACTGGTGGCATTATTGATCAGCATTTTTCTACATTGTGAGATAAAATAAAAGGTACAACTAATAATTTCCAAATAAGATGAATATATTGAGATACTTTAAAAAATCAACGCAAAAAAAAATAACCTGGTACAAGAACGTGAACAATCCACAAGCATTTGGAGATACATGTTCTATATGGAAATCAGACATGAGAAAAAGAAAAGAAATCTCACTTAAAATGTGTTTAATCTTCTTAGTCAGATGCAATTAAAACAGTGAAGAATACCAAGGGGACAACCTATATTAAAAAATTCGTATTATTTGACAATTAAAGTTTCATGTGAGAACAAAGAAATTTTGCAGATTGGAAATAAAATCCGTAGCCATCACTGCTCAAAGTACCTAAAAAGTCAGACTATACTGATTTTGTTCATCTGTGTTTCTATTTTTTGTTCTTTTATGTGTTTTTTTGTCTGGGGTTATTTCGATTATACGGGATTATTTGATTGTCATTAGGGAGCAACCATTTGATTTTTATGGGGGGGGGGGGGGGGGGGGCGTGGTGGGGGGAGCTAGGATAATTTTTTTTTGGTCGAAATGTTGGTCTTGGATTTATTTTCGCCCGCTACTGCGGCCTAATTTAAACTCAAAAGTTTCATGATTAACACAGGTCCTGCATTTTTTTTGATAATCTAAAGTGCCCCTGTCTTTTTATTTTGGCAAAAATCCTGGTCCTGCCTTTTTATTTCAATTTGATCCTAGCCGCCCTCCCCATAAAATCAAATGGTTGCTCCCTTATTGACATTTCCTGTGTCAGTTTCATTGTTTAAAGCCAGAAGTTGAACTTTTATAAAAACAGAAAGGAAACACAGACGCTTAGGATTGGCATCCATCCGATGATGTTTCACGGGCGGCAGAAGTAACACTGCGAAGTTGTAAAATCCGTTAATTGGTTTTTTACAATTCTGGTATTGATTTAAATGTTACATTCAAATCTCAAATTTATTAGCTTAATTACGCCCAATTAAGAGCCAATGGCTTACAAATAAGATCAAGCAGCATTTGTGTAATCATTTTTTTGTATGAAAATGCCAAAATGAATAACCTGGTTCGTTGTGGTGACAATAACATTTTTCAAATGATGTTACAACTTCATTCGGCACTCCTCGGCAGATTATACTAATCTAACCTCGGCTGTATGACGCGTAACGGAATCTGCCGAGGATTGCCGATTGGTTACAACTTCTGGTTTCAGGTTGCGATTTGGAAAAATTCATTTTACCACCGAATGGGAATTTTTTTCTCTTGGATACAGAGGGTGTCACAAGATCATTTGTAGAAATCTACCTTACATTCAACAAAATACATTTGTAGGTATCATAGAATTCGTACCTCCACATGACATTTCATATGTTACAGATTTTTAACATTTGTATGTTTTATTTATACAGAAAATAGCTTATATATTGAGCATTTTATAATTTTAATCTAGTTATGAGGCAACAAAGATTTATCCTTAAAGCAATTATTGAATTTCCGTAGGTTATATTAAATATAGATGATGTACAGATATATTTTGCTTTTTAAGTGAGTAAAGTTTGATGGATGACATATTGCCATATTTTTACATGTTTTAATATCCGCTTTACACTGCTTAGTTTTACATTAGGACGATAGTAGAAACTCTTAGATTATGCACCATATTGCTGCGCACGACAACAGATTCCATTAATGTCCCGGATGACAAATTTACAGTCGAAAGGCTCTTTGTATGATTAAAGTGAAAGAGGAAATTGGTTGACGGATAGAATAAGGTATTCTTACGGTAAATTTATAAAACATTTGTTATACAAGACTTTGACATATTTTATCTATTAAAATAGCATCATGGAATATTGTGACACTTCCGGGACATATCAACCATTCGGAATCTCTCGATCAACTGACAAAAGAGGTGCGCGACAATAATAAAAAAAATGGAAAAACCTTCTCAGTAATTATTTTTCCATTTTCTATAAGGACAAATAGTGTTGTTCTACATTTGAGGCGGAATGGTTCAGTACAAGATAAAAGAAACCAACCTGTACTTTAGATTTAGTTACTGAAATGTTTAACAACTCCAAAAGTAATACTAGTACATTGTTTTTATCATACTAGAATCATACAAAGATAGTAAAACGTGTAAAAGAGGAAATGTAAAAAAAAACTTTTATAATAATATTGGTTACCTAATTACCAAATTTTAAGAATTTAAACAATTTGAGAAAAAAAAAATACATGACAATAGAAGAGAACTGGCAGAAAAATGCAGCGTAGGTGTAACAGAGCGGTAGTTAAACATTGTCCGCAGTTTGCAGTTTTTAAACCTTCCTTAAAAGAATTGATCCTATGTGCTGGTGACAGTGATTATAAAAGGGGTTTATCAAATGTTAATCGCTGTGTAAATTTTGAGTAGGGAAGATGCCCAAAATGTAGGACCGACACAATCATATAAATATATACGAGAAACTCCAGTACAATCAGCTATCAATTCAATTCTTCTGTCTTTAGACAAGATCATATCTTTATGATAAACGATATATTAATAAGGTCAATTGATTCATTGTCTCTACTATATTTATATCCATTTAATAGAATGTCCATCAGAACGACTTTACAAATCCCGTAGATCATTCTGATAACTAGCAGAGTATCCGTAAGATTTCTCAACGAACTGATGGTTAGAAAATGAGTAAACAATTAAATTCTTTGATATTAATTTTGATGCACACGATGTGCACATTTCGTCGATTTAATAATCATAAGTTTTGCCCAACGACTAAAATTTTGAAAAAACAAAACAATAATCCATTAAAAAGTTGAAGAGCAAATTCACAAATACCGACCAAAGTGGCCGAACGGGTGAAGCCAGAACCGCCCAATATGAGACGTCATGCATCAGTACAATAAAATAAAATAAAAAGTCAGTTTTATTGTTATAAAATTTATTGGGTTTACTTTTCTACCATTTTCAATTTCTTTTTCAAAATTCCAAAAGAAAATGGTCGTCACTTGAAATGCCTTTCAGTACCACTTCATTTACCTAATTTTCGTTTTGTCATATCAGAGCCATATATTCGTATGAGATTTTAATATGTGTAACATTATTTGCTTAAATTTTATCCCTCGCTTTCGCTTGGAGTAATAGTTTGCTCAAATAATGTTACCCATATTAAAATCTCCAACGAATATATGACTGTCAGGAATTATTTCTTAATTTTTAATATGGTATTGCTGCTTTTCCCTTTGCAAATAAAAGTGTATTAAAATTTCCGATTTATTATGGGTTGTACGCGCCTGACGTCATAGTCATATTACAACGTCATGGCATTCTTTTGAATGTCACCAGAGGAACTGTCAGAATGGGGAAATACTACAATCGTTTGGACGTTTTTTGCTCTAAAGTATAATAAAATCAGATGAAAAGTAAGTCCGCTTCATATTTGGATTGTTTCTTGAAATAGACAATGAAGGGCATCTGAAGACAAAACTTTATAACAAACGTGATGTCTTCAACTTTCCTATTGTTAACTTTCCCTTCTTGAGTGGCAATATACCAGCATCGCATGTATATGGCCTCTACGTTTCTCAGCTTATCCGATTTTCAAGGGCATGCGTGAGTTACCCTGACTTTCGACAAAGGGGATTACTGCTATCACAAAAGCTTTCTAACTAGGGTTTTATCAGGGATAAGTTGATGTCATCACTTAGGAAATTTTACGGTCGTCATCACGAATTGATTGACCGTTACAGTGTTCCAATATCTAAGATGATATTGGACCTGTTCCCACTTTCGTAACATTTCATGTGCCTCCACCGATTTGTGACTTCCACCGGATTGACTTTGTTGAACTTCACGACGGGTGCCGCATACGGAGCAGGAACTGCTTACTCTTCCGGAGCCCCTGGGTTCACTCCTGGTTTTTATAGGAGTTTGTGTTGTTCGTTGTTTTTTAGTTTTCAGTGTTCATTTGTTGTACTTGTGGTTGTTCATTTGTCTTCCCGGGTTTGTCTTTCCCATGGATTACGTTTTTTTATTTCCTCCTTAGGTATATTTGTCCTGTGTATAATTATAAAGGTTATTGGGCTCACTTTTCTACCATATTCGATTTCATTTTCAAAAGTTCTAAAATAAAAATGACCGTCACTATCACTCGGGGTAAAATTTTGCTCAAATAATGTTACCCATATTAAAATCTCCAACAAATATATGGCTGCCGTGAATTATTTCTTATGTTTAAGGCCCAAGAAAGATATTCCAAACCATAATATGGTCAATAGTTTGATTTTGTCTAGAACATAGCCGATACTTGAGATATTTAATAGATATAGATGTCTTACTTTGTCACAGAATTATAATGTATCAAATTTCATATGTAAAGTTACTGCCTTCATGTGTTATTGTAATATGATAAAATAACAACGTGACCTATTAAAGTCTTATATAGCATTGACGTCAATTTTCCCCATTAATTTCTATTTAAATTCACATTTTTCTAGAAAAGCCGGAAAGAGTTCCATATGACACCGTTAGTAGTACAATCTTAGACGGAATAAGCATTTAGATGTACTTATGAGGGTGCAAAATGGAACTCTTGCCCTTAAATTATGTACGTAAGTAAAATTATGACGTCATTAATTGCGCTGCATGCGCATCAGCGAAGTGCGAATTGTATTTGGTTTGTTATTATGAGGTAATGGGCATCTGGTTCCCATCTGGGACTTACTTCTATACTAGGATAGCTCTTTGTGTAGCCTAAAGTAATCTACCGAATTTTCGTTTTGACCCGGACAACCTCGATATTTTTCTTCTGTATATATACTCCTGTCTGTTAATGGATAATAAACTGAACGCTGTATCTTCGAGCATATTTGTCATAAGTACCAGTTGTGCGTCACCTGAGAACATCAGAGTTTGATAGAAAAAATAAAAATAATAATCATCCAGCCTGCCGAATATTTTCATCATTTGTGGATGCGAATCTTTAACTCTATAAATTAATTTGATTTGGGAAACAAAAATTACAATTGTCGTTTTAACAAGCATGAATTAAAATTTAACAAGTAGAAATTTTAAAGCATTTTTATTTGTTTTCATTGTGTTTAGATAGTTGTTTCTTGAAAACATCTTTATTGAAAACGATATCCAAATAAACAATGAAACTGCTGATAATTCTCGTTCTAATGGGGCAAAATGTTTTTAATGGATGGAGAAATGATTTAATTTTTTTTTTTAATTGTGTAATTGTAAAGAAATAATGGAGAAAATCTGAAGTTGTAAATATGTACGTCCACTGGCTACGGAGAAGGAACAAGTTGATTCTGTTCCATGTACAGGAATTTATGTATTCCAGGTTTGTTATTAACTCTGAATACTTTCAAGCGTTAAATTTTATTAAGAAATTGGATTTTACCAAACTGATTGTGAAAAAAATAATGATAACAGAAGAAAATCGGTCCTTTGATGTCTAATTGTTAGTTCATTCAAATGACAATGTCTCTCTATTACTGCAGATGCAGATACCAAACATAATATAAACAAAGTGGTTTAAATTCACAATAGAGCTGTTACAAAAAATTGATATGCAACAGTCAAATCTCTAATGAGGACAATTTTGTCTCCTAACAATAACTGAAAGCGTACAAACTGCAAATTTTCAGTATCACGGGATTTCCAAGAAATAGGTCAAAACCGAAAAAAACCAAGCAATCGCAATCTTAACATTGAAAAATTTATATTTGACAAACAAAAATCGGGAGCTCCGGAAAGGTACAAAGTATAATCATTTAAATATGAAAACACCAAACGTGTGGTATGTTATATATTTTTTAACAATTGTTGATTAAAATTATGTAACACAATTAACAAAAAATCAACTAAATATCATATACAGTCAAACTTTTGTAGGTCAAACTCGGTTCGGTCGAACACCATGTACCGATGGCTCGGACCGTTTTGATCGTCCTGTCAATTTTTCATGTTAAAAACCCCAGTTTCTCAAACACTGATTTCTCCAAAAGTTAAACGAAAAGTTTGGTCCCGCAAATGATAATATTGAGTATTTTACAATGGAAAACTAGAACTCAATAATTAAATGGACAATGTTGTTACCTGATACTGCGAATTCATTAAAGGCGTGCGTCTGACAATCACAGGTTTGATAAAAATATTCTAGTCTGACAGGTAAATGTATTACAATGTAATAAAGATGTCACGATTACTGTTAATTAGTGATTAAAGTGTTCAATTTTGATTTAAAAAATATGGTAATAATCGGCTATACCAGCTCGTATACGCTATGACACTGACAATTTTTTATACCCGAACAAACTCCATTAACTCGAACAGTATTCGAGAAATTAAATGGCAACAAAACAATATTACATTGCTATTGTTTTAGTTTCTGTGCTGTCGTGTTCTATTTTTTAGTTTATTATGTTTTTTTTTCTATTCTTTTAATTATATATCGTTATTTGTGTGTTACATTCTAATGACTTTGTCTTTTCCTTGAATTTCGAATTTATGGACTTTTCACACTGTTTTGCCGGTATTTACCATTGAACAGGATGTAATGGGGTTGGTTATACTATAGTAATAAATGTTATTTTGAAGGAATCTATCAATGTGTAAACTCCGGCGATTCACTCACAAACCAAATACAGTCCAAAGGACTTTATGCAAAGTTTGTGAGTGATAAGCCCGAGTTTAGACATTTATAAATTCCGTAAAAATAGCCTTTATTACTTATAATTCTACAGTAATGCAGGAATATGACGTTTACCATTTTCCTCATGTACTATATTGCATGAGTAAGTTTTGAACAGGTTATAATTCAATAACCTGGTTTGGGTCAGTTTATGGCATTCATAAACCGCTTCGCGGTTATATCGTATAACCTGTTAAAAAATTGGAAACATTCCTTACATAAATTTTTTACCGGAAGTTGCTGTTAGCCTATGAAATTACTGCATTTGATGTAATGATAAATTCTCTCTTTTTTCAATGGTTTTTGATAATATGACAATTATTGCATATATATATTTTAATAATAATGTTTAACTGCAATATTTACTCTATCTGCGTAAATACTTATTGTAATTATCACCATGTCCGATAATAAATCTGACCAGGAGTTCATGCAGTGTTCCAACAAACATTTTAATTGGGTGCCATCTGAACCATCTATAAAGCTTGTCAATACCTTTATCTCGTTGTCCATTATACAGATGAGAATCTGTTTATGGCAAGATGGGCTTTAACAATCTTTGGTTCTAGACGTTATTATTTTCCTTGATGTTTTTATAAAGTGTATATAAGGTACAAAATAGATTAAGGGTTCATGTTCACTAAAAATTTAAACCCATGTGATCCTGAAACATAATGCAAAAAAACAAATGAAAACTGCTATTTTTATTTTTAAAGTTGCTACTGAAGCAATCCGGACCATAAAGAATAATGACCGTACTTTTTCTTTTAGGAATAACAATTGAACCAAAGGTTGTAAGCCATAATTGAATAGATATTTCTTTCTCGAGTGAAACATACTTAATAGTTTGTGTTTGGCGTCTATAAAATAGTTTTTACGAAGTTTGCCGATATTTACCGAAGTCACCACCATTCAATGTTTGTGTTTGGCGTCTATAAAATAGTTTTTACGAAGTTTGCCGATAATTACCGAAGTCACCACCATTCAAAGTTTGTGTTTGGCGTCTATAAAATAGTTTTTACGAAGTTTACTGATAATTACCGAAGTCACCATCATTCAAAGTTTGTGTTTGACGTCTATAAAATAGTTTTTACGAATTTTGCCGATATTTACCAAAGTCACCACCATTAAAATTTTGTGTTTGGCGTCTATAAAATAGTTTTTTAAGAAATTTGCCAATAATTACCGAAGTCTTTACCATTGGACAATGAGTTTCAGCTTTTCATGTATTAGAGGTCTTTCACATTTTTTGCGTACGTGTCTCACTATTTATGAAACAGTTATTAAGGTATCTACATATTTTTTTTAATAATATATAATTTTCTTCCAAAATTATATAAATTTGATATACATCTATAAATTTCAATAGAGAATTGATAATTATTTATATGTAATAACAAACTCATTTTAACCAGGGGATCATCGGTCTTTAAATAAAGTTATTAGAAGGTTTATTAGTAGTGTGATTAAATTACAACTTCTAATATATCATCTAATATATCATCTAAAAGATGCAGCAACAGAGAGTCGTCGACGTTAAGGTACAGTACATATACGTAATTATCATTTTTATCCACGTTACACTGACGTTAGAGCATATCACTGTAATTGGGTTTAATAATAATCCAAATATAGTAACAAGGTGGACATCCATGTCAATTTTGTATAAACTAGTATACATTATTGTTTATGGGCCAGCTGAAGCCTGCCTCGCTGCGTTGAAGAGCCATTGGTAGCCTTGGGCCGTTTTATTTGGTCGGGTTGTTGTCTCTTTGACACATTCACCAATTCCAATCTCTATTCAATTATAGAGGGAAATATCGACACAAGAATACCAAAGCGAAAAAATGGTGGTAAAATGTCGTAAGATCGAAATCCAAAGGCGCGAGAATGCAGCATACAGACAATTAAAGACACAAGGATACATTTATAACTAAAAATATTTTAGAAAAAAATATATAATAAACTGAACAGAATTAGAACAAGATGGCATAGACACAGAAAAATTAGCAGTTTAATATGTACTGGACTATATTGGCGTGGATTGATTATTCCATGTACATGTATATCATTGTTGACCTTTCCTGTTCAATTTTATTGTTTACTAGTATTTGTATACCATAAATATTAATTTTTCATTAAAAAATGCCATAAAACCAGGGAAAGATTAACTGAATAATAACTATAGACTACAAATATCTTAAAAACGTGAATAGGGGGTCGTCCTGTATATTTTAGTCAATTCAGCGTCTTGAATTTTCCTGAAGTCAGATTTATCTATAGACGCGTACTCTGTTTGACCCTAAACGTAGCTGCACTTGTGTACACAATGATATCACTATATGCTAAGTAGATTAAATGAAATATTGTTTACTTTCAATAGTTTATGTAAACGGATAAATAAACGAGTTGTGATATCTTTGACTCGCCACTCTCTTAAAGTAAATATTATTGTATTTTTGTAATGAAATCTGTCAACTACATAAATATTAGCTTTGATATTTGCTAAGCTATGATCACTGGAGTAGGGTTAAAGAAAAGAAGAAAACAAAGAAAAGGATCAGTTCTTACCGTATCAATTTTTATGTAGATTTTATTTGAAGTCCTGAAGGCTTGCAATGTTGAAAGCAGAAATTATAACCAAAAATATTAAAGTTCCCGTTACCACAATGACAAGAACAGAAAATAAAGTAAAAACAATATATATCGACAAATCTGAGCATGGGTATATGATTCATAGTTTCTCTCTACTGAACATACATTTGTACGTATGATCCATTTCGCTGAAGTAGTGTGCATTATTGTTTAGGGGCCAGCTGAATCCCGCCTCCGGGTGTGGGATTTTCTCGCCGCGTTGAAGACCCATTGGTAGCCTTGGCCTGTTTTCTGCTCTTTGGTCGGGTTGTTGTCTCTTTGAAACATCCCCAGTTTCCATTTTCTATTCTGTTTCTCTAAATATAACCAATTATAAAACAGGAAGTTTTGTTAGTACATGGTTATATTCCAGCTTTATACAGAATACTGCATGTAACAACTGGACGAGAGCTGCTAAGAGAAAATACTACGGTAACATTTTAACACATGTAGCAATATAGGCTAATCACTCCCCGGTTTAACCACTTTTTAACCGCTTTATAAAGTGTGCTAACTGAATTCATGGGATTATTCTGGATTTGAATACTGAAACATGACCCCAAACATGATGCGATTGTTTAGTAAGAAAGCATGTTATACATTCAACTAACAAAGAGAAAATGTTAAAAACAACGGAAGCGAACTCCTCCATGTGTTTTTTTTATAATTGTGTCTTTTGAATGATTTTTTTAAATTCTTGAACTTTAAAACTTTGATTTAAAATAATATGTCTATGGAAAATGTAATGTTTTCAGAGATAAACTATGTATACGAACTTCATGTGCATTTATTTTAAAGAACGCCGTTATATTTGTACGTTAATATGTCGAAATTTATTGTTGTAAACA
The DNA here is from genome assembly GCA_028015205.1 of Mytilisepta virgata. Taxonomy (NCBI): domain Eukaryota; kingdom Metazoa; phylum Mollusca; class Bivalvia; order Mytilida; family Mytilidae; genus Mytilisepta; species Mytilisepta virgata. The sequence goes on along the minus strand of CM051514.1, from coordinate 46,456,689 downwards.
CATTTTACCTTAGAAGTAGCAGTAAATATTTATATTTATCAAATATAATCTGCTGAAGGTCACAGTGGTTTGGTCTCAGTACAGATTAATCCAAAACGTTCCGAATGATAAATTGGTAACGGATGTCTGCCAGGAGACTTGAAGTTAGTTCTAATTGAAATAAAACCACGATAGTCAGATGTGACGGGTTTGTTGACTGTGTACTAGATCACTTGTGGTATTTTTTGTCCTTAGTTTATCTCGAACTTGATTGGAAATCATCCTTCATCTTTTGTTTTTATGATTAAAAAATAGAGAAAAACACCATTCAGCCTGATCTGTATAGCGGATCATCACATGCAACTGAGACCTTATGAAACAGATATTCCACACTACCAATTATACATTTAACGTCGTCGTACGACTCATCAGTCAAAAGGTCGAAAGCTGAAACAATAAACAAAATGTTCAAGAGAAAATTTAATTGTAAAAATAACTAAAATGGTAAAGCAAAAGCCATTTAAGGACAGAGCTATGAACGAGAGAGATACTTCCCGGGTAGGGGAGGGACACTCCCAATTAAAATGATGGTATGATTTTGCGCAGTAAAAGGTCGTGTTTTCGCGATCTTGATGTCTAGAACAGGGTCATTTTTTCTGTAGAATTGTCTAGAATAGGGTCATATTTTCTGTAGAATTGTCTAGAACAGGGTCATAATTTCTTAAGAACATAATTATATGAATAAAAACGGAGGTTAATGATAAAGAAAAATACTTCATTTTCAATGTTCTGTTAATTCTTACAAATGTTTAGTTCCATATTTAATACTAAGGTAGAGTTGTTATTGTCTGGCACAGAGCATGTTATGTTGTTGTAAGTCATGAACAGGGTATGTTTTTTTTGTAATAGCCTGACATGAACAGATTCCGTTTTAGAAAGGTCATTCGGCACAAACGCATGAAATAAATGACCAAGTAACCCCTCCCGCTTCGGGGATACACCCTTGGTTTTCGCAAAATGTTTCATGTACCAATTACACGCCAGCATCACAATAATATCAACTGACCCAGGTAATATACTAATATTAATAAACTTTGTAAAATAATATGACTCTTTATATTAGTATATTATTTCCACCTCATAATAAAGGACACTTATAAAAATCATTAACCCTTTGTAGATATTTTTTAAATCAACAAAAAAATTAACAGTAAAACTGACGTATTTTGTGGTTCAAAAACTGTCAGTTTTCTGCTGATAGTAAACAGTTTCTATACAATCAAGATTTGCAAAGTGATTTCTGACCAATAATTTAGATGTCCGGTTTAGTACGTAGTCTGAAAAGCTAATACTGGTCTATAATTCGTCACTCGTTGTGTAAATTAATTGTGATCTATATCTTCTATATTTTGTTTCAGTTTTCTTTACTCTGACAAATGACGTTATCAAAAAAAAGTATACATCAGTCGGTGTGGATGTTTATCTTAAATCTTGTGCAACCCATTCATATTATTGGTCCAATCTAACACATTTTGAAGTGTCCTGTGTTTGTTTTTATGTTTGGTATGTCTCGGAACTGCATTGTGAGATTATCAGAGATGTCAGCATTTGTTTGAGTTCATTTCTTTGTTATTGTGTGTAATTATGCTGATTAACCTTTCAGGTGGATTCTGAAATTAGACAGGTAATCTGAGCAAAGAAATCGTCTCAAATCAGTCTTGAACTTTTCAAGTTTCTTACTGCTGAATGCCTTTTAAATTGTGATTTTAAAATAAAAAATTAAACTATCATTAGTTTGCTTAGAGTTTGTGTCAACTTAAACCGACCATATCAGATCATTCTGTTAAAGTAATAGAACAGTACATAATTTTTAATCCTTTTATTCGGCGTATGGCACGTTTAATATTTGATTTCTTTGAATAAGCATTTCTTTCATATCATATAGAGATTTATGAACAATGTTCTGATTATTAATGTACACCCTTTTTATGTTGCCGATTAAGAATAAAAGAAAAATAAATGACTTTGAAATATCCTTTAAAGTTGTTGTTAAGTTGTTCAAACTTAGTGGTAATTCTTTCATGGAAGACATGTGTCGCCTACGCACTTATTTTCTTTTGAAAATTACTTGTGACAGAAATTTTTTATAGATCAAAAATATTCTAAGTTCCGTCAAACAGGAAGTGGGCATACGACAGATTCGAAACTGCCTTACACGTAATAATCAAGAAGATAGCCTGGTTGGTTCCTGAGAAAAAATTGACAGATATTTTTCTATATCAAAAATATTCTAAGTTCCATCAAACAGGAAGTAGCATGGGGCAGATTTCAAACTGCCTTACACAATACAGTACTCCATACTGATGATTTGTGCCAAATATCATGAAACGAACCTATTTGGTACCTGAGAAAAATATGACAGAAATTTTTCTATTTCAAAAAAATTCTAAGTTCCGTCAAACAGGAAGTGGACATTTGGCAGATTCGAAACTGCCTTACACGATACAGTTCTCCATAATGATGCTCTATGCCAAATCTCAGGAAGCTGGCCTGTGTGGTTTCTAAGAAAATGTGACAGAAATTAAAAAAATGTCGACAACGACGACAACGAGGCAAGATGACAAATAGTGATTCCTATAAGTCGCTTCTGCGTAACGCAAGCGACACAACAAAGTCGTTTTCTGGTTATCTTTCCAACATCATTAGAACCTATCTTCATATATATCTTTATTCCGTCATTATGTGGGGTTCATAATGAGGTCTTTCCGTTTGCTGTCAGCGAATGAAAATAGATGACTTTGACAGTTATTGTTAATATGGGAAGCAGAACTGCTTCAATTTATTCTAAGGGCCTTGTTAATGTCTAAGATGTTAGTGTTTTATCCCCAGAATCTACGAAAAAGGGGAAGCAAAATAGAAAAGTGTCGAAAATATTTTTCGAGATATCCAGTAATCGTGAAATTTTCAAAACTGATTAAAGGATTGGTGGATGGACGAATTATTGTTTAACGTCCAGTGGCAACCAATAAGTGCATATCAGGATCACAACATGTTGATATGATATGAATATCAACCCTGCTTTGTACTAGACCGACACGCTGAGTCGGATTTTTAACGTGCTAGCTCATGACGTAACAGTCCAAAGGACGACATATCACCCCACCCGGACACATTATATTAACTCCGAGCTGACCAGTCCTTTAATTTGTTCTTACTCCTAGATGCGACGTTCTTGGCGGAGAAGCAGCAAATACCAATTTTAATGTCTTTTGTTTGACCCGGACGGGGACCGAACACGCGATCTTCCAAATGGGAGGCGGGCACGCTACCACGAGACCACCGAGGCGGTTAATTCAGTAATGTACGGTAACACAGATCATATATCAACAATAGCTCTGAATACAGATGTCGGATAAATTACAGGAAATATGAAAATTATTCAGTGATACTTAGCTGAAAGCAGGTGGGATTTCTGCAGTAATTAACTGCCGTTGTGTGTTTCAGTTTTCATTATTGAAGACCTTACAGTGGTTCTTAAGACGAAGAACAGCAACTAAAGTGCTTTTTAGCTGTGGACGTATTATGTTCCGGTTACTTTTACCTTATTGCATTTATTTTTATTTTTTTCTTGTTTCTGTATTGAAATGACCTCTTTTAGTGCAGGTTTCGAGATTGTACAAATTCTTGTTTTTTTCTGGGTTGGTTGAAATAAAGTTATATTTCTAAAAAAACTGTCTGTTCTTTCTTTTCTGTCCCTGTCTCCCTTTCAAATCTCGTAAGGTTTTTCTTTTCAGTGCGTGCTTGTTTTTAAGCAATTGTTAACATGTATTCCCGGGTTTGACTACTTCTGTGATTTAAGTCTTCATTTATTTTTGTCTATTTTATAAACATAACACGAACTTAGTTTTGAATTTGTTGAATCAATATAATTCTACCTTTATTTTGTCTTTGACTGCCACGAATCTTGATAACGAGTAGTGGTACAAATGAGAAGTCTCTACGAAAGACTCAATACCCACGCACTTTAGTGTCGAATAAAACTCACCGTATGTTGAGAAGTTTATATCGGCAATAAAAAACGTTCTTTGTTCATTCACGTCTCATTGAAGCTTTTGCGATGAGTACTAGATCCCCTGATAGTTTTGTTTAGTTATAAAAAGCGCAATTAATGTCTCAGAAATGTTATCTTATAACGATAAAACATGCTCGTTGACGAAATGTAATTACGGAAAAATGCATCAGTGCACCAAAACTAACTTTTACTTGATAGATGGCGTCACAAATTCGCATTAATGCGATGTAATCGAGCGGAACTTTTAGAAATCTTGGTTTCCACGCCATTCAGAATCGAATAATGATTTCCATTTGATAAAACATTATGCTGACTTTGTTCCAATGAAGCTAACTGGGTCATTTGTTTCAAGTGTAATTGTGCAGCAGTTATATAAGCTTAAGTAATGCATTTGTAGCTTTTAACCAATGATCCTGAAATAATACGAAAGAACGTTACAAATGATATATTACTCTCTTCGGAACTCTCTGAAATAGGAAAACTGATGGTAATGTTTGTGTAAATGTTCTGAACATTGAAACAATAAATCAAGCTTTTCTGAACAAATGACCTTAAAAAACAAGTATCTCAATTATTTCTAAAACAATTGAAAGATATTTCCCTTAAAAAAGTCTGCTCTTTACGACCTTTCATTTGATATGCAACACGCATACTTTCTTAAACTTTTCACTTTTCGCACTTAATCACCCGATTTACCTCAATTTTCGAGATCGGAAGTATGATATTTGTAATGTAGACTAGACGACCTTTCATTTGATATGCGACAACCCCACCATCTAAGAAGTTTGATTTTGTGCACTTGATAACACTATCCAACTCATTTTTGGGGGACATGAATTCGATATTTGAAATTTACACATTATAACATTTCAATTGCGACAACCTTGACACATTGAATAATTAAATATATGATGCAATACCCAACTTAGGAACCGGAAGTCGTAGAGACATGAGACTACCACCATTCAACTCAGGACCACTTGACCCTTTGAAGGTCAAGGAGAAATATCATCATGACCTCGACATTGAACTCAAATTGAAGGTCATGAAATATTGATCATTTTTGCGATTTATAGTAGGTTGATATCTGTTACCGTTTCAAAGTTATACACAAAATAATATACTTTTAAGGATTATCTCATTGTAACTTCTGAACGGACGATCGGACAGTTTTGGGCCTGGTGTATAAAATGTAGAGTTCTTCGAGAGGAATATTTTATACGCTGTATGTCTGCAGCTATCGCTTATCGTTTTCTTAATATTCAAGCTTGAAATTTAAGCGTGAAAACTTGTTTGCACTCGGTGACCTTTGACCTTGGGTGCAAATAAACGTCACATGAACTAAAGATTATTGGTGAAGGTCCCATGTCTCTACGACTTCCGGTTCTCGAAATAGAATTTTTCAAAAATTGTGTATAATATTTCAAGGGAAATAACCCTTATAAGGGTTAATAACAAAATAAATGTTTATTGTTATTAACATCGCCATCTGTTCATGTACATGTTGCCATTTTCAAATAGATTCTATCTGTAACAGTTTTTAAATTATATGCAAATAAAAGAAATTGTTTCAAGGGGATAAATCCTTAAAGGGCATTATGAAATCCTAAGCAGGGTCATTTGGGAATAGTTCATGCTGAGGTATACCTATTGTCCAAATAATTTCATGATATCTTTAATAACAACAGGGGGGGGGAGCATGTCGAAAAAAAACAATAAAAGGGAGATAACTCCTTAAGGAGATGATGAAATCCTTCACAGCCTAATTTTATAAAGCTTCATAATGAGGTTTAACGATGGTCCAAATTTGGTCATGATAACTTCTATAGAAACGGGGGCGGGGGGGGGGGGGGTGGCATGTAAAACAAATGCTGGAGAAAAAAACCTAAGAAAAACAGTAAGGAATTTCCTATGTAAAGGAAATACCTTAAAAACATAAGAAAAACAATAAGGTCTTTCCTATGTAAAGGAAAGACCTTAATATCCATGGACAAATATTAGTATTCGAGACCGTTAGCAATTAGTTTAAAGTACTGTATTATCGTTGGGTTTTTGCTGTCTTGATAATTAATACATTCTTTTGGCTGATATGATTATGAAAATGAAGAGGTATGGGGAATGCTTTAATGGTACAACATCCCATTTAATTAATCGTAGCAATATGTTTAAAACATAAAAGGGTTGTTGTGAATTCTTCGATTGTAAACAACAGCCCACACCACAAGATATATACTGCTTTTGATAAGTATTTAGTTTATATTCAATAGGGAGTCTTGATAGAAACGGTTCGGGGTCTATGTGAATATAAAACCGGGTTAGCCCAAACCAAATTATTTTTTAGTTCTTTGGATTATAGGATGGTAAAAATAGGTGCCAGTGGGCGAAGTTTTAATTTAATTTTTTTTTCTCGAAACTAGTTTCTTCGGGCGAAGATCAAATTTAAGTGCGGCACACGTTTCTTTAACAAAAATATTGCAAAAATGGGGTGGGGTGAAATCTCAATTTTTACAAAATTTTAGGAGCGGGCGAACACTTTTTATTTTTAATACTTGAAAAATGAAGAATTTGGGCGTATTTTCAGAATTTTTTCAAAATGAAGCGGCAAAAATATGTTTTCTTAAAATTTACATAGTCCAAAAATTGGAGCGGTGAAATTGAAAGAACGAAAGATCTGTTAGGTGTAGCCTTAACATACATCACGTTTTAGTTTCTGTTCCAAGTCACGCTATCCTGAATGTCATTGGTGTTTCTATTTTGTTCTTTTCCATGACACTTTTCTGAGATGGTGGATTTTTTTTTATTGTTTGGCGCGTCATTGTCCCGATCATACAAGGGATCACTTGTTTGAACAATTAACACATACACACCAATGTTGTGGGCTGTCAAATGGACAGAGAAAGACTAAAATGCATAAAGGTTAATAGTCAAATAAAACTACATACAAACAATTTTTTAGTAGTTTTCTGTCCATTTAACAGCTCAGAATGTATATTTCTTTAGTTATATTGTCGCATCGTGTATTTCGCAACATCCATCTATTTTTTTGGAAAAGGGGCTTCAAATATATCAATTATAACACATCTTGTGGTAACGTTTGACGTAGTTTATTTTCACTTTGAGTGCAGCCATTTTATTTACAATGTGTCCGTGTCTGACACGGGTTTTTTTTTTTTTTTTTTTTTGGTTATAAGATACATTTTTGATTTGATGACAGTTAATGATTTGATTTGATAAATATTGCACCGTCGATAACTGTAATGCTGTCCTTGTCCGTGTAGAAATTTTGTTACATTTGTCCACCCCAAAAGGCATATTTTTTAGAAACAAAAATTACCTGATTTAACCACTTTAAGATGGTACCCAACACTTTCACTAAAATTAATTTGGCTCGTTTAATTTTCATAAAATTTTGACAAAGTATTTACTTTGACCCATTGACAAAAATTTTAAAATTTCAAAACATTTGAACCAACCAATTCATCAGAAAAATTACACTGATTGTATAGCAGTTTGACAAACACTTATATAATTGATCATTGAAAAGCTTAATATTCCCTTAACAACACAACGTTATTAAAACGTTTAGCTGATTTTACAGAGTTATCTCCCTGTAGTGTTAGGTATCACCTTAACATTTAAAAACGATGAAATAAGAAATATACGACAATTATCCTAACCAGTTATAAAAGGCGACGTAAGTAGCATTGAACCCCAGTACGAGGGAGAAACGGGTTTGTCTCTAAACTTATGGGGCAAAGATATCGAGAGATAAATAGGTTTGGCTGAAACATTTTAGGCAATTTTACCTTGCACTTATATTGACACTTGTATTATTTATAATGGGAAATTCAGATAAATATAATGGGGAAATTCAGATAAATAAAATGGGAAATTCAGACAAATAAATTAAAATAAAATGATTACTTAACTGTATTGAATTTCTGAAGACTTGGATTTTGATAAAAACAATTTTGTTTGTTTTTTTTTTTAAGAAAAGCCTAACGTTGCTGTGACATTGAAATATTTTTTCTTGACTTTATTAATAAAAATTGAAGTCAGACAGAATCCAATAATGTAAGTGTGTACATTTTGTACATTAATCTTCCAATTCAACAATTTTCAACAAAGTTTTTACTGTTTTAAAGCTTTTATAGTAATGATAACTCCCAGAAAAGTAACCAACCAACCAACCCCCCCCCCCCCCCCCCCCCCCACCACACACACACACACACATACAACCCTATCAAACCATTATGCAACGAAAGAATGACTTCTAACCAAAGATTACTGAATTTCTACACGGACAAAATTATATCTATATAGTATATGAAAATTGTCGTGTATAACATACATATTCACGTGGAATGTTTTGGTATAATGTTGTAAAAGTGATATTTTCCACTGAACTGATGATTTCTGAACTTACAACATTAAATACAGGATGTACCAAAGAACGTTTTCTCCTTAAAAAATATAAAACTCTTGTTTTAAATATAAGGCATAATGATGTTCACCTTGACCTACGTTTCCTTTTGAAAAATAATTTGTTAAAAGCATTCCGGAAAGAAGGATTAAATATTGTATAAATTATTGGATTAAGTAAACTGTTAAAATAGCCTAACCATAAAAATACATCAAATAATTCAGAAGGAATATCACATGATGGACTACAAAATGGCGCCGTAAACGCCAGGATAAAAAATGGAAGCCAGCATGCGATAAATGCACCAGTAATTATTCCGAGGACACGTGCCGCTTTTCTTTCTCGTTTCAGTTCTAGTTTAGCCTTTCTCATCTTTTCTTTACTGTCTCTAGATTTTAAACCCTTGCAATTGTTATTTTCTGATGAACTTTTCGGATTTAGCGGTTTATTGAATGAGTAGACATTTGTTGGCACTGTCAGGTATCTTAGATGTGCATCCGACACATTTGTAGTCCCATTTAACTGGTAATCTTCTGGAATAGTCTCAGGGTGTTCAAATTCTGCTTCATTTATGCACGACCCGTTATAAACTGTAAAACCATCCTGACTGACGTCACTTCCGGACGAGTTGTGATGTGTTGTAACATCAGCATTTGTAATTGTTTGACATGGAACTGGGCGTGCATTATTACTACTGAAATGTTTTTTGCGTATTCGTGATCTGGCCGCAGTATATATTTTATAGTTAAGCACAAGCATCAAAACCATAGGACAATAAAATGCTCCAACTGTAGAGAATACAGTATATGCTCGATCCTGACTGATCAAACATTTTCCAACCGTTTCCGGATTGTTCTCTTCCTTTTTCCATCCAAACAGTGGTGTGATTGAAATTAAAATTGAAACAATCCAAACAATCACAATCATGATTATGATTTGTTTTGCACAACGCCGACGAATATAATCAATATTTGAAACAGCCCAGTAACGATCTAACGAGATTGCAACGAGATGTAAAATGGAGGCTGTACAACATAGAACGTCAAACGATATCCACATATTACATAGTTCTGACCCGAGGTACCAGAAAACGCTGACTTGGTTTATGGCACTAATTGGCATAACAAGCACAGCAACCATTAAATCTGTAACGGCTAGAGAAAGAATTAAATAGTTAGATACACCTTGAAGACTCTTTTCTAGAATGATGGCGGCTATCACAAATACATTTCCCAGTATAGTGGCAAGTATCATGCACCCTATTATAATTATAATAATGACCAAAGAACTCGTATGGTATCTCGGAACATAAATAAACGGTTCCAACGTGTTTATTGTTGAATTCCATTCTGATGTTAAATTCTCATGTATAATGCTGACATTTTTAGTAGAATTAGATAAAGTTGTGTAAATTCCTGACGAAATGTTGACTAAGTTTGTCGTCATCGTCTTTAAACAACGATTTATTTCAGATAGCACAAATAAACTGTTTATATATTGTTCTGAAAGGCTGAGAGATCCTTGACCACATGTTGCTCCATTAAATCATTGCTTGAAGGAATTATGAATCTGAAAAATAAAACAACAATATAAACCTTATGTTAACAAATAATCAGTTCAGAAGTTGTCTTCCTTCTATGCACTTTTCAACTGGGAAATGTTAAATCTGCTCTTTAATGTTTGTAGAGGTGTGCTGTTTGGATATATGGAAGAATATGAGTAATTATTCGAAATGTAGATCTATTTGGATATCTGTTAATTTGTATAATGGTGGAAATAACTAAAACAATGTGATAATTGTCTGTCAAACGTCATTGTTATTTCAGACAAATATAAATTTTTTTAAATTTTTTTTTTTTTTTTTTTTTTTTTGTACTTCAACGGAGATAAAAGGTGTTGTTACTTTTCACAAGTGTTGAATCTGATCGGAAAAGATCTTAGCCGCATCGGACAATATCGAATCAAACCCAAACCGGTCAGGCAAGAACAGACCAAATCGGTACCAGGACTGTTACAGTATGCAAGGGAAATTACGATATTAGACTGAACCAAGCACTTACGATAATGAAAAATAAATAAACAAAAATATAATACGTTTAATTTGAGATTGTTGACATAATGTCGGCTACAATTAAATGAAATGACACTAAACAAAGTACTTGAAATGTTAAGGACATATCATTCTATATTTCAAAGATATATATACATTTTGCATATTCCTAGATTTCTTTTTGATAGTCGTTGGATGCTTTAAATAGTTGGTATATGCATTTTAAAAAGTAGACCAATGTAAATTTTGTGTTCCTACAATGGCTTGAATATTCAATTCAGTTCGACCTTGATATTTGTTTGTCGCCAAATCTTGACTATAAACCTATGGGCCAACACAACACCATAATGTACGTAAAGAATTAAAACAGAAAAAGAAGCCATATTTGTAACTGACGAAAAACAAGATTTCCACTGCACATATAGTATTATACACATACTGCCTTCAGTTGAGGGTGGTATGCTAGATTACCACACGAAGGTAAAATATCGCCCAAGTCGAGGGGGTATTTTGTTTTGAGTGTGTTTGAGTATGTGTTATATTATACTAAATGCCGATTATCTCCGCATACAGAGAGGCTAAGACTCATTTCCAGTACGGAGGGTGGTATCCCAGAAAGAGGGTGGTATTCTCCCACGTGGTGTCCCTGTCGCTAAGGAGGGAATACCATCCGTCGTCAAGATGGGTGGTGGAGGCTAGTTTCGGGTGGATTTAGATACCACATCTCTGTCAACCAATGAGAAATCAAGATTTTTGCATAAAGTATAATACACTATGGTGTCAATATTTTCTTTATTTTGACTAGCAAAGCATATTACTGGTACATGTGATGAACATTTATATTGATTCTGTTTTTATTCTAATTATAACTATCTTTGTAGTGTTCAGATTACACCTATGTCACCTCCAACACACCAAATTCAACATTCCAAAATATAAAAGCAAAATTTTGGAACTTACTCGAAAAAATACAATTCTGACAACAAAACGACACCAAGACCTCAGTCTGTGAAAAAAAATGTGATACAATTATAAACGAACGTATTATTGAATAAACTTTGTCCGATGTATTTATATTCCCCAAATAAGTATAACATTTGCTGTACAATATTGTGGTTGTCTGCTAGCTGCGTTTACAATCCCTTGGCGAGAAGTACTATGGTGTTACATAGATTTAGATATGACAAGTTTTTCCCTTGAGATTTAATTATTTATAATGAACTCTCTTACTGCAATATGTATATATCGACATTCAGATATAGTTTATTTATGAAGATATTGGTAATGCGATTGGGTTGTAATAAGATAGAATTATTTTCTTTGAGTCTGTATTAATATTACATGTAATTAAAGTGATACTCCAATTATCACTGTGTACTTTAAAGCATGAGAAAATAAATCCCACTTCATAGTTCAAATTTTATTCAGATCTCAAACCATGATATGTGTACAAAAGTACAATAACACGAAAAACTTTTTCAATTATAATACAATGTACAAAGAATGAAACATTTCTGAAAATAAAGGGATTGTGAAATAAATTTATCTACATGTATACAGTCTAACAGTTTATTTCGGACTCTGGTATCTGTCTAAAATAGCCAGGAGTTACTATTACTGAATACACGCCTCGATAGTTTTCGCTTTCCATAATAATTTTTATTTTATTTTATTTTTTAGTTTTTTTTATTTTATATTATTTTATAAATTTGTATTATATTTTTATTTAAATATTTATTCTGGGGAGTACTCCAAAAGTCCGTTTATGAAAATCTCTGATTTTGCTCTTAAGATATTTTGTAAAAGGGGTTCCTTCAGCTTTAACCAACTGTAAACACACCGAAACAGTTAAGGTAGTTAATTTATTATTAGTCTGGAATCCGTATATTTAGTTGATAACAGTATCTTTTTTATAATTTTCTTGATGGAACTATGAAACTCAATATTCATTTCCCATATTTTGTTATTGTTAGAAACCCACAAAACAGTAAAATGCTAAATCAGTAAACCGACGAAAATGGGTGATTTAATTAATCCCAGTTCCACAAACATTTAAACGACCAAGTTCTAGACTGGTTCCGTGACATCAATAGAACAAAGCAACTGAGGACAGGAAATCGGATCACAGTTACGACTAATGGTAGTCGAACGAACATTTGTAAAAACAGGCCCCATATTATATATATTCCGACAAAAGGCCAAAAGGTAATCCTCGTTTGCCGTAGTAGGATTTAGTCTACTTCAGCAGACCTTGATGTCTCATATATGGCTTTTTTTCCAACGATTTCCCAAAGGTAGTGAGCTACAAAATGTATATATCTGATAATATAACATCTGTGTCCACGAATATTTACATAAAACAGACAACCTTGCATATTATATTCACTTTGTTTATACAATTTATCTCTGTTTCATTTAATAAAACGTAAAACAAATATATTTTTAAGTTTGGTTTACCAAAGTAAAATTGGTTTTAACATACGTACGTGTAGAAATTTTTAAACATAAAAATATATCAAAAACAATAACAATATTTGTATCCGATAATCAACAAAATTTCCACTGTGTACAGTCTGCTATGACATTATACAACTAATGACTCTTAATGAGGTTGATGTGATAGTTTATCAACCCCAGTTAAGTAATATTCAGCGAGGTCAACGGCAGAGGTGAATATCACTTCTCTGGAGTTGATTAAACTTCGTATGAACCGGTATCAAAAGTCATCAACTGTTTTATTAACTGAAATTTACTTCATTAGGTGTCGAATCATAGAATCTTATATTTTTGTTATGTGTATTTTGGCATATGAAAAACAGTGAAGTTTTCAACAAATTTTAAGAAGTAACAACGACATTTGGCAATCAGATGGTTGTTTAAAGAAGTTAACAACTTCATATTTTGAAATTAAACTGAACTATTGTCACGTAAGCATTTGGTTATCTCCGTTTCTATATTTAGGTTATTGTCTAATCTGCACGTTATATTAAGATATACCCTATCTCTATTTTCATTCTTATGTCCTCAATATACACGTATTTGATCATAAATAATCCTATTAGAGTTGTTTTACGATTTTTATGTCACAAATATCAAAATGTTTAAAACTTTGGTTAAGGCTGAAACAAATTAGTATTTTATCAAACCAAGCAACAGTTATATGTATACTGTTTAAATATATTCGACAGGGTGATAGAGCGGGTTGTCCTCGAGAACTTCATTGTCAACAGAATGGAAGTCAAGTTTGACAGTGAATTTTCGAGGGATAACAACCCTCTTTTATCCTCTTAGATATATGTTATTTATTTTATTAAAATAAAATTCTGCTCTAACACATGGCTCAGCGGGTCATAATATTCATGAACCCGCATGAAGAGCCTTACCTGGTTTTTATTGTAGGCTCCCACCCAAAAGGAGTTAGTTAGAAAAAAAAAATGCTATCCACTCGGACATTTGTTAGAGGCTAATTTAATACGAAGTTTATAATGTATATAAAGGATTAATATAATATCTATTGACAAAACCGATGAACAACTTCCTAAGTACAGCATAGTCATTGGCTGGCCTAAGTTGATTAAAGTTTATTCTTTTTAACCCCAATTTTCTCTGGAATGTTTTATGATAGATTATCAGGGGGAATGGTCATGACTATTTGCCAACAATAATACAAACATTTTCATGAAGTGTTGCTTCTTATCGTAACAACAAAATAACCGTAACTTAAATGTGTTTATGATATAAACAAATAGCAATCAACGATGTAAATAAACAACAGTGTACCGTATTAACGGTTTGTTCCTGTTCTACCCACTTTTTGAAATTTCAATTCCTGTTCTGCCCACATGTCCTGTGTAAACATAATTACCGTAGTATGAATGTTGTTTTAGTAATTATAGTTTATTTTTTAAAACATCCTTTATTAAAGGTTAGGTATATTTTATCAATCAATTTATTTACTATGTTGAATTACAAAAAAAAAATATGCAGTTTAAAGAAATCAAGATGCAAAGTTTTGATGTTTTTTTTTTTAATTTTAATGTTTAAAAAAATCATACAAACTTAAAATCTGCACACTACATTTTCTACCTATAAATTTGAAAAGTAGGCAGAACAGGAACACACCGTATTAACATACGTACACCATTCGGATCGAGTTGTATTACACGTCTTCTATTTCAGGGTTTTCTGATGATTCTAGCTTTAAGTATTCAAATCGGATTTTTCAGAAATGCTCGAAAATGTCTCTTATCACTTGAACTAATAAGATTACCCATATGGGATAATTGGAAAAATATTTTAAATGAAAATGGATTTTTGAAATAAAAGGAAGAAATATTCAATATGGGCTAAAATAAAGAATATGCTTGTTCTGTTACAAATTATCATAACCTGTAATATTTATTTATTTATGTTAAAAGCTGTTGCTAATTTTACTAATATAGAATCGACTGCATTGTATATGTTTCACTACAGAACCATTTGAATAAATCATTCTATTTTATTTTCTTACATGTATATTATTGATAGTGTATCAAACTGGTATTTTACCGTGAATGGGCTACTTTGTTTTTAGGCTCAGATATCGTTCATTCATTTATACTGAAATTTTCATATGTTATAAAATTTGGATTATTTTTTAAGCAATACATATTTTCCCTTATACCTAACCCTGTCCTCAGATATTTTTTATGCTGCCACACTCTGTCATTTTGGCATCTGGTTCTGCTTCATAACGTATTAGTTTATTGAGCGAATAAAACGTGGGATAAATGTCTAGACAACAACCCAGAGGCCGAATCAGTAAAATAAAATAAAAAAAAAGAAAATGTTCATTTAGATAATAAGTCAGTTTGTAGTTCTTGTGTTTGTTTGTGCTCGTCCCTCCCCATCTTGCTGTCGCCCTTGTCTGTTGGATGGTCCCTCGGATTTTCCTTACCTAGTCTTTCATGAAATCAAATGGTAGTTTTTTTCAAATTATCAGATAATATTAAACATGTTAAAAGTATTACTTACGATATTATGATTTCCGCAATATTTCCAACAAAAAAATTCTTTTATGCACTTTCGTCATTAACGTCATTAACACTTATCCTCAAAACAAAGTATTTTCCTACCAGAATGCAGTTAATTAATTAAAAAGTAGCACTTGTATATAATTACAAAATACCACTGACCAATAACATAAGACACTGATTGCTATTCCATGCTAAACTCGCTATAAATTATACCAATCGTACTAATCACTAATTCTACGTCCTTGGAATCATGTTATCGGAAACTGCTAATTACTTACAAATTCTGATTAACTATTCATTGCTGGTTGCAGTTAATGTTTAATTAAAACCTCAGAGATTTATCAACCTTGAATAACCTACAGATAATTTTTTTTATTTATTTAATCTGTAATTAGCCTTCTTTAAATTAAGTCCTGGCAGGCAAAATCTAAACTGAAGAATACTCGCATTTTGGAGAGATCAGAGTTCCCCGACCCCTCGATGGCAGAACGCAATCTCTATTTTGATTGCTGTTTTTTCTCTTTATTTTCATTTTAATTTTTCCCACTTATTTTTTTTTAAAGAATGTTAACTAAAAAATAAGTCATTGTGGTTTAAACATTGCAACGGTCAACAGTGGGAAAAGTTTTGATTATTATTGCACCGTGGCTACATAACCCTAAATGAAGTTCGGAGCATTTTCGTGTTAGCAGTGGAAGATTTTTCTATATAGTGTTAAGGTAATTTGCATGTTATAACTTTTAAACTGTAACTTGAATCAACCAAGATTATAAATGTTGAAAAAATGCACAATTTTTGTGGTGTCCGTCCACTAAAACACGCTTCCATACGTTGTAGTTCTTTGCTACAAATTTTGATGCACAAGATGTGCACATTCCGTCGATTTATGACTCATCAGTTGTGCCCAAAAAGTTGAAGAGCAAATCATAAATTCCAATCACCAAAACCATCTAAGGACAGAGCTATGCACGAGGGAGATATTCCTTAGTTTTACAAAATTTAACATTTTTGAAACAGTGAGTTTAAAGTATAAATTTTGGGCTATTACAGAAATACTAGCAATTGAATGGGTGATAACCTCAGGGACTTTGAGTCCACCAGCAGCGGTATCGACTCAGCGCAGCGAGCGCTATAGATATTTATAAAAGCTTTTGTTTAATGGGGCAGCCACTATGCAATCCGAAGTGAATTTATTTGTTAAAGCGAACATGGCCATGTTGTGCTACATACTTAGGCTAGAAAAGGTTTCGTTCGAGTCAGAATCATGATACCAGAAATGAGTTTCTGGAAAGGGCTATTGCTGTGCTCGCATCATAGGCCACGCCAACAACATTTTAATAAATTCTTTGATACAAATTTTCATGCATAAGATGTGCATTACATTTAAGAATTTTGAGGATTTATAAGACAACGTTAACTTCTGAATTATACGGACTAAAAATTAAATTGAAAATTATTATCCCTTACCGCTGGGAAGATATTCTGCCAATTTTCATTTACCAGATACACATATTCATGGAATTAAATGGTGCAACTCGTAAGTTGTGACTAAAAGGTAGAAATCCGAAATAATAACACATATTATCATATAGTACTTAATATGATTATTTTTGCATTATGTGTAAAAAGCTAATAACCCATCATCATGTTATAAATTGATATTATATAAGTAAAGGAACTAAAAAAAGCAGAAAATAATGAAGGGTCCGTGTGCTTGTTTTCAAGATATAGGCCATTGAAAATTTGGCGGGAAATAATTCTTTCTAGACTTTTCATACATTTAACATTGGCACCCTTTTTTCTTTAAAAAAGTATGAAAAAATAACAAGGATTTTATAGGATTTTCAAATATGGCTTTTTAAACTATATGTAATAAAATTATGAAACGAAAAGTAGGGGTTGGCAGGGAAATTTTTTTAATGGCACTACATGGATAAAACCAGAGGATTCCAAATATATGGTAAAAATTCAAAAACAAGAGGAGCGAACATACTAAATCCATATCGGACGGGTATCATTCCTGTCATCTGTTTTATCTAAATATGTTAAAGTTATGAGTTTTTCTCATTTAATCAGAAAAAATGACAAATAAATATTGTCAGAAGAGTATTGAAGTAACGATAATTCCCACACACAGAGTGGGAGTGACACCATTGGCCGTCAACATTGCTGTGATGAGAGTTGGTGAAATATCAACAAAATTGGTATCACTAAAGTGTCCCTTAAATATTTGGCATGTATGTGTAGGGATTTGCTCCGGAAAGGTTTACATGTGTTTTCCGTCAAAGACACAAGTCATTAGGCGTTTATTAGTTAATTTTGATCAGATCAGAAACCGAGCATATTAGTCTAAATAAATCAGAAAATTTGTTGACGGTTGTTTTTAACATTTTTCATATTATTTTTCTTTATTATTTATTTATTGATCATTTACCATTCTCCCGTATTCCTTCTTGTGTGACATGGTACAATTCAGTACAAGTATTTAAGAATATTGTTTTACAAATTTCAATTATACGGAAATCTTATCTGGATAATATCATTATATCTCTTACTTAATTCTTCATTCAATTTGAACTAAATTGAAAATAGATTGTTTTCATCGCTTCCGGTTCAAATATGGAACACTCCTAAACTTCAATTCTATTCAAGACAAGAGTTTAACGATTACGAGTTTATACTCTGTTGAAAAGTCAAAGACTTTCGTGTACGGATGATTTAAAATAAAATTAAAACTAAAATTAGAAGATTGTTTCTCTGTTATGGAATTTTTGACATGTTAAGGCGACAAGAATCTAATTACAATGGATTATTACAATCTTTCGTTCAGATATAGGATTGGGGAAATTTTCTGTCAGAAACAACGGTTGAAGCTTGTGACGTTTCTTATAATTAAAAAACATTATACATATGTTGCAATTCCCTTATCCTACACCGTTCTGTATTACTGATTAATTTTCGCACAGACGAAATACATGTAGATGGAAAGCGGAAATGGCCAACATAAGGGAACAAAACCGTTCCTCAAAAAGATAATTATTAAAAATACTATCCATAATAATGGTAAACATCATTTATATCTGAAAAATAAGTTCTTAAAAGTAATCATGTGTGACAGTTGTAAATTGATATGAAATTTCATGTTAATTTTTTTTTTCTTTCGCATTTTGATGTTATGAAGTTGGCGAAATATCTGGCATCATGGCACGTTTTTAACATTATTTTATAAACGTGCATTTAAGGATTAAAATATCACTTCTTATGATTCATGGGCCTTTTTGCATTGTTACTTAGACCAACATTAAATTTTAGACATTTTAGTTCACATCAACTTACTATAAACAACAATTTCATAACCAATTTAAACATTAAATAACAATGTAGTATGCTAATTTTACTGAATACCGATACAACCGCCTCGGTGGTCTAGTGCTCGCCTAGAGAGCGGGGGTCGCAGGTTCGTTACCCGGCGAGGTCAAACCAAATACTATAAAACTGGTATTTGCTGCTTCTCCGCCAAGTACGCGGCATCTAGGAGTAAGAACAAAGACTAGTCGGCTCGAGGTCAGTATAATTTTTCCGAGTGGGGTGATATGCCTTACTCCAAACTGTTACTTCGTGAACTAGCACGGCTCTGCGTGTCGGTCTAGTACAAAGTAAGGGTTCATATTCATATCGCACCAACATGTTCTCATCCTATTACGCATGTCCTACTGCAAACTGTTACTTCGTGAGCTAGCACGGCTCTGCGTGTCTGTCTACTACAAAGCCGGGTTCATATTCATATCGCATCAACATGTTCTCATCCTATTACCCCTATAATAATTGACACTGGATGATTAAACTTAGTCCATCATCCATAAGTATAGCACCTGTGTTCCTACATGCTCAATTGTGAAAATGTAGGTAAGATTCGTGAAATTGTTTGATACATGTAGGTGTACTAATCAGATAGTAAAAAGAAAAATTGGTTATAGGTTTTTTTCAAAAATTTTTTATACAATAAAATGCATACGTAAATATTAGTTTACCTAAATTACAAAACTTAAAACAATAAAAATATTCTTGTGTTTTAAATAAAATTAACCAAAACGACACAGTGATTTTAAATATGAAATTGTCATTCAATCAAAAAGCCATATAAAATTGTGGAATTTTTATATACTAAATCAATTTTGTATGTATTATGCATATCTAACCGAACCAAGAGATTTTAACATACATGTATAATATAAATTATGTATCTGATCAGTCATTCAGGTTTAGAATTATACTTTCCTTGTATAACAAAACAACGGGAACAATCATATTGGCTAAGAAGACGAAAACAAAATGGTTTACGTGTTTGTTGATATTTTGTCAGGACATGTAATTCTGTTCGGGTGTCGCTGATTCCTCCGCCAATAAAAACTGGCCAACACCATATAAAAACCCAATTAAACCACCTACGTACATTGTCAGCATAATTCATCTATATTTTAATAGTAAAAGCTTCGTATTCTGAAATTTAAATCGGTATCTCTTGGGTTGTACCTTTAACTGTTAAAATTGAGTTGTAACATTTGGCATAGCCATTTGGCTTGAAATATATCATTAATACATCGATGTAATATTTTATCAAATGCAATTTATTTTATCCTTTATTGCCTCAGATTCAAACTAAAATAGTTAACCCCAATCTAACGGTTTTCGGAGTTGATTTCCCATGAGACATGAAGATTTATTTCCATGTAACATCAATGTTATCATTTCAATTTAAGGAAATTTGAATCGCAGTAAAATCATTGTATAACGATACTACGAATAAAAATCCGTCATTTCTTTCATCTGATTGTGGATCCATTTATTTCCAGTTAGTTTTTACTGTGGATTAATTTATCTTTCTGTTTGTTAACCTCCTATTCCAGTGAAAAATATTTTTATTATTGGACCTTCTATAAGTTTATAGTATGATCAATTTATGGAGTACAAATTTTGTTAAATACTTAAATTCATGGCTCCATTGCACCTATAAAAACGACAATAGGTCACTAATAAAAACTCTAATACGCACTATTCCCCAATTACACATCACATTGCAAAGCATTATTACATGTATTAATGACAAAAATAAGGCAGTTATCTCCCCTATCAAACATACCCATGGAAGGTAATAAAATTGCTTTCTTTAACCGCGAGGTTCAAACGTAAATAATTACAATTTCTATGTTGTCGGGTAATTCGGCGCAGCGTTTAATTAGGCGAATTCAAATCATTTTGAATTCATATTATTGCACCGAATAGAACAATGCGGAGAATTACCCGAAATTCTGTATATCTCCCGTATATATTTTTTTGTCAGAGATAAATTACTAATGTTCTTTATTAAATGTACATGTACATGTATTAAGGAATTCTGTGTTACAAATTTTATGTGTACATTTCATTGATTTACGACTCATCAGTGTACCCAAGGCCTAAAATGTTGAAAACCAAAATCAAGTCAAACACGCTTAAGAGCAAATTCAAAAATGCAAAATGATCAAAAGGATAATACCAAAACCATTAACGGACGGAGCTATGCACATTAGTTTTCACAAATTTAACATGTTTGCAACAGTAAATGTAAAGTATCAATTTCAGGTTGGTATTGAAAACTATCAACTGACCGGATGATACCCTCTAAGACTTTGAGTCCACCAGCAGTGGTATCGATTCAGTATTAAGTTGGTTTTTTTTCAATTACTATAAATTTTAGCTAAATTTGGATATAAAGGGCTATAGAAAATATACATTGCAAGTACAGTGTGCTTTCAAAATTTTACAGGCAATGCTTTTCCGTTATGCTAGGCATACCTTTTTGTTCACATAAAAGTACATGAGTAACTTATTAGAAGTGGTATATGAATGAAATCTACTGGGAAATCGTCCGATCAAATTAATTGTTAGTCCTGCATCGTAGAGAACGGGGCTTACATTTAATAAAAGTGCATTAAAGGCATATTCTGTCTATAACAGTTCCATGCTTATTGACATTTAAGTTTCTGGTAAATAAAGATCTTGTTAATGTTTTATTTTAAATCTATAATCGTGATGAAACATCTGCCTTATAGCCTTGTAGGTGGTTAAACATTGTTATATCGTGAATGTTTATGGTAAATTTGAATTAAATTAAATAAAAATGCCATTTGTAAAGGAAACAAAGTTTCTCAAATCCGATTTGATACAGCAGTCTTGGTATAAAGAAATAATTTTGAAATTATTGTTTGACATTACGCGTTTAAATACGTTCTAAACGATTGAATGATTTGGGTGGGGGGGGGTGAGCGGATCACAAAGGGTATACAGTAGTATATATATATACGACTTGTGTTTTGTAGTAGAATAAAGGCATGGAAAATTTAGCCTTCTGTATCAGCTTGTACACTGATCATGGTTCATCTCACCTTCATTCCAGAACAAAAACATTTTATGCCAAAGCGCGATTACAATAGCTTGATATTCAATTAAGATTTCAGTTCAATCGGTAAATTTAAACTTTAAAAAACAAAAACAATCATCGGATTCCATGTTTGATAAACTGTCTATGAACCGTTCAATAATTGGTCTCATCATCAGTGCTCAATGTCGTAAAATAATAACTAAGTAAATAATATGCTAACAAGCAATGTTTAAACAATTAAATTGGATCACTACAATATATATGATAGTCTTTCCCCGTTTTCTCTGTTCAATTAAAAACCCATTTTATTCTGTACAATCTAGTCACGTTGAAAAATTTTAGGTCAGAAATTTAAATATGCAAAGATAAAGAGAGTTTAACTGTAGTTTTGTTAAGGTTTGAGGTGAAAGTGACATATGTGTCCCTTGAATAATTGTTTGAAGTATATTAATACAAAATGGAAGGATGATGGATGAATTATTGTTTAACGTCCAGTGGCAACCAGGTGCATATCAGGACGAGAACATGTTGATATGATAATGAATATGATCCCTGCTTTGTACTAGACCGACACGCTAAGTCGGATTTTTAATGTGCTAGCTCACGAAGTTACTGTCCGCAGGAAGACATAACACCTCAATCGGACACATTATACTGACTCCGAGCCGACCAGTCTTTGCTCTTACTCCTAGATGCCGCGTGCTTGGCGGATAAGCAGCAAATACCAATTTTAATGTCTTTGGTTTGACCCGGCCGGGGATCGAACCCGCGACCTTCCGCACTCGGGGCGATCACGCTACGACGAGACCACCGAGGCGGTCTAATACAAAATGTATTAAGATAAATTTTTTTTATTCTCTACAGTTTCCATTTTATGTAATTAATGATATTTCTTCAAATCCTTTATCCATTTTTAAATTATTCTTTAAACTATATATATAGAACATCATTATTCTCTATTCTTTATTTTTAAGGCCCGTATTCTGAATTCTTTATTTTTAAGGCCCGTATTCTGAATTCTTTATTTTTAAGGCCCGTATTCTGAATTATTTATTTTTAAGGCCCGTATTCTGAATTCTTTATTTTTCAGGCAGGTATTCTGAATTCTTTATTTTTAAGGCCGGTATTCTGAATTCTTTAATTTTAAGGCCCGTATTCTGAATTATTTATTTTTAAGGCACGTATTCTGAATTGTATTCTGAATTCTTTATTTTTGAGGCCCGTATTCTGAAATCTTTATTTTTAAGGAAGGTATTCTGAATTCTTTATTTTTAAGGCCCGTATTCTGAATTATTTATTTTTAAGGCCCGTATTCTGAATTCTTTAATTTTAAGGCCATTATTCTGAGTTCTTTAATTCTAAGCCACATTCTTTAGTCTAAAGACCACATCCTGACCCTCTTTTTAATTTAAATTTAAAATATATATTTAAAATTGAAAATAATTTCTGAGATAAAGTATAAGTAATATGATGGTTTACATTTACAATATAACAATCAGTTTTAGAAACGTGACTTCAAAAAATAAAATAAAAAAACAATATTGAAATGACTCACCTGAAAAAACAGTTCAAGTTTCCAATAAAAATTTGAAACAAAAACGATTGATTATACAGAAAACATCATATTTTATATAGTTCCATATGTAACAGTCATATTACTGTTTTCTCTTTGAATGCCATCACCAGAATAAATCACAATATAATGACCTACTAAATACATTGATTTTCATATTGATTTTTCAGGTCATTGTTGTACGTTTTATGCTATCTTCATCTGACATCTTATTTACACTTTAACTTCTTAATTCAACAAATTCAAATTTTGTATTCCATCTATATTCTCTAATTGTTTCGAACACCAAAATTTGAATGCTTAAATGTGATTGGCTAAATCATTTATTTTTAACTATTATAACGTTCAGGTGTACGTTTTCAATATACAGTTTCCATAACAATGTGAATGCGACAAATTAAAGTTAATATTCCAGACGAAGTGTCATTTTGTCAACAACTTGGAAGAGCAATGCATTCAAATTTATTTATTTGAAATTTTAATAGTTATAAAAGGGGGAAAATATTATACTTATATCGATAGTTTCACGTATCATTGATGATATCGGCTTGTCATCAAATTATACAGTATATTTAGAAATAATATAAGAGAAAATAATTGTTTATATTTATCACGAATATTTCCACGTTATTGACACTGAGAGTTACTTTGTGGAAATATGCCTGTAGAGTCCGTCAATTTTCTGTGTTAATGTTACTTCCGTCCATTAACACTGGCATTAATGTCACCGGAACGATTTATATAAAACGGGTATTAGTGTTCATCCGTAAAAAAAACACTGTATTATAGTGACCGATGAATAGTAGTGGAATCTATGCACCAGTAAATTGTCTTTTGATATAATAAAACACTTATTGGCTGTATACGCCTCGAGGCAATAGTTGGTATCTCGGAGACAATAAATTTACTATTCTCCTCATACCCAGTTAATAAGTATTTAATGTTCACCCGTCCAATAACGCAGGTATTAATATTCACCCGTCCAATAACACGAGTATTAATGACTAAGTGTTCAAAATAACACTAGCATTAATATTCTCTCGTCCGATAATACAGGTATTTATGCCCAGGAAGTCATGAAATATGATTTAAATATATCAGCATTATTGCTTATATTGACATTGTTTCGAGAATACCCACAGCCTGGTGTGACTAGTTTAGGCGATGTAAAACATATCTACAAAACAGAACCGTATTAACTGAAATCATTTAACTTTGTTCCCGATAGTGAAAGAATGCAATGCCATTTATATTTAATTCTGGTTTTGTGTACTTATGCAAGTTAAAAATTGGTTTTTAAGGGGAAATAGATATAACAAAAGCCAAATGCTGTGAAGTAATTTACAATATCTTCAACACCGAGGATCTAAAGTTTAAAAAAAGAAAATATTTGATTTTCTAAAAGCTCAATAAATACGAAAACGACGGATTTTGAGAGTACGTCAGTGACAGCCTCATTATATACTTTAAACATATTCATCAAGGGGTTGTGGTAAAACTTTCAATGATAAATCCACAAGCCACGACTAAATGGCCGAACACATAAATGTACGGGGTCAACAAATCAACGTAAGACCATTAAAGTCTCTAATAAACAAAGTGCACGTCAACTGTTTTTCCTCTTTATGTTTATGTAATTCTTGTCCATTTCAGTATCACATATAGGTTGACTCCCATTTACAGAGTTGTCTGCTCTTTGGAGAAGGTGTCTTCAATAGATATCGACAAATTGTCATATTTCTGCAAAATATTTTTCCTTCTTAAAAATATACTCCACACAGATTAATGATAAGTTCTTGGATATATTTTCACACATTTTTCAA
Source organism: Mytilisepta virgata (assembly GCA_028015205.1). NCBI lineage: Eukaryota > Metazoa > Mollusca > Bivalvia > Mytilida > Mytilidae > Mytilisepta > Mytilisepta virgata. Next base: position 46,431,333 of record CM051514.1, on the reverse strand, counting down.
TGTCTGATTAAGGTTTTCCCGAATTCCACATTTTTATAAAAATTAAAATTACTTTTTTACCTTTATGTTTAATACAAGACACCTACTGTCAGGAAAGATAACTCATGCATATGGGAGACAACTCTAACATCCGCAAGTAGAAAATTCAATAAAGAAAACACTGAGCAACAAATACGTGTATTTTAAGGTGGTACCCAACACTTTCACTAAAATTAATTTGGCTCGTTTAATTTTCATAAAATTTTGACAAAGTATTTACTTTGACCCATTGACAAAAATTTTAAATTTCAAAACATTTGAACCAACCAATTCATCAGAAAAATTACACTGATTGTATAGCAGTTTGACAAACACTAATACTGATCATTGAAAAGCTTAATATTCCATTAACAACACAACGTTATTAAAACTTTTAGCTGATTTTACAGAGTTATCTCCCTGTAGTGTTAGGTACCACCTTAATATGGCAGGATATGGGTTTTAATCATTTGAGACTATATCCGATCCGACTAAACAAATATCAGATTGATTATTAGTGGGAAAGCGAGTGTAAAAGTACAAAGTGATACTTTTGATATTTCTCTGCTGCTAACTGCACTTTTATATATGATTTATGAGGACCATCTGTAGACAAGCAGTAAATATTTGATGATCCTTTTGTGTACTTATCTAATAATGACAAGACAAGATTGATTATTGTTTTAACAAAGGATTACTAATTTCTTGTTAGTTTCTTAATTAATATGAATGTCTTAACAGTTGCTAACAACAAGAAGGTGTTTCAAGAGAATGAATAAAATAATAAACAACGGGAAGGTGTTTTAAGAGAACGATAAATATATAAGAAAAAGTTGCTTGTACACACCAGATTCATTTTTCAAAAATGACCAAAAAAACTTATACGAATAAGATTAAAAAGACTTCTTGTGTTATATTTTTACTTTTTTCCTGCATTGAAAGGACGCTTTAAAGTCATTTTTACTGAGCTCATTCTCTTGTCGTATGCATTCTTTTACAACATCTACGGTTAGAACATTACATTAATCATACATGTCTTCGTGACCTTAACTGTAATTATATAATTACAAAGTAATACGCTTGATTACATTTCCTTATAAGAGTACAGTTTGTATGCCAAGATTTAAGTGTCACTGGTTGGTTTCCTTAAAATAGAGTAGAAATGGAATTAATGTAACTCACAGCTGGAATGTCACATTGATCTAAATTAGTTTTATTAATACTAATAGATTTAAAACGTTTGATGGAGAATGGGGTTCTTAAATTTGTCAAGCTGATTTAAAGAAGAATTTAAAGTTTTTACTTCAAATACCAACTAAATCACGCATAATCTCACTATGAAGCGAATATTTTTTCCTCTCCGAGGTTTTAATTATTTTAGAAATATGGATGAATGAAACGATCATGGACCAAATAGGAAAAATCGCAGTTAAGATAAATTGAAGCTAAAACAAAATAAAGTGTAATTAATTTCGTAATAATTTTCTAGCAAATAGATTTAATATTTCAAAACTATTAAAGATCATGCGGTTTGCAGTTAATTCTAAAATAACGACCATTTTAATGAGAAATATTCCCCATTTTAAACCTATGGGACAAGGCAGAACAAACACTAAAGAACTCAAAACGAAAATCTCCCTATCTACCCTTTCCAAATTAAAGGAAGCAACATCAGATACTTCAATCCGATCAAGAAGTCCATGAGATATTAATTAATTACATTTGGACTATAGAAAACTAAGAGAAGATATTTGGATCTGTGAGCTTGAAACCTGTCATCCAAATCGCGATAACCACCATAAGTTCATGAATAGCTGATATTATTAACAATGAATGAACATAACCCTGAATTAGGTATTTATATATAAGCTTTTAGTCTTGTTCCCTTGATAAATTTACTGCTCACATGATATGCACGTAGGCAAGTTAGAATAACATAGTTTAGGTGGTGTATGAATATCTTCTTGACAAATACATGTATACTCAACGAAAACCTCTAAGGACACTTTTAAAAATATCAGATATTTTACGTACAATTTTAAATATCTCTGACACTTGATGGAATGGTGGAATTATGACTATCATAAAAACAAGCATATAAATAATAATTTTAAAAGACAAACATTGTGAGCAACTCTAAATGGATCAAAATATGTAACATGAAAGGAATAAACTTCGTTATTTTAATTTGGGCTCCTTTAATACTTTTTTAGCTGATAGACGAGCAACAAAACTGATAACAGGAAAGGTCAACAATGACCTACCAATTAATCAACACCATCCATTCGAGAGAAAATAACATTACAGAGCTAAAACACAGAAACAACTTAGAGTCAGGGTAGTCTGACTAAGTACAGACACCGAGTTGTGGTGGGGTTACATCGGTTTTATAGGAAATATATGCCGGTATAATGACTGCCCACTTACTAAGTTAATTGCAATATAGCCCCTCAAAAGCCACAATATATCCTATGGGGTATGACTTTTTTGACACAACCAAACATAATTTCTGTAACTTTGATAAAACATGCTACATTGAAGCTGTTTCTAGTGGTGAATTAGCTTTTATTATTTAGCAATTAAAAGATAACAGGAAAGGCGAACTAATAAACAAATATCTAGCATTGTAGATTCACATTGTTTGTTATAGTTAGACAAGGTGATGAAAATCTACAGACAGAGACAAAACCGTGACGGGGAAGAAAACACAATACATAGATAATAATACATGGCAAAATCCGTATCACTTACCGTATCAACATAAGTAACTAATATTGGTCCAGTGTTGACACTGCATGTACATGTATATTTCAACTGGAGACTTCATACAGGGGATGCGATACGATGTATGTGATATGGAGTGTGCGATACGGGTTTCAGGTACGCGTTTGTGTTAGACATTCAAAATGTAAGGATTAACTACTAAATATATGATAAAAGAAATTAAAAAAAAAATGATGAGAAACATGGACCCCACAAAAAAAATGGGGTGAGCTCTGGTGGTCCGGATGGGTAGGGAGATCCTGTGTCGCGCTCGGGTGGTCCGTATGTGTAGGCAGATTCTGTGTTACACTGTCTGTGATCTTAGTTTTCAGTTTGTCAAAAAAGGTACAATACTGACAATAACAACACTCTGTTCGTTCAAGTTATTTGTGGCTCCCCGTACCATATTCTGTCATTTATGCTATGTACCAACTCGGTCTGTCCTGACTCTCTGTTTTTGTTTTTGTTTGTTCCCTTTATATTGTTTTCTTCTGTTGAGTGGATCTCGTTGATCAGTGTGTCAATGTTGACTTTCCCTGTTTTCATCTTTTTTTAAACATTTTAGTGCTAGAACGTCAGTGAGTTCCTGTCAACAATATTACATCTTTACGCTCTAGTTCATTTATAGCAGATTAGCTAACAATCGAGCTAGATCTCACCACTTATTCTACTGTAAATTCTCTGTTATCGATTACATAATTCACTTAAGCACTTTTAGCGCTGTGATGGAAGGATAATACCATAGATATCTTTATAACACAGTTGATTTATTTGAATAGCATTCCCGTTACATGGAAAACCTAATTAACCTTTAACAAAATAAATATATTTAAATCCCGAATCAGTTTTATCAAAGAATTTATACAGACGTCTGGAAGAAAGACAATAGATTAAATTATGTAAACCTTTAAGATCAAAATTTTTATTGTTTAATTTAAAACCCACAATCTCATTTTTGGTCTGGTTTATTGGAGTTTTACTTCACTTTTCGCTCAACTGGCAATACCGTTGCGTTAAGTTTTATTGGTGTAAAAAGCCAGAGAACCCATGGAAAAACTCGAACCTACAACAGGAAAGCTGGCAATCTTGGTCAGTTGAGATCAAAGTCGAACACAACTCACCATGAGCTTGTGTCTAACTTGCAACCTAATGTACTGAGAATCTAGTGTTTATAAGTAGTCAGAAGGAAGTACCTAGACCATCGTAGCCCTATTCATTACATGTACGTACAACTAGCGTTCTTGATGTGTAGTTCCTGAATTATTTTTGTGTATTCCTAACATAAACAAAAAATGATTGTTATTTTGTACATTCTTACTTTTTCAGAATGTAAATGTTACAAAATACAAGGAATCAAATGTTTTCACGCCATACTGTTTTAATTACTTAATACCAGCTGAGTTGCCGATTGCTTTACTCTATCATAATTTGGAGTTGTAAAGCCACATATTCAGAGCAATTTACAATATCCATCGGTCATGTTTTATTGGAGCAGGAAGCCGGGTACTCGGAGAACTTAGCAATCTTCGGTAACTAAGCTATGTATATTGTTTGGTCAAGGGGTGTACTCGATGAAGTTTGTCCATAAATAAGCATCGAGTGCAACAACATTTTCATTAAAATATACTGTGGTGCCAACTTTGATGCACATGATTTTGTCATCGATATAGCACTCACCAGTTGTGTTTAAGGCTGAAAATGTAGAAATCCGAAACGACCCGAAAGTGTTGATATACAGATTGATCAAACGGGTAAAGGAAGTCCAAGGACAGAGCTTTCCACGAGGCATATACCCCTTAATTTCCACTAAAGTTTTGTAACGGTAATTTTTGGGAGCTTTTCAAATATCGGCAAAAGAATGACGAATCGACCAAATAGTGGGAAATGTTCGTAAACCCAAAGGCGCGACAAATTCATGAGAATGGAACATAACAAACAAAGTCCACCAGAATGCATGTATAACCAAAAGAATAAAAACATACAATAAAGTAAAGAGAATTAGAACAAGACAGCACAGTAATTAACCATTGGTATACTAATTTAATCTTTGTTCCGTTATGATTGCTGAAAGCAATTAAATGCATGAAATATATAACATATAAATAGACGACAAATATAAGCACATTACTCATAAAATTAATCTTTATATCAGGGTTATTTGGTTCATTAAATAACTTCAGAAAGTTGCTAAGAATATTTTTACTAGAGCACTAATTAACATTTTAATACATCTTTGTTCTTAATAAAGGATCTAATGTCTGACATTTTCCTTTGATACATTATGTTACACATAAAACTGGGTTAAACAGATAACTTCTATCGATGTTTAGTGTCTATAATCGTCGGAAAAAAAACTTTAAAAACGGTTTCTTATTATCCAATATTTTCAAAAATGAAATGCGGACATCGATAGTGTATATACATTGGTTAAGCCAAGTACATCTTTCATCCAATGAAGTCGTGTCTCATTAATTACTCCAAATCGTATTTTAATGTAATATATTTAATTTAGTTCTATGTGATATCTCATTGATTCCATATCCTTTTCTTGTCATATATCATTGATAAAGTTTTTGAAAAAATGCTACGAACGTTACAAAAGAGCAAGCAAAAATCAACGCTTTTATTGTTGTTCTTCAGCTTATAGTCACTGTTAAGTTGATCTGTAAGTTAAATTCTGTCCTGCGAGTCTATTATGTTTGCATATTATTGAAATGATAACCGAATATGGAATTTTTTTTTAATACTGTTTCTATGACAACTAAAAGAAACAATTCTCTCCTTTATAAGATTCATTTCCAGTTTTTGCATATTTCATTAAAAAAAAAAAAAACAATTTTCATTAGATTTTATTTTGGCTTTCAAGTTTTATCCGCAATCTCTTTTACAATATTCATATTATAGTAATGTTAAAATTAATGAAGCTTAAATTATTAAGGAAAATTAATTGATTTTTACCTGATTGTTATAGATATCCCTTCTTTTCTCTTCGGAATAACATTAGTATAATTGTATTTCTGGTTCTAAGAAGTCTGCTCGCTGAATAGAAAATGTCCTGTTAAATTCTGAAATGAAAAATAGAGTTAATTTCAAATTTATAGTTCAATAACTTATACCGATTAATCTTTAATTTGTGACAGTGTTATTTATTGATTGAAGAGACACTGACGTCGGGTTTATAAATTAAGACGCTATATCAGGAAGGAACACCGCAGTGCTGCTGATATTTAGCAGCTGCATAAACCGCTGGTTATGACATTTGTCTTCAGCAAAGTGGCTTCTAGCCTCGGTTTGATGACATGAACGACCAATCAAAATAAAATAAAGCCTTACTGTATCAATAACCAATGCTGATGTATAATGAACTAACAGATGTAATGAAGATATGATCTGCCTTTAACCCTCCGTTCAGTGACATGACATTTTCAGCATGTCGTCCAAAATCAGACAAAATCTTACAGAATATGAATTTTAATTTCTTTATGTCGAAAAAAAACCCTTGAATCCAGGCTTCTGAGACGGATATTTGCGAAAAATACTAGACGAGACACGGTAACATATACCGAGCCGCCAGGCGCGTGACTAGTATATTCTCCAATATATCCCGATCGCTTATGATGCATCTGTTTAATTACACCAAATATCATTTATTTAAACGCAGCGATGATGAAGACGTTAAAGATGTCCCACTGTAAGGAATATATTTCGCAAATACTCCTCTACAGGGGATAAAAAACAGAAATTCACATGAAAGATATGTTTGTACCCATTTTGACCACTTTTTAAAGATAAAAGTGCTCGTATGCCCATGTCTCTTTTAAAACATGTAAATAAGGTTTTTTGGGGGTTTAAAGAATTATAATTTATATCTTAATAGATAGAGTATAACTAACTCTAAGTATATTTAAGATGTATTGTAATAAGAGGTTAGTTTAAAATCTGGAATTCGGTCAATAAATGGCCAAAAAGAAAACTTAAAATTCTTTTGTGTACCAACTTATAGGTTTTAAGACACTAATGTGTTGATATTTTTACAAAACTGGTTATCACATGAGAAGTAACTGTTATCTTAAAAGTGCAGTAGTCTATTATTATTATTCATGAATTTATTTCAATAAATATTTAAAATTGTTCTAAATATCGGTTCTAATTTAAAGTATTAAATATTCATATTAGTTAATTACGAAACGGGATACAATTGATTTTCCTTGGATCTCTAATTAGTACACCTATCAAAACAATTCCCACTATGCCCATCATCATAAATGTTACCTATATTTTCAAAAGTGGGCATAATGGGAACACACCGAGAAATACCCCGCCTGTAGTCAATTAAGGGAAATTGAAACGATTTAAAAAAAAATACTCCGACTATCAATCGATCAAATGCTTGTTTCTTAGATTAAGGTGTAATTAATGTACAATTACAAAACTGTCGAAGTCAGATAATACAAACTATAATACTGTGCCAACTTAACAGACAAAGCAGATATTTCAACAGCTTAACGAGTCGACTATCTTAGTCTACAGTTGCGTAATATAATAATAATATATCGCACAAGACTGAATAGTCTTTGACTAGGAAGTAATGAGCACCAACGGGATTAAATTACAAATTCTTTAACACCAATTTTGATGCCCAAGATGTGTACATTTCGTCGATTTACGACTCATCAGTCGTACTCAGGGCTATTTAATGACAGTAATTCGAAAAAGTTAAAAATGATATATGTTCTTATGTTCTGTGCATTTGTGAATATACACTATATTACGTGTATTTCGAATTTTAGACATCCGAGTGCCCTATAGGGAATGCTTCCATTACATTTAAATAAATCTATTATGTAATGTAGGATACATATACTAAATGAAGCACTTTGACTACCAGGATGAAAGCATGCTGAGTAAATATAATGAAAATCAGCTTCTTCCGTGAATTTCCTGACAGTGCTTCAGCTTACCCTAACTAATGGAAGGGCGCGCCGCCCTTGATGCCCTTAACGCCTCCCTTCTGACTTAAAGTCCCACCAAAAATGCGGCCCTCTGTCCTATAAATAAAGGGAGTGATTTTTTAACAATGTTGATATAATTCATAATATAGCAATATATTCACAACTCAAACAAAAGAATTTCTGGCGGTATTTATAAATCGCAGTGGAGTGCAATTTCCTTCTTAATGTTAAGTCATAGCAGTGAATTTAAAATGAATAACAGAAATAAATAGGGATTTTATGTCAAGAATTTATCCAACGTATATCACATCTTCCTTCATATTTGGCTTAAATTAAAATTGTTTTTGTTTGCTGTAGCCCGCCCGTCCGCCCTTCCAAAACTTGTCCGACCCAAAAATGTTATTGAACTTCCGAGTGACATTTTTCTTTTAAATTTAAAATTTCAGTAGAGTCACATATATTATTTTTGTTCAATTGAGTTCATGAATCTAATCATCAATATGATTTCCAAAAAGTGCCTACCTACCTTCTTAAGTATGGGTCGGGCTTTAGTAAACAAAGAATATTTTAATCCTCGCCTTTGATAGCTACGGCCGGAGTAAACATTTATGACAGAATTATTTGATTAAAATTATCATCTACAGAAGAATTAATGTCCTACCGTTTGTTATTTGTATATCCTTTTACCAATGTACATTTTATATTGATCAAAACACAGTTTACATGCCCTTAATAATACTTCAATCGTGCTGAAAAATTGAATATGTAGTGCAATATAATATAATTGACTTAAAACATTACAAATATTCACATCTGCTGCTATTGTATTTTATTTGATTGCAGTAGAACTATTTGGTACTTGTCAATTTCTAAAAGAGAAAAATATGAAGTTGTAAAGATTTTGATAAATAGACGAAAGAACAAATCGTTGAATTTCACTGTTAAATCCGATAAATTAGGAATCGCATAGAGTAGAATATTATTCATTTTATCTATATTACGGAACATTCACGTGATCACTCCGTTTTATCCTCAGAAGTTTGTAATTTAATGCGACTAACGCTTAAATAAAACGCTTGGAAGATTTATATTTATCAGAATATTTCGTGTTATTACCTTGTGCTAAATCAATCACCATGAAGTGAAATGTCAACTCCATGCTATAAAGAAGGTCTCACACTGGAAGTGGATGAACAGATAAATGCATTTCCTAGGAAAACATTTTTCAATTGCAATCATAATGGGTTTATGTGTTGGTGTGATTGAGAGTCTGTAAGAAATTATATATTGCACGCCAGAGTACTTCGGAAATAGATTTCATGGATGTAGAATGTGGTTATTGGTCTAGGATCAATGTTTTTTTTTTTTTTCATTTTAGATGTGTCTTTTCATTTGTCGCTGTAGTCTTCTTACAAGTTTAACATGAATTAATTGGAAATTGTCCTTCGATGCACAATATAATTCTATATTTTAATCACTAACAATCAATGTATTTTATTATTTACATGTATATATATTTTTTGTTATCGCCGATAACAAATTATTATCTGACACGAGTACACGGCAGATGTGGGGATTAACGTACACGAAAATCCAACAAAGACATGCAATAATGGACCATAATACATATTATTCCACTCTATATATTAATTCATAGCTATGTACGTATTTCATTGGTTGAGACTTTCCCCACGTGATATTGAACAAAACATCGTGTTGCCCTCTCAGATTCGTGTTTCACCATCATATCCCAGATATTCGAAATAAACTAGAGATAGTGGAATAAATCATTAATTTCCCTTGCATTAGTGAAATATGAAGACTTGTTCACCCTCGAAAAGTTATGTTTCCCTCGAGCAAGCCCTCGGGAAACATAACTTTCCTCGGGTGAACAAATCTTTATATTTCACTACTGCAAGGGAAATAAATATATAATGTTAACAGCACTTTAATTGTTGTTTCTCATCATGATAGTCTTGCCTTGCATGTAAAGACGTCTTTTGTGTTGGAAATACTGCTGACCTGGCCAAAGGCAACTTAAAAATAAATAAGCAAATTCACAAGACAAGCACTTGCTTTTTGTATTTTCTTCCAGTATTTAATAGGTCTAGTGTCTCTTATCAGTTTCTCCTATCAGTTTTACAGAATGGATGTTAAACATTTTAAATATTAACATTAACTTCAGTTTTAACTAAAAGTTTAAAAGCATATTTAACCGAAGGAATTCTGTAGAGATCTAGGTTGGCAAAATTTTGAGCTGCCTTTTTGTACAGATACAGAACCGGGAATCCGGTATAATTGTCCTTAACAGTATATTCACCAGGTCGATTGCTATTATTTTGATACTACCCCAGATTGATACTTTAAATTTACTGTAAGTTACAAATCGTCAAATTTTGTCAAAGCTAAAGAGTATTTCCCTAGCTCTGTTCTTGTTTTGGTCTTTTTGTCGGATTTTCGGAATCATCGGGTTTTATCCATTTCCAAAACATGAAATTTTTTGCCCATGAACCCCGAGTTTTTCTTTTATAATTCAATCATATATATATACCTTAAAATGGTATTTGACAAAATTTTATGAAATCCTTTTTATTTTTTCATACATCTTTGAGAGACTGAAGTTGTCAATGCAAAGACAATGAAAAATCCAGAAAACAAACCATTTCCTGCTAATTTTCAAGGCATTATAGCTCTAAAATGAGCACATGAACCTATATTTTTTTCTTGATTATTTGTTTACTATTTTGTATGTTCTCTCAAACTAAAACACCTATTTCAAATCCTATTTCCTATTAGACCAGGGATCATCTTTAAATGATTTTGGCTTTATCGTTTTTGGTCATTTTGGCATTTTTTGAATTTGCTCTTCAAAACACCGATGTGTCGTAAATCGAAATCTGTGAATTAAAGTTGATATTCATATTCACAAGGCACTGACATGCTGTGCGAAAATAACTCAAACCAAATTACCTCAAAAAGCTCAGATAATTAGATTCAAGATTTATCTGACGGTTCCAGTTATTTCATTGAAAGAGTAATTAAAACAATTATCAACAAAGGGTTAAATTTTACTTCACACCAGTCAGAATTAATTCCATACCATAGGACGATTGCATTACAACGAGCCATCCGTTAATAGTTATTGCAAAACTATTTAAGTTTCAGATACCTTAATACAAAATGGTTAGACTTTTATGGCGTGTATTTGAATCCACGGGACTCGATAGCAATAAACAAATTCCTGATAAACCCACACGGAGAGTCTTCATCAAGTTCATGTGTAAACAATTATTGTGAATCATTAATCAGTTATCTACCTTACCACGGGAGATAATAGAATAACTTCCTTGTTGCTATAAGGACCAAAAATTGCAATTATCTCCCTTGTGTAACTTTGTAAAGGGAGATAACTGACTTTCTCATTAAGATACAATTTGGATATTATTCACATACCCCAGTTGGGGTCTTTTGCCATAAATAAAAACTTCAAACTATGATGCAGGATGAAAAGACAACTTGGAAGTAGAACTGGACGTGTTCAAATCTGAACATCTTTAGGACGATGAAATAATCGTTTCTGGGGCACCTGGTGTCACTCTCGGTTTTTAGTGGGGATTTAAATGGCTAGTGCTTTAGTTTCTGTGCTGTCTTTTTCTATTTTTGTTTATTTTATTAATGTTTTAATTCTTTTAGTTATACAAGTATCCTCGTGACGTTTGTTTGTTCTGTTCCATTCTCATGACTGTGTCTTTTTGCCTTGGATTTCGAATTTTTGGAATTTTTCCAGTGTTTTGTCGCTTTGGTATTCTTTTGCTGATTTTAACAATGCTATTTCTACTCAATGATAGACAAGGTCTGTGTATGCATTCTCTTTTATTTATAGAATTATTCTATTGGACGCTATGACTGCAATTAGTATTGGACTGAAAAATACACCAATAATTATCCTGCAGTTTTATCATTATAAAAATATGAAAAAAAGATCTTTATCAAACATCAAATAAATATATACATTATAAATATGTATATCTATAATATGTTTTTAGTACGATTAATGCATTATGACAAAAAAGATGACACAAGTTGTTTTTTTTCATAATTAAATAACTTATACAAACGAAATAAATGCACGTATATGTCATCAATTTTTACATATAGATATCGTAAAATATCATCAAATGATCCAGAATATGGAATACTCAGCGAGAGAGCATTCAAAATACAGATGACATATTTGAATAAATATTTATCTTTAAAATCTTCCAATTCCATCCATTGTTTGATGTCGAGACATATAAAACATTAAAACACTGGCAATATTAAAATCCATAAGATTACGATTTTTTAAGGAAAATACAATAAAATCCATCTTAGACGATTTCTGTCAATAACACTATCTATTTATTACGTAATGTAATTTCAAAGACAAAACAATAGTATGATACATGAATCTTTACTTTATGATGTCTGTAATGACATTTAGCCAAATTATAACATTTTTATTCGGTATACACAATACTTAGAAGATTTTTTATCCTATTTTCATAGATTGATATGCATTTACGCATAGGTAATTAGAAAAAAACGGGTGATATTTTTTTATATTAATGGACCTTTTTTAGCAGAATTACATCTATTATTTAATTTATTTCATATATGTCTGAGTTGTGTACAAGTTATTGCCATCTAAATGCTTTACACGCATTTATACATAAGCACACATACACTTTGGCGGGAAACAGCACTCTCTTGATTTTTTAATTTTTGTATGTAAACGTTAAACAAAAGCTAATTACAGTCAAACCTGTCTATAAAGGCACCAAAGGAACCAGACGTAAGTGCCCTTTATGACCAGGTGACCTTTATACAGAGGTTAATTTTACATGCTTTGTTCATGAATGGGACTTTTTCACTGTGCCCTTTCCTGATTTGCTATATAGAGGTGCCCTTTAAAGCAGTTTTGACTGTATAAGTAATAAGAATTTCATTATCGTACAAAAGAATTTTTCAATTAGCCTTCTAAAATGTAAATGAAATGAAACAATTATAAACAAATTGGCGATAAGCATGGTCAATGGACAAAACTAATTAATTAATTAATTGAAACAAATACAATCAGAGATTATTTATTTGTATATATATTTATTTATTTTTTAGGTGTGTGAAAATTATATATTTTCCACATAGTACTATTTGATTCCACAACAAATGCATTTTATTTCTGCATTCTTTTTCTGTGAATTTCCAAAGCTTATCTTGCCTCACTTGTTTGAAAGAAACATTACAACATAACTACTGACACACACATGACATATGATCCAACATTAATGATTGCATGTCTTAGTTTTGCTATCAGTTTTTTAAATCAGAGTTTAGTGAAATAATATGATCAGAGTGAAAGAATGTATTTTTTTTTCGTTGGTTTGATTATCGTAGTTTACAAGCTGACAAAACATTTCTCACGAAAAATCAAAAGAATTCATTATTTCTAGATACACACCCTCATACAAAGAAATCATAACATTATATTTTACGCAAAACATTTATGCTTGAACTATATTTATGCATCAAAACTGAGAAATACCATTCTGTTATTATACTTTCTATGACATTTGTTTTGACTTGAGTTTGAAAGTGATGACGTACATCGATTATTGATTCCGAAATGTATACTTGAATATTTACATTGAAAATAAACAGATTTAGCACTATTTCATCTTACTATTATAATACATTTAGTAATTTAGTTTCAGCGTGCTTCTTAAAAGTAAGATTTCAAGTGGAAATGATAAATTCCCGATATGATGCTTCAATCACGAACTTTATTTTTTTGCTAATAGTATTTCAGTATAAATGTGTACATTCAGTCGGGGGGGGGGGGGATATATGCCCCCTCCCTTGATCGCAAGTTACATGTTTCAATTCTAAATTTTAGGCCCCCTCCCCTCAAAAATCCTGGGCCCGCCCCTGAATTCACAGAAGTTTTACCTTGAGCCGCTCGAATCTGTTCTGGATTTCCAAATTTTCGGCCTTGAGTACTATTAACGAATTAGAATCCATTCACATTAAGGGATCGTAAAAACCAAAGACAAGGCGAATTTGTCCGAACACAAACACAGCAAACAAATACTACAGAGACCGACCGAAGCAGAGAAAAAAATAGCTAACCATGCAAACAGAATAAGACCAATAAAGCTCAAAAACTGAAGCATTTGCAATTTGAACTCCCATAAAAACCGGAAGTGACATCAGGTGCTTCAGAAGGGCAGGCATGTCCTGCTCCTATAAAGGCACTAGTCTTGGAATGTTATATGACTGTAACTTCGCTCTGTCAACGTGCAAATCGAATGCAAGACGACAGTAACGAATCAATCGTGAAATGTAAATGCTATCAGCTAAAGAAGCTGATATGTTTCAATGAAAAACAATCAAAATCGCATCCTCTCAAAACGAAGGATGAAGGAATCATAAAAATTCACATATACAGTTACATGGTATGAAGTATCAAAGAATGTTTACTACAGTGTTTGCCGCTTTTGGTCATTAACTTATCTTTGGTATAGTTTTAGGGTTATTGTTAAGATTTGGTTTTCTCTATTTCTAGCATTTAGCAATTACAATGACATATATAGTCGTACTATAAATCATGTTGACACTGTATGTTACTATCATGTAGTGGCGGAATGACTGAAACTCTTTTCTCTTATTCGTTTTTGATAATTTTTATTAAAAACTCATTAGAACTGAGGACAGACATCTTCGCTAGTCAAGGGTAACGATTCGCTTCTTTCTTGTAAATCACGCAAGGCAACGTCTGGAGGCTGAAAGTAGTCACTCCCACTCTGATTACATCACTACTGACCAATGAACACCGTACTGTTCGACTTTGTGAAAATGAACACACAAACCTGCTTTAGCATTTCATCGCCTGAACGAGGCAAATAATCCAAAAACCTCAATATGTTGGTTAAACACTGTAAACTGACTGTAAATATTGTTCTTTTGTGTATTGGGAGCAAAGTTAGCTCGTGGCATAATCTGCAATTTTCAACGCATTGGCCATATTATTTGTATTATGTGTTTATATTGTCGACATGTGATCGTATTTTTTCTGATTGGTCCAGCTGGTCTTAGCTGCATCCAATAAAAATAAGTAATACACTGACCCGAAATTCCGGCTAAATCTGCCAAGGGTGAAGAGAGGGAAATGAATCGTAACCCTTGGCTAGCGAAGATGGAGGACAGAATACCTTTGAAGTTCTTTTTTAATCTGTATTATTAAACTTCTTTCTATGCAATGTCTGAAGTAAATATGTCTTTGTCACAAGTCGACTGACTAATATGGCAATACATATATATTTTGAATTGAATTCATAATCGAATTGGTTAATACTTTACACAGACGAAATTAGCAAATTTCCTTTTCGATACAACATATGACTAGAACTCCGTGATTGAAATCTAAAATTTAACTGGCTGGTGTAAAGACCTAATACAGCAGGAAACCTTTATCGCTCAAAGCGATAGCAGGGGCCGGATTGAACTTGTATATTAGAGATTTTTTTTCCGTATTTACCCCCCCCCCCCCCCCCCCCCCACCCGACTTGAAGACGAAGTACAGCCACAAACAGTGCAATTCCTTTTTTGTGAAATGCTTTGTGTGGATTTTGTTTCAAGAAAAAGGTGCGTGCATTCACTATATCCTATCTAATCCATAGAAACACTATGATGTTCTTCTCTAATAAATATTAACTGATATTTCATTTTTTTCAGGATTGGACATGTTATTTGTAATTAAAACATATCTTTAACGTATTTGATATCATGAATAAATTAAATATTCCAGGAATATCATTTAACAATTAGGAAAAGATAAACTGAAGATAGATGACTATATCCTCTCTGTCCCGTTTCCTTTCATAAAATTCCAATAAATACAGTGTGTTTATTACAGAAATAAGGATCGTCAAAATGCAATAAATCTGTCATCTAATCCAATCCTCATCAACTCTGCTACAAAGAAATCGCAGATAAATCTTTATAAAAATTAATAAAACTATATACAATTTTATTAAGTATTCCATCGACCAGACAGTCTTCGTCAATCACAGAAGAAAAGCGAAATAATTCCGGATAAAAAGTCGTCTACAGATGATATAAATAAATATTCATCTCTTTATATATAACTTAATATACATATGGAGGTCGATA
This sequence comes from Mytilisepta virgata, assembly GCA_028015205.1. Classification (NCBI taxonomy): domain Eukaryota; kingdom Metazoa; phylum Mollusca; class Bivalvia; order Mytilida; family Mytilidae; genus Mytilisepta; species Mytilisepta virgata. The sequence goes on along the minus strand of CM051514.1, from coordinate 46,415,389 downwards.
GATTTTAATTGTAAATACGTGTAACTAGAAAGGAGGGGTTGTTTGTTACAAGGAACGATTCTCTATATACGTTTCCTGTCGAGACAGTACATGTGTTATTTCCAAATGAAAAAAGATTAAAAAAAAATTTAAATTAAAACTGTTGTCAGAGAGTACAGAAATACATGCACTCTTTTGTTGATTCTTAAAAACACTTAAAGAATTTAACTTCAATATTGTTGTATAGTTCTAAGGGGCATGCGTGCAATAAAGTCTAAATCACAGACCCTTTCGACCCACATTTTAGACCACAGGACCATAGTAAAAATTCTAAACACTCACATCAGAACTCCTGACTATATATTAAACTAAAATTACAAAACCAGAAAATACAGTTCCAGGAAAAAGCTTACATGAAGAGTTAGACACAGTCGATCTTGTTATAATCTACATATATTAACAATGCACATAGGAGTTTGAGAGATTTGGAAGTGTGACGAAGGGAATAAATTTACCTTATTCGTTAGTTTAGCTACAAGCACCAGATAAGTTTGCATAATTAAACCCTTTCAATAAAGGAACTGTTGTTCCAAAACTTTGAGTTAAAAAGAAACTTGTGCACATTTTAGTTACTTATGTTTCAATATTTGTCCCAAGTGGCCAAAAACGTATATATTATCCGGTTCTTTGCAAACGTATATCGTAAAATATCAGCCGGGAGACACAATGTGAAGCTTTTTCGGCGAGTGAGCATAGTACTCGCTGAAAAATTTAACCCTAACCCTAACCCCTAACCCTAACCCTAACCCCTAACCCTAACCCTAACCTAACACTAACCCTAACCCTAACCTAACCCTAACCCTAACCCTAAACCTAGCCCTAACTTCAACCCTGATGATAAATTTATCGTATTGTTAATTAACAATCCTAATGGAATTTCTTACCTTCAATGGGCATCCGCCTATAACCGGATGTTTTCCTGATATATTCGGGTCAACGTTGGGTCAAACATTGACGTCGCTGATATATTCGGGTCAGCTCATATTAGGGTCGGATAACTCTTTACGACGTCAAAGCGCCGAAATACGGGAAATTCTGAAGGCTTCAGCAGGTCGATATAGGCATGGGGAAATATGTTAACTAAGTTTATATTGCATTTTTCAGCCAGAAAAAAAGCCCATGGGATCATATTTTATGTAATATTGTTAAAAGTTCATTTTCCTGGCAGTCTACCTTAATTTCTTAGCAAGAACACAGCACAAACACAGACATTGTTATTACTATTAGTATTACCCGCTTCGTGTACAAAACAGTACATTTCTATTACTAGCACAATATGATCGTATCAATAACACTAAGTTGACCTTTTTCACTCAATAATTTCTGCTTTTCTTCAATAAGTCGGGATTATAACACTTTCCTTGAATACCGTTTTACAAAGTACCACAGAAATAATTCGAGCCCACGCATAATTGGTCATTTAATAAGATAAACACTTCAGAGTGTTACACATTTTACGTCAATCGGTCATTTCTAGGTAAACTTCAGACATTGTTTTAATAGTGTGAAGATAACATTCTCTTAACGTATACCAGTTTTTATGCACTATGTACCTTTCAATGATTTATTTCTCATCACCATTGCTCAGTGCTGTAAAGGCTACAGGACCAGTAGAACTGTTTCAACGGAATCCTAATATGACAGGAAAAAAGGAGCTGTATTTACAATCTGTATTTGTAGCCTGTTATGATGCCCTTAACGTTCAAAATGACCTTCAAACTATTTCTTTTTCTTTATTTCTTCGCTTTCTTTATATATTTCTTTACCCGGGTTTAATTTGATAGAATTTTGAAATAAATCAAATTCTGTTTTAACTTAAATATCCTGATAGACGAAAGTGATTTTTTATAATTTATTACTTTTTAAAATTATTGAATGAATTTTGAAATTAAAGTGATCTAACCTCCTTAAATCTGAAAGTACTCTCTAAGTACCAATATAATATAATTTTACTATACGTAAGTCTCAGTAAGTGCGGGAAAGCGAATTAATGCCAACTGTGCATTTTATCAATTTTTCTCCAATTCTTGGTGCATTTCCACACTTCTCAGACCAGTGATAAAAAATTATTTAATTCCCAAGGGGATTAAAAGGTCAACTGCAATTTACCTGCCGCTATTCACGGATTTTGCGTTTATCGGAACGATAAACTAGAGAAGTTCCTAAATGACGTTCATGTAAACAAATTGCGTAGCAACGGCATTTTCTTGAGGTCACAGTTTTGTCGAAAATCATACGAGAAACAGATTCTCCTTCAATTTACTTGTGAGTTATAGATTTTCTCCACCCTCGATAGCTAAATTTTAGATTTTAACACGCTAGCTAAAGCTCGCGTGTTGAAAATTTAAAAAAAAATACTTATCGCGGGTGGATAAATTCCGTAACTCACTCGTTCCTGGAGAAGAATCTATATGTATCTTGCAACTCACAGATGTTTGAGGACTCCGGGTCTCGTAATTGGTTAAAGAGTTACAACTTTGTCTCAGGCAAAGAATAGAATAACCATGCACGTATAACTATAGTACACAGGACACTTCCTGAATGTGTTCTCTTAAACATAAACAAATTTAAAGCAGTGACGACGACAAACTCCCAACTGACAATTGATGTATCACAATCGATCTTGAAGAAGTATTTCTTGAAATTCAGTTAGATAAACTCGTGACTGATTGTTAATTAAATGAAAGAATATGATTGGTCTTAAGCCATAACTTGACGGCCAGTGATTGGTTTGAGGATAAAATTCATTTCATAGGAGACTAAGATATTAAAGACAATCTATTTTTGAAGGTTTCGGAATAATTAGACTATATCAGATTATGTAAATGTTGTAGTTTTCCAGGACAACAAAGGACGACTTATGTAAGAGACATATATAATTATTTTTACCAATTTCAAAACAACATGAGACTCTGGAATTTTTTAAATACACATTAAATAATAGTAGACATTTTTTCTTTGTCTTTTACAGATAAAATGAAACTTTTGAATATAAAACGTAGAGCTACACTCGTTACTCGTAGTTTAAAGACCTGCCTTTTTATGTACTTGTTCCCATTCATCGGTCTTTGTCACTGGTTGCCTGTTTCTTTATTGTTGTTTCTGTATTATGAGAACAACCGCGTGTAAGCACGATGTAAAAAACGGGTCACAAAATAATAAACTGAAGACAGCCGCGTGTAAGCACGGTGTACAAAACAGATCACAAAAAAATAAACTGAAGACAACCGCGTGTAAGCACGGAGTACAAAACAGGTCACAAAATAATAAACTGAAGACAACCGCTTGTAAGCACGGTGTACAAAACAGGTCACAAAATAATAAACTGAAGACAACCGCGTGTAAGCACGGTGTACAAAACAGGTCACAAAATAATAAACTGAAGACAACCGCATGTAAGCACGGAGTACAAAACATGTCACAAAATAATAAACTGAAGACAATCGCATGTAAGCACGGAGTACAAAACAGGTCACAAAATAATAAACTGAAGATAACCGCATGTAAGCACGGTGTACAAAACAGGTCACAAAATAATAAACTGAAGACAACCGCATGTAAGCACGGTGTACAAGACAGGTCACAAAATAATAAACTGAATATTGTTATATAAATGCATAGCGTTAAGTTGTGCACTTAAAATTGCTCAATGTCGTAAAAATATTTTTAATTAGAAATTTGAGATATATTTTGGATTTTGGTTTGGAAGTTTATCAAAGAATTGCAACAAATTATTAAATTAGACGGAGAAAAAAAAATAAGTACCAGACACTAATGCGAGGAAATCGAAACTTTCAAATGTATTTTGTGACGAATAAAGTTTCATGTGCATTAATATCTGTACAGTTTGGGTCCAAAATCTGTAATAATTTGTCATTGTTATGTAAGGAATTTCATAACAGGATTAAATCGCTATTTTAGGCAAAGTGTATAGATTTAAATATAACGTATTTGTACTGAGAAACAGCTGTGTTTACATATGATCAGAATCACAAAGCATATACGAATTCTCTTTAATTTTATCCATTCACCGTGAAATTTTAAATTACAAAACATTACAGTGTACTGTAGTGATTCGTTCTGTGGAAAACAGGATCAAATTTAGTATGAATTATTCAAACAAGTTATAAAAATACGTAGGACGAGAGAGAAAGTTAATACGTTTTTTATCAATAATATAAATAAACATTCTCTAATACCGTTTTTTTATACAGTTGTTGTGTACCATTCAGTGATTTTATTTATCATCGGCATTGCTCAATGCTGAATAGGCTACAGGAGCAGAGACCATGGGACTGAGCTATGTGCCTGTATTAAGTATACTACAGTTCCTGTTTCTATACACAGTAAAATGTTCGGCATTCATGTATATGCATTGCATATCTCAACAATTTATCTGTAATCAGCAGTGTGGTACACCCAAAAATTTCACTACGAAACCAATTTATATGAGTGATTTTTTTTTAGCTGCGTCAGAACATTGAAATTTAAAATGAATTCATACTGATATTTCTATGGCATGTTCAGTTCAAACGCAATGTCAAGTATATTTGTAAGTAATGAATTCCTTATTTAAATTTTAAATTGCACATACATGTACATACTCAAATTCAATATTTTACAGTTTTGATCTAAGTAAGTCTTACCAAAAAGTGCAATTCATACAAAAAGTTTGCTGAAAACTAAGGAGTATAGATCTGTCATTAGGGTGGTATTGGCTTCACCCTTATTTTGGTCTTTTGACCCTAGAATTCGATCGCCCGTAAACGTTTCGTATTATTGTTTTCGTTTTTCAACATTAGGCATTGAGCACAAGTGATGAATCGTAAATCGATGAAATGTACACATCTTGTAAATCTAAACTGGTATCAAAGAATAGACATAGAAGTCACTTGAAAGGCAAGAATAATTCGTAAATCAGATGGCAATTGAAGTACTATAGTACAATAATAAAACTAAAGAATTATAGCCACATTGTACTCCTATATGCATGTATTTTGCAATTAGAAAGAAAGTCGCACTTTATATTCATCAACTATAGAAAGAAAACTGACAGAATTTCATATCGATATATCAGATTGTGACATGTGTAGATTACTGAAGTGATAATATAATCATTATGGAAATTATTTCTGTTTATCATGAAAAATATGAGAACCATTATATTTTTATAACGTTTATTGAACTGCATTTATTAATTTATTCATCTCTTGTGAATTTAAAAAGTAGGACCATTTTTTCTCTGATTTTTTTACCACTTCTTGGGCCTTTTTCAAAAAATCTTCTGCTACCTTTCAAAATCTACCAGTATATATAAGGCTTCCGAATAATAGCTACCAGATAAATAACTTAATCTACACCATAATCCCTTTCCTGGACGTTAATCATTGAAGTGTTTTTTTTTTTTTTTTTTTTTTTTTTTATATAGGTCTTTAACATGAAGAATACATAAAACCAAAACCATTTTGTTTGGTATTGACGAGTTTATGTTTATCCTTTCATCTGAAATATTTTTTTGTTTTTATTATAGTCTTCGTTTGTTTGTTTGTTTAGTTGGGGTTTAACGCCGTTTTCAGCACATTTGGCCATTTCGCGGCGGCCAGTGTTTATTGGTGGAGGAAGCAGGAGTACCCGGAGAGAACCACCGACCTTCGGTAGGAAAATTGGCAATCCTTGTCGGAGTCGAACGCACCCCGCCACAGGTGAGATTCGAACTCCCAACCCCAGCGTTGACAGGCTAGTGATCATTAGTAGTCATGAACGAACTACCTATACCACTCAGCCACCGAGGCCCCTCTTAGTCTTAATCGAACATACGTATAACATAAAAACCACTTAACATCTTGAAAACTGTAAATTTAACTTTGTTAATATTCAAATAAATTACATACCATTGTTTATGAAAGTGGTAAATATAAAAATAATTGAATTAAAAGTTATGAGTTAAATAAATACAGGATAATATTGCCCTACTCCTTCCCAGAGAATATCATGCATGAGAATTGTTGCTAGCATAAATTCGGCGTTTTTAAACGTGTAGACAATTTTGAAATCATAGGGCTTTTGATACGTACACCTTTGTTCTTGGATGGTTTCTGGCTTATGCGGAACTGATATGACCTGTATGCCTCCTAATTGCTTAAAACAAAAAAAAAAGAAAGGAAATTATTTTCAATCAGTAAAAACTTCTAAGAAACGGTTAAGAAATTAATTCTTTTGTTCATGTTTCATACGGGAAATTACCAAGGCTGCTGTGTTTGAACTAAACAATTTCTTATTTTACGCTATTTAAAGACGTTATTAAAACTTCAAAGTTATACAACAATGGTACGGTAAGGAAACATTTTAATCCTCATGTTTTGATCCACACCCTCTTCATATTATGACGAAAATTAAGTAAATAATTTTATCGATTTTTTTAGTTTCTACTGTTTGTAGCTGAATGTCCGGTAATTATTGTTTGTCATCACAATATGATTGGTGACCATTAAAATCTTAACCCAATAATAATTTCATTTTTCATTCGATAATTGTTCAATGCTTTTCAGATATCCTATGGGTACGTACCAGTATTACTATTATATTTAGAAAAATATTTAGTATAATTAAACAAAAAATAATGAATATGGGCTGTACTTCATTACATAGTTGTAACCAAAAGAAAGCTCATAGAGGTCACAGCATGGCCTTTAATCATCTCTGAGCTAAATGAAATGTAGAAATTGCCAGCAATTTAACACGTATGGATAGTAAGCACAAGACTCTACAGTCATGACAGTGGATTTAGGCAAAGACTTACCCTAAATCACAGGTTTATGAATTTGAACATGCCGTATTTTTAGGAATGTCCTTGTCTCGGTTAACATTTTGGTTTATTTATTGATATTCTGACATGATAATGTATTGCTGGACATAACTACTCATGAAATACTCTGGTCATTCAGGGCTTGCGGCATGGTGTGGATTTCCATCATTGAAGGCCATGTTGTAATCTCTGGATGTTTGTTTGGTTATATACTTGTGATTTTTTGTTTCCTTTGTAACTTCACTTCATGTCCGTTTTTTCTCACAACAGCCTTTAAGGTTCCAGCTGAGAACTGCTATAAAAGTGATATTATCCGGCATTACTAAGTTATACCAATTTTAAACAAAGTTTGCTTTTCTCTTTCTCATAGACACGATTAAATATAAATCATAATAAGATTTGAATCAAAGAGACAAAGACTACAGTTAATCGTTAATTAAACACAACCTCTTGTGGAGTGTTTCGAACTCCCAGAAGCAGCATATCATTTATACGTAGCAAAGGTCATTACCCTGCCAGCACACCTGGGCTCACTTCAATTGCTGTTAGTGAGATTTTAGATATTTCTAATTCCATGTTCAATTGTTTTGTCTGATATGACAAGACCACGTATCTCTCTCATTCATAACATTGGTTATGGTTACATATTGGGGAATGTGATTGGTTGAAATAGTTCCCGTGTTAAATGTGTATAATACGATATACATGAATGAAGACGCACACAAGTATGGTTGCAAAAACTGTTCCGATTATATATTGGCTATGAAAGAGATTGAAAATTAGTTCATAGCGGATTTTGCAGCTATATTCGTGTGTATTTAGCTAAAATTAAACAAACGTACTAAGGAAATAAAAATTACTTTCCTAGAATTTTGAATTAAAGCAGAATAATGTCCACATTTAACATTATTTATTTTGTTATGCACGAAAGAAAGAAAAGTATATACTTTGAAGACAAATGATTTAACTTTGATATACTACATAATATTTTATATAAAATATCATGTATATTGTTAATATTAAGGCATCCGTACTTTATTTTGGGGGTGGGGGGGGGAGGTTAAAGAAGAACAAAACCTTAATTCAATAGATTAGCTGAATGGTTTATACACTTTTTACAAGACTGTTTTGCCATGGCACGCAGCTGTAGATATAAGAGATGAAAACTAATACGACTTCTATTGACATTTTCAATCCAATTTCAATAACTATCCAAAACTCTCCTGATCGTGAAAACATGCTTAGAAGAAGTACTTCACCAACAAAACAGTTAACACCAAGGTTAAATATAAGACAATTATATTATGGAGTGTTTTTGGATTTTTAATAGGGAGTAGGTGTTATATGACATCAACGTCATAGCTCGTCAACAATGTCACCACTTATCTCGTCATATTCGCTTATCTAAAAAGTGTTGCCTACTCTAATGATTAAATATAACGTTATCAGTTCAATGAAAATATGGACCACTCAGACAATTTCACAAAATTACAAGTCAGACAATTTTAGGAACATTGGATTTTCCACGGACTGATAGAGTTAGAAGTTCTAGCAATTTGATAGAGAAAAAACGATAAAAAGCGTTTCCTGGTCAAACCTGATAGATATGAAAGTAAGATTAGAAAATTAGAGAAGTAACAGAAAAGAATCTATTTGTTTTATATATTTGTTCTGTCAATCCTCTTATTTGTTACTGTCTCTGATTTGTTCTCTTTCTTGTTTGTGCTCGTAAATATAGATTCTCCTTCAGGTACAAGTGAGTTATGGAATTTTTCCACCCGAGATAGTTAAATATTTTTATTTTCAACACGGGAGCTATTTAACTATCGAGGGTTGATAAATTCTATAACTCACGAGTAAATTGAAGGAGAATCTGTTTCTCCTATGATTTTCAACAAAAACCTCAAGAAAATGCCGTTGCTAAGCATTTTGTTTACATGAATGCCATTTCGGAACTTTTCTAGTTTATCTTTCCAATGAACGTAAAAAAACGGCGGGATTTCCCATGCAGAAATTTAATCACCCGCAAGTGCTTAAAAATATTATGTATTTTTATCCCACCGATTAATCACGTCAAGAATGGGAGAAAAGATAATACATTTATCGTGGATGTGTTTAAATCCGTAAATGCAAGTGCAAAACTTCAAACCAAAGAATAATATTTTATTGCTGTTCTTCATCTTAAAGAAACAGTGAAGAAAAAAATGAAGACGTCATTGCATGTACAAAACAGTCTCTAGATCGGGTTTTTAGACCTCAATAATGGTTAATGTATCATTTGTCTTTTGCATACAATGTTCGCAACATATCCCTTTCAACGCGTATATCTCCACAGTAAAAAGATATTTCATTGTCAAAATAATATTCACAACTAAGAAGCTTTCCTCTGATTGGTTATTCTAGATGTTGAATTTCGAATTTCGAATCTCGGATATAAGATATCGAATGACGGAATTTGGATTTCGAATTTCGGCTATTGAATCTCGAATTTCTGATTCAGAATTTCTTATGATCCCACTGGGCTTTCGTACATTATTTAGGTGCGAGATTTATTGTCAAAAATCTACACACATTAAGATTTATGGAGATCTAACAGAAACTATCATGATTTGCCCGACACTTTCACAGTGAATAACCAAGGAAGAAATTCATATTTCGTCGACTTATGACTCATTTTGCAAATAATGTTCAAAACAAAACAACAATAAATGATGAAGGGTAGATTCACAGGCAGCGATGATAAACAAAATTATCAAAAATGTTAAACGAAAAGTATCTGAGGACAGTGAAGTGCAGAAGGAAAATGCTCTTTAGTTTTTAAATACAGTGTTTGGAAAATTTTAATAACAGTAATTGTTAAAGTATTTTTTTCTATATGAACTTTAGTCGGTTATTTCAACAATAAGTTGATTTAAAATATATGTCCAAAACACGAACCATATACCACTATAGAAATGAAGATAAAAGTTTGACTTATACCACTGTGTGTCCCAGATAAACCTTGAAGTCATTTTTTCTGGTTCATTTCTTCCACTAAGAACTAGATGCACAAATTTTAATAAGAACACATTGTCCGTTTTTTCTGATCAGTTCAGTGCTGTTTTGTGAAATCATATGTAACAATATTAAAATATGTGATTGTTGAATAAGGGCAAATTTGCTTGTCAAAAGTTTGAAGCGTGATGCTTTTAAGTGCCTGAGCCTTGTCTGAAATGTGAAAAATTTAACAGACACCACATTTTTCATTAAAATATCACTTTCTGAAGTATTCGGTACACACAGTAGTAAATAAATGAAGATTACTAATGTCACTAACATTTATGGACAATATATGTATCAGCGTCTCTGTAAGATCTTGGTTAATCGCCAGATAGAGACGTAAAAGTCTATAAATCACACACAAATGGCTTCTTTATTCTGTTTTTGAGTTATTTAGTAGATAAATGTTGAAAATAATTGTACAATGCCATTACTTAAAATCTACTGGTATAGTGGATGTTACATTTTTCTAATAAATAATAGTAATCTGGTGATAAACACTTTAATCAGAAATGAGCCGAAATTATAGAAAAATTATGTTAATAGAGGTAAAACCATTGTCGACAGCGATAGATATCACAGACAATGGTATTCCTTAAGTAGGCATTGGTTATTTAACCATTTCTCGTACAAACTTTCTATTCATGGACCTTAGGCACCGACCATTTTATTACTGAGGGGGGACCCTGGGAAATTGTTTTGAAAAAATAATTTATGTCCAAGTATGTTTCAATTTTTTTTTCTATCGTTCTTTGACCATGCCAAAAATAAATTCAAGATTATCATGCATAAATCCCCAAATCAATTTTTGTTCCCGGGAACATATAAAACATAAAAATCTCAGCCCCCACCTACCGTAATGAAATGGTAGGTGCCTTATATTCAGTTACACTTTTAAGCTTGTTAATTTGATACAGCCAAACAATTGCTGAATTTACTGTTCCTCGAAATTTGTTACAATGCATTCATTTATCATTTTATGTACGTTGAAAAATATATTGACAAATACGTCACCGATATCTTTGTATATAATTAATCATACATTTCAGGACTATAATCATTTATTGTGTCAGAATACTTACCAATAATTATTTCAAACTATAACATCAGTTTTCTAACTGTATTTCTATAGATATATCTACTTTCAGACACTTTTAGCTATATATAAGTTATTTATTTATTTAGTTGGGGTTTAACGCCGTTTTCAGCACATTTTGTGCCATTTCGCGGCGGCCAGTTTTTATTGGTGGAGGAAGCCGGAGTACCCGGAGAGAACCACCGACCTTCGGTAGGAAAATTGGCAATCCTTGTCAATTAAGATCGGAGTCGAACCCACCCCGCCACAGGTGAGATTCGAACTCACAACCCCAGCGTTGACAGGCTGGTGATCAGTAGTAGTCATGACGAACTACCTAGACCACTCGGCCACCGAGGCCCCCGCTATATATAAGTAAAATAATTTTGATGCACAAGTAGTGCACATTTCGTCTATTTACTACTCATCAGTTGTGCTCTAGGCCGAAAATACAGACAGCCAAAACAATTACCCAAAACGCTGAGAAGCTAATTCAAACGCCGAAACAACCAAAAGCAAAAGCCATTTAAAGACAGATCTACAATGTATTGACGTAATATATATCATTAGTTTTCACAAAATTTAAAATTTTTGTAGCAGTAAATATTAAAGTATCATTTCACAGTAGTATTGGAATACTTGCAACTGATCTGGTGAACTTTGAATCCTCCATCACGTAGTGGTAATATTACAAATTATCTCATACCAACTTTGATATTCAATATGTACATATTTCTTACATTTACCACTAACCAAGTTGTGTTTTATGAGGCCTAAATTATGTTACTCATCCGAAAATTCGACTTAAGCGAGTTTGAGATAACGAGAGTTGACTGTATTTTGTTTGTAGATGTTTGTTTTCTTTGGTGCTATGCTCACGAATATTCAACTCAGCTTGCCTTTAGACTATCATACTGTGGCCTTTACCTTTATCTTATGCTTTTTTATTTGTTAGCCAATATATAGCTAGTTTGACCTAGTACAATTCATATTAAAAACCAAGTCTACAGACCTTTTATGTTGCTTTTTTAATTTGCTTGTCAGTTATGATTCTCTTTAGATAATTGAAAAATGTTACCTTTATTTCTTTTTTTCCTATCATAATTTAAGAATGTTCGTTCCCTAGACCATAGAAACATTCCGATTAATTGCTTGACGCCGGGATCAGTGATCATAAATTTTTACGTTCCCTTTCTATGTAATCTACTACGATTAATGGGGAAAAAGAAAGAGACTAATTGACAATTCCGAAGATCAGAAAAATGTAAAAGAGATGTTATAAATACATTTAAACCTAATAAAGACCGGATAAGGTTTCATTTACTATGATGTAAATCTCAAAACGTCTAGGTCGGCCCATACATAAAGGGAATATGGAAAGGTTACTACAGTTAACGTTCGAAAATTGATAGTTAGAACCTAAGTTCCACAGTACCATAGCATTATGGTTGCAGTAAAGTGCTCATTATATTTTGTTAGTACGTTATAATGTTCATTTTGAGTTTGAGAATTTGTTCCAGAAACTCAAATTTTAATCAGTTAAATTTTACAAACTGTAAGAATTATATTGACATAGTTGAGGTTGATTTGGTGCAATGAACACTATTCTGATAATTACAACATTATAGGAACAAAGTGAAGTGCAAAATTGTTACATCATTTCTCTAATCGTTACGTAATAATTTAGGTTCAGCACTTATATTGTTGATTCAATATATATATATATATATATATTGCAATAATTCATAAATTCTTTTCGGTTGGAAACTTTGTGTCCCTTGACCAAGTAAATCATGGGAGATAACAGTAATTATCTCCCTTTGGTCCTAAGGGAGGTAACTTTATTGTTTCCCCTGAATAACGTCATAAAGGGAGATAACCGAATAGGTTTCAAATAAATCAATATCCTATGGTTAAAATAAGAAGAAACAATTGTAAATGATAATTAAATCCTTATCAAGGTTTCGGACTATTGACATTTATTGATATAATAAAACTAGCTTCAGACAGAATGAGGAAAAAACAATATAAAAGTACTGTAATTACGGATTTGTCATGTGGTATTTAATTACATATCTCCTGTTATCGATAAAAGCAGGTATAATTCCCAGTACAACCAATTGATTGATTATAAAATCTAGAACAAAATGCTTTTTTTTTATTTTGACGTTAGATTTTTATTTTTTATTTAAAAAAAGATTTATGTTCATGTAAAGGAACATGAAAATAGAACAATAGTAATGTGCCCTTAATCAAGTTACAAGAGATAAGTATACACACTGTTCAATAGAAAAAATTAAATTAACTTATTGTAAGATTTATCTCCCCTTATCAGTTAGTCAACTGTGTGGCGATTCTCACGTATTGACATGAGTGCTAAAATTTGCGTCTTTTCAATTTGACGTGCGCTAGATTTGATTCCTAGATGGACATAAAATATCAGAAAGGAGAAAAGGCAGTAATTTTCTTTTGCTTTCATTATATATTTCAATTTGGAAATAAGAAGTATAAAATACAGAGTGACAAAGCAAGTTTTAGCAAGTGTTACAGTTAAAACGAGCACATTTTGAACCTGCTATCTAAATTATTTACTGTCCTATCAAATATCTATTGACTTATTTTGACTAATGTTTCTCGCTGTGTTTTGACTTAGTACATTATTTAATTAAGTCAAATTTTGATGCAAAAGATGTGTATATGTCGTCCATTTTACGATTAATCAGTTGTGCTCAAGGCTAAAATGTTAAAAACCTAAATAATAATTTAAAAACCTGAAGGCCAAAAGGGCAAATCCAAATCCATCTAAGGACAGAGCTAGGAGATACTCCTTGGTTTTCACAAAAATGAACCCTTTTGTATCAGTGATTTTAAAATATGTTTTTGATAATTCCGTTTGTTATGGTTAGGTTTAAATGAAGCAAGTAAATTTTATAATAGAATTGATTAAATTGTGACTTGAACGTGGCTTCTTTCAGGAAAATATACATGTAATATAATATACATAGAAGTACATGGAATATAATATCAATAGACTTAATTAAGGCAAATTGGAAGATAAAGCCGGATTCACGTCTGCCATGATTTATTTATAAATACAGTTAATTATTTAATTCAGTTTGGTTCTATATAAGGACAATACAGTCTGATTAAGATAAATGATACATATGACCAATCTACATGAGATATAAGTGCATTTAAAGCGTAAAATATAATTTAAATCATTATTTCATTTTGAGATGGGAAAACAAATCATACATAGACAAAAGAAATCCATAGTCCAAAACAAACAAAAAGGTGGGCATTATTATTCAATTTTTGTTTGTTTATTTTTTTGTAGTTGGGGTTTTGCGCCGTTATCAGCACATTTTCCTATTTCGCGGAGGCCAGTTTGTACTGGTGGAGGAAGCCGAAGTACCTTGAAAGAACCACCGAATTGGCTCTATTTTCTGTAAAAAGACTTTCTGTAAAATGAATCATTCAAAATCACAGATCACCAGATTAAAAACCACAGATAAATCATTTCTTACCAGATTAAAAACTGCAGACAAATCATTCAACATTGCATCTTTCTAGAAACAAAAACAAAACAAAAACCTAAAACCTAAAACCTAAAACCACCAGCTTTACTTGATTGTTTGAGATGACTCGTTACGTTCTTTAGCATTTAGAATAAAGTTTTATTTTGCAAATATATATAGCTCTAATGTTTCTGCATACTTTGTGCTATTAGTGCTTTATTTCTCCTGATTACCAAGACATAGACAGGTAACCAGTTGTTTATATAACAATATAATCTTATAATTTCAACGCATTGGGTAACAGTGACTGTAAAGCCATGTTCAATACTGAAGACATAATCCTGCTTGCAATAGACTTTTTCACACAATTATGTTACACTGTTTATGAATATTTCAACACATTATGCCTTATTATCAGTTCCAATGTCCAAAAATGTTCCAAATTTAAACAATAATTTAAAAATAAGTTTCAGAGAACATTTAACTCCGAAAATACCTTTAAAGTTAAAAATCAAAACATTTGAGCATGGAACTGCAAACATACTCCTTAGTTTAAATATCAGAAGCAAGAATTTTCCAAATTAAACCAAAAATCAAAGAAAAATTGCAGAGTAAAATTAATTTGAAAGTGAACACAAAAAGTGAAATCTCAAGCTTTCTAAGCGTAGAAGGCAAACCTGAGTTTAAATAGAAAAGAAATATTGGCACCTGATCCTGAAGTATCCAAGTCCAAAACTTTACAAACAAACAAAAGTTGCAGAGTAGATTTAAATCAAAAGTAATCACAAAAGTGAAAGCTCAATCTATCTACCCACAGAGCTAAAAAATATATTCCTAAGTTTCAATATTGGAAGCGAAATATTAGAACTTAGCTTAAAATGCAGACATTTTGATGCGTTATACATTGAAATAAAAACTTCTACAAACAATGCGTTACCGTAACTTATAGAATATTAGAATAAAAGGACCCGGAAACATTTGTAATTTCTTTAAAATGCACTGGTCGGTAATTACTTAGACAATAGGACTGCCATTAGTCAGCAAAAAACAGAACTCATTAGATGTAATGTGATATTATAATGTCAGAACAGACTAACATTCATAATAAAGCAACAGAGGGTCGATTACGCAGCCTGAATCAACATTTCTGACAAAGCCCCTTGTCAGGTCAATTACCATTGTGTTTTATCCCTTCGAATTAAACAAACATTATTGGCAGCTGGGATACTCGCAACACAACTAGATTATACAGACACAAGACCAATCTATTACTTTTGAAATTTGTCGATTTATCTCTACATCTATAAAACCATGCATTTTTATCAAACGTTAAACTGAATAAACATTTTAAGACAGTGTCTGATATGTTTCCGGGAATATATTGCTTCTGTAACCGGCAATGTACAACAACTTCATTTTTTTTATATAACACAAGCATAACATAATCTGTACGAAAAAAAAATGTTGGTATAGAATAGTAACAAAAGCGGGGTTTACATGCGGTATTATTGTGCATAGTGTATCATGTACATATTAACTTTGGTGACGAGCGTACCTGACGAAGATTAATACAGGAGTTCTAAAGTGCATTTTTTATAGTTCTAGATTTAACTAAAATATGGGAAAATGTCATCTCGCATATTCAGTTCTCACGCATGTATTTAATAGCTGTTTGATAGTTTGCATACATTAAAAGATTTTTATAAGGTTTCTTAATGAGATTTCAATGTAATTAAACAAGTGCGTTATGTTTGTTCACTCTTATAAGTCGTTGTAATGTCACACAATCTCTCTTCATGCTGTATTATTAATATTAAAATTTGGTAACAAATCAATTGATAATATCATGCGCTACATGTATTTGTAAATAAAAGTGCTTGTTTAATTTTAAGACATATATGACTTAATATTGCCAGCTCAGCAGTATTTCGTTAGGGGGCAGGGCGGAGGACAAGGAAGTAATCTTGGATCTTGGAAATTTGCTTCATTTCACCATTACGCTTGAATGGTTTTTTTTTTCAGATTTGAACGATAATAATATAATTATGTTGCTTGGATCTCTTTGATTTAAGCAACTTTCTGTCCAAATGGTTTCTTATTATCAAGTCAGCGATAAAAGTAATGTAAAATTTGGAACACGTCGGTGCAATACACGAATTGATAAATCTGTCCGCTTAAAAGTATACAATTTCCCGTAATTTTCTGTATCAAAATTTACGTCATAATTTTTAAAAAGTTGTTGTGTTACGACGTTATTATGTTCACTGGAACTGAATCTAGGCGTAACTCCTATCAGGACGAGTAAAGGTCAACTCGGACTTTATATTTGTTTCTTGTATGTTTTTAGATGTTTACAGTGATGTTTGTTAAAAGTCAGTCAGACAAGAAATATCTTTCTATAATAAGAATTGCAGTTGTAATTCTGAGCTCCAGACTTATGGAATACTCATAAAGACTAATTATAAAGCAAAAAGAGACGTTGATTCATTTACCACACAGTACTATCTACTGCAGACGTTTTAACACCATGATGTCAGTGACGTAAAAAAATTGGCTTAGTACGCGCTAAAGTTGTGATAAAGTGGCTATTGGTCTAGTGAATGATTTTTTCTATATTACAAGTTATTTTAATTATTGTAATTTTTAAAAAAATCATATAAAGAAAATGCTGTTACAGTATTGAATTTTAAATAATCTGATTATTTGAAACAAATATGTTTAAAATTCCAAACATATTATAACAATATGTAATCTGTGGTTCATGTATATATTCTATGGATTTTATTGTTAAGAGGCCAGCTGAATTCCGCCTCCGGGTGCGGGATTTTCTAGCGGCATTTGTAGCCTTGGGCTGTTTTCAGCTCTTTGGTCGGGTTGTTGTCTCTTTGACACATTCCCCGTTTCCATTTTCTATTCTATCTGAGTTTAATGCACTTTGGTAACTATTTTTGTATTATATTTTGTACTATTTACTTTCTAGCACCACTGACTGAAACTTGGTTATGATAACAATTTCTGCTTGTAACCAAGCCGCAAAACGCTGGACCTTTTACTTGTTACGTTAATGGGTCATTCTTATTGTTTTCATCTTAAGCCCATGATTATGAAGCCCTCTTTCTATTATCATTTGTTTAAAGGGAGATATTATTCCGCTCAAGCCGACTCTAAAGACCACTTTGGTCATGACTTGATCTTTTGACTTTAATTTATGAGAAAGATCTTACAGCGAATTTACGGGTGAAAAGCATTTTGTTAACTTGCTTTTTTGTACAAATAATGTTCATGTATGGAATCGGTTATTTTCGCAAGTACAGTGAAGTCGGATCTGTCTGCAATCTTTTACATAATGTTAGACACAAATTAATATGCTAGCCAAGACGCAGAAGTCAATTGGTGTTGAACTTCGTGTTCTTGTGCTGTGTGAGGGAGGTTTTCATTGACTCTTTTAACTTCAACCATATCAAACATGAATAAACATACCATTTCCCGTTTTATTAGAGTATATATTTTTTATACAATATTTTGTGATGCGTATGTCCATACGTAACATGACAAATCGTATTCATGGCTATATACTTTTATCCCAGAATAGGAATATCTAATATTTCCTAACAATATATTATGTCTACATAGATATCGGTATTATCTTTGACATTTACTTGGGTATGTCATTAGTGTGTCAAGGAAATAATCAATCGAAATTTGATTTTCTTTCTAATTTTCTTCTTCGTAGTAAATTGACTTTTCCTGTTTTAATAAGTCGCAATCAAGGACCCCACATATCTGATTCCACAGACATTTTGATTATTTTTTTTTTAATTTATAAGTTGTATCTTTTCTTTGTAAAAACATACCATATAATCTTGCCTTAATTTGCCTTCAAATGTTGTTGACATTTATTATGAAGTTATTTGTCGCTGGTAGTTTTGATATTAAAATTTGAAGTGACTATTTTGTTTTGATCTGAAATTTTATTTCCGTTTTCGGATTCATTTTTTATTAATTTATAGAAAGTGTCTAACACTTTAGATAATCCATACCCCCATATCGCGGGTTGGGCTCATAAAATGCAGACATGATACTTCTGGTTTCACGCTTTGCACATCTTGGTGCCTCAAAAAACGGATGCCTTATCCTCATTTCTTTTTATTATCGAATGTTTTCACTTACATGAAATGCTCTATTTATATAAATCTGTTTTTAAGTATTGTGCTGTACAGAAAGCATGCATCGTATGAGATGTATTATTCTAAATTGTAATGTATTATTAAATAATATTATTAAAATAGCCTTAATATGGCAAATTTGGCACGATTAATATTTTTACGTTGCCCTGGTCTTTATAAATTAGGAAAATTTATCCGGGACCAATACAGCTAACCTTGAATCAATACAAGGGCCAATACAGAATTAGTAAGTTAGTTGCACTATATTATTTTATACAGTAAAAATGTAATGTAGTTATTTTGTTCTGTAATATTAAGGATGATCGCTGGTCTAAAAGGAAATAAATAGGATTTGAAATAGGTGTTTTAGTTGGAGAGAACATATGAATAGTAAACAAATAAGCAAGAAAAAAATATAGGTTCATTCGCTCATTTTAGAGCTATAAGGCCTTTAAAATTTGCAGGAAATGGGTTTTCTATGGATTTTTCATTGTCTTTGCATTGACAACTTCAGTCTCTCAAAAATGTATGAAAAAATAAAAAGGATTTCATAAAATTTTGTCAAATACCATTTTAAGGTATATATGATTGAATTATAAAAGTAAAGTGGGGGTTCATGGGCAAAAAATTTCATGTTTAAGAAATGGATAAAACCCGAGGATTCCGATAATCTGACAAAAAGACCAAAACATGACCAGCGAGCATCCTTAAATGTAATGTATATTCCGTACAATAATAGATAATTCTGTTATCAGATAATTAAAGATGCAAAGGTATTATTTCGTTCAAGGTATACTGTACATAAAGAGTGTAGAGTGTACATATTCTGTACAGTTAGAAGTACTGTACTTATGATATACATGTGTTAATCTGAACGGTAAAGATGTACATGTAATGTATAGGCGTTCATTCATGTAATATAAATTAACAAAGTACAAAAACAGAAAAAGAAAGACGCACGTGTAGCATGTATTTTTGTACAGCTGTTTCGTGTTATATGGATCTGCTGCTTGTGAGACTGAATGTAAAATTTATTAAAGCAGAAAATTAACAACACAGATACTAGCAGATAAAACAAATCCTCATTAGTTTATAACTAATTACAATACTATCTTATCTATTGTTTATCTTTTTGGCAGAGAGTGTTATATGATGGAAACGAGGAACGCGAACAAAAGTTTAATGCCTCATAACGTTCTATTTCATATATTTATTTATTAATGTTGTTTTTCAGTTTTTGCATTTAAGGGGTCCATTGTCGGGTCTCTCTCGGACACTTTCCTCCGAATTCGTCTCTGTATATACCCAACAGACGAATTCAGATTTAATGAATGAATGAATGAATAACACCACGTTTACCGAAGAAAATCAGAGGAAATATCGTCAATCTAGCAAAATATTATTAGAACTCTGACAGCAGAAATAACAAACTGTGATATTAGGGTCATCTTGATTTAGCTAAAAGTTGTGAGCTTATACCAAATAACAACTATGACGGCGTTTTACCTTTCTTGTATTATGTCTTAGGACTGAATGGCTGAGTTTCTCACACACATTAACCTAACATTATAACATCACGTTTATCATATTATACTGAAAATGACCAAAAACCATTCCATAAAGAGTATGTGTATCCAATGTTAGTGAACACCAATGTCTAACGATAAAGCGCACTTATTTATCTTGTTTGTAATTTTTTTTTTTTGAAGGGGGGTTGGGCGGGGGGGATTGTAATGTTTGTTAGTCGATAAATCAAAGATGACTATTTCAAAATTATGTTTTTTCTCGGTAATTGGCACGTCTGTGTTATAGTACTGTGTCTTTCGTCTGAAATGTTATAGCCAATTATATCAATATTTTTCATTTAACTATAGAGTTTTGGAAGAACGATTTATTTTTATTTTTATTTTTATTTTTTTTTTCATCCTCGAATTTAATTTCGTTGCTGCTTTTAACCTTCGATACAAACTTTAACATAATCTTTCTGGAAAATGAATGTTTAACTAAGACGCAGATACCATCAATTCATAAAATCAAATCAAAAACTCATTTTAATTCACTGTTTCCAGCGTGTAATTAATTGACGGAATTAATCATTTGCGAGAATAAAGTTCTAAAATTCTAAATTATTCAACGCAAATTGTAATACCACTGACGATTGATATGTTCGGAAGAATTAACAAAGCGCTCTGGCTTATATTTTATTCTCTCCGGTTTTATTTAATGCTGTTTTCATGTTTAAGTACTCTATTGCAGATAATAAAAAGCCGACATGATGCGGATTTCTGTTGTCATTATCTGTCCTGTCATACTTTGATGTTAAGTTCAAAATAGAATTTATTATTCAAATAATCAACCTTGTGTCCACATTACGCTGTTTTATTGCTATCGTACAGACAAATAATAAGATGAAACACGGGTGTGAGATTAATATACCTGTGAAACTAGACCATGTAATACAAAAATGCAAGTAAACACCGTTTTCATTGCAGTTATTCATCTGAAAGTTACCGTAGGATTTTCAAGAATAAGCCAAAAATACGACAGCAAGAACAAGGCGTATCCCTACGTTTATTAATGCCATTTACCAGGGCTCGCTATAAACAGATATATGTCACTCTTCAAATTTGTTACTGGTGGGAATGTTTCAATAATTCATATGTTAAACTACTGGCAGATGCAAAGTCGTACTTTAAAGAGTTTTTTTCCACCGAGAAGACCTCTAAAACATTAGTTCAGATATGAATTTAAAGAATTCTTTAATTGTTATCTCCTTGTTATTATGTATGAAAATGTCAGAATATGGGGTGTGCGAAAGTTATTGATAAAATTGATAAGGATTAATCCACGAGACGTAATTCAAGGAGGACAAACCCGGTTAAAAGAACTATTAAATGAACATAAAAACATTAAGAACTTTATTATATACAATTAAATCCTATTGAAGAAAAGAGAGTACCCAGGTGCTCGCTATGGTAGGTACTAGACTGGATTCTCATACCTTATCATCATATATACATATAAAAATGTATTCAACATTAATTTTTGTAGAACACCAATAGGCAGTTAGTAGATAATAAAACTCGGTTGAAATGAAATGTATTTACCGTAAAATTAACAATAAAGATACTTCATTATCTGATTATACATCGCGTCCTTTAATATGCTGTTTATGTCTGTACGTTCTTTGATGTTGTCTGCTCAGATTGACATTATTATTAAAGAATTGAACTCGTTGTTCCAATTTATCATACAGATATAATTATAACGTCTATAATTCTAATTTATTATTATGAATTTGTGATGCATCTTAATAGCATTATTAACTATTATTCAAAACGTATATTATATACATTTATAATTAAGTAGAAATTCCGGGTAACTCGAATCATCTGTTTGGACCATCAACAGCAGTAACTATACAGATTTACTCCTGATATCGTGAATTTTCGCTTAAGTTGAACTACATTTTCAGGTTCCAATGGATTTGACATAACGAGAATTGACTGTATAAATATATATATTTGGGTAAAAAAAAACTGTTCTGTACAACAATGTCTGAAAATGTCTTGAATATGGCTGCCTCTTTCCGTGGAAGTTTGAAGCGTATATGTGGGGCTTTTGTGTCAAGAATTAATCTACTGAATATATGTAGCCGAACTCGAAAAGGATATTACGGTGTGTTCGTTTTTGAAGTTGCTCGGAAACTAACGTAACTATGAACTGCATTATTTACCGAGATTCTTATTTGATCATGTCACACTGAGCGGCCCTTTTCACACACAAAAAAACGATGAAAGAGTAAAGTTACCATATAACACACGATCATCGTTTATTCTAAGGCCACAAGAACTTTAGTTGCGTTGGTTGTCTTTTTTGAAGTAATAGGATATATTTTGCAGAAAAGGCTTGAAATGATTTCGGAATGCCTCCTTGAGACAGAACCCTTCTAAAAAGGGTGTGAATTACAGAAAATTAAGTAATTGCCTACCTGACAGAAAATCAAGAATCAAAATATAGCAACAATTCAAATCACTATAGAATTTTTTTTTCGTAAATAGAAAATAAATCTCGTCTGCGAATTCTTGAAAAGGTATTCTGAAATAAGGCAAGAGAGGAATATGTACTTTTTTTTAAAAAAGGGGGTTTGCAATGAACACCAAATCCTCCTATTTTAATATGTCTGCTTTATTTAGATTCTTTGGGACGTATAGTATATATATTGGCGGATGCGAGAGCCGCATTTCGAATTATGTCAAAAAATTTGATCGAGGTAGAATCGAACTTGGGTTTGAAGTCAAACTTGTTAGAAATTATATTTATCATCTTTGCCTAGTTTTTGTAAATCAACAGAGAGTTGATAATGTATATTTATTTTAATAAAAATAACATCTAACAATTATTTTTTCCTGGTCTAACGTGAAAATATTTTAGATATATATGGTTCTTCCTGCATTATCGAAACTCTTTTTCAAGAAAATGAAATTTCTTATTTAAAGTGATTCGTTTTTTTTTTTTCAAACTTAAATTTTAACTTTATTTTGAATACTAGTTTATATTTTTATATTTTTTCTTCCCACAACTACAAATTTGGTAACACAGAGTCTGTTTCTTAAGAACAAAGCATGCTTTAGGGATTATATGAATAACGACTTACCTGGTTTGGCCAGTACATTGAATAATAAACAAAAAAATCCTTTTTCAAAAAATTCAACAATTAACTATATGAATCTCCAATTACAATACACGACTTTACTGACTGGTACTTTTATATTATAACTACCGATATCGGGCGCTTCATGTAAATTTCTAATAGCTGAACCGATCAATAATCATACACAATTTGTCGCAGCAGTAACTTCGTCATTCGGAACTTTACGTCGCATTTACCTTCACGGTTGAAAACGGAAATGTTCCAAAAGTTAGTGTAATGTATATTATCAAGTGTTGACTAAATGTTATGATAAAAATTATTTTATTTATCATCGAAGTTGAATATTAATTTGAAGTGATCAAAATATCACTGTCTCCGTTATTGTTTATATTTGGGAAAAAAATTGTTGCAGTCAGCTAATCCTGTGCAAAATTGAAGGAATAAATAAATGCTTCCTGGCAAAAGTCTAATTGGAACAAAATTGTTATCTTTTGGAAATAAAAGGAAATTTTCGCCTATGCATCATCACATAAACTTTGAAATCTAACGATCTAAATGTGGTATTTAACTACACCAAAGACCAGTGCTAAATGGTCCCCCAAAACATCTTCCACAAGTCTCCCAAAATCCTAAATAATGACACATTTTACAATAAGCAGATACGGACCAATCTTGGGACATACAGAATGCGCAGATTTAAAATGTTTATGAGATGTGGAAGCCTCGTTCTTTTAGAAATAAACTAATGCAAATGAATAGAAAAATGTTATTTCAGTTACAATGAAATTAAAAAAGAAATGATGTTACCCACGTATTTAGTTCTCATAGTGGTGGCTTTTTAAAAACGCATAATTATGCACGGATCCAGGATTATTCACCAAGGACAATGCTGGCTTAAAATTGCTTAAAAGGTGTTGCAGAAGGTTCACAGTTTTTTAACTTTTTTATCATGTCCTGTGTGCACCAACCAACCTGTTTTCGATATTGATTCTGTTATATCATGTTGATAAGATAAACATAAA
The DNA here is from genome assembly GCA_028015205.1 of Mytilisepta virgata. Classification (NCBI taxonomy): domain Eukaryota; kingdom Metazoa; phylum Mollusca; class Bivalvia; order Mytilida; family Mytilidae; genus Mytilisepta; species Mytilisepta virgata. The sequence goes on along the minus strand of CM051514.1, from coordinate 46,391,071 downwards.
CGGGATTTTCTCGCTGCATTGAAGACCCATTGGTAGCCTTGAGGTGTTTTCTGCTCTTTGGTCGGGTTTTTTTTGTCTCTTTGACACATTCCCCGTTTCCATTCTTTATTCTATTTATATTTTGATTATGTTTAGTAAGTTATGCTCAAGACTTAACTAAATGGAAGCCCAAAATAGAAAGAGCCTGTTAAGACATTTACAGAGCACAACGTTAGATGACAACTAGCTCGAAACACTGACTATATAATAACAGCCCAATCTAGCAATACATTAGAAATATAAAACAGTAAGAAATCAAGAGACAAGTAAGTCAAATAGCTAAAGACAGGATATAATGTTATACAACTATATCTGACCACTGTCTGTAAAGAATCATTTGATTTGTTTGAAATTAATAAAGAATGGTATTTTCCTATTTGAAAAGGAATACCACACGTGAATTAATAGATATGGTAAATAAGACAAAAACAGTAAACATTTTTTCAAAAATACAAAAAAGGGACAATAAACAACTTCAGTAGGTGGGAAGTGATTCATAATGAAACACAGTGAGTGCAAATGTTGTGAAGAATATAACGTACCACGCAAGCACTGACAACCCCTCTTTGTATTTGTTGATTTGTATTTGCGGGCTTGTCTTCTCACTCTGTTTTTGATTTCTCCCTATGGCTAGGTTTTACTGTCCACTTTTGTTAATTATCCATGTAACCTGACATGAAGCTAAAATTACAATATCCAACACAGAATTAACTATTTGTCCTTTTTGGTATTTTACTGCAGATATTCTTTTATTGCACTTTTAATCAATTAAATTCATGCTTATAGACTTTAATGTGCTAGGTAGACTTTCAAATTAATATAATCCATTTTAAAAATAAATAGCTGCATGGTCAGTAATACATCTGTTACTTTTCCTATTTGAGAACGACCAAGCTCTAACGTACACCGATTTTTATACTTGTTTCGTATTACATTAGATTGTTCATTTTATTTCTCCCAAAAGAAGAATAAGCATTGTATAAAAAATATGGCATCATGCTCAAGATCGGGAAACCTGATAGATCATAATACAAAGGAACATTACATTATAGTAATCTTGATTTAATGTTTGATGGCTAGGTTTTATGTACTGTTTAAAAGCTCTCGAAACCACATCTGGGAATATTTTTATTTCTGTCGTGTTTGGTTGGGAATACAAACATGAAATCCAATCCGTAAAGGTGGTTTTAGAATTGTGAATAACATTTTAAGTTATATAGAGCAAAGGATTTATCGATGTTTGTATGATATAATGGGTAATAATAAATCCAGTTATCAGTGCCCTAGTCTAGGGTATACTTAGGTAAACACAGGTACTGCCTTGTTATATTCTCGTCATGATTGAAATATTGATGTTATGAAACACTTTGTTCTATGTAAAAATCGATATTAAATAAAACAGAAAAAGAGTTAATATGCATAAGAAACAACCCTTTGAAATACCGCAATAAATAAAGCAGGTAAATATCATTTTTGTTGCAGTCCGACGTTTTGAATGTCACTTTTAAGCCCTAAAAACGATGCATGTCTGAGAGGTGATACAACCAATATACAGGTATCTACAATCTAATATCAATTTCCTTTTTGTACTTATGCCATACACATTTAGTCTAATAATCAGCGTTACTCTCAGACACTTTCTGATCCTTTACTTTGATAATATTTTTAGCTATTAACCATGATACTGATAGATTATTAAATTTAGTTCAGATTATTTCCATTACATGTGATGAATTTTTCGGATGCGTCCGACTTGAGAGCTGTACAGTCTTAGAACGCATTAGTACTAACCTAGAACCTGAAAAATAGTTTTGCGAGAGGTTACGATTGGTTGATATTCTGTATCTACGTACATGTACTTAGTTAGTCTGTGTTGGTTTATTGTTTCTTGATTTTTCCTTTAATTGAATATCATATTCCAGGATCATATTTTTAGGCAGTTACCTCTTATGTGCTGATGTATTTATTTATACAAAAAAGTTCAATTGTGGAATCCTGTTTTTACATTTTGAATCTTTATGTTGAGATTATTTCGTATTTAAACAATAATACTGATAATAGAAATGGTCAACAATGACTGACCAAACAATAATACGGATAACAGAAATGGTCAACAATGACAGACCTAACAATAATACGGATAACAGAAATGGTCAACAATGACAGACCAAACAATAATACGGATAACAGAAATGGTCTGCAATGACTGACCAAACAATAATACGGATAACAGAAATGGTCTGCAATGACAAACCAAACAATAATACGGATAACAGAAATGGTCAACAATGACAAACCAAACAATAATACGGATAACAGAAATGGTCTGCAATGACAAACCAAACAATAATACGGATAACAGAAATGGTCAACAATGACTGACCAAACAATAATACGGATAACAGAAATGGTCTGCAATGACAAACCAAACAATAATACGGATAACAGAAATGGTCTGCAATGACAAACCAAACAATAATACGGATAACAGAAATGGTCTGCAATGACAAACCAAACAATAATACGGATAACAGAAATGGTCTGCAATGACAAACCAAACAATAATACGGATAACAGAAATGGTCAACAATGACTGACCAAACAATAATACGGATAACAGAAATGGTCAACAATGACAAACCAAACAATAATACGGATAACAGAAATGGTCTGCAACGACAAACCAAACAATAATACGGATAACAGAAATGGTCAACAATGACAGACCAAACAATAATATGGATAACAGAAATGGTCAACAATGACATACCAATCAAAAATACGGATAACAGAAATGGTCAACAATGACAGACCAAACAATAATACGGATAACAGAAATGGTCTGCAATGACAAAACAAACAATAATACGGATAACAGAAATGGTCAACAATGACTGACCAAACAATAATACGGATAACAGAAATGGTCAACAATGACTGACCAAACAATAATACGGATAACAGAAATGGTCAACAATGACAGACCAAACAATAATACGAATAACAGAAATGGTCAACAATGACAGAACAAACAATAATACGAATTACAGAAATGGTCACCAATAACAGACCATACAATAATACGGATAACATAAATGGTCTGCAATGACAGGCCAAACAATAATACGGATAACAGAAATGGTCTTCAACGACAAACCAAACAATAATACGGATAACAGAAATGGTCAACAATGACATACCAAACAATAATACGGATAACAGAAATGGTCTGCAATGACAGACCAAACAATAATACGGATAACAAAAATGGTCAGCAATGACAGACCAAACAATAATACGGATAACAGAAATGGTCTGCAATGACAAACCAAACAATAATACGGATAACAGAAATGGTCTGCAATGACAGACCAAACAATAATACGGATAACAAAAATGGTCAGCAATGACAGACCAAACAATAATACGGATAACAGAAATGGTCTGCAATGACAAACCAAACAATAATACGGATAACAGAAATGGTCAACAATGACATACCAAACAATAATACGGATAACAGAAATGGTCAACAATGACAGACCAAACAATAATACGGATAACATAAATGGTCTGCAATGACAGACCAAACAATAATACGGATAACAAAAATGGTCAGCAATGACAGACCAAACAATAATACGGATAACAGAAATGGTCTGCAATGACAGACCAAACAATAATACGGATAACAGAAATGGTCAGCAATGACAGACCAAACAATAATACGGATAACAGAAATGGTCAGCAATGACAAACCAATCAATTAGCTCCACCCAATATACAGTGACAGGGTTCAACCGATTTCATGGGTACCCCAACCCTCTGAATCTCTTCTGTTCAACTTCTTTTTTCCACTTTTGAGAATTAGTTAATTTACCCTAAATTTACTTGTTTTGAGTGGATGCTATATCCTTGGAACATCAAAATTATATAAACGCATACGGGACGAGATCAAAAGTTCAATGTAGGATAAAAACTTAATTCAAATAGTTTGGGGGGGCGTAAAAATCGCTGCAAGTTTTGTTATCCGACATCGATTTTCGGATTGAAAAATACGGATTCAATTGATGTCCAAGTCAATATACAGAACAAACATACAATGTTGAGGAAAAACAGGACCCATGATACAAAAAGTATACTCTCAAAGTATATGCCCATTTTGGTCAATCAATGTTTCCCAAATTCAGTTAAGGGGCGGGATGGGGGGGGGGGGGGTCAGTGAAAAAACTATGTGAATTAAGTTTCTTATCCTACATTGAACTTTTGATATCGTCCCTAACGAAACGCAGATTATTTTTTTTAAATATCATTCCAAAGAAGGTAAGACAGGAGTTAATCAACATTGACACACCAAACAACAATCAAAATATCATACTATCAGACAAATAAACAGGAAGAGAACGAAATACAAATAATGGTAGAGGCACTAAAATATAGTGGGGGGGGGGGGGGGGGGCTGGGGGTAAACAAGTCTTATTTGTATTTTACCATTATCACTACCTACACATGTATCAAATACAAAGAAAAATCACTGCTGTAGTGATATTTTCATTGGTTTTCATTTGGTTTTCTTTTGTTCAACGCATCTCGAGAACTATTATAGCGTAATCGCTTCAAGATAAACATCGATATATGATCCGACTGTCAAACCCATTATAGAAATCATACGGTCATGGGAACTGTGTTTAGTTCACTTTTTGCCCTTCATATCAATATACGTTTTGACAAATTAACGAATTATATCGTATTAGTGCATACTCTAGAGAGCTAACTGACGTGGGAACAGATCTAATGCAGTAATTAAAAATCTCTTAATTCTGATTGGACACGCCATTTTATTATTAGTCTGTAGACTTCGGTCTCACGTTGTCGTCAGTATTTAAGTTCGTATTACAGTTTGAAAAATTTACACTGACAAGTTATATAGCTGTCATTTATTAGACCTAAGAGTACAACTGGCCATCTAGGATACAAAACAAAATAATTTTCTACGGAGATATTAGTCATAGATTAATCAGATAAACAGTAGACCCTACACAACACGATTGCTTCTTTGCCGCCGGAACAAGTCCTCTATTAGTAAACATCACTTCTGCGTTTGTTAAGCATTAAACCATCTGGTTCAGTGTTGAGCTTTGGGTTAAGTATAAGTTTTTAAAATATTGTATGAAATTGCGAAAAAAATCATTCATGATAAAATGTTTGTAAGTAGATAGTTATTTACTTTTATTTCAACGAAGATTATTGACACGTTAAGCAATCAATTTGACTCTTGATGGATTTACATAGCGTCAAGGATACAGGTTTGTCGAACACACGAGTTTATACGATGGTGGACGTGAATAGAAACAGTCATATTAATGCGTTTACAGGGGCAAATAGGTAGGAAAGGCATCAGTTATGCATCGTACAAGTGAGAATATCATATTTCCGAAATTCCGATTCGTGTATACCGGATGCATTCAGAAGGACAAATAGACATACGCTGAAAGACAAATAAATCAATGAAAAGCACGAGTACTAAAATGCAATCAGGAATTCGCCGTTCACTTGTCTGATGGAATATATTCTAGTATTGCAAGGGTTTTCATTCTTGATTGATTGATTGATAGATAGATAGATTGATTGATTGATTGATTGATTGATTGATTGGGTGTTTAACGCCACGACGAAATAATGGTCACATCGTTGAGAGGCGTTGTTAAAAAATGTTGAAATAAAAAAATGAGGTTAAATAACGTTACAGAAGTCTCAATTCTTTATTCGTGCATTTATCAAATAGGAGATAAATGTTAATTATACGTACACTTGGGTATACGTATTTTGTATCCATCATCTGATTTATATATAGTTTGATATAGTTTTGTTTCAATTCGTCATACCAGAAAGCGAATGCATTGCAAATTAAACCGTAAATGACTTGATGTCTTGAAGTAATATTAAAATATACTCTCTCAAAAAAGAAACGCAACATCAGATTATCTTTTTGAAATATTATTTTTCCGGACAAATAACCAATAAATATCAAAATATATGTACACATGATCATAATTACACCTTCATAAAAAGTTTCCAGGTACAATCATTTAAATTCATCCACCCGTAAACGACTTTGGTCGCAATCTGGGACACCCTACGATTTACGCATTGCCAAAAACTGGGTCGACTTTCACGTGCAAATCATGGGTTATTTTTTAGCTCAGTCAGTCGGTATAAAAACCCGGTATTTCTTTTCATGAATGCATTCGTAAAATAAAATTCTGATGAGGTGACGCTATGCCAAGGTTAGACGCTGCTACCCGGAATATCGCTATCGGACGACTAGAGGCCGGAGAATCACAGAATGCTGTTGCTGTAACGTACAATGTTCATCGTAGCACAATTTCACGCCTTTGGGGACGCTACCTGCAGCTTGGTACTACGACAGATCGGCCACGTTCAGGGCGCCCGCGTGTTACAACCAGGGCGCAAGATCGTTACATCAGACTTTTCCATCTGCGGAATAGGACTATTGCTGCAACAGAAACAGCTGTAAACGTCCCTGGGTTGCGCCGTATATCAGCACAGACAGTACGCAATCGGTTACGTTCTCATGGATTGAGGGCAAGAAGACCTTACTTTGGAGCAACACTGAGACGCCAACACCGCCGAGCGAGGGTTAGATGGTGTACTACAGTTCGTGCATGGAATTTACAGAACTGGAGAAGAGTATGGTTCAGCGATGAGTCACGTTTTCAACTGGAAAAGCGAGATGGTCGCATACGTGTGTATAGGCGCCGAAACGAACGTTTTGCGCAAAACTGTGTTGTGGAGAGAGACAATTTTGGCGGAGGCAGTGTTATGATGTGGGCCGCTATTTCTTATGCCAGAAACACACAGCTGATACATATCCAAGGCAATCTGAACGCTGTTAGGTATAGAGACGAAATTTTACGACCTCATTTATTGCCCGTAATTGACATTCGGAGAGAAATTTTTCAGCACGACAATGCCCGACCACATACAGCACGTGTAACAGTAGACTTTTTAGAACAACAGAATGTCAATGTGATCCGTTGGCCGTCACGATCACCCGATCTTAATCCAATTGAACATTTGTGGGATGAAGTGGATCGGCGCGTGCGCCAACGACAACCACCACCGCAAAATCTGCAACAATTACAGCAGGCACTTCAGTTTGAGTGGCAAAGGATACCGCGTGTTCGAACTCAGCGTTTAATTCAATCTATGCCAAGAAGAGTCGGGGCTGTGTTACAAGCAAATGGTGGACATACCAGATATTGACAATTTATGAGTGATTTATTGACAATATGTGACAAACTGTGATATTCCAAGGTAAAAGAACTCATGAACAAGAAGTGTGCCAATTTTTGCATTCCTGTGTAAATTATTTATATCATAAATTATGAAAATAATATATGAAGTAAATTTCCTATTTTCTGTATGTTGCGTTTCTTTTTTGAGAGAGTATATTAACCTGCCTCTTGGGTTAACTAAAATTATTATAAAAATCAGATTGGAGAAATAGAAATTCATCACGTTCAATAGACATTTAAAATTATCAATGAAATAATCAACATTATGTAAGGGTATACATCTCGGTTACAGAGGTGGTCTTTAGAAGTAGGCAATCTAACACCAGGTAGGGCAAACCTTGATGATTACATAACCATAAATAATATAATGAATATCACAGTCAATTATTTAAAGGTTGGGAAAAATATGTATGAGTCACTTTAAATTTTCAATTAGTGACTTAAGTGGGTTGCAGAAGAGTTTTAACGATTTTACGTTCTTTCAGTTTGATGCTGTACTTTTGGAAAATTACCACATACCATAAAACGTTTATTATATAAAAATTTCAAGATGGAAACTTGAAAACAAAAGAACGAAAAGTCTGTGTACGGTGGGAAGGCTTAATAGACTTTGTTATTTCGGTTTCAGAAGCTTCAAAAAATCTGATACTGAAATTAAAAAAAAAACAATTTTTAACGGATGGGAGGGGGTCTCAATCTACAAATTAATTTTAAGTGTGTTGTATTATATTCGGGTTAAATGTGGGGTAGTAGCTTAATTGTCTTTTATCTTGTCAAAGTTATACAGTTAAAAAATACACAAGGTACCACACATGGAAAGTCTGTTTGTGAAAATAATAGTTTGCCTTGTCTTGGATATCAGTCTTTACAAATGTTTTGTTGCTTCGGTGTTTAATAAAATTGTATTTATCAATATAAAGATAAATTCTTTAATGAAGGTTTTGATACGCAAGTCGGTTTAGCTCAAGGGCTAAAACGTTCAAAACCGAAACATAATCCAAACAGTTCAAGAGCAAACTCAAGCATGCAAAAATGACCAAAAGGGGTTATGCGGAAACCATCTAATGACATAGCTATGCACTAGGGGGATACTCCTTAGTTTTTGCAACTTTTACATTTAAAAAAAGTTTCCAAAATTAAATACGGAAACGATGGTTACCTCTGTGGAAAAGTTCAATCCAAGTACAGTAAAAAAAATACTGCTTTTTGCATCATACTGTGTGTTATAAAAACAATATACAAAGACCAAAGAGACATTCAATAGAACATATTTTAACGACAAGGTTCGGATTTATATTGAACTTTAATCTGCCAATAACTGTCAGTATGAAATACTATTAATCTTTCAACCATCTTATTATACAAATGTTAATTCTGATTGATTGACTGAATATCGTCCCAAAATCCTGTCATGATTATATTAAAATGCCAATTAAAGACAATTAAAATGTTAAGTTAAATTTATTTCAAGACATTTGAAGCAAACATCTTACATTGTACGTTTGTTTCTGTTTCAGTAATTGGTATTATTATCGTTGGGTGGACGCCTGTGATGGTTGTATCATCTAATATTTATTATTACATCTCAGTATGTATTTTCTATATAAAAATTAAGACAACAATTTTACTATTAAGTCTGTTTCTTAATTTGAAACTATTGACCGGTCAATAGTTTCCATTATTATACCTCAGTATGTTTTTTTCTATATAAAAATCGAGACACCAAGTATTATCCCCTCAATACAAACTATTGCCCTCGGCTATGCCTCGGGGCAATAGTTGGTACCTCGGGGACAATAAACCACTGAGTAGACGCTTCTGTTGTCTTATTAATACTGAGTGAATAGCTCTGCTGGTGGACTCCCATTTCCACTTCACTTGAAAGTGTTTCGATACTAGCGGGAAATGAATACTTGCATGTCAGTAACTGCTAGTAGCTTATACTGATAATTGTCATTTTGCTTATTTTCTTCTGTTACCTTTTCTAACATCGGAATTGGACTGTCCAATGTCGGGAACTCTAGCCTTTGTTAGTCTTGTGTGTTTAGTTAGTGTGGCGTCCATTTCGTTGAACTTGTGTGCAGTATTGTTTAGGGGCCAACTGAAGCCCGCCTCCGGGTGTGAGATTTTTTCACTGCGTTGAAGACCCATTGGTGGCCTTGGGCTGTTTTCTGCCCTATGGTCGAATTGTTGTCTCTTTGACACATTCCCCGTTTCCATTCTCTATTCTATTTCACATTTTAAATACTGCATATCATAAAATTATTTTATTGTGAAAAATAAGGAGTAAATATATCTCCCCTATGCTGGCTTCTTAGGTTTTGGCTGTTTTTTTTTTTTTTTTTTTTTTTTTTTAGTTTTTTTTCTCTTTTTTTTTGGGGGGGGGGGGGGTAGGGGGGTTTAAAACACCTTAGGGCATTGTTTTGGTTTTCGGTTTCAAAACTTTTCTGATGAATCGTAAATCAACGAATTACACAGGTGTTGGTATGCATGAAACCTGTTTAATCCCACAACTTGTCGGTGTCTGTACCAAATTAGACTATTCTGACTCTGTTGTTTCTATGTTAGTGCTGTGTGCCTCTATGTGTTATGTTTTTGTCTGAGGGTCGATTGCACGACGTTAACTGATGGGTTTGTGGATCTTGTTCTTTCCTGTTATCCGTTTTATTATTAATCAAAATTCGTATCATGAAATACTTTGATACCAATTTTAATGCACAAGATGTGCACATTTCGTCGATTTACGACTCATCAGTTGTGCTCAAGGCCTGAAATGTTGAAAACTAAAACAACAATCCAAACGGTTGAAGAGCAAATTTTAAAATGTCAAAATGACCAAAAGGGGTAAAGCCAAAACTATCTGAGAACTGAGTTATGCACGAAGGAGATACTCGTATCATCGTATGTTTATTATTTGGAGAGGCAAATACGAAAATATGAATTACGTCTTTGCGTACTCTTGGCTTATAGAAAAAACAGCCCATTTACATTTTCAGTTTGGATAATTTATTATTTGCTATTTCGTTTCACCTTCTCTGCACTGATAAATCAATCGTATTAATTCTTACTTGCTTACTATGCATTTAAGCAGATAAACCCTGAAATATATCCGGATGATTTAGTAATAAGATATGCCATTAACTATATACAGGACTATCTGGGGAATAAACGAAGTTTTTGGTTGAGTCTTTGATGAATTGTTAACTAGAAGTATCGGTTTCTAAAACAAGTAAATTCTTTGTTGTTTAATTTAATGGACATTTATATCTGTCTGTAAAGTTCAGATGTAACACTACAATACTCTACGGGATACGGATCTATATTGCAGAATTATTCTGAAGAAAACCTTGCCGCCATTCATTGCAGAAACCTTCACACATTTTTTTAATATACATTTGTAATTGTTAAATCCGTTACTATTATTATTTTGTAACTTCAATCATTGACATATATATGAACAATTAAAATCACCATGTCTTGAAGAGAGATAAAAGATAATAACTTGGTATTGAGAAATATCGACAAACGAATAACAAAGCAGTAATATATAGGTGAAAAGTCAATGAAATCTAAATCCAAAATTGAGACGAATTCTTGAGAACAAAAGCCACAAAGATATAAAACCATAAACCATATAAAATACACAGCAAACCAAGGGAATTTAAACAAAATAACAAAAGCTCTATCAATATGGACTCCCACAAGAAGCGGGAGAGACCTTACATTTATTTCACAATGGGAATAGAAGCATTGAGTATTAGAATTCTATAATTTATTTTCAGTGATCTTGAATCTTTATAGAAAAATATTATATCGTTGTGTGGAATTATTGACTGTTTTATTGAAGGAATTTCAATAAATTTTCAACAATGAAGATGCAGACTAATACGTCATCTTTTACGCCCCACACAAACACATAAATCAATATTGTGAAATATTTGAAATCTGGTTAAACAATTTTATTTCAACCACATATATGTAACAAAAGACCTCAATTGACCTCAAATTTGGGTGTTTTCATCAATTAATTAATAGATTATCTCTAAATCTGATTATAATATCATCAAAAATAATATATTCATTTTAATGCTTTACCAGTTGTCATGTCCTTTTTCTATTATTCGCAATATACATTATATCACTTAAAATACGTATGCGTACATGTATCAAGGATAAAGAAATCAGAAGTGTAGCAATCAAAGAGAAAAAAAATATACTTTAAAAACATTCCGTGGAATACAAATCTACAAATGAAAGTCACAATACGAAAACATCGAAACTGAAAGAACGAAGATCGTGATAAATGTGTTTGATTTAAGGATTAACTGTAGGTTGGTTCCCGCCGTAGTATTCATTATGAAATACGGTCCAGATGGTATTACAGGGAACCAGGCTAGATTATCTGTTCATGTTGCCTGCTCTGAAAGAATAAACTAAAACATTGTAAACCAGGTTCAAGTGCCAAAATTACAAAAAAAAACATTTAAGGTTTGATCTATGCATGAGAAAGATACTAAAAGCTTTTTGAAAGAATTCTCCTAATTTTACAAAACTAACTTTTTGTATCAAGTTTATGGTCTTGTGGCGTAGCTATATCTTGAAAGGAGTCGCCGTGATATCCATGTGTAGTGACCAGCAAAATAAGGATATGTTGAATTCCTGACAAAAAATCCCTACATATAACTGGTAAAGATTAATTGCTGTTCTTCATCAAACAATCACAGTTTGGTTTCAAAAAACTGTAACCTTGGTACCGCGGAAACCACTGATCACTAGTTATTACTATGTCCTGCTTACAATAAATTAAGAGAAGAGTTATTTCGTGAGTTGAAACAAATTTTGTGTCCTGGGGTTGATTTCAGTTTAGTTTAAACTTATTTATTTATAGTGGATTGGGAAACAAGTTATGCCAACTTATACTAATCACTCTCCACTTGGCGGGTACGAGAACGGCCCCTGTAGCGGCATTTTAGCCTTCTCTTTTTCGACATCTACAGAGGAGTCTTAGTCTTTAACGTGCTAAGGGTGTTGCTCTCCCTTAACACGGAACAACCATTTTTCGTCCCCATCCGACGGACTAGCATCGTTTATCGAGACCGTCCTCGCAAATGGTGTCGATAGGGCGTCGCAAATTTGATCCCTGAAATTTTCATTCCGAACGGTAATCGATCCAGGGACCTTTGGTTTCGTAGTCCGATGCGCTAACCACTACTTAAGTTTGTTTGTGAAAAACTGTAAAGAATATATCGTAAACATCTGTGTGGTAGTGATGATCGATCTCTCTTTAGAATATAATCTAAAAGTATTTTACACTGTATTTGAATTTCTTGTAAAGTGTAAGAGGTTCTGCACCTAATTAAAACATAAACATGCACATATATATTTTTGTACCATTTTATAACAAAATATATTGTATGTTGTAAACATATATGTATATGTACAATTTTATTTCTTCTTCTTATTTTTTCTCTGTCATTGTCTTTAGTTTATATTATTATATATCTGTTTGTCGTTTTTGTGTATATGTTTAGGAGAGCTACTAGTGGCCATATGGCTGTTAGCAATCCTCTATAAATAAATAAAGCATTAAACAAACTTCGCCACATTTCTAGGAAATAAATAAAGGTAAACTAAAGTAACTCAAATGTTATCAATTCAAATTCAAATGTGTATTGTCATAATAATACATTTCATAGCATGTGACACGACATAACAAAATGAAAACAACACCAACATGATCACTTATATAAATTTTCAAGAGTCCTCTGTCCTCAGTTCTATCGACTGTTTTAAAAAGGAACCAAGCTTATTTACCTGAATGTGTGATCTTGGGTTGAGAATATATGTATTTTTATTTATATCTTTTAAATCTATAAATTTTGTGTTCTCATTTATCAAAAAAATCAAAATAAACTTTTCTAATATGGCTTTTGACCAAGAGGTTAATGATCTTTATGCAGAGGAAGAGGAAGAACCCTTTTGTTTGACAGTTGTGGCTTCAGGAAAAGAAGAAACAAAGAAATTTAGCTAGAACCACAACTGAACTAAAAGTTGTTTTCTACTGTTAAAGGTTGCTTGCTTCCTCTGGATAAGGGTTATCAACCTCATGGTCAACGTTCTTTTGATAAAACACACTAACCCATCCATTGTAAACAGTCAAGAAACATATGGCACGTTGATAAAAGTGTTAACAAAATAGAAACATAGCTCTTATCACAAATATAATTAACAAATAACTTGGAAGTTTCTTCATGTTATTTATTTTTACTAAAACTTTTGTAAACACCCTCATACATTGTAACTGTCTGTCAGACTGTATCTTGTTTTTGTTTCCTTTTTTTTCTTTGTTTTTACGACTTACTTTGACTTTTGTAATTGTTGTAAATAGTTCGTATAGAAACTGTCACATTTTTTATCTAACCATCAAAAGATGATTCACACATGTCAGAATTCTATTGTCTTTGTTCTGTAAACAACTCGTCTTCACTTCAGTAAATTTACAAACTACAGAATGTTCAAGTATTTCAGGTATTAAAAACATGTTACATGAAATAGTTTGTTTATTGGAATACAATAGGAAGTTGATGAAACCTTGAAAAAGGGCCGTTGATAAACAACATTCTGGATAACAAGAAGGGTCAACAATGACATACCAATCAATCAACACCACCAAAACACGGAACCTCTGACAATATAACATAAAAAAGCATAAAATACAAACATGAACACATCAGACGGTCAGGATAGTCCGAGTTGGTACATACACTTGAACAGTGGTGGGGTTAAACCGGCTTTAATGGGTATCCAAACCTCCCCCATATCTATCCTGACACTCTAAATGCCAATATAGTATGGGTCCATGTTGTTCATATGTGTTTAGTTTTTAAGTGTGATGTTTGTATTGTTTTTGGTCTTGTCATCGTTGTTCTCCTGATTTTGTCAGTTATTTTCGATTTTCTCCTCCTTCGAATAACCCTTTGGTATTTCTTGACTTTACTTAATGATTACCAGCAATGTAACCGCTTGCTAGAATTGCAAATATTGGTTTGACGGTACATAATTAAGATAGCAGGATAATAATGTGGTCGTTTTACCTGTCTCTCTATTAAAAGAAATAGACATGAATAACACTACCAGAAAGGGTTTAATTCTATCACGTCGTGGAGTTCATAGAAATCGTTAAAAAAAAAAGGACAAATATACCTAAGGAGCAATCAAAACAAACGTAATCCATTGGACAGACAAACCCGGGAAGACAAATGAACAACCACAAGCACAACAAATAAACACAGAAAACTAAAAAACAATGAACAACACGAACTCCTATAAAAACCAGGAGTGAACCCAGGTGCTCCGGAAGGGTAAGCAGTTCCTGCTCCGTATACGGCACCCGTCGTGAAGTTCAACAAAGTCAATCCGGTGGAGGTCACAAATCGGTGGAGGCACATAAAGTTACGACAGTGGGAACAGGTCCAAAATCATCTTAGATATTGGAACACTGTAATGGTCAATCAATTCGTGATGACGACCGTAAAATTTCCTAAGTGATGACATCAACTTTTCCTTGATAAAACCCTGGTTAAGAAGCTTTTGTGACAGCAGTAATCCACTTTGTCGAAAGTCACTGTAACTCACGCATGCCCTTGAAAATCGGATAAGCTGAGAAACGTAGACGCCATATGCAGGCGATGCTGGTATATTGCTACTCAAGAAGGGAAAATTAACAATAGGAAAGTTGAAGTCATCACGTTTGTCATAAAGTTTTGTCTTCAAACGTCCCTCATAGTCTATTTCAAAAAACAAATCCAAATATGAAGCGGACTTTGGTGTATCTGTTGTATCCTTAATTTCAAGCTCACTGGGGTAGATAAGATGTAGAAAGTCTTGGAATTTGTCGTTATTTAACGACAACACATCTTTGTTTAAAAATTGATAATTACCACGTGGATATTTATTTACATTTGAACAAACATCCGAGGTCTTCCGAATCTCATTCATCTCATTGGGTAATTTGTTGCTATGATACAGGACACTCATATATATTTCATTGTTAAGAATTTCGCGGCATATTTGAAATTTGTCTTGAAGTTCTCGTGGAGTTCATAGAAATCGGCAGTATTCATTACAGCCTACTATAAATTTAAAGTTTTTGAACATGTATTAAACATTTACAAGTTAATATAAAAAATACTTGTGACTCTTGTCTAATTGTTGAAGACCTTACAATGACTTTCAATATGAAGAACTGCAATCAAATCCACTTACTTTGTATATTTTGTTTTAGTATTACATGGGATAATCCACTTACTTTTAGTATTACATGGAATGTTTTCTAATGTTAACTTCACATCTGTCTGTTTGAAGAAATAAATACTATTTCAAAAAAAATGTATATGGTACACACAGTATATGATATTTCACAATTGCAAGGTATTAAAAGAATGAGCACTACTTTTATTCATGGATGTACTTTAGTTTGATACATTTTCTATTCATGTTCAGTATTTGCTGATGAAGGGTGTTCAAATATAACCATTTAAGACATTCTTCATTGGTAGTTTGAAAGGATAGATTCCTACTTTCAGTAATATTCCAATATTTTTCAACTGAAAATTACAAAAAATGTATCTGAATATCGCAGAATTCCCAAACCAGTAGTTAGGATGATAATTCTACTTTGAACAATAGTAAATCGGCAAGTATAACCAAGTTTTAACATTCGAGTTTGTGCTAAAAGGAAATTTGACTTTTAATCTTAGCTTTGTGTGATACAGAATAGTAGAATATTTTTAAAACATGCTGCATTAAGTATTTTTTTGTTTGCTTTACTGTTGTAATTGGATGATAATAAGTTGGCCATTCTACGTCGAAAGAGGTAAATCGGCATGTATATCTAACTTGACATTCAAGTTTATGCTGCCAGAAAATATGACTTAATCTTAGCTTGAAGTCATACAGAATAGTAATAAATTTTCGAAAACTGTTGCTTTAATGTTGTAATTTTACCTAGACAAACTGGAAAACACTTTCTAATGATAACAGGGTTTTTAAAAATATTTCTAAGTATTTTTAATACAAATTATTACATATTTATTAGTGAAAGTGATAAATGTTAAAAAAAAATTTGTTAATTTATAAGGATACTTCAAATTAGTGAAACTGTTAAATCTCCATATGACGGGAAAAACATATATGACCGGCGAGTATATAAATTACTTCCGCACTAAGTCAAAATTTGCATTCATTGCCTATTTTACGATATCCTGTAGTCAGCTTTTTTACTTTGATTTATAAACTTGTTTTTCCAAGTCGATCACATAAAACTATGTTCAATTTAAAATGTCTAATATATGGAGCAATGTGTTTCCGTTGTTCCGTATTTTCAAGTATTGAACCTTTAATGACTACCTTACTTTGCCCACGAAAGTTTTCTTCTACATACAAAATGCCGTGTTGCTCAGAAAAAGCCACTTATTTACCCAATAATTGCATACTTTGTTTGTTGACAGATGAAATATTGGAAAAAGATAATTATAAGTTGCTGTGAACTTCTTTAATTAACGAACTATTTTCTGATCAATGACATTTGTTGTATAAGTGATGAGCTAAAAATAAACTAATTTACTTCCTTGCTCTGCTCTCGTTCATTCATAACATATGTATAATAACTGCTCTGGTATGCTTTTAATTGCTTCTGTCAAGAAACTTAACGTAAAAGGTACAGCCTTGTAATTACATTGACCTCGCTTCAAATCTTTTGTATATTATGAATCTATTATAGCGTAAAACATGTTAATGCAAACACAATACTTATGTACCTTTTATTTGTCATGTAAAAATTAATTAAGAATACATGTATGTAATGAATAAAAATTCGTAAGGGTTCCGCGGAACCCAGTGTCTCGCCTACTTTTGATGTTGTCTGTATTTTCAGTGTGATAGGTGAATGCACATAATAGAATGCAATGTTAAGTCCATTTATACGTAAAAAACTGAAAAACAGAAATAAATATTTTACAAAATTTTCTCCTGGATACAATCTTTATATCATAAACAAGCTTCTGTCCAAATTTGGTAAAATTCCTGGATAGTTTAAGAAAGTTATTAAAATTTTAAAAACTTTAACCACAGAGTGAATGTAATGTTTCCTGGCAGAATAACTAAGTCCATTTATAAGTAAAATATGGAAAAAATTTTTTTTTTTACTAAATTTACTTCTGGATACTATATTATGATCATAAACAAGCTTCTGTCCAAGTTTGGTACAAATCCAGGATAGTTTAAGAAAGTTATTAAAATTTTGAAAACTTTAACCACAGAATGAATGTAATGTTTCCTGGCAGAAAAACTAAGTCCATTTATAAGTAATATACAGAAAAACTGGAATTTTTATTTTACAAAATTTACTTCTGGATACTATCTTATGATCATAAACAAGCTTCTGTCCAAGTTTGGTACAAATCCAGGATATTTTAAGAAAGTTATTAAAATTTTAAAAACTTTAACCACAGAGTGAATGTAATGTTTCCTGGCAGAAAAACTAAGTCCATTTATAAGTAAAATACGGAAAAACTGGAATTTTTTTTTTACAAAATTTCCTTCTGGATACTATCTTATGATCATAAACAAGCCTCTGTCCAAGTTTGGTAGAAATCCAGGATAGTTTAAGAAAGTTATTAAAATTTCAAAAACTTTAACCACAGGGTGAATATTTGTGGACGCCGCCGCCGACGACGACGACGACGACGAAATGTAGGATCGCTATGTCTCGCTTTTTCGACAAAAGTCGAAGGCTCGACAAAAACCAGGTCAAAAGAATGAAAACATACACAATGAATATTCTGATTACCAGTTCGATGCACTTACTGTACGAATTTCAACAAATTAGTTCTGACCAACAGGCCTTCAGGTTAAAAAAAAGGAGAAAGTAAAAAAAAGAAACAAATTTAAAATAAAGAGGCGAGGCTTTTTTTTATTTTTATTAATTTATTAATTTATTTACTTTTTATATACAATGTATTATTCTATTTTATTTTTATATATTTTTTATATTATATTTAATTATATTTTTAGATACATGTGTATTTTGTAATTTTATTTTTTAAGTATATTATATTATTTTATTCTTATTTTTATTTTTTCTAAATTATTTTTCGTTTTTTTATACAGTCTTATGTATAACATTAAATTCTGCAGATACATCTAATAAATGTTTTCCTTAATAGACTGTAATGGATAATACAAATTGCCTTCACGAAATCTCTTACAGCATTACTCATAATTAGTTCTTTACAATCTTGACTAAAACTGCAAATCCGAAAATTATGTTGCAGTACCTGCTCTGAAGTAAACTTTGTTTTTTAAGTCATGAAATTTCATGGACCTTGTGGCACATGTACTGAATGATCCTGCTGGTGTGATTTACGGGATTTTGAATTGACTTTGGTACAAGTCCTGAGTAAATGAATACAAAATAAGATTATAGAAATACCAAATACTTTCAAAATACTAAATATGAATCATAATATATGTATTTTTTATCGAAATACCTAAAGGATGTACATGTCTAGAATGTTAAAGCCCGAAATAAAAACTTTGCGTTATAATTATAAACTGTTAAATTTTGTGAAAACTAAAAGTCATCTCCCTTTGGAATAGCTCTGTCCCAGGGTGGTTTTTACTGTACGCTTTTTGTCATCTCTGAATTTTAAATTGGTCTTTAACATTTTGTGTTATTGTTTCGCCTTTTGATATTTTCGGCCTTTACTTATAACAGAATGGGTCCTAATTCTATGAAATATGCTTATCAGGTGCATCAACATTGGTATCATTGAATATTTGAATTGTTAAAAAGACCAAAGATTCTTTCGAAAATCATATATAAAGAGAGTTATTACTCCAAAATGTTTCATAACAGTGAGTTTGAAATATATATTAAAAAAAATGACATTAGTATCGAATTACTAGAGACTTTGCCCTCGGAAAATGTTTCGGTTTTAATGCTACTGATGAGAGGTAACTCCTTGAAATGCGTCGTAAACAACATAGTATAAATTTACTATATCTAATATTAGTATCTTTGGATTGTTATTTTGAAACTCCTGGGATGATGCCTCTGCTGGTGGACCCTAGGTCCCCGAGAGTATTCGCCAACCCAGTCGTCAGACTTGTCTGACATGAGTATTCATTGATTTGTTACAGAAATTACCAGTAATTAGCAAAATTCAAAAATAATAGACTTAATAAGGGTTCATTCCTTGTATTGCATATGGTAGATCTCCTTAGCTGAAATTTGGCTTCCTATTTCGGTATTTTTGGTTATGAGTACTTCTTGTTTTAAAATAAGTTTGGTTTTTGGTCTACCAAATGTTTTGGTTTTAATGCTGCTGATGAGAGGTAACTCCTTGAAATGCGTCGTATACAACATAGTATAAATTTACTATATCTAATATTAGTATCTTTGGATTGTTATTTTGAAACTCCTGGGATGATGCCTCTGCTGGTGGACCCTAGGTCCCCGAGAGTATTCGCCAACCCAGTCGTCAGACTTGTCTGACATGAGTATTCATTGATTTGTTACAGAAATTACCAGTAATTAGCAAAATTCAAAAATAATAGACTTAATAAGGGTTCATTCCTTGTATTGCATATGGTAGATCTCCTTAGCTGAAATTTGGCTTCCTATTTCGGTATTTTTGGTTATGAGTACTTCTTGTTTTAAAATAAGTTTGGTTTTTGGTCTACCAAATGTTTTGGTTTTAATGCTGCTGATGAGAGGTAACTCCTTGAAATACGTCGTATACAGCATAGTATAAATTTACTGCATGTATCTAATATTAGTATCTTTGGATTGTTATTTCAAATTCAAAATACATGTATTTTTAAAAGTTGGTAATCCAGTAGCTTTTGTAGCAGAACTTTGAAATTTATTTAATGCTAATCGTTACTCCTAAATATAAGTTTTATTCGGTTATAAAGTACTCTTGTTCTAAAACTAAAGTACATGTATATCTGTATCCCTCAGACATAAACATGATAATCATGACAATAATGATTGGTTCAATGTAATAAAATTTAAGCTTTTAACTTCAAACGTACCAATTTAGAATATTTATTAAGAACTTGAAATGCTTCCGTATAATTACTTTAAATTGTAATTTAGTGACAGTTTACTTGGCAGAGTCACGAAGACGACACGAAATGTTATGTTGTTTATGAGAAGCGTATTTTTATCCATATGAAGTTTCCTGGTTTGTCTGTTCTAATGATTGCAGAGAAGAGGTCGTATCAACATGACACAGTGTATTTATAAATACAACATCCCGCGTCTATGTATTAAAGATTACTTCTAAGGTGTTATTTGTTCCTTTTTTTGTCTTATACATAGCCAAAAATTCAATAATAAATGTAAAGTATGGTACATTTTTAAAATTCTATGCCAAGTTGTTCCATGAATCTTTTTAGATCTTTAAGTGTCGAGATTAAAAGTTCAATGTAGGATAAAAAAAAAACTTAATTCACATAGTTTTTTCTCTGACCCCCCCTCTTCTTTACTAAATTTGGGAAAAATTGATATTGATATGCCAATATGGGCATATGCGTTGAGAGTATACTTTTTGTATCATGCGTCCTGTTTTTCCTCAACAATATATGTTTGTTCTGTATATTGACTTGGACATCACTTGAATCCGTATTTTTCAATCCGAAAATCGATGTCGGATAACAAAACTTGCAGCGAGTTTTACCCCCACCCCAAACTATTTGAATTAAGTTTTTTATCCTACATTGAACTTTTGATCTCGTCCCTAACAATATGCTATATATCTGTAAATCTGTAGTATCAAAGATTATTGGTTACTTATTACCGACATCAACTGGTCAAAATATATTTTTAATTATTTTAAAAATAGTAAGTTTAAAGACAGGACTATTGTGAATGGGGAAAGTAATTAATGAAATGCTAAAAAATACTATACAAACAATAGCGTTTTTTTTTTCTTCATTATTAAAGTCACTGATATGTAGGTGTTTTTTTAGCATAGATTCTGCGTCTTTGGTCGGTGTAGCACATGTTTACATTGAGAGACCATATATATAGATGGAACTACAATGAAAAACGTCTTGACATATCGAATGTCGATTTTGTTGCACCCAGTCTATTTACAAATTTCCTATTGTTACAAATGTTAATGACCATTACCTCATTGTCAAAAAGATCCACCGTTTCAGAGGATACAATCTGTTTTCTATATTTTCAGTACATAATACGATTTTTTAAAACCAAGTCTTATAGTCTAATAATCTCTTGTGAATCAATTAAGAATTGAACTTATGGCAAGCCGTTTTACTATTTATTCTTACTTCAAGATATCTCATATAATATATAAGATATCTTATATAATCTAGTTTTTATAAGATATCTTCTAAAGTTTATAAGATATCTTATAAAGTATATAAGATATTTCATAAAGTATATAAGATATCTCATAAAGTATATAAGATATCTTATAAAGTTTATAAGATATCTTATAAATATTTTTTATATAAGATATCTTATATACTTTATAAGATATCTCATATAATTTATAAGATATCTTATATAGTTTATAAGATATCTCATATAGTTTATAAGAAATCTTATATAATATATAAGATATCTTATAAAGAAAATTATATGAGATATCTTATAAATTATATGAGATATCTTATAAACTATATGAAATATCTTATAAACTATATAAGATATCTTATAAACTATATAAGATATCTTATAAACTATATAAGATATCTTATAAACTTTATGAGATATCTTATAAACTATATAAGATATCTTATAAACTTTAGAAGATATCTTATAAAGTATATAAGATATCTTATAAAGTATATAAGATATCTCATATAATATATAAGATATCTTATATAATCTAGTTTTTATAAGATATCTTATAAAGTATATAAGATATCTCATAAAGTATATAAGATATCTTATAAAGTTTATAAGATATCTTATAAATATTTTTTATATAAGATATCTTATATACTTTATAAGATATCTCATATAATTTATAAGATATCTTATATGGTTTATAAGATACCTCATATAGTTTATAAGATATCTTATATAATATATAAGATATCTTATAAAGAAAATTATATGAGATATCTTATAAACTATATAAGATATCTTATAAACTATATAAGATATCTTATAAACTATATGAGATATCTTATAAACTTTATTAGATATCTTGAAGTTAGAATAAATAGTAAAACGGCTTGCCATATGAACTTCACGACGGTTGCGGTCTACGGAGCAGGAACTGTTTAGCCATCCGGAGCACTTGAGTTCATTCCTGGTTTTTATAGGAGTTCGTGTTGTTCATTATTGTTTAGTTTTCATAAGAATATATTTGTTGTGATTGTGGTTCATTTGTCTTCTCGGGTTTGTCTGTCTACTGGATTGGATTTTTTTGGTTTGCTCCTTCGGTATATTGTCCTCTTTATTATCTTACTAATCATCTGATTTTTAATAAGGTAAAACAAATGTGGGGTTGATATATATCAGAAACTAAACCCACGCATCACTAGAACATAATACAAAAATGAAGTTACCATATTTTTATTGCTGTTCTTCATCTTAAAAGACATTGTAAGATCTTCAACATACCGATGCATAAAAACATATTTCTGGGAAGGAGTAAAAACCAGTTCTAATGTAAAGTTGATTGTAAAGTTAAATTTTCATTGGATGACGCTGAAAAGCACGCGCAAAGCTTAGCTCCTGGATTTCTAAAATCCATTTTTTTATTTAAAAGCTTTATATTTGTATTAATATAGAGGTAAGAGTATTGTATTGTAATATTTGCCGGCATCAATTAGATTTCATGGTTACAAACATGAGTTTATTCGTTAAACTAAATTTGCAACCATCAAATCAACAATTGATGCCGGAAAATATTAAAATACAGTTATATATTCCATAATTATTTTAAAGTTTTTGGATTGACCCGGAAGGGGATCGAATCATCCGCTCTAGATACGTGCGCAAGACTACCGAGGAGTCTGGTTGCTATTTCAGTAGTACTTTTAAAGATGCCCATACGTACACGAGCATAGAATCGCTATCTATCGCATTTAATTGATTAGAAATTGTTACAAATGGTTTTGTTTTCAGGCGTCTAAATTTAGGAATTAGAATCTGATAGAGTTTAATCTCCTGTGACAGCTGACAGAGTGTACTGATTGCATTAAGTATGGTATCCGGTTTTTACGAAAGGTTTTATGGGTTCAAGCACCTAAGATTGTTTTTTTAAAGCTTGAATGGACATTGTTTTCTCCTATAGATCCTTACAGTACATATACAATTTGTAAATGCTAAGAACTTGGGTATGATTATTTTGTATTTAAACTATCTTAAAGTAAACTCTAAAATATACTATAAGCAGGAGGAATACCTATGTAGAATATTACAAAAATCAAACGGGACAGGAATTTTTTGAATTTTTAGCACATATTGTGTCTTGTCTTATAGTAGGAGTGGTTACTCCTTGTTGAAGAAAACATTGTGTAGTATTTGGTGTAACGACGGGGTTTGGTTGTATATCTTTTATTCTGAATTCTCTTTATTTCCTGCGACACAAAATCGTCAAATAAAATTCACAGGAACAAGATCCAAGCAAGACGTATGTCCTTGCAGTCAATAAAGACCTCCTAAGATCTAATCAGATCAGCTCAAAACATGTAAATTAAATGGCCTTCATTTATTTTAGGGCATCCACTCCTTTAAGGAAGGCTAGAGTTTTGTTATGGTCAGGATTTAGGGTTAGGGTTAGTATTCGGGTTAAGGGTTAGGTTAGGGTTTAGGATTTGGGTTAGGGTTTAAGGATATGTCAGAGTTTAGAGTTACGGTTATTATAGAATATACCCATATGGGTCTCCTGAAGTAAATGAAGGCCAATTTTTATAATGATTCTGAAACTATATGAGTTACATGGTCTTAACCAGTCTTGACTGACTGTATTTCAATATATCTTATTTGTCTTGCATTGTGAAAATTAAGGCCGTCAAGACTAAACAAGAAAAAATAGGCGTTTAAGATAAAATATGGATTACTAATGACTTTGCTTTGAGTTATCAGTTCATTGTGGTCATTGTATAATTCGTGAAGGGTTTTTTAGGTCTTTTCGTCCTCATATCCGTCCACTAAGCTTTTCGTGCGGTATATCCATAACAAAAACACGGTTATCAAATTTATGGTACGCACTAGTTTAAACGAAATCTATATATCTGATAAATCTGATATGCATATCATTCGGTTTTATATTCAAAGCTACGACAAAACTCAAATGTATATCTCATTCTGGTGAGAGACATCTGTGACCATTGATAAATGTTAAGATTAGATCATGACATTGAAAAAACATATTTATTTGTATCATTTGTATATTTATACTCAGAGGGCGATAAAACATAAATGAATGGTTTTATTGTAAAGAAAACTACATTAATAATGGAATACTGATATAGAAACTAAACACATTGAAAAAGTTAATTTTGAAAATAATGCAAGCGTTCGTTGTGAAAGATTCTTTCAATTCCTTGTTAGTATAATCAGTATAGAAATTTTCGTTGTATTGAATTGATCATTGCTAAGTTTCTATTTACAAGTGAAATAATGTTTCTCGTACGGCTAGCTTCGAGTCAACACTATACATATATATATATATATAGAATCTATTTAAAAAAAAAGACTTTTTAAGTGATTGTAATTTGTCGTTGCGCGGTTTTGCCCAGGTGAACTAAGAATGAATAAGATAAAATATAAAAAAAAAATAATATGGTAAAAAAAAATAATTTGAAAGTCGAAAAACACCAACAAATGCCAAATTATTGATAGGATTGGTGATATGTGCAGTTTGCTCTTACGTCTCACTACCAAAGCTCACTCTTTGAAAGGTCGCTATAGGTTAGACTATATTAATCTCTTACCTACTCGATCTAATTCGCTTCTCTGTTTGCCGTCACTTTCAACTTGTTGCCTAGGTATTTTAGGTAAATCCTAGTTTGACTACATAATATTGTATTTTGATTTACTGTTGTGTTGTGCTTTTCTTCTATATTTGTTTTCTGAAAGTTTATGATATGTTGGTAATTATCTCCCTTTATCTGAAACACATACTGATACCTACTGTTTACTGCTGTAAAATTATAAATGGCAAGACTTGTTTTAATTTTGCTTTTTATTCAAATAAATTCATATTGAAAATCATTTCCTTTTTTGCACGAAGGCTTTACTTACTTATTACAATTTACTACAGTTCCATTTTATTTATTTATTTATTTACAAGTTTGACCGTTTATATAAATATACGACGTGAATTATTTATAGGATAACAAATTCAAAAATTCTAATATAGAAAATATTCAACTCGTGACCGGAAAACACTAATAATTCCCTCATGCGCGCGAAATTAAATTGGTTAAAATTCGGTTAAAATAGAATATTGTTTTCCTGGATTTCTAAAATAGACTAAAATAACAATAAATACAATTCAAAAAGAAACTTTAAATTTGTTAAGTCTTCCACAGTCCCGTGCCTCGAGCCGTTTCGCTATCCGATAGTTCATCATTTAGTTAAGATCAACAAAAAAGTACTTCAAAAAAAGTATTTTTGATCATGAATACTGCTTGAACTGCATTCATATTAAAAAATATTTTGTGATTAAAAATAATCCATTTTTTACACTTTTCATTGCAGTTTCCTATGCATACGATCTATAAATAGAAATATAAATGTACATACACACAGTTTTGTCTCAATTCATTGACGCGGACGTTATTGATCCACACCGTGTTGACCCACATCTTTGAAATGCCGATTCTTTAAATCACAGCAGTATTTATTAACTAATTAGAATGGTTGACCTTTTGAATGTCGTTTTTTTTCAAGTTTTAAAATTAATTATGAATGAAATGAGGGATGAGTAGTGAAAAATAAATGAAAACGGAACGATTGATTCTAAAAACGGATGTTAGACATACTGTATATTTGGGTTGATATAAATACATACGATGTTATATTTTTGTCCAGTTTCCCATGTTAAATAATTAAAATGAGAAGGTATTTACCTTACAGCTTCATTTCCGGCGATGCTGAAATGTATAAATGATATAAAACAAGATAAGCGTCTTTGACCTACTCTATCTCTTTATTCGGATATTTGCGGATATCTTCTCAAAGTTAAACGGGGATATTAGAAAAGAACCGCGATAGAACCAAGAAGTTGGGTTCCTATAACCAAACAACCCGGATGTTGAACCAGTTACCATAGTTTCGAACCAAAGAACCCGGATAGAACCAAGGTTCAGAACCAAAAGACCCGGATGGAACCATGGTTTTGAACCACAGTGCCCGGATAGGACCTAATTGCATTCGGAAATCTCTTGACTTTTTATATCTTTAACGTATTTTCCAAATCATTTATTTATTTAGTATATTTATATATAATTTATGTAATAAAATGCTGAATACCCTTCGTGTGAGTTCTGTTTTCTCTAAAAGGAATTCCATCAGCGTTCAAATGTACGAGTTCTACTGTTATATCAAATGTGCCAAAGCAAAGGCCAATAGTCTGACATGTCTAAGGTGTCCTATTCTAAGTTACGTTATTACAAAGTAAATACCCAGATGTAATTACATTAAATGTCAAAGTAAAGCATAATGACATTAGCATTTACATTTAATCGACTTATTGCATGTTCAAAGTATTACATGACACGATAGTAGCTAATGATGTGACAACTAATTATCAGATATTTCTCAACTCAATTTGCTCATAAAATGCATGTCTTACTTGTAAATTGCATGTTCATGTTGAATTTATTTCTGGCATTTTAAATTTATACGTAACACATACAGATTTCAGTGATAATCTGTTTATTGTATGCGGTGTTGGACTCAATTTTCTCCGGGAATACACCTAGTGATATGTTTGGAAAAGTCTTCAAATGCACTTTCTAATACATTAATACAATGGGCCTATGTCTGGCTATAATACATGAGAACTCTAGATACCGTGTACTTTTGATGGGTCACATGGTGACCAAACGCCTACCACATCCCCTTGTGCCAGAAAGGGAACACCTTCGAATAGGGAGCTTGTTTACTGCTGGTCGCTAAATCCTCTGTTCCTACTCTGTTCTCCACACCTTTTCAGTGGTAGTATACATTTGTTGCCCTTTCCTGCCCCAATTTCTCTATAAAATTGATTTATTGTTGATTTCGTTCTCGGCCTAAAGATACAAAGTAATATTTGCCACTGGACATTATCAATCAATCACGAGAAATTTTAAATCCAATGACAAGGAAAGTCCAATTTTTTGTTGGTCTTTTTCCGTAGTGTCTTTCTAAGATCTTGAACAGGGGGTCAAATGCTCACACATTATAATACTAGTAATATGACGACCTCAATATATAGTATTCCCTGCCATTTAAAATTAACAGCTACACTAGTGAAGCCAAAACCGCTTTTTTTTAGGATTGGCTGGGGCCGTGGGACGTCTGACGTCAATCGACCAGTTTAAGAAAGGGCTGTGGCAGTGGAGCGTCAGAGTAATCTGTGACTATAACTTAAGGATGCTCGCTGGTTATGTTTTGGTCTTTTCGTCAGATTTTCGGAATCCTCGGGTTTTATCCATTTCTTAAACATGAATTTTTTTGCCCATGAACCCCCACTTTTTCTTTTATCATATATACCTTAAAATGGTATTTGACAAAATTTTATGAAATCCTTTTCATTTTTTTCATACATTTTTGAGAGACTGAAGTTGTCAATGCAAAGACAATGAAAAATCCAGAGAAAACCCATTTCCTGCAAATTTTCAAGGCCTTATAGCTCTAAAATGAGCACATGAACCTATATTTTTTTCTTGCTTATATGGTTACTATTCATATGTTCTCTCAAACTTAAACACCTATTTCAAATCCTATTTATTTCCTATTAGACCAGCGATCATCCTTAACACGATTATCAATTTAAATTTAAACAGTAAAATATTTTTAAGCAAAACAAATCTTGTTTCAGCGAGATTTATTTCAGAATTTACTTTTTATCTGTAGGGTTGAATATACAAAATAATATTGTCCAGAAATTCCAAGCATGCCACATACTAAAAAATGTATGTCAATATAATTATTTCTGGCTGGTTACATATAAAATAGAACAGTTTTGATCTCCCACGAAAGCCCGGTAAAAGCAATAAAGTAAAGATATACATTCATATAGCAGTTTCGATACAAAATAATAAAATTTAGTACAAAATATATAAAAAAATATGTACATTTGATTAGACAATGAGAATTCAATATTTTTGAACAGTCTTTTGTTAATCTTGACCAATCACAGGGAAATAAATCAACAATGAAGTATAGGTCCACGGAAAACGTGTCACGTGGCTATAGTGCCCGTCACTAGGTATAGTCTCCTGTAGTAAAGGTAAACAAACAAATGTTCATATAAAGTGAATGTTATTTTTTAATGATAATATTTTTAGATGTATTATGGACATCTGCTCAGGAACAGTTTTCGTATAGTGTTGTCTGGTGAGGAGGCCCTCGCCTAACGGCTCGGGAACTATACCTCACCACACAACACTATAGGGAAACAGTTCCTTCGGGAGAAGTCCATGAGAGATCACTAGATAACGATAACTGTATGTACAAAATCCTACAATATGCAAAACTATTCTTGTTGGAAATAAACAACCTGTCCTGATATTCATAATCATCAAATAATACCAGAAGATTTTATAGACCAGACTGAATGCTGAAAAGATGAATTGAGTAAAAAAATAATCATCTAAAGACAGAGAAATGTACGACAGTCAGGGAATAAAATCAATGTAGATAGATAAACAGAAAAACTGGAAACATGAAACTGGTATCAAGAATTTATGTTACGTGGACTCCAAGTCCCAGAGTGTATATCCAGCTCAGTTACTAGTATTTCGTATACTAACCCGAAATTGATAATTACAATTAATTGTTACAAAATTGTAAAATTTGTGAAAACTTAGGAATATCTCCATCGTGCCTTTCCTTAGATAGTTTAGCTTTTTTAGCTCACCTGACCCGAAGGGTCAAGTGAGCTTTTCTCATCACTTGGCGTCCGTCGTCCGTCGTCGTCCGTCGTCCGTCGTCCGTCGTCGTCCGTCGTCGTCCGTTAACTTTTACAAAAATCTTCTCCTCTGAAACTACTTGGCCAAATTGAACCAAACTTGGCCACAAGCATCATTAGGGTATCTAGTTTAAAAAAATGTGTCCGATTACCCCGCCTGCCAACCAACATGGCCGACATGGCTAAAAATAGAACATAGGGGTAAACTGCAGTTTTTGTCTTATATCTCAAAAACTAAAGGAATTAGAGCAAAACTGACATGGGTAAAAATGTTCATCAGGACAAGATCTACCTGTCATGAAATTTTCAGACGAATCGGTCAACCCTGTGTTGGGTTATTGCCCCTGAATTGTTAATTTTAAGGAAATTTTGCAGTTTTAGGTTATTATCTTGAATATTATTATAGATAAAGACAAAATTTTAGACAGCAAAAATGTTCCACAAAGTAAGATCTACAAATAAGTCAACATGACCAAAATCATTGATTGACCCCTTATAGGAGTTTTTGCCCTTTAAAGACGGCATCCAGCGTAAACTTTCCTTTAAATATCTTTTCCTCTCAAACCACTGCCCCAATTGAGACCAACGTTTGGTGGAATGGTCCTTGGGTGGCCCCCTTCCAAAATTATGTTTGGCATCCCCGACTTCGAACCGAGATGGCTGCTGTTACTAAAAATAGAAAAAAAAGGGGGTGACTTTTAAAAATCTTCTTATATGAAACTACAAGTCCAGTTGGAACCAAAGTTTGCAGTAATTGTTCTTAAGAGGTTCTGTTTCAGAAATATGTCCAATGACCCGGACTGTTAACCAAGATGGCCGCCACAGCCGAACTTAGTTTAACATAGGGCCCTATGGGAAAATTCATTGAAAAATCTTCTTGTCTGAAACCACTTGACATATTGGAGCAGGATTTGGCGGCATTGGTCCTTAGGAGGTCCTTTTTCAGAAATGTGTCTGATTTCATGGACTGTGAACCAAGATGGCCGCCACAGCCGAACTTAGTTTAACATAGGACCCTATGGGAAATTCACTTAAAAATCTTCTCGTCTGAAACCACTAAGCCAATTAGAATTAGACTTGGAAGCAATGGTCCTTAGATGGTCCTCTTTCAGAATTTTGTGCGATGACCCAGACTGTCAACCAAGATGGCCGCCACACCCGAGCTTAGTTTAACATAGGGCCCTATGGGAAAATTCATTGAAAAATCTTCTTGTCTGAAACCCCTTGACATATTGGAGCCAGACTTGGCGGCATTGGTCCTTAGGAGGTCCTTTCTCAGAAATGTGTCTTATTTTGTGGACTGTGAACCAAGATGGCCGCCACAGCCGAACTTAGTTTAACAAAGGACCCTATGGGAAAATCACTCAAAAATCTTCTTGTCTGAAACCACTTGACCAATTGGAACCAGACTTGGCAGCAATGGTCCTTAGATGGTCCTCTTACAGAGGTGTGTCCGATGACCCGGACTGTCAACCAAGATGGCCGCCACAACCGAACCTAGTTTAACATAGGGCCCTATAGGAAAATTCATTGAAAAATCTTCTTGTCTGAAACCACTTGACATATTGGAGCCAAACTTGGCAGCATTGGTCCTTAGGAGGTCCTTTCTCAGAAATGTGTCTGATTTCGTGGACTGTGAACCAAGATGGCTGCCACAGCTGAACTTAGTTTAACATAGGGCCCTATGGGAAAATTCATTGAAAAATCTTCTCGTCTGAAACCGCTTAGCCAGTTGGAACAAGACTTAGCAGAAATGGTCCTTAGATGGTTCTCTTTTAGAAATGTATCCGTTGACCTGGACTTAACCAAGATGACTGCCACAGCTGAAATTAGTTCAACATAGAATCCTATAGAAAATAGCCAAATTGACTGCAACACTTAAATTTTTAGGTCTGCTCAAGGTGAAAAGTTAAATCCAGGTGAGCGATACAGGTTCTTGAGAGCCTCTAGTTTCTTTTTATTTTTGGTCAGTTTGGCATTTTTTGAATTTTCTCTTCAACTTTTTGGATTATTGTTTTGGTTTTCAACATTTTAGACCTTGAGTACAACTGGTGATTCGTAAATCAACGAAATGTGAACGTCCTGTGCATCAATGTGAACGTCCTGTGCATCAATGTGAACGTCCTGTGCATCAATGTGAACGTCCTGTGCATCTAGAAATTAAATTTTGAATTTACTCTTAAAAAAGAGAATCAGAAGTGAACACAGAAATTATTTAGAATTTATGGTTAAAATCTTTCTTATGGAGACGTTTTTGATCACTAAAGTAAATAATATCATATTTCTCGTATATCTTTCTTTATAGTGTATATCAAAGAAATTTACAAACAATATAGGATCGGTATTATCTTTCCATCCAAAAGTATATTACTGTGTACTTGTTGATATGCCTTCATCAGTGCAGATAATACATCTTTCTTGCGCTATATAATTTATAATACCATTGTCCCTGGTCTCTGATAGATAACATTATATTACGTAATTTTAATGTGATTGTTCTTAGGTCTCCATTGAAAAAATCTTCCTGGAACTTAAAACAATCGTAATTCACGTTTTATGGCATCTGGTGTAATTACATCATATTACGGAAATTTACTAAACACTTTTTATATAATGTAATATTTCTGTGCTGTGAAATATTTATCGATCTCATGCACATTTTAATGATGTATGAGACAGAAATTTGAGGTAAGAGGTTGCATCGCGCCAAATAAAAATACAAACTCTAAGCCACAACTTGACGTCTTAGTGACACTTTCTTTATTTAGGTAGTGGTAAAATTATTGTCCCATTGTAAATATGCAACAATACACTGTGTCAAGTTGACGGTAATTCTACTTCCGTTACAAATTCGCTTTCTCGACATCATGCACAGGCACTTGTTTTTAAAAAAGTATATTCCCTCGTCCTCTTCCTTGCTGTAAGGAAAAGGAGGGGGACATTTTTTTGAAACAAGTGCCTGTGTCATCATGACAGTACCGAATTGAAAATGAAAAGAGGTCTCCTTACATCTATATGTAGGTATGTTACGTTAAGTAGTGGTATTTTTTCTATGCTCTCCTTATCACTTCCAAAGACTCTCACAACATTCCTTACTTTATCGTATTTCCCCATGCCTAGATCGACCTGCTCAGGCTTTCACAATTTCCCGTATTTCGGCACTGTGACGTCGTAAAGAGTTGACCCGACCCTAATATAAGCTGACCCGAATATATCACGACGTCATAATGTTTGACCCAACGTTGACCCGAATATATCAGGAAAACATCCGGTTATAGGCAGATGGCCATTGAAAAGTAAGAAATTCCATTAAGATTGCTAGTTAACAATACGATAAATTTATCATCAAGTTTTCGTCAAACAAATATTGTAAAATATAAGCCGCTCGACACAATATGAAGCTTTTTAGCTCGTTCGCTACGCTCACTCGCCGAAAAAGCTTCACATTGTGTCTCGCGGCTGATATTTTACGATATACGTTTGCAGAAAACCTGATAATATGTACATATATAGTCAAAGACGCCAAGAAAAAAATGAAGAGGATTATTCTGCATGTTATATTAAGGATGCTCGCTGGTCATGTTATTGAATTTTTGTCAGATGTTCAGAATCATCTGGTTTTATCCATTTGAAGGCCATACATTATTTTTCCCGTTAACACCAATTTTTCTTTTCATAAATCTTTTGCGTGCAGAATAATAAGCCATTTGTAAAAATCTTAGTTATGAAATCCTTGTTATTATTGAATGGTTTTTGAGAAATAAAACTTGTCAACGATAAAGCTATGTAAAATCAAGATAGAATATTTTTCCCACCAAATTTTAAATGGCTAATATCTCGCAAACAAGCATACGGACCTATATTTTTTTTTTCGCTCTTTTAGTTACTTTAGTAATCCACTATCAATATTTACCAGTGTTATGAAAAGCTTATTATTTTGAAACTGAGCAGCGAACATCCTTAATCAGGTATATTTTCTAAAAGAAAGTATTGATATGTCTTACTAGTATATAAAAAAATTTAAATTTGAACTAGTTTGAAAATCTTCGACTTGAAGCAGTCTTTAAGGACACGTGTATTCCTTATTCTAAAATAATCTGATCTCTGAAAACATAGATCTTCAACCTAATATATAATATCAACTTAATCCGTACCACTTCCTGTAACGGATAATCATAACAGTATGTACTTGAAAATATTTCTTCCAGAATATTTCAAACATATAGATTTTGAAAGTATCAATGTTTCGTTTAGATCTTGTCAAAATCCTTGTTCCGTCATTGGGTCACGAAATTAAATCGCCAAATGTTGTATGGAAAATGACATGAATGCTTATCAGTATGTATATCTATATATTGACTCCTAAATTACACTTCGTACTGCACAACAGTTCTACATTATAGATATGGTTCTAATTTTTCTAAATCTTCTTTGCTTTGTTTACACATTAGCTGATGACGATCGAAGAGTAAAAAAACTTTTGTTGAACGACCCAGATGTTATTCAACATCGACTGGACCTTATTGATTCCAAATACCAGAATTTGGAAACACAGCTCAATCAAGAAAGGCAGAATGTTTTAAAGTTTAAAGCCGAACTCGAGAGAGAGAAACAAACTTCACAAGGTTGGTGTGGCAAATGTACAGCATTACAATGTACACGTGTTACTTTTTATATCTCCTCCACTGTATTTTTAACTCCGCATTGTCCGTCTGGTATGTCAGTCTATCACATTTTCTTGTGATATCAACTCTTCCTTGACTTGTGGGTTTAGGGATTTAATTTCTATATAGAATGGTTGAATATTACATGTACCTTCAGATGCGCAATAGAGTTTCAGATTTTTTTTTTTTTTTTTTTTTTTTTTATTTATTTTTGGTCCACAGGAGGTCGAACTTTAAAAATTGTGAATTTACACTTGCGACATAAGCTCCTCTTTTCAATTTATGCATATTACAATTAAAGGAGTAAGACCACTTTTCCGTGTATTTGTTTCACTCGCAGCCGTTCATTTGACAAATATGTATTAAAAATGTCTTCAGAAGCTACATTCAGATATGTACAAAAAATTAAGTAACCTAATTATTTGCAAATCTTAGAGAACACATGCATACTATGCTATGCCCCGAGAGATTTTGAAAGATATTAGGCGACTTTTTGAAATTAATAGAGAGTTAAACACTTCTTTGAAAATTAATTTGTTTTCCCCAAAAACAATTACACTTATGCTTAAAACATGTTTTGCTTTATCCTACACATATAATATATGCTTCGAGATTTTACATTTTTCTGCTTTAAAAATTACAGCTGGAAAAACTACGTATGTACGATGGGGAAAAAATTCTTGCAATGACAATGCAACACTTGTTTATTCGGGTAAGTATAGTATTGTGCGTGTATATTAATTCATGGCCTTTTCATATTGGCTTTGTTATCAGCTCTCGACTGATAACGTCCCTCGTGGCCGATATCAAGGTATCGGGCTGATAACAAATATGAAAAGGCCATGTATTATTCTATAATTATCATTGCATAAGGTGAAATTCATGAAAGACCCCTTCCTAAATTATTAAAATCTATAATTTTCACTTAGCGAAGTATCTTGGTAAAAATCAGATATACCCGTATCGCATTCAACGATCGTTCTTAACGGTATATCTTAAACTTACCCATTTCTATCTTAAAAGATATTATGACCATATCGAAATATATATCTTTGGCTTAGGCATTAGACGAATATTTCAAAAAATCACCCAAGAACAGAACAAAATCCAGAATAAATTTTCTCTATGCCTTTGTACGTTGGTCATTAGGATTTGATTGCCAGTAAAACATTTCTCACAAATCATAGGTTTCTTTTCTGATTGTACCTCACCTGATTTTCCCGTTTTTCTTCACTTGGTTGCTATTCTTTTTTATATACAACTTCGTTTTGGATCGATCTAGACTTGATTAAATTTTCCGTTTCAACTTGTGCTATACATTACTTTTTCTTATATATAAAATAAAAATGACAAAATCGCATCTCAGAAGGAATTTACTAGAAATAGACATTTAGAATTTGTTAGTTTGCGTAGCATTCATACATGTACCTGACATTTTTAAATCAATTTTTAAGGTACCCTTGCATACCATGAAAGAATAAATAAATAAATATAACGCATAATTTTGTAAAACAATCATGCTGTTTCAAAATGAAAAATGAGTCAGTATAAATTTATTTGGCATAAATTTCCACTAGCAGAATACAAATAGAAGACACCCAATATATACCACAGAATTCCTGGTTCAGTCCTGGTGTTATATAACCATTATCGTTCTTAGTCCCACCATCTACGACGTTGACAGCTTCATCAACACAGATATATGTTGAAGTGTGTTTATGTGAAATCCAATTTGCAGATAAATAGCCATGGTATTCTTGGTTCCAGCATTCAATTTGATGCTATTAAGTGAATTTGGTATTATCACATATTTTGATCTGATAAGTGCTTTTTTGCATAGCTGATATGACCAATTGGACCTCATATATTAAGCCCCGAAGTCTAATATGTGGCTTCATATATGAATTTCCAATACAATTCTCTTAGAAATCCGTATCAGCTCCCACATATCAGACCTGAGAACTGATATGGATTTATAAAGGAATTCTTTTGGAAATCCTATCGGAATGAGGGCTGATACGGATTTATAAAGGAATTCTATTAGAAATACGTATCAGCCCTCACGTGCTCACGCAATGCGTCCCACTTCCGGTCGTCTGCAACGTCAACAAACAAAATGGGAGACTTGTTAAAAATTTGTGTTCCTTATGAATTTTTCATATAGTTTGGCATAATCTGAAAAATTTCACATAGCTGCTAAAAGTTTTATTTCTCTGCCATTCTCCATATTATTTATGTAGTTTAGATTTTAAATTCAAAACATGTGATAAATAGATTACGTGACCGTTTTTCGATATCGGCCCTTGTATCATCCCTCGACCAGTATCGTACCTCATGCAAATCCGTCGGTCCGATATTGGAGTGTCGGGATGTGGAAAATGACATGTAATAATCTATAATTATCTCAAGATAATGCAGGAATACAATATCTTAGGTAGAAGGTAAAGATTTCATTTCTGAAAGATTAATTATAAAACAGTTTTGACATGACGTTTTACCAATGGCAGCAAATTGTAGATTGGGGTATACACTCGAGACCATGCTGAGAAAATCATGATTTTAATACGCATGGATGGGTGTATGTTAAATAAATTATTAATGAAACTCTTCTATGAACTATTCCCTATCTTTTGAACCTAATTCGCTGATATATTGATCTTTATTCTTAATTTTCAGCAACTTAAACTTCAATATTGAATATTATTTTTTTTTAATGGGAGGACATAATTAGAAACGTACCAAATAAAAAATTCTATTTTATACTGGTACCTTAATGCTGGTTTTGAATTTACCTGTATATTTCCTTGTTGTCTTCATTTGAAGAACTTCCTGCAATTCGTCTGATCATTCTTGTACCCGAATGCTAACAGGCGAGTTGCTGGCGAACTAATTGGAAATTTGAATGTAGCAAAATTGTATAACAACAGAATTTATGAAAAGAAATAGAAATATATATTAATGTTATTTCACCCTGACATTTTATTGGCCATATCTTTTTTCTGTATTTCCAGCAACAAAAATATCTGCTGTTACTACAGATATACTAATAAACTATTTATCATTTATTCGATTAATAGCCAAAATGCTATAATACGTAGAGAATCTTAATTTCTAGCATTAGATTATCGTCTTTTGTTAGTCTAGATCCGGGGTCGAGACAGATAACATGAAAGGTCAACAATGTCATACCAATCAATCAAAGCAACCCAACTGACAGAACCGCGGACAAAAAATAACATAAAAGAGTACAAAACACAAATATGAACACACCAGAGAGTCAGGATAGTCTGACTTGGTACAGACACTGAACAGTGACCCTTCAAATTTCGAGCCTTTGCGAGTCTAGAAATATTAATAATCAACTGATCGCTAAGTAATATTCTGTTTTTCGAATTCTTTCAAGAGTTTTAAATTAGCCATCATAATATATAAATCTGTATTGACCTCTCACTTCTTTCACATTACGCAGCGTATGAATACGTCAAATTTGGAAACCAAATGGTTGGTGAACCCTTGCTTATCATCGTGAAAAACCAAAGAGCCTTTCATTTTTATACCTGCAGTAGTTCTCTGTTAGAGACACGTTTGTTTTAGATAGAATATGCAGACGTAATTTGTGTACAGTGCTACGTAATCGTCATAAGGTATAGGGAAAATTGAAGGGAAATTTCA
Organism: Mytilisepta virgata; assembly: GCA_028015205.1. NCBI lineage: Eukaryota > Metazoa > Mollusca > Bivalvia > Mytilida > Mytilidae > Mytilisepta > Mytilisepta virgata. The sequence continues at coordinate 46,353,202 of CM051514.1, read as the reverse complement.
TAGAACAGTCAGCGAAAGAGAACATGAAAAGTAAAACATGAATTATCAAATATTTCTCCAACCGACCGGAAACACTTAAATAATTAGAGTACAGTTGTGTAATTGTAACGATTGTATTCAAAAACTTTCTTTTTATTGTACAATAGGTCAAATCGGAGGCACTTATTATTCAACAACTGGAGGCGCTTCAAACCCACTTTGTATGGTACATGAAGTACTTTGGGGAAACCCTAATACACATAAACACGAGGTTGGAGCTGAAATCCATGGAGCTGAATACCAAAATTAGTTTTGGGGTCCTGGAACTGTAAACCAAGACGTCACATGTGCAGTGTGTAAACCAAAATCTCATTCAGCTATACTAATGATCCCCGACCGGAACCGTTGCCTTTCTGGCTGGAACCAAGAATACCATGGCTATTTATCTGCAAATTCGATTTCACATAAACACACTTCAACATATATCTGTGTTGATGAAGCTGTCGACGTCGTAGATGGTGGGACTAAGAACGATAATGGTTATACATTATACGGCGTATTTGCTCGTTGTGGTAGTCTTAAATGTCCGCCATACATTGAAGGAAAACCTGTTACATGTGTTGTTTGTTCTCAATAAACAAATTTTTGATGACATATCATTTGCCTCGACTGTTGTAAAATATAAAATAACAAAAATACCGAACTCCAAGGGAAATTCAAAACGGAAAGTCCTTTATAAAATGGAAAAATCAAAAGCTCAAACATATCTCACGAATGGAAAACAACTATCATATTTCTGACTTGGTACAGGCATTTCCTTATTTAGAAAATTGTGGATTAAACCTGGTTTTATAGCTAGCTAAACCTCTCACTTGTATGACAGTCGTATAGAATTCCAATATTCCCTTTCTCAGAAAAATGTAATTCATAATTACTTGCTAACATCTACAATTCCCCAAAAATGTTACATTTTTTATAATTCTTCCTATTAAATTGTGTATTTGTCAAAGTACAAGGTACCCCATTTATACAGTGTATTGATAATGTACATTTCGGGTTTTCTTTCCAATATCTACATGCTAAAATTTCAAGACGACAAATGCAATTTACGACATCTCTTTATTGGAATGGTATACTGCCTATAAAAGTGGAACAATTAAAAGTTATGACTGACATACGTAATATGGTTTGTATTGGCACAATTTGACTTCGTGTGAATTTAAATGCACATAAAAGATTAAACAATAAACGGTCCCTGACATTTTGATATAAAGATTTTCCTCAAACCGTTGAAAAAAAAACAATCCAAAGATACTTATATTAGATATAGTAAATTTATACTATGCTGTATACGACGCATTTCGAGTTACCTCTCATCAGCATTAAAACCGAAACATTTGGAAGACCAAAAACCAAACTTATTTTAAACAAGAAGTACTCATAACCAAAAATACCGAAATAGGAAGCCAGATTTCAGCTAAGGAGATTTACCATGTGCAATACAAGGAATGAACCCTCAGTGTTTCTATTATTTTTGATTGTTGCTAAATACTGGTAATTTCTGTAACAAATCAATGAACAATCATGTCAGACAAGTCTGACGACTGGGTTGGCTAATACCCTCGGGGACCTAGGGTCCACCATGCAGAGGCATCGTCCCAGGAGTTTCAAAATAAAGATCCAAAGATACTAATATTAGATATAGTAAATTTATACTATGCTGTATACGACGCATTTCGAGGAATTACCTCTCATCAGCAGCATGAAACTTTTTTTGAACTTATATTATTTATCTTAGTTGAAGATGAGTTGATCAAATTCTCAAATTTAAAATGCTTAATGAAACCAAGGCCTGGTATTATAATAAAGCATAAAGAGACTCCAAGGACATCTTGAAAGAAACCAAAGTTCATCAAACAGGATAACAACTCAACAAATAAAAAACAAAAACACAAAAACTACGTACATTGTAGAAAAAGATACCATAACAAACGTCTAGTGTTTATTATGAACCATCTCTTTTTCAGTTAACAAAATATTTCAGTTTTGGTTTTGTCAAGATAAACTTATTTTGATATAAGCATGATATTACATGTAAAAATTGGGATATCATTTCTGCGTAAGAAGCACGTATCTGAATTATCCTTCATGTACGCCTTTGAACCCCCTCTATCTAAATATATATGAAAAAATTGTTAGAATTAAAATCATCCGGGCCAAGATAGGTTACCCATAATCTAGTTATCTTTAACCTTTGGTATACAGATGACTTCACGATGCAGATATTTAAATCACTGAGTGAATTATAGATTATTTAAAACAACTGATCCAAGGAAAGGTCGACAATGACGCACCAATCAACAAAAAAACATCCACCCTCTCAGAAAAATGTCATGAAGTGAATGAAATACAAACACAACAGAATGTCAGGACAGCCTGACTTGGTACAAACAATAAAAAGTGGTGGAGTTGAACCGTGTTTGTTATTCCTTTGTGTATTCTGATTCTAAGGTGGATTTAAAGATACAGTTATTATGAATGTGATATCAGAAACCAATAGGATAACAGGGTCAAAATTTGCTTGGATGCTCATAGCTACTGATCGGACTATCGAAAAGTAAAGTCAAGAAATATCAAAGGGATATTCGAAGGATGGATGGGTGGAGGAATTATTGTTTAACGTCCAGTGACAACCAGGTGCATATCAGGACGAGAACATGTTGATATGATAATGAATATGATCCCTGCTTTATAATAGATTGACACGCTAAGTCGGATTTTTAATGTGCTAGCTCGCAAGGTAACTGTCCGCAGGAAGACATATCATCTCACTCGGACACATTATACTGACTCCGAACCGACGAGTCTTTGCTCTTACTCCTAGATGCCGCGTGCTTGGCGGAGAAGCAGCAAATACCAATTTTAATGTCTTTGGTTTGACCCGGCCGGGGGTCGAACCCGCGACCTTCCGCACTCGGGGCGAGCACGCTATCACGAGACCACCGAGGCGGTTGATATTCGAAGGAGGGGAAAATCGAAAACAACTGACAAACGCCGGAGAAAAACGAAGACAAGACCAAAACAATACAAATACTACACTTAAAAACTAAAAACATGTGAACAACGTGGACCCCACCAAAAGACCAAGGTGCTCCGGAAGAGTAAGCAGTCAAATCCGGTATGAGGAAAGGACAACATCAATGGAACAACACAAAGAAACATCAATCTTTTATAGAATTTAATGTTATATCTTCTTGAAGTTTAATTGAACTTTTTAAGAGACCCCCTCCCCCCAACAAATTCAAATCATCGGATGACGGTAATGTACGATAGTGTTTGAATTGGTTATTGACGTCGAATTTGAATTTGCTGACTAAGTTTAAAGATGTGAAATGTTTCAGGGAACTAGGGATATCTGTATTCTGTAAGAAACATGTAAGATGATAAAATTTTTATTTTGCCTTGGTGATATGTACATTTCATACGGTGATATCCGAAGCATGTCAGCGTCTAGAAAGGGAACATCGGAAATGGTATCCTTAAAATATTTACCTTTTATCACAAATTTTAGTGGATACTATGTATTGACTATATAGATTTTTTTATTTTGTTTAATTTATTGAAAAATCAATAAACAAGACAGAATGGACAACAGGGAATGTAAACAATGACATACCAATCAATCAACAGACAGGATCCGGGTGAAAAAAAACATAAATGAGCACACAGCAGATAGTCTGATTTGGTTCACTGAACAATTTTGGTGTTAGACACGTTTTAAGGGTACCCAAACCTTCAGCGTATCTATCCTGACACTCTGGTGTATAAAACATACTGTAAAAGCCAATACAGTATGATTACCAACAAGGTGTCCACTTGCTAGAACGGAAAAATTTGGTTGGTCAGTACATAATTTATATAGCAGGGTCAGAATGTACTCGTTTTAAATGTAAAACTAGCTACGGTTCTCAGAGCTGCAGGTCGGATTTTACTACACTTGAGTGAGAAAGGTTTGTTTTTGGATTATATGTTCACGTTTGCAATAAGGTATCACAGTGTTATCCTAGTCGATTATATTAACACAGACTGTGACAAATTAAGTAATGAAGCATTAAAAAATTTATTTCAGAACTCCAAATTTTTTTTTAAATTCTGAGATATCACAAAACGGTAAAATTAAAATTTAAACGTTAGTGAACACTGTACATCAACATTACTGTGATAATATTAATAACGTTTCATTCAAATACCAGAAATAAACAATGCGTGACCGAACTACGCAGCGCACGAGTTTTTTACAGCTGTAAATAGTTCGGTCACAAAGTGTTTATTTCTGGTATTTGAATTCAGCGATTAGTTGTGCTTTCTATTACATTGTACAGAATCTATAATTTTAGCAGAAATAAATTGAAATAAAACAGACTATTTCTTTTGATATATATCCGCGACAATTGTGACGTCACTTCCTAGAGTGAAAGAACGACTGTTCTTTTCACATGTGATTTACCAGATTTTCTTTCACTCGGATACCACGGTAAAGTACCGGTTACAATGTAATAAAAGTATATATGCTTCGGGTTTCATTAACAGGGCTGGAAATGCTTACACTAACTTATCACCCGGTGGTGCTTTCGATATTTTTTCAGGAATTCATACAGGGTTAATGATATTTTTTCTGTTCTTATTTTCACTATGTATTTTTTGTTTTACTTTCATTCTTGTTTTCGTCTTTGTTGTACATCTTTAAAGCGTTCGGTCTCTGTTTTGTTGATCTTACATGTACTAAAAAACGCAGGCATTCAAGATCACATCCTTGGCCACCCTTTCAACCCCCACACACTCCTGAAAATTCAACGATTGCTCTCGTCGATTTGAAAATTTGGAAAGAGACCATGCAACATTTAAATTGTTGATTGTAGTGTATAGTTACTCAGTCCCGTTTTTAATGTAGAATGTAAACCACATAAAATAAGGCGTTGGAGTTGATAATTTTGAATCTATGAAATAACTACATTAAAGTTAACAAACTATAAGGCCATTAAAAGTTTTCCAATTAAACACCTAAACCGTTCAGGTGTTAAATTAGTTTAGTTTAGTTGGGGTTTAACGCCGTTTTCAGCACATTTACCCATTTCGCGGCGGCCAGTTTTTATTGGTGGAGGTACCCGGAGAGAACCACCGACCTTCGGTAGGAAAATTGGCAATCCTTGTCAATTAAGATCGGAGTCGAACACACCCCGCCACAGGTGAGATTCGAAAACACAACCCCAGCGTTGACAGGCTAGTGATCATTAGTAGTCATGACGAACTACCTAAACCACTCGACCACCGAGGCCCCTCATGTGTTTAAAAGGCAAAGACAAATATCATTCTCGATCTCTATGACCTCTTTTTCTTAAGGATTGAGGGTGAAATGTTTTCTGATGAGTGGATTTTACGATACATGAGATTTTTTAAACATTCCAATGATTTCTCGGAGTGTGTAACAAAAAATTTGTTCCGGTGTGACATTTGTTCCGCCAGAACTTATTTCATAGAAAATATGTTCCACCAGAACTTATATCACAGAAAATAAGTTCCAGCCCTGTAAAATTTGTTCCGGAACTATTTTTTTAACCAAATGTGAAATAAGTTCCGGAACAAATATCACAGCTCCATGAATTTCGTTCCGATATAAATTGTTTAAAAAAAAGTCAAATAAATTCCGGTTATAAAAGTTAAAAATTTTTGAAATATCAAATTAAGTCAGCATATCTGTTGTAAGTAGATAATATGATTAAAAAACAAATGCACAATTAGGATTAACAACGGTGATAATAATTTAAACACCGTGACTATTTAATTTTTCTACAAATTCTGATACAAAGTAACAAATATGTTTAATCGTAATATTCATATATAAAATATTGGCGTTTAGTTGACATTTTGGCTCGTTTGGATTTGCGCAGGACAGGAGTTGAGGTATCAAGATGGCCTGATTCTAGAACATCTATCCTGTCATGATCAACAGATGTATTAGACAAAGTTGACATATTAAAGTATGTGTTCAAAGATTCCTCTGATGACATGTCATCGGTTAACATGAAATTGGCCTGGCCTGCTGGAACATCAACATCTGAATCTGAATGGTATACACATGACACATGATGGACATGTGCTTCAGTGACAACTGATTTGTTCATTGCACTGACAATAGCTACGTTTTCATTTGTACTCGCAGTTGACAATTTATCATCTTCCATTAGATTATCATCATCATCATCATCCTTATTGTTGTTGTTAGCATCAGGTTGATACCAAGTTTTCAAATTCTTCTGATTGTGAGGTCCAATATCTTTTTTTTTTTTTTTATCTTTTTCTGCATCATTTGTTTCATTTGGATATTTTTTTTCAAGAATGTAATTAAATATTTTTCTATACTCCAAAGGATCAATATTGGATGTTTACACTTTTTATTAGTATATATTATCAATCTAGTGCTTGTTTTATAATGTACTTGAATGATAACTTTAAACACACTAATGACAATGCTCATTATTAAAGATAAGTTGTATAACAATGGAACATATTTCACAGACTAGGTACTTATTTCACCAGGTAAGGAACAAATTTCATAGAATAGGAACTTATTTCACAATGTAAGGAACAAATTTCATAAACCCAGAACTTATTTCACCAGGTAAAGTGTGGAACTTATTTTATAGAGATGGAACAAATTAAATAGAAATTTTCTGTGAAAAAAGTTCTCCCGGAATATATTTCATGTGATATTTGTTCCACTGGAACTTTTATCACAGGAACAAATTTTGGCTCACAAGTGCACCACACATTAATATAACGTCAAAGACAATTAAATATATTTGTCTCGTGACAGGTATTTTAAATGAATTCGTTTGGACATCAACAAATTTATATGTCTTTAACTAGGTTATTACTGTCCCTAAACTTGGACATCCATTTCCGTCCCTAGATTGCGTACTGGCGTTGTTTACTAAAATAATTTAGTTTCGGCATCTACGTCTTGAACGTGCTAAGGTTGTTACTCTCCATTAACTCGGACAGCCGTTTTCGTCCTAGCGTTGTTTACTAAGATAATTTTACATATTGTTTTGTTCGTTCTACAAAAAGATTCGATTAAAACTGATAACCGCCATTTCATTCAAAAACAAAGGAGTAAATTAGTAATGAAGAACAACACATAATCATTCTATGGGTCAGTTAACGGTCAGAAAAATCCAAAACAATGTATCCAGTTTCCGATACTGTCAAATTCTCTACTCGGAATCCTGACATGCCCGTTCCACTTGCGATTCAATTTCCGGTACGTCCAATCAAAATTGTACATAATACGAGAAATGACCTATAACATGACAAAAACAGCTAAAAGGACGATACTATATAAACACTTCCTCAATCAGAGTGTCATTTATAGGCTACAATATAATTAAACTTATCTGTCCAGATTTTACTGGCGTCAGGTCTTTTTGTCTAACCTTAAAATTAAAACTTGCTGAACTTCCAGTTTTGTAAACAAACTACAGTAAATGAAATTTGAAACATTACATTTAAATCCATTATTGATACATTGTAATTATCGGCATCAGAGAGCTCCGTAGAGTACATAAATCAAATTATCTAAGCATTCTTAAACTTGGAAAATGTATTTATTTGAACCCTAACCCGTGATCTTGGTTTTACTGCAGAATTTTTGTAAAATTATGTTGATACATTTATACCGAGATGCGCATTGTCTGAAAAATGGAAGTGCACCTATCTCTTATTCCCTTATTTGGGGATATGTTATTCCACATTTCTTACAGAAATCTTATGCATCGCTATTTATGTTTTCTGCCTATTTTTTTATAATTAGTTGGCGCTGTTGGGCTTTAATTTTTCTTATTAAAGGAGACAAATTTTGCACAGAATTTGATGAATTGGGTGTATCACATACATAAAATCTGCTTTCAGAATAATGTTTTCATAGAAATATTGCTAACAATATATGAAACTCCCATCAGACAGAAACAGTAACAGTCAGTGGACCCGGAAGATATAAATCCATTCTGTAATGCAAGAATTTTCGTTTGAAAGATACGACGAGATGTTTTAAAGTTAAAGCACTTTAATTATACATGTACATGTTTATTTTTAAAGTGATGCATGACGAAATCCTCTAATTATTTTGATTTACTTTCAGTAGTTCGATATAGAGGTTGGCGTTGCTGACGCATGTTTCCATAATTACAGGGTAAAAATTAAGACTATGGCGATAAAAATTAACTACAGCGTATGTATATTTATATAGATATCAGCTAATCAGTAGAACACCGATATCTATAATACTAAATTTACGAATTAGCCGAATAGGCGGCAAAATGCGTGGTTTACAATAAACGATGTATGGTTCAGATTATTAAGGTTATTATCGGATTTGACAATCTGCATTTATAAATTTAAACTGCAGTTTTATTTATGTGCAAATGGAATTTTTATGCACTTTTCCGGTATGAATTCTCCCAACATATCCTTTAGAAGGTTCTCGAATGCATCATTTTAACACATTGATTTAAATAAATAAGTATGCACATATTTTGAATGTCTTTCTGTTTGAAATTACGGAAAAAGAATAAAACAAATTAAAAACATTCTCCTTCGAGTGGGATGTTTCCGCTTCACTGTAAAGGTTATGAACTTTGAAGATTATGAAGAAGTAAGGTAAAGTTAAGAGGAATTCCTAACTGTTTTTTGGATTGCTCGGATGTTTACCTTGCACAAAGTGATAAAACCAACCATTATCTATTTTTACATTATTTGTCATATGACCTGTCTAAATATATCTCTACCATACAATTCTCTGTAAGCCCTAGATAAAAATATTTTTAACAAATCTTCATCTTTATCATTAACGGCGAAATTTATCTCGGACATCTTTGATAAATATAAACGTGGACAGCACACGCAACAACACACTAAAAATGCTTTTATCGTCTGATTATTGGATATATTTGTGAATTAAGCCTCACTTGCCCTGCCCATGATGGCAATGGAACAATTGGAACAATTATTTTCCAAAAATTTGCTCTACCAAACTCACGGCATCTTTTGAAAAATTCATCCGCCACTAAGGAAATGTTTACTTTCATATTTATTCTGAAGGAAAAAGGTAATGCACTATGAAATGTGTATTAAATGAACTTTTCATCAAGTTCCAGTTCAGAATTAATTTTAACAATAAAAATATTGATAATTTTTGTGGTTGTGTTTTCGTCATAGATTTTGACTTTGATGGAACCTTAAGGTCTATTTTGGTTATTCTACATGGCATACAGTCTACTTCATCAGTGGATACATCTTTGGTAGTAACGAACAGCCGCATATGACAATTGGGTCACGTTGACCTACATTTCACGCTTCATTGACTTTGGTTAAAGTTTGCATTAACATCCATTTCTGGAATACTACATCATATATAGACATGAAACTATCAGTTGATACCACCTACTTGACAAGAAAGTTTATAGGAAGCCAACCACAACATCCATATTGAGTTCCTGTTCCATGAATAAGATGGCCGCAACAACTTTTTATAGTCAATATGGCCACCATAAAAAAAATGGTTATTTTCCCGCGCCCGTTCAATGTCTAGTATATTATAATTATTAAAGGTTATAACGAACAAAAACTGAGCTAATTGTATTTATTCACTAGCATCGATGAACTATGGACTTTCTTGAAGTTTTAATTTAATTTCAATGTGAAAATATTTTTAAAAAATGCTAAATTTTTTTAATTTTAGTATTTTATCTAAAAATTTGGGAAACTTTCTACGCAGTGTTGTCACATTGCCATAGATTTTCCATGTCGATACGATATACTTGATTGTCGGATTTACATATATGTCAATCACATTGCAGAATTTCCATTAACCATACAGCAAACGTTATTAATTATAATGAATACATGTTTTATGTTTGACATTAACGAGGTTTGTATCAATATAAAACCACTAATTGATAAAAAAAAATATTCAAAATGCCAATTTGGAGGTACATGTGTGCACATTTCTATATTTTCTAGTATAATCCAAGAACAATTTGTTAATATAGAACTTAGCTGTTTTCAGGTTATCCAATCAGTTGGGAAAAATTTGATCATCGACGTGTTATTTGCTGTTCTCGATTTTCTCGATGATTTTCGATGATTGACGTAGAAACGTAAACTATCTACCTGAAGTATCCTGTGTAAAATATATCTCTTAACAAGAAATCACAGTACGGACAAAAAATCAGGCTTCTTGAAGGATCAACAGGGCGAATCAAGGAGTTCACAAACAAATTGGTTTCAGGATGTGACGTATTGTCATTGCGTAATACGGAAGAAGTGAGAGGGTCAACAACGTCCGGGTTCATGACGAATCTATACTACTAAAATTAAGGGCTCGATTTCTTTGGGTCGTCATCACGTATCAACTGCAAAAGACACAATTCAAATCAGAATTTGATTGATTGAGGATGAATGTGTTGTCTGAAAATTTCACACGTTTTGGTCGATACTTTTCCTTAAATGTTGTTATCGATAACTTAACTCGATCCGAAACAATTCGACATGTTTCCATGTTTCAACATTCGTCTTCACTTCCGGTCTAATTCGTTCAGCTGTACAGTGACAAGAGGTAACCGACAAAAGAACCATATACCGCAGATGATACTTTTAGTAAACTATAGGGAATAGACATGTCATAGTAACAGCTAAGTAGAGCGAATCCGCTTGGAAAAGCAATATGTTTTTCACCCATCGCTTAAAAGAAAAATATCACACCATCCGATAATGGTAAGAGGTAAGAAAAGACATCCCATCTTCTGATACCCGTGCTTACACGGATTGTTGACTAGTTATATATATAATTACAGCTAATTCAAATTTTTTGAAAGAGTTAAAGAAACATAATCTTACTTCTTGAGCAGTTGATTATCCAAAACGGGCTCAAAATTTTAAAGTTCAATTGTCACGACTGTAGAAATACAGTAATCAACTGCTCGGAAAGTAATATTCTATATATACTCAAAATTGTTAAAGAATCAAGATATCTTAATCTAAAATGTATCCATTTTCTGTCAAAGACGGTTTTTGGTTCTACCCATATTTGTGATTTGGCAACAGTCTTTTAGTGTTTTGTTTCTCATTTTCCAAATTTTTCTGCTGGTGTTGAAATTTGAACAAACACTTCATCAAAGTTTGTATCAAAAGTGTTTATATTCACATAAGAACATGTGAAATTCATTTCGAGTCTAAAAAACAATACCGTGCAGAGTTATCTTATTCACATTATATTTTCGCGTATAAATTTACTGCTGTACATCTGTTTTTATCTAATATCACGCATGCTTTTAACAAAAGTAGAACCTATAAACAGTTTTTATAACCCTTGGTTTATTAACACTGTATTATTGTAATTGGTGCTAATCAAAAACCAAAATCTAAACCATACACGCAATACATTCGGGATATTATTTGTGTAAGAGTTTTTCCTTTAATTACCATTTTGCATTATAACGAATGGGACATAAAACGAATCAAAACAAAGTAATTTCAAAACACGTCAGTTTCAATTAAATCACTGTAATAAGTAGGGAACTGAAATAAACAGAAAATAAAATATTACCAAACAGCTTTCATTATTGGACACTGCTTGGATAAAGACAGACCAAATATACTTATTCTTATACAATTACAAATATATTTATTCAATATGATACAATTTCTATGAAAATACTAGTATATTCGTACTTAAACAAACCATACCCCGTCAGATATAGAAGCTGTGAAAAGCTTCTGGACCATTGGTTGTTCGACTTTCCCGTCAGATCTAGAAGCTGAGAAAAGCTTCTGGACCGTTGGTTGTTCGACTTTCCCGTCAGATATAGAAGCTGAGAAAAGCTTCTGGACCATTGGTTGTTCCACTTTCCCGTCAGATATAGAAGCGGTGAAAAGCTTCTGGACCATTGGTTGTTCCACTTTTCTCTTCAGACGGATGGTATCTTGATCGACTGCAATTGTAATTTTCCAGCAAGTAATTTGAAACACTAGAGCGCTGATCGTCTGGCATGACTGCCAAGAATTCAATGGCGAAATAGTCGTCTACATCAGAGACATGCCGATGATATTAATATGGGATCAAAAGCACAAACTGTAGTACTGCACTATGTTTATACTGGAATGACACCCAAAGCAGATGCTTGGCATTTATTATATACTATTTTTGAAATTCATTTCTATGTTTTTATTATTGTTGAAAATGCAATATGATGGAGATCGCAATTATTAAACTTCGCATTCTGGGCAGCATGGCGGGTGTACTGAAGGAAGCAGAGATTGCTTACTCTTCCGTAGTACATGAGTCTACCCCTGGTTTAATGGTGGGGTCCATTTTTCATATTTTTAAAATTTTTAAGTGTAGTGTTTGCATTGTATTGTTCTTGTATTCGTTGTTCTCCGGAGTTTGTCAGTTATTTTCGATTTTCACCTCCTTCGAATATCCCTTTGGTATTTCTTGTAGTTACATTCTGGTTTAAAAGTCCATCAGTCGCATTAATTATTCTCGCAATATTTTCTGCTTTGTCGGAAACCCACGACCAGTCACGCTTAAATATAAACTTTTTATATTACATTAGAAAAACCATTAATTTGGAAAAAATGCCAGATTTAAGAATACATATCCTTATTTCGGTGTAACAAATAAAAATTTGATATTTTTTCTGCAGAACAATTTGGACTCCTTCGTCTCTAATTAATATGAACCTTGAAAACGTAATAAAAAAACATGAAGTTAATTATAGATACAAAACAAAAAATATGATAATTAGATGATCATTAGGACAGTAATGTGAAGATAAATACCTGTAATTTCCTCTTTATTCCGTGGTCCCAGTATTCAGTAATTGTTGTAAACAATATTTTATCTTTGATGAGTTGGCATCTATTTCAGTTCGGGGATCATTATATTATCATATCATACTAAAATAAAAAATGACATTTATTATCTTAGAAACTGATGTCTTTTTGATAACGGAGTCTAAATGAAAATGAATGCATAATTGTATGTTTATTTTTTAGCTACAGTTAGTTTGTCTTTAGGTATTTATTCTTGTTTTGATAAGAAAAGTTGGTGAAGGGAAAATAATGTAGAGGGAAAAAACTTTACCCGAGGGAGATATTAGATTTAATATTAAACAATATCTTTACTTTATTAAGGTTTATTTACAATTGATTTAGTATTATTTCAAACAAGTAGATTGTGGATCTATACAAACATGTTCCCAGGTGTGTTAATATATTTTGCCAGTCTATCTTGGTTGACAGGCGACGATATATCAGACAATATTCAGAGCCAGAACAACTGTAAAACCATTGCTATCGATTTAGGTTTACACAATCGGATTGTTTTTACAACTTATCATTACATTTGAAATACAATTTTGTTGATATTTCCAATTTTAAGGCCAACTTAATCCGACGAGGCACTGAACCCTTGAACTACAGAAGACCTGTGTTTAACACAGAGATAACGGCGTGAAACCGTTTACAGGGACAAAATAATTATCTCCGTAATTAAATGCTATATTAAAATTCATTAGGGATACAATATAATCATTTAATGTTAATTTAATGTAATAATAATCCTACGTCCAAAACACTCTGTATTGGTCAAACCTGTTTATTAATTATACTTATTCGCGCTAGTCTTATCTAAACTAACCAATTGTTAATCATTTTATTTAAGATATCAATAATGGGGTCGGTTAGGGGTCATCGACTGGAAAAACACAGAGCAAAGAGAGGCAAGTGTGGTGCTTTGTTTAAAACAACAAGGAGATCCCCACTTTCTTGTTTTGTCTGTGCTTTGTTTAAGAATTGCATATGATCCCCAATTTCTTGTTGCCTTGTTTTCTTATGTTTAATTTGCATCTTAGTGAAACAAAAATCTCGTTAAAAAATTCACTCGACCCTTTTTGTAGCAACGTCAGTAAACGCCAACTGGGGCTGTTTTTGGGGAAGTTATTTGAAAACTGGATTCCGCTTCTTTACAACCTTTTCCAGCCTATTTTGGGACCAGTATACTGTCTGTGGTTTCCGCCCAGTGGCGCCCCTGGTGTTAACTGACATTGCTATTTTTTGTTGTTGATTTGTTGTTGTTTGTTTTTGGCTCTACCACATTGTTTCCGCTTTGAAGATTGCTGAGGAAGCTTTTTTTTAAATAACTAGCGGGTGCAACAAACTTGACACCACATAAAGAGTAATACTTTGTACAAGCACTAAGTGAATGCTCTGCTAGTTTTCCCCCAGAGTATCACCAGCTTAGCAATTATTGTTTTTTTATATATTTTTGTGAAACTGATGCTTCAGTGGATATCTTCGAAAGACGTTTAACGTTTTTTTTAAATGTCCTGCATACAAAGAAACACATCTTTTTGATTCTGTGTTTGGAAAAAGGTCCATTTAGCACCCCCATAAGTACATCTATATGCTTATTCTGTCAAAGTTATACACAGCTGGGGGTGCCATATGGAACTATTTCCACGTTTTTATATTTAGTTTTGCTTATTGTTTCGGTATATAATTGATACAACAAAAGCTTTCGAAATACTCGTCCCATGCATTAATATTGGTGTACAGAAGTATTGCTATATTTCTCATTTTGTAAATTATAATCTATAAGATCGTAGATACATTTTGAAATTTATAAGGAAGCAGATACTGCTTACTCTTCCGGAGCACCTGAGTGTACCCCCAGTTTTTTGGTGGGGTCCATGTTGTTCATATGTTTTTAGTTTTTAATTGTAGTGCATGTATTGTTTTGGTCTTGTGTACGTTGTTCTCCGGAGTTTGTCAGTTGTTACGATTTTTTCTCCTTCGAATATCCCTTTGGTATTTCTTAACTTTACTTATAATTTACAAAATGGGAAATATAGCACTATCATCATTTTCTTAGAAACGTAAATACTACATGTGATAGCACACAAACCAAGCGCTTTATTTTTGTATTACATATTTTGGTTCATATTTATTCTACTAACTTTTTGACCTTACACCTGAACAAGGTATCAAGTATCTAAACCAAGACTAATTATTCCTCTCTTATCCATTATTATAACTGGTAATTAACATTTTCTTTGATTGTATTTAATAGAAAAATCATCTTCCTTCATTCCTCTTCTAAAAGTATATAGTTCACATGCTGTTTTATATGTTATGTCTTTTTCAATATCAATAATACATCAGTTTGTAAAGGGGATGACAGCTTTATCGTATGAACACATGCTAATGATAAACATCACATCAAGGGTAGATTGTTGTTATCTTGGGGGCATATTGTAAAACATGGGCTGGTCTGGTCTGGGCTTAAGGTATGTAAAACATGGTCTGGGCTGGAAGTATGTAAAACATGGTCTGGACTGGATGTATGTAAAACATGGTCTGGGCTGGGCTGGAGTTATTTAAAATATGGTCTGTTCTAAACTTCACTTTACTAGATAATTCAAGTTTTGTAATATCATTTATCATCAAGTAAAATTTATTACCCAACAGGTTATATCCGTTATCAGTAGAATTTGAATGTATCGGTCACACAAAACACATTAAATGATACAAAGAAAGATTCTAAGGTGTTACATGTATATGAAAGAAAAAAATATTTTAAATATTTTATTTGTTTAAATTTTTAATTAGTTTTATTAAGAAACTTTTACAATACTAATTATACAATATTTATATCTATTATCAGTTTTATCAAAAGAATTTGAAACCTTTTTGTCATAAAACCTCATTTAATGTTTAGGTGGAACAGGTTTTAAAATCCATACAAATTTGTGTAATAATAAAATAATAAGATATCAATGATACTGATATTTTATCTATCACATTGTGATATTCCTGAAACACCCCCATTCTAAATCATTTTAAAAAACTATCATTTGCACGTTTTAGAGTAACATGATACAAATAGAATATACCTATATTGTACTGATGCCCTCAGGGGTATATCCAATACTTGTACCATAGAAGTTTTAGTAGTGCAAAAATAATAAAGGATCATTTGCATTTTGTGATTCTATAACTGACTAAAATTTTATGATTGCTGCTTTAAAAACTTGACATACGAAAAGGTAACAGCATTGATTTAATTTCTTTCGAAATGTATACCAAACTTGGAATCAAGTTTTGTCATGTTTTACACTCTAATTTACATGGAAGTACAGTGTAAACAATCCCATTATCTCCTATTCGTTCGATACCATCTTTAAAGAATCTAAGTTTTGTATGTACGTTTTTATAATTAGTTATTAAATTTATATGTAGTAAAGAAATAACAAAGCCGTAGGAGGAACCTCATCATTGACCTTTTGTTTTAAAATTCCTTCTTTTTTAAACCAAATCATTGGGGATGACAGTGATGACAACTACCTCTAGATATTTAATTGCTGGTCACTGATAAAAGTGTTCAAAACTGAGACTAAATTATAGGTTTTAAAATTTCTTTTAGAACCGTCTGATATAATAGGCATAAATGTCACTGCAATAAGCACTGTTAAGTAAAGTACTTTTAAATTTTCAGCAAATTAAATCTCCAAAATGTGTTCCATTATCAAACCTCTGCATCTGATAACTCAGTAAAATAATTGGTGTGGTTGTAACAGATTGTTGTTTTTATTTATTTGTTTTAGAACGGATATGCTATAAGTATCTTAAAAATTCAAAACTATACTAGATAACCTGTTTCAGATGCTGATAAATAATATGCCCCAAAACAAAACTGTAAAACCTTGAATTATAGAATAAAATGAAATTTAGAATAGACCATGTTTAACATAACTTTTGCCCAGCCCAGACAATGTTTACATACTAAAAGCCAATACCATGTTTTACACACTTTAAGCTCAGACAAGACCAGACCAGCCCATGTTTTACAATATGCCACCTTGGGATGCTTTGTCAAGAAATATATAGAGATAATTATTGATATTTAATGTTCTCGTGACTGTCTAATTATACTGTTATTATATTGTCATTGTTCTGCATTTTGCATGATATTTATGCCATTTTTATTTCTTTTTTAATATTTATTACCACGAGATGTCTACACAATTTTTAGAGCTACCGAAAGTACAAATACACCTTAAAGAGGAGACATTCCACACTGCATAAGACACACTTGCCAAGTCCCTTTGTAATTTTAAACTTATTGAAATATTTGCTTATTTACTAACAATAGACTTACATCTCTGTACACTGTTTGGTAGCAAATGAGTATGGATATTTAATATATAATTTTAGCGAAAGCTATAAAACTAACAAAAATTACAAAGAGACTTGTAGTAATAAGTTTATACGTAAGAGACAAACTCCATTATACAACAAGGTAATGGAGTTTTCAATATGTTTAGTGGATGGGTCACAACATTGTTTGCATGTTCGAAAATTTATTCTGCAGGCACAAAAACTTAATGAAAACAAAAATAACAATTTATGATTTTAATGTATATTAAAAATATAAAAAAAAGGAATGTAACATGGAAACACAATAATTTTATAACTTTGAACAACCAACAACAGTATTTAATTTTTTACTGAACATGTAAAAAGAACAGTTGTATGTACATTGTATGTTCCTTTAATTATTTCTAACTTTATATTGAAAGGCGCATTTAACCATGTTGGGTTGTGGTTCTGGTGGGGGGGGGGGGGAGTAAAATGTATTTAATTATATATTGTATTTGTTTATTAATATTATACAATTATAGTCTTTTGTAGAGGTAGATATGAGTTCTAATAGACCTAAAAAATTAATATTGACCGCCGCCGAAGGCGAGGCCGGGTCAAGATTACTTTTTTAGGTCTGTTAAAACTCATATCGACCGATACAAAAGACTTTAATTGTTTTAATAATAATAATCCATGAACTCTCGTAATTTTAATCTAGACTGTTTGATATTCGTACTTGCCACCCCCCCCCCCCCCACCCCCACCCCAAAAAACATAAAAACTTCTTCGTTTATTCCTTTTTTTTTAATTCAAAAGTGGAATAAATATACATACATACAATTTCAGAAGAACTTATAGTGTGGGGGTTTTCTGGGTTTGTCTGTGACAAAATTACGAATTTATTATTGTTACAAAAAAAACTTTATTTTAGATTAAAAACATGCAAGGCTAATGAATCGTTTCCAAGTCACTAAAATAGGGAATATTTTGACTGTTTTGTTCGCATGGTTCTGTTTTAAAATTTATTCGGTTCATGCAAGGGGGGGGGGGGGGTACTAAAAGCTTCGAGCTCATAACAAGGGCAATATGAAAAAGACCATGTATTAATCTATAAATAGTTGCTATCCTTATTTATATATATTCATATTGGAATTTACAATCATAACATTTACGGTTCTCTATACAATGTATATATATGGAATTAACAAATACATGTTGTATTCTGAAAAGGGTCGCCAGGTAAACTCAAATCTACCTTTTTTCGCAGGAACCACATCAAATACAACACTGTTATTCGCTAATTTACGAAGAGCAACTATTCACAAATAACACTGTCGTAAATGACCATCTAATTAATATAATTATATTATTTTTAGAGTACACTTTTTCAATGACATTGCTGGTGCTTGGCCATTTGGCTTTTTTTTTTTTTGGAGAATTTGATGTTTAACCTTTAGTTATCAACGATTTAGACCCTGAACTCAACTGATGAGTCGTAATTCGACGAAATGTGCACATCCTGTGTATAATAAAGATTTCTCCGACGTAACAGGTATTACATGTAACTTGTAATTTATCAGTATCTTATTCAGTAATTGTCTTTAAAAAGGACAAATACACCCAAGGAGCAACCAACAAAACGCAATCCACCGGACAGACAAACCCGGGAAGACAAACGAACAACCACAAGCACAAAAAAACAAACACAGAAAACCAAAAACAATGAACAACACGAACTCCTATAAAAACCAGGAGTGAACCCAGGTGCTCCGGAAGGGTAAGCAGTTCCTGCTCCGTATACGGCACCCGTCGTGAAGTTCAACAAAGTCAATCCGGTGGAAGTCACAAATCGTAGGAGGCACATGAAAGGTTACGACAGTGGGAACAGGTCCAACATCATCTTAGATATTGGAACACTGTAATGGTCAATCAATTCATGATGACGACCGTAAAATTTCTTAAGTGATGACATCAACTTATCCCTGATAAAACCCTGGTTAAGAAGCTTTTGTGACAGCAGTAATCCTCTTTGTCGAAAGTCAGGGTAACTCACGCATGCCCTTGAAAATCGGATAAGCTGAGAAACGTAGACGCCATATGCAGGCGATGCTGGTATATTGCTACTTAAGAAAGGAAAATTAACAATAGGAAAGTTGAAGTCATCACGTTTGTCATTTAAATATTTCCATATTACATTGTATTGTTTCGTGATTATTTTACATTGCATGGACCCTTTATTGATGTGATTTTCAAATAAAGTTATGCAACACTACCTTCTTGGCTGCGATAAATATAAAGATTTTAGAATTACCCTTTTTAATAGTACAAAAGATAAGCATAATAATCAATTTTTATCTTTGTCTCCCTCGGAAAAAATAGTTCTCTTACTCGACCCCGAAAAAGAGCTTTTTTCTGATATTGGTACCTTTTTACAACAGTCATTTGCATTGGAAAGATGAGGTTCATGTTGGTCAAGGCTCATATTATCATACACACACATATATATAAAATATACATAAGGTTAAGCAAACAAAAAAGTACAAGCATACATTAATACAAGCAATTACAAATATATATATATATATATTTATATATGTTTGCTTAACCTAATGTATATTTTCGATAGTGGATAGACGAATAACAAAAATGAAACATATAACAAAAAGTCCTTGCAAAGGAGATTTGACGGTGACCAAGTACTAAATCACAACAATAAACAACATTGCTGTACTTTATGAATCTGAATTCCGAGAATTTTCATTCATAATATCGTCTGTCTCAATAACATTTATCTCTATAGTTGCACGTTTATTATTGTATTGTACAAACGTCATATTTCGTGTCAACACAGCTATGTGAAGTAATTTTAGAATCAATTATTAATAGATTTGAAAGATTTATTAATCAAATTTCTGTTCTGTTACAGGATGATAACAAATATAAAGTTTTGTTTTATGATATAATGACGTTAGTAATAATTACTACAGTCGTAAAAAGGAGAATGTCCTGTATTTTCATCTTGTATATTGTTTTTGCCATTTTGGTGGTTAAATAAATAATATGAGAAATATAGTAACATATGGCAAGCCGTTTTACTATTTATTCTAACTTCAAGATATCTAATAAACTTTATAAGATATCTCATTTAGTTTATAAGATATCTTATATAGTTTATAAGATATCTCATATAATTTATAAGATATCTCATATAATTTTCTTTATAAGATATCTTATAAACTTTAGAATATATCTTATAAAATTTAGAAGATATCTTATAAAAACTAGATTATATAAGATATCTTGTAGGCTTGCCATAGTAACACCGAGTCAGATATTTCGCATCTAAGCGTAGCTTGAAATTCATTTGACGTCAAACGGAATAAGGCCATAGGATCTCACAGCACACTCCATTTAACACAAGGATGGACACCTTTTATCATTTTACGATTTCTATATCCATTTTCTTCTAAATAAAAACTCTAAGTGCTTCAGTTCTGTTGCCATTTTTTGATTTCAATAAAATATATACTTTTAGGCAATATCTTAGCAATAAAAGTTCATAATTTATTGCGAATGCGTCCACATAAATGTTTACCTCACCGAAAGCAGTCATTCATATGCTAATAGAAGCGGCACATGGCAGTATTTTCTACCGAATTAATTCAGACTGAAATATACATTGGACGGGAAATTCCCCAGTTTTATACTATCTGATTAAAAACCGCAAGTATCAGAGCATCGGATTTTAATCAGATTCAGTTTTATATGCAAATAAAGCCCACAGTCATGAGAATCTTTTGGCTAATCTTAGCCTACAGAATAAATTGGTACAATGTCTGAAAATCATAATTTATGAATAATTCACCAAAGGCATATCGGCCTGAATCTGGTAAAGTTTCTCATTTATTTCGAGATCGGCAGGATTAATATCGAACTTCATTAAGAAATTCAAAAGTAGATGGCCATTACGCTTCGAATGCTTTCTTCAGTGCATACATGAGGTCCTTTCGCGTACCAGTCCTTTTGGGGGATTTCCCCGCAGTGTTTACCCCAATAGTTGTTGATTTCTACTTGAATGATGGAACTTTTCTTCGAAAATTAAGAACTGTTAGAGCTATTTTTTTATCTAAGATATATTACATCTGGACACTGTGTTCCATCTTTTTTGACATTTTTGTAAAATCGAAACAGGCCTTTTTTACAGTAAACTATTATAATTTCGACAAAGTTGTCAAATTACCAATGAATCATTCCAAAAATCGTAATTCAATACAAACAAACAAGATACAAAAGACAACTGAGAAACATTGAAAACCCAAAACAACAGAAAAACCATACAAAATTAGAAGTGAACTAACAGCTCCGGGAGGGTACCATTGCAGCTACATTAATTGTGTACCTATGAAGAAGACGACCTAGAAAAACGATTTAAAATGAGTCAAAATATAACGGGAAAAAAATCTGTTAAATCTGAAAATTCAAATGCTTACAAAGTTGGGAAAAGCACAAGCAGCTGTACTACAGAGAGACACTGAATCCAATATAAAGAGGATTCAAACGGCAGGAAGTACATCTTAATACACGTGTATTATAATGGTACCCAAAGTATGGTCAAACTACTCTGGAATTAGTGTTAGTCTTTCTATTCGCACATAAAAATTTTAATTTGTTTCTGGTATGGACATGGGACCAAGGGACTTGATTTTGGGTAGCGGTGTCATCTGTCGCCTGATTATTAAAACATTTGTAAATTCATGTACAGTTGAAAGTATATATAAATTTGTCTCGATAATAATTATCATAAGTAGTAAAAATAAAACGTATAAATTGAGTTCTTTTTTGAGTTCACACTTCTCAACCACGAATTCGACTTGTCACTGGCTTTTGATCTTCTGGAATTTACCCACAGTCTTCCGGCTTCGTTGTGGAGATTAATTTTGTATAATTTTGATTTGTATCGTATGTATATTTAAGAAAATTAATCTCTTTAAAAATCCCTTGCTGATTCTTGGATTGAGCGCAATACTCTCTATAGTCATAGAGTGAATAGACTTATAAGCACTATATATCAGCCACTCCACCAATGATTTATCTTCAAGCTATTTAATAATTAAACGTGTAGAAATCTGGCAAATGTCATCTGCATCTTTTTTCTGTAATAAGAAAAGATTGCTAGTGGATGTTTACCTGTCAGCTTCTCACATTAAGTAACGACTGGATCTTTTAGATAATTTATTTTTACGAAATATTCCCTGAAGTCCACATTTTTTACATAACATGTTGTCAACAAATTTTCTTTGGAATTTATCCATTGGTTAACCTTATACTGGTGTGACAATCCCGCATTTTACACAAATTAAGGGCGGGAAAACGATCGCTGTAATTGGATCGTATGTCTGTCTTGGGAAATTTTGTAAATTGCTTTTGTCATCTAAAACTGGTTTGATTCAATTAACAAAATTGTTTTGGTATCAGTTCAAAAGGCTACAAAAACTCATTATATCATTTTACAGAATGTATTCCCAACAGCAAAACATTTGTTTTGTTGTTTGTTGTATAATTTAAATTGCATAATTAAAGATCGGAAAGATTACAATGTATTTCATTTAGATTCTGTATAAATATCCGTACAGTGGGAAAACTAAATTCTTACGAAGTGAAGTACAAGTAAACCATTTGTACTAATAAATGAATGAAATCTTTACCCTTCTCAGAAAAAATGGACAATATATGGAATCACAGGAAAGGTCCACGATAACTTGACAAGAAGTAAACAGAAAACAAATACAAAAACAACCGGGAGTCAGGATAGTGTATAACTTGTTTTGTTTGATTCTTCTCGATATAATACCCACAGTCTTTCATTGTGACAAAAATTCTTAGGAGTAAATTCGTTCGTAACATTGCATTATGGCTTTTAAAAGTCTGATATTGCGTCTAAAACATTTTGTGAATAAAGCGGTTGTTCTATATTTCTGGATCCATTCTGGTGAAGTACTTGTTCTGTGTTCCGGGTTTCAGTGTTGTGAGGTACCTGTCCTCTGTTGCTGTTTTCACTGTGGTGCAATACATTTTATTTGTTCCTGGTTTCACTGTGGTGAAGTACATATGCTCTGTTCCTGGTTTTACTATGCTGAGGTACATGTCCGCTGTTCCTGGTTTCACTGTGGTGCAGAACCTGTTCTCTATTTCTGGTCTAAATGTGGTGAACTACATGTTCTTTATTCCTTGTTTCGCTGTGGTGAGGTACATACGTTCTGTTCCTGGTTTCATTATCCTGAAGTACATTTTCTCTATTCCTGGTTTCACTATGTGAAGTACCTGTCCTTTGTTTCGAGTATCACTTTGATACATTATCTGCCCTTTTTTCCTATTTCTTTATGGTGGCTTACCTTTTTTCTGTTCCTGGTTCCACAATTGTGCAGTACATATCCTGTTATAAAAAGGCATGGATTTGTGAAAGCTTAGAATTATCTCCCCCGTGAATAGCTCTGTCCTTAGATGATTTTGGATTTACCCATATTGACATGTGAATTTGCTTTACAACGTTTTGGGGTTATTGTTTCGGCTTTTTACATTGAGCACAATTGTCGAGTCGTTAATCGGAACTTTTCGGTGTTTTACAGACACATCTTGTGCATCAAAAATTGGCATCATAGAATATTTCAAACTTAGTGTATACCCACATTTCTGATGGTATCAAACCCCATTTACTCAAATTGTCGGGTAACAGGGTGAAAGTTATACATAAACTGACCTCATAAAGGGGAATCACTCTGATTTGGGCCTTAATTAACAACGTTATGGATTATTTCAGTAAGGGTTGTTCATAGTCTTGTTTATTGCATATTTGAAATAACCGTGGTACTATTGAGTGTTTGTCACGTGCCAGGGGTTATTTCTTCATAGACAGAAAAAGGTTTAAAGTCAAACTGCTCTAGAACTTATAGTTTTAGCTTTCCGCATTTTCTGGGCTCGAGCACTGTTGAAGAATAGAGATACATGAATAATATTAACTAGATTTAGATTAAGTAATCATTGTATAGAGAGAGTCCGATATGAAAGGAAAGCATATGAGAGTGGTAGAAATATTGTACTGCCAAGATCAGAAAGAATATGCCAATTTTGCTCGATGAACTCTGTTGAAGATGAAGAACATTTTTTATTTAAATGTGCACCTTACGTTAAAGAAAGGAAAATATTTCTTGATGAGCTCTTTACAAAATTCCCATATTTATTTGTATTATCTGATGACAATGTAATGATATGGTTTATGTCTAATGAAGACATTGAATTTAACTCAAAATTATTTGAATATCTTCTTTTTACACACTAAGAAACTAAATGTGTGTTCACCAACCTAAATTATTTATCAGCTCTCATGGGTTCAATATTATTTTGTTGAGTATATTAAAACAGCTGTCCTCTCAGTCCATTGCATGTCCTTTGTCATTGTTATTGTTAATGTACATGTGTATACATAATCATCTCACTCAGAATGATAGTGGTATGTGAGGGTGTATGTGTGTGGGAGAGAGAGGTTTTTATTATTTTTATTTTTGTGATTAGGAAATAAAATATTTTTTTCTTATCTTATACTGAACAGTGCAATGCAACGATGTGGCAATGTTCCCAAAATCTAAAGAAAATGAATACATTTTATCAGACCTTCAATCCAGAACTTTAATGGAACTATATAATGATTGGATACGACAACGAAAGAGCAGCTGTGAAACAACTAAAATTTTATAAATGATAGCAAAAGAAAGACAACTCTATGCATGTTTTTTTAATTCTTTAAAATTGTATGGATTGTAAAGGTTTGAAGCTTTGGCTTTGGGCATGTGTAACAGTATACATTTGATGACTGGTCATGAGGGGTAATAAATTTACTGTCTCCAAATGACCTGTCAACAGATGTTTTATTATACTTAATAAACAAAAAACCAAACAAAATTAAAACCCATTCAATAGAACTTATATTTGTGCATTCAGAGTGACCGGTGAAATAGAACATACAAGGACTTTTGAATGAAAAAAAAACCCGCGAAATATGAATACAGTACTGTTCTCCCAGTGAACAGTACATAAACATGATGACCGATAGCCAATGAGATTAAGGGGGGAAACCGCGAAATATGAATACAGCACTGTCCCCACGGTGAACAGTACATAAACCCGATGACCGGTGAAATATAACAAACATGGATGAATACGTAAGCGAAATGTTACACTTGATTTACTATAGGAAAAAAATACTTAAGTATAATAAAAGAGCTTGTCTCCCAAAATTACCTACCGCACCAACCAGGGATCGAACCTGGAACCTTTGTTACATTAATCCGCCGCTCTACCTACTGAGCTAAAGGGGTAGTTTCGTAAAGGGCCCGGGCCACCTCGCCCCCCCCCCCCCCTGGATTCGCCCCTGTGAAGCCCGTTACACCACCCACACCTCAAAAGTCATCATCTGACGATGAAGATATACCATCTTCAACCCATATCCCGGACGAGCCCCACATTTGGCGTCATTGTAACTGTAGGCTGAGACTACTATAACACAGTAGTCTCAGCTGTAGGGCATGATTTGTCTCAATTATTTTAGCGCATCTAATTATAATTGGTAATTTGTTCCTACAAAGTTTGAGAACTGCGTGATGAAAATGGACATATCTAAGATATCCGAAAAAGAAGTATCTAAAATAATTAATGATCATTATAATAAATCTATTAAAGAACAACTTAACTTTTTTTCAAACCCAAGAATCTGATTCTAAACTTTTTGCTATAAAGAATTTATATCACAAGATATTTAGACTTGAATCTACCTAAAACTATAGTCAAACATTTAACAAAACTGCGAATAAGTGCTCACGCAAGTAGATATTGCAGACCTAACATTCAAAGAAACTTGAGATTATGTTCTGTTTGTAATAAATTAGAAAATGAAGAGCATTGTCGAAAATTTCAGAATTTTCATCTTATGAATCCTGAAAATATAGCTGAGGTGAAACATATCTGTGAATTTATCCAGTCCGCTGTTTTACACTAAACTAACCATAATAACAATGTTAGGATATTTTATCCCATACATGCCATATTGAATATATTTGTTTTTGATATTATGGATTTAATATCTAACATTATACATTGTCTGTGGAAGACATCATTTAATTTGATATTTCCAATAAACTAGTCTTAGTCTTATTTGGACCTAATTATCTACAAATTTTTGCTCAAAATCAAGCAAAATTTTACCAATAATTTCTGTGCACCTTAATTTGCATTATTTCGAATTTGGCGCGGTAATTATCTCCCTTTCTTTACATCGGAAATCACATGACAGCCGAAGAGAAAATGAAAGTGGATGTGCTGCTGTTTTCGCTGTTTTTATTGTCAATAATTACAACTACCAGTAGTGCAGATTCATCTCTCCGGCTGGTTAATTTGGTAAGACATTTCCTGGGAAAATGATTGGAAACAATCAACCATAATTTGCATAATTAACCTGTTGAAAAAGGGAGAAGATACATGTGATCTGAGACTACTATAACACAGTAGTTATAGTAGTCTCACATGTGATGTGTAACAGGAGGATTCGGTCACAGGGCTCCAATTGACACAGTATGTCATCTGTGATTGATCCGTCCCCGATCCATAATACCATCGGGGCCGGATCAATCACAGATAACATACTGTGTCAATTGTAATGACCCCTGTGGTTCGGTATCAAAATTATATGTTACCAAGCCATGCTGAATACAAAACAGGTCTGGAATAACCAAAAACCCACAGATGATGGACAAACTTCCAAACAATGAACGTCACCAAGTGATATAGACGATGAATGCCACAAGTGAAGGCAATCCAGAGTAGTTCGTTCTACTGGGGTCTGAGTTATGTATTCTTCATTGGCAATACTCGAGTTGACAGTAGCGTCCACCATTGCTAAAATTCAAACAAATTCCCATAGTTTTTTGAAATCACAAAGTAAAAGTATGACGTCACAATTTAAAAAGCAATTGTTCTACGACGTCGTTAGGTCAACTGGAGCTGATATTCTACTTTCAGTAGGTCTCAATATGTTACCAAGCCCCGCTCTGGAATTACCTAAAACCAACAGAAGACGGACAAACTGCCAAATGATGGACGTCATCAAGTGATATAGACGATGAATGCCACAAGTGATGGCTATTCAATTAGGGTTTTAAAGGCAATCCAGAGTAGTTCGTTCCACTGGGATCTGAGTTATTGGCAATAAGACTAAAATGTTTCTATTTCATATATTTATTAACAGAAAAGTATATAAGTTCTTTATAACAAAAATAGTGTCAAAAATACTAAAATCCTACACATTGGGAGAACTAAACAGCTATTAAAATTTGAGACAGTCCAAAATAGAAATCAAATCAAACAGATTTAAATCAAATCCAGATTCAATGAAGTTTGGCCAAGTTATATATCCAATTGGTCATATTTACCTAGCTATTTATAGGTTCTGACAAATAGTCGATTAGTATTCTTATTCTATCCAATACAAAAATTACTTGTGGTGTGCAAATTTGTAATATTGAAAATTTTAGCATAATTATTTATCAAGATCTTATCCAAAATTTACTGTATATGTAAAGAAAACATGTTTTGCAAACAGAATAATCATACAGTTTAGACAAATTAACAATACAAACACTTTATTACCTTTGCCAGCCTGATATTGTCCTTTTTAAGGGGAGATAACTACAAATCAATAAGTTAAGTAAACCAAACATTATTTTGGAAAAATCACGTGAATCATTACTTAAAATAACTTAAACTTTTAACAAATTCATTGCCAAATTAATTTTTAAATAAAAACTATATTTCAAACTTTTGGATACTTTTTATGTCAATTTTATATTCTCAATAATCATCTCTGCCACTCATGTAAGGGGTGTCGTGCCATTTCATTTGATACCCCGGGGGCTTCATCCATTAAAAAGTGGGTATATATGTGCCAATTGTTTTGGTCAAACCGGAAACTGTTCATGACCTGGAAATTTGGAAAATCATCCTGTCAGTGACATTCAATGTTTAAAGGTAACCCTGTTAATGACTTGACATGACAACTGCATGGTCATTCTCATCACTGATGATCACTGATAACGATATACATTGTAATTAGCCTTATATTTTAGTTAAAACAGAGAGTGTAGCAGATCATGTGTATCTGTGCATGACGGGTGATTTATACGTCCCACAATGATAAAATTATGAAAAAGTAATCCTGTTATTGACAAGGGTAAAAATAGCAATGCTGATCATGATAGGATATGTGTGAAAAATGGACCCTGTTATGCAGCAACAGGTGACAACGCTAAACAGGTGGAGATATTTAACAGTAACCATCAACTTAATTGATTTTAATTGCTCTAGATATTTGTTTCAGTGTTCGCCCCAGAAAATTTTGACGGCATTAAAATCAGAGTACGCTAACAACATTTTTTACAAAAAGAAAAGAAGTATGCAATACAATTTCTGATCTACAAACACACAGAAGGTATATGTTGTATGTAGTAATTTGTCCAATGCTTTCTGTGTTTTCTGTGTTAGATAATGGCAATCTAGCTTTATTCAGGGCTCACCCTGGAGGGCAATTCGGGCAAAGAAGTCGCTGTGTAGTGCTTGACTTCATCCTAACTCTTATCAAAATCAAAGTTGGAGTCCGTATGCAGAGACTGAGACCACTGTAAGTCCGACTGTAATACCATTACATGCAAGACTTGGAACATAGTGAGAATGAGAAACACAAGATAAATAATAATGTGAATGAAGTAGTGATTAGGTTTCACTGTTGTATACATTTCCGGGAGCAACTTAGAAGTTAAGGCATGCTCTTTTGGACTATATCTTTATGACTTAGTTCAGTGGCTACCAAAAGTATTGTTGATATATATTTTTTTGATTGAATTATTAGCATTGTGTGTTATTCTGTCACAGTTTGTAGTAGTGAGTGTCCTCCCCTTTCTATTGAAAAATTTCATTAGTATTATATTACACTGTATCTTGTGAATGGAAAGTATTGATCACATTCAAAATGACTTTTGCTTCTCCTCTTGCATAATGCTTTCTTGTCACATATCACTTATCCTCTCTAGAAAGGTTTGTATTTATGGAACATTGTTATGGAAATCGTGATGAATTTATATGGTTTAGAGGTTTCCCTAGACCAATTTAGCATGGCGCTGCACCATGCCTCCATCTTCAAGCACCATGCTGCCCTCATCATGAATTTAAACTGATTTGCATTTAATCATGTACCCCTGTTGTGTTGGCACACTTTTATGAAACTTTTACACCACCACACTAGGGTGAAGACTGATTATTGCAGGTTTTGAAAATTATACTGCCCTCATGTCAAGGTGGGGTGCCCCCAATATTATCTTTTTTAACCATTGAGTGCCCTCAAAATACGAAATTTACCATGCCTTCACAAATTTCAGTGGGAAAGCACTACTGGTTTGTATACATTGTAGGTGTTTCGACATGGAGATAGATCACCTGTTGTTATATTCCCAAAAGATCCAAACCAAGCGGACAAGTGGCCACAAGGACTTGGCTGGTTAACAAAGGTAAGAAGTACCAATATAGAATATAAAATATATTCTATTGTCAATGTATTGTTTATTGTATGCTGTCACTTTGTGAAAAGTTTACAGAAATATGATGCATATCCGTGTAACCATAAAGGATGGCATCAGTACATTATTTCTTTAGCAAATAATTCGTATTTTCTAGTTTGAAATGTACATTTTTATTATATCAAATTCAATCAATAAAATCACTATCATTATATCAAAGAATCAAGACCTTTCACTAAAGTTACCAAGTTCATGAAAATATTACAATACCAAAAAATACCAAAGATTAAAATACTTCATAAAATCTTATTCGTGTTAAAAATTTCTGTACCGAGTATAACAGTTTCAAATATGTGATTAAAAGCGATGAGATGTAGTAAAAAGGTCACATTATCTTGCTGAATAGGTGTTCTAAAAGGTCGTGTTCGGGGTCAACAGTTCATAGATATATGAAATGTAGAATATAACATGGATGTAAAGAGAAGGTTTTTTATTCTACCTTTTTTGACTACTAATCTTTTTATATATATTCCAGGAGGGAATGATGATGCATTACAATTTAGGTCAGTGGTTAAGAGAAAGATATGATGGCTTCCTGAACAGTACTTACACACATAAAGAAGTAAGTTGTTTGTTTCGATGAATCGACATTGGCCTGATCCTTAAAATTCCTTCATCTAATTATACCCCTGCACTGGATGAGTGGGGGGGGGGGGGGGGTATACTGGTTTACTTCTTGTGAGTCCTTCCATTTGCCCCTGCGTACTTCCGTCATAAAAGTTCTCAGTAACTTAGCCACAACTAATTTTCAAAATATATTTTCTAGAATGGATAAAAAACATAAGTGTAGCCCTGCTTTGATTAGGTCATAGGTCAGAAGAGGATTCTTACCATATTGATGCCATGTGATTTTTATTATTTTACTCAATTTTTGATTCTTGTTTACAGTTGACTTTGGTCCTTTAATGTCCCCTGTAATATATACCCCCTGATTTTGAAATTCTTTTGATGAATTATTTTTTTCAGATAGAAGTTGCAAGTTCAAATGAAGACCGTTGCTTAATGAGTGCTTACTGTAATTTGGCAGGCTTGTATCCTCCTAATGGTAGCGAGATATGGAAACCAGATTTGTTATGGCAGCCAGTACCAGTACATACTCGACCAAAGAAAGAAGATATTGTAAGAGTTCTCTGGTTTGCGGAGTTTTACTGATATTTAATTTACTGAATTATTAAATCAATTAAACAATGCAGGCAAGATATATTTGTGTCCACTATTGTTTTTCTTGATAAAAGATATTTTCAGACTTTAATGTAGAATTATTTTTGGAATTTGAAATGAATGATGAGGTGATATTCAGTTATCTGAAGAATGTCATTTCTGTCATCCCCCCAATTTTTTGTTGTTGTCATTTTTGACAAATTTTAAATGTTAAAAAATTATGTTTCTAACAATAATGTCATATTTTAAATCTATATACACCATATAAAGGAAATAATTTGTTTACCAGGTTATTAATATGGGAGAGAATTGTCCTAGATATGATGAATTATACCAGGAAACTTTACAAACTCCAGAGATTAAACAGGAAGAAATTAGAAATAAAGTAAGGTCAAACTAGAGTAATTATATGTATATATTGATGATACTGATCAGTTTATATAAATAAGGCCAGACTGTGGTTATTATACATTAATGGTACTCATCAATTAGAATAAGGACGAAAAAGCTATAGTACATGTAATTATAAGGCAATACAATGTATCAGTGTATAAAACTGATCAATTAGAATAAATGAGGCCAAACTGTAGTCATTTTATGTTGATAGAATTGATCAATTTGAATGAAATAAGGACTCTCTGAAGATAATATATCTTTATGGATCAATTATAAATGAAGTAAAATCAGAGTAAGAATATAATTTGTTAATTTTATGAAAAGTTTGAAAAAGATAAGGCCAATTTTAAGTACTGAGATGTTGATGATAATGATCAATTAGGAAAAAGTTAGCCCAAACTATTATGTGCTAATATTGAGGGTCGTACAGAGGAGATATGGACATTTGCAACGAGAATAAAAATATCATTCACGATGAACGATAAAATAAAATTTGGCCCTGCACACTACATTTTTAGCTGCCAGGTGAGCTATTGTCATCACTTGGCGTCTGTCGTAGTTGTCTTAAACTTTCCTTTAAAGATGTTCTCCTGAAACCACTGGGCCAATTGGAACAAAACTTGGCAGCAATGGTCCTTATGTGGTACTCTTTCATAATTGTATCCGATGACTCGGCCCGTTATCTAAGATGGCCGCCAGAGCCAAACTTAGTTTAACATAGGACCTTATGAGAAATTTACATAAAGATCTTGTTGTCTGAAAGCACTTAGCCAGTTGGAACAAAACTAGGCAGAAATGGTCCTTAGGTGATCCTCTTTCAGAAATATAAAATCTATGACCCTGTCCATCATCAAAGATGGCCACCAGAGCCTAACATAGTTTTACATAGGATCCTACATGTATGGGAAATTTACTTGAAGATCTTCTTGTCCGAAACTGCTTTGCTAATTGGAACAAAAGTTGGTAGCAATGGTCCTTAGGTAGTTCTCTTTCAGAATTATATCTCATGACTTGACCAGTCATCCAGGATGGCCCCAGAGTCGAACATAGTTTAACATAGGATCTTATGGGAAATTTACTGAAAGATCTTCTTCTCTGAAACCATTTGGCCAATTGGAATAAAACTTGGCAGCAATGGTCCTTAGGTGGTCCTCTTTCCGAAGTGTATCTGATGATTTCGCCTGTCATTCAATATGGCCGCCAGAGCCGAACTAAGTAATAGGACCCTATCGGAATTTACTTAGATTTTCTTGTCTGAAAGCACTTGGCCAATTGGAACAAAAGTAGGTAGCAATGGTCCTTAGGTGGTTCTCTTTCAGAATTATATCTGATGACTCGACCCGTCATCCAGGATAGCTGGCAGAGTCGAACATAGTTTAACATAAGACCCTATTGGATAAAGATCTACTTATCTGAAACCATTTGGCCAATTGGAATAAAACTTGGCAGCAATGGTCCTTAGGTGGTCCTCTTTCCGAAGTGTATCTGATGATTTCGCCTGTCATTCAATATGGCCGCCAGAGCCGAACTAAGTAATAGGACCCTATGGGAATTTACTTAGATTTTCTTGTCTGAAAGCACTTGGCCAATTGGAACAAAAGTAGGTAGCAATGGTCCTTAGGTGGTTCTCTTTCAGAATTATATCTGATGACTTGACCCATCATCCAGGATAGCTGGCAGAGTCGAACATAGTTTAACATAAGACCCTATTGGATAAAGATCTACTTATCTGAAACTGTTTGGCCAATTGGAACAAAATCAGGCAGTGTGGTCTATATCCGATGACCCTGTCCACCATCCAAGGTGGCTGCCAGAGTGGAACCTAGTTTAACATAGAGCCTAATGGAAAAGTTCATGGAATGATCTTCTTGTTTGAAACCAGTGAGACAATTGGAACTTGACAGCAATGTTCCAGGCTGCCAGTCAAGATGGACATAGTGCAGGTGAGCGATACAGGCTCCTGGGAGCCTCTAGTTCTCAATTTGCTCAAAACATGGTGATCAACAACCCATCAGCACGGTGACAAGAGAAATAAAGATTGCAAAAAATTTTGCACGAAATTAACCCTGTACTGCCCTCAATATTGGAGTTGTCTGCCATTTGCATGAGCTATCTTTCCTGATAAAAGGTTTCTTGTCAAAGGGCAAAAAGTACAGAAATAGGGACTTGAAGAAGGCCTCCATCAGACATAGAAAATGTGTGGAAATATATCCAAGAACATATATCATTAATGTGTGGAGGATATATTGTAAGAAAAAAATATTTTTCAGAAAAACGGAAAAAAAATTATTCATTGATATCTATGGAAGACACCTTCTCCAAAGATCAGACAACTCTGTAAATGGTAGATAACTTTTATCTACTAAAAATTGAAAATAGAAATTATATGTTGATGTTAGTGATCAGCTAGAATAAAGTAAAACCAAAGTAAAACAATTTATGTAAATATTGATGTTATTGATCAATTAGAAATAAAGTTAATAAAGATCAGTAATTATATGCCTGATTATTACAAGAATGGTTTTCTCCATCTTAAAAGCCTTACTGTGACTTCTAGATGAACTACAGCAATAAAAATGTTACTTCTTTGCTTCAGATTAAGTCAGTATGCCTTGTTTCAAATTGATACGTTTATTTACAGGATTTTTACAAGTATGTTGGAGAGCAGTCTGGTATGAATCATGAAAATATCTCCAATATATGGATGGTAGCTGATACACTTTTCTGTGAGGTATATTTCTTAATTTTACCTGATTGGAATCATTGATATACTTCTCATTAGAGTAATGACTAAATTCTGTGGTTACCTCCCCTGATTTCCAATACATCAAATTTATTATTTGAGTCCCAAACAGTAGTGGTTAGAATCAGATTGAAGTTTGTAATTGATCAGCAGATGAAAGAAAATAATTAATGACTGATTTATAATCAATAGTTACGTATAGGAAGCTCTTTTTTGGGTCTTTATGCTAATAGTTATCTCTGCTAAGCATGTGGCATTATGGAGTAATTGTAAACACTTGTTCAGTCAGAATAATGTGTCTAGGTAGGGTGACATGTTTTCCTGCAGTTTGTTACCTCTTGCATTAACACATTAAAAATAAGGCTCGCTATGTCAAAGCAGGATGGATGAGAGACAATTTTGGGTATCAACTTTTGTTGATACTAAGGACCATTTTATGTTGCTCAACACAAAATCTTTCTAGTTAATATCAGTGTTTTGCCATGTTCTATCAAATCATGAAATGATATGATACATACATGTATATAGTAGTTTCATATTAATATTGCTATATAAAAACAGAACTTCTTGGAAAATAGAAAAAAAGAACTGATATTTCTTCATTTTGCTTGATGAATTTAATTTATAGAATGAATACATAAAAAGATGAAAAACTAAACCAGGCTTTCTCAAGAAAATATTTAATTTTCCTTTTAGAAAGCACATAACATGTCAGTTGTAAAGTGGGCAGATGAACCATGGAAACAAGAAGGGATGACAGTATATGAAAAGTTACGTTTTCTGGATGATTGGCAGTTTAGATTGATGTATAGTGGCCGTGAAAAGAGTCGATTAAAGGGAGGTAAGTAGATATAGTATGTCAACTTGCAAATGTGTCAATATTCCTGATAATTCCAATAACAGGTTTTTCCTTCAACCTTTTTGGGGGGGGGGGGGTGGGCATTGGCAGACCTGTGATAGGCGCTTCAGACACTTTACCATTTTTTGGTACAAAGTTGATGAAAGGAAATTGATTCTGTTTTAAATTTATTCCAATAATTACAACAGTATCATTAATGAGGCACAATTGAATATCAGACCACCTTTTGAAAGGCAAACAAATTTATAAGCTGTTATAGACTGTTATTCTTCAGGTTTTGTTTAAATAGGTCAGTGCTATCCCCAGGCTTATATAACACTGTGGTATATAATTTTTTACCAATGTGTTATAATTTTTCTCCACTGTGCTATAACTTCTTAGCATTGGGCTATTAATTTTTACCAATGTATATATATTCTAATTTTTATGCAATGATCTGTTCCCTTTTACCTTAATTCACATAGGAACAACCAGAATAATTAAAATCCGGCAAAATTCTACATAATAATTTATTATTTCTCATAAATGATCAGAAATCTTATTCAGATCTGCATAAATATTTTCATTAATAGAACGATACATTATAAACCTCTCTGAATTTTTTACCACAATTCTATTTAAAAGTTCTGTGGAGAACACTGCTAAGGTGTCCATGATTTGTGATATCGAAAACAAAGTTAATGCTTTTTTATATGCCCGTCAAAATTTTGACGGGATGTATTATGGTATACAAATGTATGCCGACAGTCTATCCATCTGTCCGTCGTAAACATGTCACACCGCAACTTGAGAACAACTTATCCAAATTTCATGAAACTTAACGTAGTTGTTTGTTATGATGGTCAAACGATCTGTATACTTTTTGGTGAAAAGAAGATTAAAACTTTTTGAGTTACGGGACTTTGTAACTAAATCAGGGGTGTGTTTTTTTCACATGTCGCGCCATATCTCAAAAACAATTTATGATTATTGCATAAAACTTTACACACTTCTTAGTTATATTAATCTAAAGATCTGTATACTTTTTCGTGATGATTCTTTATTTTATTTTTGAGTTATTGAATTTTTATTGAGCTTTTTGGTAAAAAAGGTAGTCTTTTTTGGTCACGTTTTGCGCTGTATCTCTATTGCTTAAAAGTTTACACGCTTATGTTTTGCTGGGTTTCCATATACATCCCACCAGCAGCTCCACTAAATAAAGGGGGATTCCAAAAACATTTATTATGTTTTTTTCACAAGACGACGGGCATATCATGCGCTCGTGATGCAGCTGTTTATTCAACCTTGAAAGTACAAAGTTAATTTGACATAGCAGAAATTTCAACTCATCAGATTTGGACCCAACAGTAGTAAAAATAAATGATTTATATGGAACAAAGTTTGGGACCATAGAAAAATTTCATCTGAATTTTTGAGTCAACCAAGTTTGAGATAATGAGACTTCACTGTATGAATTTGTATATATATAAACAATATGATATTCTGTTAATGTCTGTGTACATCTTCAAAACTGTATTGAATTTTATGTAAAAGTTTGTTTCCTTATGTAAATTATATTGTGATTTAATTGATAATATGGACTTTCAGGTCCAATACTTGGAGAATTTGTACAACAAATGGTTGCAGCTTCACAAAACAAAATCGACACCAAGATGTTTATGTATTCAGGGGTAAGTAATGGTGAAGCAAATATTTAAAGGAGCACAGATGATGGAAACAAAAAATATTGAAAAATTGTTCACGTTTGAAAAACCCCTGCTTCTGCATGTATTGTACACCGATAAACATTTGAAAATAGATACCTATTATATGCAAGGTTCTCTGCTTCAGATAATATTGAGTTAAAAGAATCATGAATACCACTCAGATCCAAGATTGCTTCTGTCACTTTGAAAGGGTCTTAATACCAAGAAAATAATGTATGTGAAGAAATAGATCTAAGTCATAGGACATTTTATGACTTTAGGATATCCTAAAAGCCTCGTGTATTAAATGATAAAAGTCTGTTGTGTGCTACCTTAAAGTTTCTTATGTTTTATGTAAAATTTGAGGATTGCACTTACTAATAGTTATATTTCATTTTTAAATCTTTACTTGAACATAACTGTTGACTTGAATGAATTAAATCAATTATTTTTCCTATCCCTTTCAGCATGATACTACAGTAGCTGCATTGCTCACCACATTAAATTTATTTAAAAATGGAACCAGTCCACCATATGCAGCCTGTGTACTAGTAGAACTCCATCAAGACACAAATGGAAAATATTATGTCAATGTCTTGTACAAAAATACTTCAGATACTGCTTATCCTCTGACAGTTCCAGGTAGTTATCTCCCTTTCAACTACTGTATCATTTCCTATCGTGAATTTTTGCAAACTAGTAATTCTTTTTCCATATTTTAAAAAGTGGATAACAGTAAGGGTGCACAATTATAAAACAATCAAGAACAAAAATAAACATGAAAATTATAAAGGCAAAGAAAAAAAATGCCTCTGTTTCCATTAACATGCTATAATAATGTTGGGTGGGTAGATAAGCAAAAGTCAAAACATTTTCTAGAAATTTTAACTGTATTCTATTAGACACTGATTTTAATAGAACTTACACTGAAAATGTTGACAAAAAAGGTTGGTCAGTTAGTGGAAACATAGACATTTACTTAGAAATAAATAACTAGTTACTGTGGATTCATTTATTTTCGTGGATAGAGGAAAAAAGGCATTTCCTGGGATACCTAAATTCGTGGATTGCTGGCTTAGAAAAAAAATGAAAAAGTTGTTGAAATACTAAAATTTGTGGCTCTGCACATCAGATATCATGAAAATACTGCGACAAAACGTGCCGATCAGACTTGATGTTGTACAGTAAAGTACTGATTTAAAACGCTCATTAAACAAAAGAGTAACAAACAGATTCTTTAAATTTGTAACGGAACAATTAAAGCTTGTCATGAATTTAACAAGATTAACAAAATCCATAATTATTTACTCATTAGGTTAAACAGGTGTGAAATGTGAAATATATATTGACAAAATTGCAATCACTTGTCACCAAATACCTCCGGGCATATACATACATATTTTTAATCCGATTACGATCAATAATTTCTGCTTTATTATCTTTTGACAAGATGTTTTTACTGTAATTTATGAGAAAGTCTGTATTGATAAGGTCTACTTAGGATTAAGATTTTTCTTAAATGTTTGAATAAAAAAAAACCGGAAGTGAATTCCGCCACAATTTACACAATCAAAACCTTTTTAAATAAAATGTTTTGAGCGTTTATATGCTACCAAAGATAAAATTACATGAAACACTGTATCCTCTGTGGATAAAGCTAACTCATCATATGTCAGAATTTAAGTACGTGCTGTAAAAACGCAATTGTTCAAAACTCCATGGTTTCAAACTTCAGTGCATTTAAACCAGAGTAAAAATATTATTTTTCGTTGGATATTTAAATTCGTGGATTACTGGGACCCACGAAAACCACGAAAATTGGTATACAACGAATATTAATGAATCCACAGTATTAAATAAATTTTACAACTTTGAAATGGACGTTCCTTCTCCCCTTTCCAACATACATTTATTATTATGGAAATTCATTCAACAAATGATATAATTTTTTGTTTATAAGGTTGCAAAGAGAATTGTACATTAGAAGATTTCCAGAAGATTACAAAGCCTTATATACCTGTCAACTGGAAAAAGGAATGTGGAATTACTTCACCCAAAAATGATTCAGTATCATTTACAACTTGTAAGTTTAATATCAAACGTAGAAAGCTATATCAGATTTCATCAGTATACAGTATTACCATAATAGCTCTAATTATTTGATGCCCTATTTGTTCAAAACTTTTGAAAATTCAAGGGAAATTAAATTTTTTTGATAACCCTAATTTTTAAAAAAATTTTAAAAATTGTCAAAGTTACAATCGTTATTAGATAGTGACAGTCGGTAATTTTAACTTCGTAAGTAAAGTTTATTACTTTCAGTTTTTATACGACCGCAAAATTGTTGCGGTCGTATATTGGTATGACGTTGGCGTCGTCGTTGTCGTCCGTCGTCAGCGTCGTCGTCCGAAGACATTTGGTTTTCGCACAATAACTTTAGTATAAGTTAATAGAAATCTATGAAATTTAAACACAAGGTTTATGACCACAAAAGGAAGGTTGGGATTGATGTTGGGAGTTTTGGTCCCAACAGTTTAAGAATCAGGGGCCAAAAAAGGGCCCAATAAGCATTTTTCTTGGTTTTCGCACAATAACTCTAGTATAAGTAAATAGAAATCTATGAAATTTTAACACAAGGTTTATGACCACAAAAGGAAGGTTGGGATTGTTTTTGGGAGTTTTGGTCCCAACAGTTTAGGAATTAGGGGCTAAAAAAGGGCCAAAATAAGCATTTTTCTTGGTTTTTGCACAATAACTTTAGTATAAGTAAATAGAAATCTATGAAATTTAAACACAAGGTTTATGACTACAAAAGGAAGGTTGGGATTGATTTTTGGAGTTTTGGTCCCAACAGTTTAGGAATTAGGGGCCAAAAGGGTCCAAAATTAAACTTTGTTTGATTTCATTGAAAATTTAACTATTGGGGTTCTTTGATATGCCGAATCTAACCGTGCATTTAGATTCTTAATTTTTGGTCCCGTTTTCAAATTGGTCTACATTAAGGTCCAAAGGGTCCAAAATTAAACTTAGTTTGATTTTAACAAAAATTGAATTCTTTGGGTTCTTTGATATGCTGAATCTAAACATGTACTTAGTTTTTTTATTATGGGCCCAGTTTTCAAGTTGGTCCAAATCGGGGTCCAAAATTAAACTTTGTTTGATTTCATCGAAAATTGAACTATTGGGGTTCTTTGATATGCCGAATCTAACCGTGCATTTAGATTCTTAATTTTTGTCCCGTTTTCAAATTGGTCTACATTAAGGTCCAAAGGTTCCAAAATTAAACTTAGTTTGATTTTAACAAAAATTGAATTCTTGGGGTTCTTTGATATGCTGAATCTAAACCTGTACTTAGTTTTTTTATTATGGGCCCAGTTTTCAAGTTGGTCCAAATCGGGGTCCAAAATTAAAGCTAAAAAGGGGTAAATTTTTTTTTTTTGGGTGGTGTGGGGAGCAATTCTCCACAGCATATTGTATTACACAAAAGCAAAAAATTGAATATAAATTCAAATCATATGACCAATTCTAAGTTCTTTATTTCAGTTATTCTGTGTCAGAAACCTATTATGTGTCAAATATTTGAAGAAATTTTCAATTGAACAGTATTGCGCAATAGCAAGAAATTGATATGTGTGCCCTGTTATCAAAACTTTATTATTAACAAATTCCATTGGAAATTTGCCAATATAAAATGTGCTGATGAAGATTTTTTGTTTATCTTATCTAAACTGCTTTTAAATTATGTATATTTAAAATTTGCCACCATGACTATGATGTCATTTTCTATTTTAATATGTTATGGTGTATTTAAATGGGCTGTTATGGTTGCAAAGTATAAAGAAATGGGTGGGGGGGTTGAAAACAAAATTTGGGGGGGGGGGGGGGTAAATGAGAAATTGGGGAGGGGGTAATTTTTTCTCATTTCATATTTCATAAATTAAAAAGAAAATTTCAAATTTTTTTTAGCAAAAAAAGGGGGGGTTACAATAAATTTTATTGTTTTTTGTTTTTTTTTTTTTGGGAGGGGGGGGGTCAATGTGCAACTTCATAGTGTATTGCACAAAAGCTAAAAAAAGGGGTAAATTATTATTTTTTTGGGGGGGGGGGGTAAATGAGAAATTGGGGAGGGGGTAATTTTTTCTCATTTCATATTTCATAAATTAAAAAGAAAATTTCAAATTTTTTTTAGCAAAAAAAAGGGGGGGTTACAATCAATTTTATTGTTTTTTGTTTTTTTTTTTGGGAGGGGGGGTCAATGTGCAACTTCATAGTGTATTGCACAAAAGCTAAAAAAAGGGGTAAATTATTATTTTTTTTTTGGGGGGGGGGGGCAATTCTCCACAGCATATTGTATTGCACAAGAAGCAAAAAATTGAATATAAATTCAAATCATATGACCAATTTTAAGTTCTTTGATTTCAGTTATTCTGTGTCAGAAACCTATTATGTGTCAAATATTTGAAGAAATTTTCAATTACACAGTATTGCGCAATAGCAAGAAATTGATATGTGTGCCCAATTTTAAATTTTAAATTGGTTATTTCTGATTTATATATAAAAACAAATAATACTGATATGGTTTGAATAGGTAAATTAAAAATTTTTAAGTTCTTAGACAACATTCA
Organism: Mytilisepta virgata; assembly: GCA_028015205.1. Taxonomy (NCBI): domain Eukaryota; kingdom Metazoa; phylum Mollusca; class Bivalvia; order Mytilida; family Mytilidae; genus Mytilisepta; species Mytilisepta virgata. The sequence continues at coordinate 46,311,821 of CM051514.1, read as the reverse complement.
TTCTGTGTCAGAAACCTATGCTGTGTCAAATATTTATTCACAATCCAAATTCAGTATTGTATCAAGCTTGAATGTTGTGTTCATAATTGCCCCAACTATTCAGGGTTCGACATCTGCGGTCGTATCTAGCTGCGCCCAGCGGAGCATTTTATTATCAAATGTTTATTTTGTCTTTCTAAACAATTTAAACTATCTATCTTCATAAAATTTTTTGAAAGAAGATCAATCATTAAGTAAGTTTCATTGAATTTTTCCTACCTGGAAGTTTATTTTTGAAAAAAAATATGAAACAAGTTTGGATCGGAATTGCATAGTCTCTCAGAGGAACAAATTTGAAATATTCAATGAAATGAATAATGTTATTGGAAAAGAAATCCTCCCATTAGACATTTCATTACTTTTATATATATTCTTACAAGACGACAAGACAACAAACATTGAACATGTGTTGTAAAAATCATTTGAGATGCTCCGAATCCGAATGACATGTTGCATATTTGTCAACAACATGGCGGGTCGTTTGAAGTTTGCCACAGTTCTCGTCTTCAACATTAAAACAACTATTTTAAGGTACAAGAGAGATCAATTCAAGAAAGCAAAATGAAATAACAATACCGCATGTGTGACCTATTATTTTGATTTCCTATTCTTAAAGTACATTGATGGAAGGATGGATGAATTATTGTTTAACGTCCAGTGGCAACAGGTGCATATCAGGACGAGAACATGTTGATATGATAATGAATATGATCCCTGCTTTGTACTAGACCGACACGCTAAATCAGATGTTTAATGTGCTAGCTCACAAGGTAACTGTCCGCAAGAAGACATATCACCTCACTCGGACATATTATACTGACTCTGAGCCGAGCAGTCTTTGCTCTTACTCCTAGATGCCGCGTGCTTAGCGGAGAAGGAGCACATACCAATTTTAATGTCTTTGGTTTGACCCGGCCGGGATCGATCCCGCGACCTTCCGCACTCAGGGCGAGCACGCTACCACAAGACCACCGAGGCAGTTTAAAGTACATTGACCAGGTGGATCTTATTAAGTCAAAGAATGAAGATGGAAAGACAAATGATTTTCCAATTTTCCTAAAAAAATATGTGAATTTAAGTGTGTAAATTAGAGTAATTACAGTAGACTGGAAACAAGAGTTACATACATGTATATCCTACAACTTCATACATCTTAAATCAATGAATCCGCTCTCAAATATTTGAGTCATTTCAACAATTGATAACAACTATTTGAAACAAAAAGTTTCAATTTTTACCTTCATTTTAAGACATATTCCCAAAAAACAACATGCTGTTAAAAAAGGCATATAATGGGTATGTTGGTATCATAAAAAGTACTTCAGTTGTCGAAATTTATCTATTTACATTGTCTATTAATAAATGTTTGCAATAAATTCACAAAAAAATTTGTTAGTTCACAGTAACTGAGATAATATTGATTTCAAGACTCTGGTGTAAAAAAAAATTATATACTGGTAATGCAAAATTTAGAAATTAAAATTTATCCACGATTATTCCTTCTTATAGCTTGATTAAATCACAGAATCTCCATTAGCCAATGTATACTAGGTTTCTTTTATGCTGTTATGGTTTAACCGTAACACAACAGCCCTTAGTGGTCAAATTAATGAGGCAAATTGTAGTGAATAGTATTGACCAAAAACCTGATAACACTGTAATTTTTTAGTCAAAATAGAGCTGTGGTAAGGTGCGTTTAATTTCTATCTTCATTTTAAAGATTGAAATTTTTTTGGCAAGGGTCTTAGATACCAATAAAGCTAATATATGGCTAAAAGAATACCAAAAAACAAATAAATTTTATGCCAAACAAGTATAAAACACATGTTAACACATCTTGCAATTTTTCTTTATTAAGTGTGTCATTTTAAAAATTAAACATACAGAAAAACTGCAAAATGTGTTAACGTGTGTTTTCTACTTGTTTGGCATTAATTTTGATATTATGTTGACCATTTGTGGAATATATGATAAGAGAAAATTTGCAAAAATATTTATAATTTATGGGTTTTCAACTTGGTTTGCCAACTGTTTTATTTCCTTCAAAACATATGGTAAAATTATGTTACTTATTTTGTTGTGTAGTAAATAAAACTTGTGTGTAATTTTTGGAGATTGAAAATAAGATTTGTTTCTTTTCCAGATCAGTTAACAACAATAATATTAGCATCCGTAATATTGTTCCTGCTGATAGTGATGGTGATTACGTTCTTTCGGTTTAGAAAACTAAAAATATCATACAACTCATTCAGATGACCTCATGCTGAGTACGAATATGTTCAGCTACAGTTTTATGATGATTATTCTGACTAGTGTTTCAAAATGTGTAATAATAACATTGTTATATTGATTTAAATGTAATTTAATATTATTTAAATCAAGTTCCTGCACGTCCATGAAAACAGGACAAATCCATGATTTTTCATTTTACATATTCCAGGTAGAGAAATATCCTTGCAAATTCCAAAAAATGGCCAAGATCTGTAAGATGTCCATGAAATTTATCAGTATTTGCATTTTACTTTTAGAAATTCTTTAGACATTTGGAGAACCTCCAATATTTTTGGCCAATATAATTCAATCCATAATTTCATACTATGTGTTATTGCCAGTTGACCTGTGTGAAGATGATATTTGGAGTGAATAAATTATAAAATGTCCAGATCAGATACATATTTATTGACACAGGGCAAACTGATGTTTCAAATAACTTTTGTGACTAAAAAATTAAAAACGCAAGTACATAACAAAATTGAACTATTGTTGCCCACCATTTTGTAAAAACATCCTGTAAACTGTAAAAATTCCTGGAATTTAATTTTTTGTTCCTAAAGGAGTGTGAACATTTTTAAATCATGCCAAGGAAGTACAGAGAAATGATATGGTTGTGAATTTTAGTAACTGGGTTTTCCAACAACAGAATGAAGGAAAATCCCCGTTAACTCTCAATTTGACAGCTCATGTCTTGTTTTACGGTGAAAATATTTTCTACATATTATTATTGTGCATTTTTTTGTCCTTAACACCAATTCTAAGACTTTTGTCTTTGGGTTAGTAGATTTAATTCATTGTGAATATCAATGTTCATTTGAACTGAAAGTCCTCAGACAGAATATTTGTAATACATTTTAGTCCCTTTATTTGAAAATTTAAATTTCCATTTTGTTTTTAATTTCATAAAAATCATACAGTTTATGATTTATTTCTTACTATGTGTCTGATATACCTTGGCAACTGATTTCTACCTTGACGACTGATTTCTCGATGAAAAACTACGCACTATATTACAATTCTATACATAACTATGTCCTGAAAGTCAACATGGATCAAACTGTTGGAAACTTCCACATATTCAGCATGGTCACATTTGTTTGTGTTGACGTTCATATTTTATGTAAAAATCAATGAAATGCAACACAAAGGGAAAAATGTGCCCTCATAATATATCAGCTGTGGAATATAGAATAATTAAATATGAATACTGGAAAAAAAAGGTAGGGTAATAGTTTTTAATTTAATTTTAAAGAAAGATTTGAGATATTACCAAAAAACAACTTGCAGTTTTTAATAAGAGACACAGTAAAATTATTTCCATGACATATATATTATATATTTTTTGCGTTTTAGAAAAAGTTCAAATTTTTTTATAAACAATAAAAAGATTATTGAAAGGTCGTGACATCATTTTCTTTTTAATATTTTTTTTTTTTCATCAGAAGTTGTTTATATTTTTCCAAGGTGTACAAAATTTTTTCTACAATATATACCATTACATGTATATAAATTGTAAATACATTGTAAGATATTGTGTAAGATCCTTTGTTCACACTGATATTTTTAGTGTTGTCTAAATGAACAATATTGAATGTTTATAGAAATAAATGTACTACTATGTAAAATGTAATAATTACAGTACAACTAACAGAATTAAAATACCGAAAATCTACACGTGACTGAACAACAGATTGATTCACATACATGTATGTGCAAAGCACAGGGATGTTCTTCAAAGTCAAGAGTCTAATAAAATGACAAATTGAAAAGATTTGACTTAACTTTATTGTGAAAATAGAAAGTCATCCTCCCAAGTCAGGTTTTGTATCCATGTTCGTTCCTACAAATCCTTGACATCACACATTCATATTTTGCAGGTTGGAAGTGAAAGATTTTCATTGGTTCTTCTCAGGTCAAAAGAGAATCCATGTGCGTCGTAGGTAGAATTTTCTAGGTCACACTCTAGGCGGCGATATGTTTGACCCTCAAAATATAAATGGGTGATGCCAGGGGTTTGTAGGAAAGAAAGTGGATACGAAACCCTGACTTGGGAGGATGATAGAAAGTATGAGTGATTGCGTTTTTGTTAGATACCAATAATTTTGCTGACATCTTTTTTTATGTCAGTACATACAGTCAGTGGACATAATTATTTGTGAACTTCGATTTTTCCCATAGGTTTCTAAACAAATTCACAATTTTTCAAAAATTATTGGAAAGTCATTTTTCAACCAATTTTCAAGAAATTTTCAATTTTAGAAAGAGAAATATTTGAACTTTCATTGTTTATTTGTTTGTGTATATCCGCTTCCCGGTTTATGAGTGATGATGATTTAGTTACGAAAAAAATTGTGATGTCATATTTTCCCTATATATTCAACCAATTTTTTTACATCATTAATCTTTTTTGTGATTAAATTACAACTCTGAAATCTAGAAATTCTGAATTGCAAAAATATATATATAAATAAAAAAATAAATTGAAACTTGAAACTTTTTTCATTCTGATGATGGGGGCCTTGGTGGCCGTGTAATCTAGGTAGTTCGTCATGACTACTAATGAGTTCAAATCTCACCTGTGGCAGGGTGTGTTCGACTCCAATCTTAATTGACAAGGATTGCCAATTTTCCTACCGAAGATTGGTTGTTCTCTCCGAGTACTCCGGCTTCCTCCACCAATAAAAACTGGCCGCCGCGATATAGCCAAATGTGCTGAAAAGGGTGTAAAACCCTAAACAAACAAACAAACATTCTGATGATGCAAATTTCATGAAAATTTGTTGAGAAATGACTCCGCAATAATTTTTGAAAATTTGTGAATTTCTATAGAAACCTGTGGGAAAAATCGAAGTTTGCGAATATTTATGTCAACTGACTGTAGAGTTAAAAAAAAAAACTATATTAATTTCCTATGAATTGTTAGATTTTCAGTGGTAAATCACCATTTTTCACCAGTCTCAGTTTGTTAAGTCTGCTCCTGCATTGTTGATGAGATCAAATTAAAAAGAGATTATAATGTAATTATTAGTTTAAAATATGGTTAGTGTACAAATTATATTTTCATAATTTATTTTTTCATAATATTTTTTGTGTGTTAATGTGAGAAGACTTCATATTTTAACAGAATTCATCTCTTCCCATTTCTTCAAGAAATAAAATCAAGCAAAAATGAATTATTATTGCCATATTTTACCCCAAAAATCTTCTAAATTACAGAAAAAAGCAATTGCCAGTATTATGAAAAATTTTATGCAGATGGGCCTGAAAATATTTGAACAAATTTAGTGTGGATATAGGTTTTTGTGTATATTGTTACTATGATATGGTATGTTCTGTATGCTGGAAATTGTTAATTACAGGCTTTATGTCAAACAAAAAAGTATTTTCTGATATTTTTAGTACTTATTACTTGATTGTATTGATATTTCTTATTCAGGTCAAATATTTATTCTAATATACTGTGATAAAGGAACTATTCCACTTACCTTATTGCTCAGATGCATTTAATTTTTAATGAGAAAAAGTAAAACATTTTATACAATTATATATTTGTTTGTCTTATTATACTGACATCCTTCTTGTAGATAATTGTTTCCTGGACCTTGCTGTTCATAAAAAAATAGAAAAATAAGGAAAAGAAAATATTTGTTATTTCTTCTAAAACTATTAGGCCAATGAGGACAAGACCTTTGTGGAATCGTCCTTGAGTGGTCTTCTTTCAAAAATTTGTCTTGGAATCCTGACCTCAGACAAGTATGGCAAACCTTTACTAAAAAAATCGACCAAATAATATTTAACAGAGTTTGCACAGGTCCTTGAAAGACTTGATGTTACTTGAATTTGAAACCTTCAAAATTAATATTATAATTATTTATTAAAAAATTTTTTTTTTTATTTCTATATATTTGTTTCTGTCATAATATTTACAGTTAGCATATAAAAGAATTGTCCAGTTTGTGTTACTATACTAGTATATGTGCCCGAAGGGTCATGTGAGCTATTGTCATCATCTGTCGTCTGTTGTTCATCATCCACAATTTACATTTTAATCCTGCTCAGAAACCACTGGGATATATTAGAATGGTCTTTGGGTGGTCCCCTTCCAAAAGTGTGTCCGGTGTGCCTGAAAAAAGGGGGGTCAAAATTTTTAAAATCTTTTCCCTGAAGCTACTATGCCAATCTCAGTCAAACTTTGCTGAAATGATCCTTTGGTAGTTCCCTTCCAAAATTTTGTCTGATGGTCCCGACATCTGTCCAAGATGGCCGCCACAGCGGAACTTAGTTTAACATAAGACCCTATGGGAAATTCATATAAAAATCTTCTTGTCTGAAAATACTTGCCCAATTAGAACCAAACTATGGTGGAATGGTCATAAGGTGGACCTCTTTCAAAAGTGTGTCTGATGGCCCTGACCTTCGAGCAAGATGGTTACCACAGCCGAACTTGGTTTAACAATAGGACCCTATGAGAAATTCATTTCAAAATCTTTTTGTCTGAAACAACTGAGCCAATTGCAACCAAACTGGTAGCAATGGTCCTTAAATGGGCCTCTCTCAGAATTTTGTCAGATCAACCGGACGATCAACCAAGATGGTAGCCAAAGCCAAACTTAGTTTACCATAGGAACCTCTGGGAAATTCATTTAAAAATCTTGTCTGAAACTACTGAGCCAATTGGAACCGGACTTGACAGCTACGCAGCTATGTTAAGGCAATGTTTTTTATTTTTGGTCACGAGGAGATAACTCCTGCTAATCACATGAATATTCATGAACATTGCGTGCTACGTCATGGACGTCAATGCCGGCGTTGTTTCCGTCATAAAAGATATTTACGTTAAAATTTCGGTTAATTTTTCGTTGAGATTGATGCGAATGATATAACAACGTATATCCTTACGTTGTACATCGCAATGCGTGTCTATATTTGGAGAAAAAGGCTTTGATGTGGTAAAACTTGAGCCATCCATCATCGTACGAAGGAGGGGTCTATTTTCCTTATATGGAAATCTTAATCTTTGAGAAGCTTGAAGAGTGGACATTTCACGTGTTATCAGCCGAGGAGAAGGAGCAACAATGATGCAGGCCTTGTAATTGACCAGACACTGATTATGCTGATCTTAAATATTAAGGTAACGTATATCAGTAACCTGACAACATTCATAACATGACCCACATGCATTTGTCCACAACACGAAGTGGTGTATCACCTGTTCACTGTTGACACTGACACTGTTGTTTGTCATTTTTCGTGAACCGTATTTAAAAAAAGAATATTTGTGTGAGAATAGTACAAAATCCAATATCAGAACATGTTAAGTCATAAAATTATATGTTTTGTTTAAACATAACATTTACCACCCCCCCCCCCCAAAAAAAAAAAAAAAAAAAAAAAAAAACAAATCTCCCCAAACAAACTCTGGCTAAGTTTTTAGTTGTTAATAAAGCCTCTTTTTATTGTCACCAGGGGATTGTAGTTTACTTTGAAAGCCAAATAATAAATAGACTATAAGCGTTTTGTCCTGCTCTGATCTGACAATCGGCCCCAGGGTAAGGAATGGGGGATTTGTTTTTGTTTTTTTAGGTGGCTAGAGAAAATCTAAATGTTGGTGCTGGTGAAAAGTTTATTTATTTAGTTGGTGTTTTACGTAATCCCTTTTGGGATTCTGTGTTCAGAGCTATTTTTCTGACTGGCCGCCAAGTCAGAAAAATAGCTCCGGACACAGAACCCCAAAAGGGATTAGGGTTTTATGCTGTTTTCAGCACATTTTGGCTATTTCGTGGCATCCAGTTGTTTTTTCGTAGAGGAATATTAAGAAAATGACAAAAATATTATCAGGTTCTCAGCAGATAAATATTTATAGTGACACCTTTAACCAGTGACTTAAAACTACAGTAATTCTTCTATAACTTAATTAAATAAAATACAGGGCAAATATATTGTTGTTAAGGTTATTATTTTTTTCAGCAGCAACAAAACGTAGAGCTATGTATTTCTATGGAGAACAGGAAGCAGAAGTTTATATAAGGCCAATGCTCTGTATATCGGCCCTGTACGAGTGCTAGCTTTCAAGAACTTCCTGTTATATTAAACGGTCCATTTATATATACTGTATTTCAGGTCATTGATTACCGTTATAATGTAAAATACAGCCGCTCATCACAATATGAAGCCATTGGCTCGTTGGCTATGCTCACTTGCCAAATAAGGCTTCATATAATGACTGCCAGCTGATATTTTACAATATCAATCTGCAATAAACCTGGTAACATTATACATATTTTTTCATATAGACTGCAAAAAAAATATTACAGTCAATCTTTAAATAATTTAGAGAGCTGTTGTTTTTGGGGTTGATTTAATTGGATATTTAAAAAATAATATTTGATTGTCAGCATGATGCACAGCAACAAGATCTTTATGCCCCGCCACAAATGTGGCTGGGGTATATAGATTTACCCTTGTCCGTCAGTCCATACGTTTAAATTTGGTTAAGTTTTGCGTTTAGCTCCATTTCTGAGAAACCTATAGTAATATATCAATGATATTTCACCACTACAGCCATCCTGTATAGTACAAGGCAGTTCAGCAACACTGGGTCGCTATGACCTACATTTCATGCTTCAGTGACTTTGGTTTAATTTTACTACATTAGGGTCAATAAATCAGAATCTTATGGTAATATATCAATGACCTTTCACCGCTACATTCCTCTTATATAGTACAATGCTATTCAGCAATATTTGGGTAAGCAAGTAAGTAAGTAATGTCTGTATTTAAAGAGGTAACACAGTTAGCATTAAAAAGCTTATCTTCCCGAAGGCCCTCAAATAAAATATAAATTAATACAATGCACAGAATAAATTAATCTAACATTGATCCTATTTCTACAAAGATCCACACCATGTAGACCATCAGTATAAATATATACATATATATATAATCAATAAAATTATATGCATTTAATATAAACATTGAAGCAATAGAATATCTTGCCTTCAAATACTGTGACTTTAATTTAATAAATTTAGAAAGCTGCACGGAGCTTTAAGTAATCTGTATAATTTCTTTTGAAGGTTTCTATATTTTTCTTTAACTTTAGGTCTGTTGGTAAAGAATTCCATAAAATAGTCACATTGACCTACATTTCATTGTCGAATAACTTTGCTTAAGGTTTATGTTTTGGTCCATTTCCTCATATTTCTTACATTTGAATTTTTTTTTTTTTTAAAAATGCTCATTCGAACATATAATAAAAGAAATCAAGTTGATACTGCCATAGCTCCATATCTTAGAAATCATGTTGTCAATGATACTTTAACAAAACAATTTTGGTCTTTTAAAGTACAACACAGTTCTGTACCATATATTTGCTCCTTTATAAACTTCATTTTTCACTTTTATAACTGGATATAAACCTATATTGTTTTTAAGGCGGGACGTGTCTTTTGGACACATTTTGTAGTTTTCTTAACTTTTGACAGAAAAATGAGTTTTTTTTATTGGTATGGGGTAAAGATTATATTTTAATTACAAGTTGATGTTATATGGCAAAAAAAAGATTAAAAAGGACAGGAAAGTTACATTTACGCTTGTAAAAAAGTAATTCGATGTGAATAGTTAAATAAAATGGAATTGATACTTGGAACACTACATCCAACCTTGAATCCATATCTAAGGGCCAATGCAAAAACCAACCAAGAGTATAAATTAAGTAATATGACTCTTGCCCCTTTGTTCTCCCACCTTGCCTTAAAACAAAGAATGATGATCACAAAAACTTTTACTTTACTAAAATTCTGACAAAAGTCATTATACCATTCTTGAATTAATTCTAAAATTGGCTGTTTTTTTTTGTGCTTAAGTGTTGTAAAACTTTACACCTATAATACAGGGTCTTGCATAGGGAAACACAAGGAAATAAAAATATCATTTATGATGAAAACCGCCTTTGTGGTCTCCTGGTAGCGTGCTCGCCTCGAGTGCAGAAGGTCGCAGGTTCGATCCCCGGCCGGGTCAAACCAAAGACATTAAAATTGGTATTTGCTGCTTCTCCACCATGCACACGGCATATAGCCTACAATGTATAGGAGTAAGAGCAAAGGACTGGTAGTCAGTATAATGTGTCCGAGTGGGGTGATATGTCTTCCTGCGGATATTTACCTCGTGAGCTAGCACGTTAAAAATCTGGCTCAGCGTGTCGGTCTAGTACAAAGCAGGGATCATATTCATATCATATTAACATGTTCTCGTTCTGATATGCACCTGGTTGCCACTGGACGATAAATAATAATTCATCCATCCATCATTTATGATGAACAAAACATAACAATTTAACCTTCATGTAGTATTTTTATATAAGTTTGTTATAAACATCCTTCACTGAGAACTGCATGAAAATAACCATGTGCCTATATGTTCAATCTGATATTTTGAAAATAGGTGAAAATTTGAAATTTGAATAGGAATACATTGTACACAAACATTCATTGCAGTTCTAAACTCAAAGAGTCATATAGCATCGACTTAGAAAAAAGTACTTCATTGATATATTACATACATATATTCCCTATTTGCAGATTTTGGAGTGGTCTCCCGTATGCATGAGTTATCTTTCCTTACATAATGAGCAAAAATTTCTTTAACCTTTTCTGAAATATTGAATAGGAGAAAGCCTTCATCAGTTACAAAAATTTTGGAGAATAATGTGTATGGAACATATATATTCCTAAGAAAACAAATGACTATTTGTTCATTTAATGTGCACACAACAGTTTTCAGTTTCCTAAATGATGTCAGGAATTGATGGTGTCTGTTAATCAAGTTGGTAACTGACCAATTTGTTGTATCTTAAACCCCTATATAAAAACAATATACAATGTATATCAAATAAAAGATTTTTTTTCAAACTTTTCCACCATGTGACATTTATTTCTGATAAATTTCCACTGTGACATAAACGAGATAAAATGCAGTCCCTCCCCCCTTACAAAATCCCAAATACATGTATTGGCTGATTCTAGACTAACAGATTTAGGTGCGAAATTTAAAGGTGTATTATTATAGATATTTGAAAGGTTATATCAATCTGTTTTTAAAACATAGTTTCAAGGTAAATTTGCTGGCTTCCAATAGTCTAAGAGTAATCTCCCCGTAGTTAATATTAAATTATATGTTTTAAATTCACATTTCTGATCTTTTTATACAACTAAAATAAAGTTTAAGTATAAAGTAAGATAATAAATCATAAAAATTCACTGTGCAATGATTAGCAAATTAGGCAATTTGCTTCCAGTTTTTTATTATTTTGGGGAAAAGTCTATAGAATTTTATTCAAAACTGTTGTTTGCATCATGTGAAAGATGCCTCCAATAAGAACGTGGGAACTAACTCACATCTTTCATGTCAATAAAAAGCACAATAAAAACAAGTAATTTGACCTAAATTAAGAATTGTTTTGAAAAAAATGTGTTTGTTGTTACACAATCTTACACTTATTACCCATTTATTTAACATGTACCTTGTATTCTTATTTTACAGCCTCAAGCTTTGTCATGTGTAACCCTGAACAGGAAAAGGTTTATAACCCGAGAAATGTGATACAACAAAATGCAAGGTAACATTATTTCTGGTATTTGGTATAATACTGCTTGATTTTGGTCACTGACCTACATTTAACGAATGAGTGACTGATAAAATTTTACATTAAAGTTCTTTGTAACTAAATGTAAATAATTTAGCTTACAGGTAAATATGTAAGCAATATCGCTTCGGATTTGTTAAACCTGTGCATAGTTGTTTCGGACTGAACGTAACTTTGATGGCCTGAAAATAATTCTCAAGCTTATCTTCCACTTTTCAATGTGTAAATGAAACTGATGTGCATGTTATCTGGGACTCTGTGTTGTATTTTTGTTCACAGTGCTTATGAAGTCATGTTTCCCTGTATTATTATCTTTGTAAAAAGGGGCTAGAAATGTGCCATTTTCATGACTTCCCAATTAATAAAAAAAATTATCATTGCTGAATAAAAAAAGGTATTCTTTTAGGCCAGGCAAAATTTATTTTTGGTGAATAGTTTCAGTCTCAAAGAATTCTGTAAATGTAAAACAAATTCATTTCATTACAAAGTTAGAGAAAAGGTTTGTTTCACTGGAAATTATTGAGTTTGTTTCATTCCTGATTCCATAAAATACATGTAAGCTATTTAAAAACATGGGGGAAGAAAGTTGCATGATATTATAACAGTTTCTAATAGAAAGTCAGACAATTTAAAACAACATTAATAATTGCCACAAAACAAAACAGGAAATTTATTTAATTTTCGTGCACCCGTCTTTAAAGACAGGACATATTATGGTATACCGTTGATTCCGTCTGTTGTCCACACTTCGGACAACAACTTGAAAACGCTTTCACCAATTTTCAAAACTAGTTGACTTATTTAAATCTATTGACGTAAGCTCCCTTTTGTTTTTTGTTTTTTTCATCAATTCCGATATGACATGGATCTTTATTCGTTGAAAAATTGTCGAAAACTGTCAATTTTTCACACTTTGGACGGTTATGGAATTTTATTCATTCAAATTTCAGTGTTATGGAACTTTGTTCATTAAAAAAGGGGGGATTTTTCACATGTCATGCTGTATCTTAAGAATGCATTGTCATATTTACTTCAAACTTTAAACAGTTGTTTGTTGTGATAGTCTAAAGGTCTTTATACTTTTTGGTGAAGTTACAATTTTCTGTTCCAGAGTGGGATGGGACCTACCTGGTATTCATAAAAAATAAGGATCAAAATCAAAGAGTCTATATGTTAACCGGTGAAATTTTATTTCCTGGACGACAGGTGTATCATGCCCTCATGTTGCAGCAGTTTATTTATTTCTGCCTGGAAAAAAATTGCCCCCGAAGGTGAAAACAGACCTGATCATGTTAGGAGACACCAACAATCATTCTGTAAATTGTCAGAAAATATACATTTATTTTTAATTGCCAAATATGTTATAAACTTCTACCTGTTTCTGACGCTCATATACTAATAAATTATATATATTTCCCAACAATTTACTTGTACTTGAACAAAAATGTTTTACTTTGTCAGTTACTGATAAAAAAGTATATTCTAATTTGTACAGTCACAAGGATTTTATGTAGATGTATACTTAATATAAAATTTTCCGTTTTTATTAATAGGATGGTGATAGGTTACAGCCAAAGAGCCTGTTGAAAATTGAACATATTAAATGTAAAATTGTCAGTTGTGGAGTTGGACAAAGTTGAGCTGAAGAAAACTGAGTGTATTATACATTGTACGGCAGTACATGTAGCAGTTTGAACAAGAGATTGAATTTTAATTTGACTAGATGAATTGAAAATTGAAATACACAATGACATTTCTGGAGTAATCCTGAAAAATTTTGATTTAAAAAGAAGTTTCTGAAATGTTCATCACACCGTGAAAAAAAACCAATGGATTTATTTGAATTACGGAAAAAGATTAATCAGTTTTGGATAAATATATAACGCTAACTGAATGAAAGTTTCTATATTTAGTTTGAAAAATGTTCATTGAAATAGTTGTTTTTAATTCAGAATACAAAAAATCAGTAGATTTAATTTATATCTTTATTTTGTTTATATGATTTGATGTTCTTTTTCTAAAATCTAAAAGTAATTTTTGTCCTTTGTAAATTTATACAAGATACTTTTGGGGGAAGATAACTTATGCATATGGGAGACAACATCAAATACAAGTAGGGAATGTGACATCTGGTTAACAAATGTAAAATGATAATAAATATAAACATTTATTTTAGCAGTTTATTAGAAAATTTTTGTATTTTGAAAAAGGATTGTTAACATTTTTTTGTATTGAGTATTGACATACATTGTACTATGTGATATTTATTATAAATAGATTTATTAAAATCATGTGTCTTGAGTAATTTTTCAAGTTTTATTTTTAAAGATGAGGTGGCAAGAATTTGTATGAAATTTCTTGCTCTGTAGTAAGTGAACTTGATATCTCTGCTTGAGGCTTTGATAAAACATACAAGTAAAGTCAAGAAATACCAAAGGGATATTCGAAGGAGGGGAAAATCGAAACAACTGACAAATTCCGGAGAACAACGAAGACAAGACCAAAACAATACAAGCACTACAACTAAAAACTAATAACATGAACAACATGGACCCCACCGAAAAACGAGGGGTAGACTCAGGTGCTCCGGAAGAGTAAGCAGTCTGTTGACAAGAACCAACAATTGTGCAAGTATCAATGGGGGGGGGGGGGGGGGGGGGGGGGGGGGCTTTTTATGACCGAGGGGTGCATCAGTGAACTGAAAACCCCTATCCGAAATTATCCATATATCGAATTTGTGACCCGAAAATATCCAGGAAAGCTAAAATTACATATCCGAAATTATCCAAAAATAATAAAAGCCATGATGAGACATATTTAAAGGCAACCTGAATTCTCCTTTGTGCTTTATAAAAATCTGCAGAAAATCCTGACCAAAAATCTCCACCAGTTTTGTAAAATCTTGACCGGAATTTGCAGCACGTCCTTTATCTAGTACCATTGAGTTACAGAGTTACACACACACCCCCCCTCCCCCTTCCTCTCTCAGCATTGGGGATGATAAAAGGTCATGTTGATGGTAAGTGGTGCAGAATCTGCATGAATTGGCCCCTGCCATGATCATGCAGGGATCATATAATACTATATATACAGTTCCTGGATCATGTATTCCTGTAAAACCCTTGTATTATGTACACATTGACCCAGAACAGTTAATATGGCTCATACATTTAAAGGTAGAAGTTACATCTATTCCTAAGCAAAGAAGGTAATTTTTCTCACAAGTAGTGATTAATTACCGGTAGTCCACCATTTTAAAGCATGGAAAACTTTTGCATCCAGACTGGTTTCAGAAGCTATATGCAGTGAAATTTGGCAGTCTCTGCAGTAAAAAAATAATCTCTGAACTTTAAAATTTTAATTCCTTGCCAAATTTAGGGAGATTTCAATACATGAAAGCAAATATTTTATTCGAAAATGAAAATAAAAATTTATTTGTAACATTTTAGCATATGGTCCTACAGGATTGGTATAAATACATAAACGTGGGGTTTTGTAACATTTTGTTGGAGCCAAAATATTAAATCTGATCATTCTGAAACCTGGTGGTTTGTAATCCTGTGAAAAAATCTACTATACTGGTATGATATGTGAAATACTGAATGTATAATTTATCCAGATCTCATTGTGCATCCCCCCTACTTTTCTTGTGTTGTGTTTCAGTAAACCTAAACTGAATGTAAATTGATTTTTCCCAGAAAACCAAATAGAGTATTAATGTTTATTTATTTAATATGGTAACAATACAATATTAAAATTTGCGCTTCTAAAGTTTATATAACTGGTTGCCGACTACAAGATGGAAACAGTAATTCCGGATATCTTTTTGGTCATCGGTCCGCTCTTAGAAATCCATCGTCCTCGTTGCGCTTTAAATCCGGAGCGAAATGAGAGTAGAGTTGTTGAATAAAATAAAATCGAAAAGTGCATGGGCATACGCTGAACAGACATTATAGACATGAATATGTGTGAAATCTGCTATATCTGCGGTAATAGAAAAGTGCTGCTACTTTTCCTGGTTTGTATTCGTTTTTGAGAAAACTGCATTTAAAGATGAAAAATCGTGCTTTTTTGACGCATTCGAGTACTTCATGTCAAATTTTGTAAAAAATACACAAATCCAGACAAAGTAGCAGCACTTTTCAGAAAGGCGGGGTCCTATAGAATATATCGTATATATTCTTGTTAATAGCTGACACCCCTACGCCCTTGCACTTTTGCGAAATGTATGTACACCCGGTCCGTTGTTGGTAATTCGCTGTAGTATGCAAATGAGCAATCACGTGACTGAAATAATTACCTGTTAGGTACCTCTTGTCATTGTCATTAACATAGTGGTTAACGATAACGCTCATATGCTAAATATGAAGAGTATTCCTTATTTAAGTGGAATAGACCCAATATTATGAAATAAAAAAAAACATATGCCTTAAAACATCGCTGCGTATGGTCCGTAGATGGTCCTCTGTCAGAAATATGTCCAATGACCTGGACTGTCAACCGAGGTGACCATCACAGAAGAACATAGTTTAACATTGCACCCTATGGAAAATTCATTAAAAAATCTTATCTGAAACTACCGAGAGGTTGGAACCAAACTTATCAGCACTGGTCCTTAGATGGTTCTCTTTCAGATTTGTGTCTGTTGACCCAAACTATCAACCAAGATGGCCACCACAGCCGAACTTTTAACCCTGTGGGAACAGGTCGCTATATGTAATAAGCAATGCACTAGCAGGTAAGCGATACAGGCTGCTGGGAGCCTCTGGTTATCCCCGCACTTTCGAAGAAAGTTCGGGGATATAGCGATTGTCTCCGTCCGCCCGTCACACTTTCTTGTGCCATCAACTCCTCCTTCACCTTTGGGTTTAGGAATTTAATTTCTATAGAGAATGGTTGCAAAATACATGTAGATGCGCAATAGGGTTTTAGAATTTTGATTTTCTAAACAAGGGGCCCACAGGGTTGAACTTTGAAAATTTGGAATTCAAGCTTGCAAGCGGACGGAGACAACCGCTGTATCCCCGAATTTTTTTCTAATTGACCTTTCTTGAATGTATTTGAAATTATAAGTTAAAATTTTTCACAAAATTATAAGTTGATAGACTTTGACTGCAGTTTACAGCATTCCAGCTACTTGGTTTTCTAAGCAGAATTCAATTACCTTTGGAATTTACTTGTTTAAATCGCGGACTAGCCCGCTATCTAAAGGACTAGCCAAGAGCTTGTAGGGTATGGAAATTTACCGGCTTGGATACATGCATTTGATAAATCTATCAATATCCCTAGTGTACAGATTATATTAGCCGTCCAAGAAAACCAATCTTCATACGATTCTGAAATCGTTAATGATAAGGCTCGAGATGAAAATTCGGTAGACCGTCGGGTTTCAACTATCACGAAATATGATGGACCGTCGATAGTCGTGATAGTGCTATTTTCAATCTTTGATATCGTGAATGATCGTGGCACTTTTTATTAAACATTACTGAATATAGAATAAGTTATTATACCCCACGCAACGGGTTGCGGAGGGTAAAATGTTTTTGACCCGTCCGTCCGTCAGTCCGTCAGTCCTGTATCTTGTCATCGCAATCCTCTCAAACCACACAACAGAATTTCACGAAACCTTTTTAGATAATAAGGACATACTATATGTAGTTGTGCATATCGACAGGAAATTGCGATTCAATTTTTTTTCTAGGAGTGACGCCCCTTTGAACTTATTTGCTTTAATGTACTACTGCAACAGTTTGTCATCGCAACTCCTCTCAAACCACACAACAGAATTTCACGAAACCTTTTCAGATTTTCATTTTACTTGTGAAGTGAGATTTTGTTTCTCCAGTGACAATATGAAGACGTGGGGTATGTGAGCGTGCTCACAAAGGTTCTTTAATTTATTTTGTAAACTTTAAACCCTGAGAAGGATGACCAGTAAGAGTGTAAAATATGTCCATAACTTGATACGTCTTTATCCAAACTTTGCTTCCTCGTTTTAAATTAACCACGACCATTTTGGTTGCCGTTTTTCCGTCCTTCATGCTGCTGGCGTTATTGTGACTGGATGACACTGCATGGCCATTGACTGTAAACCGTGTATGAAAAATGTGTCCTGGATTTGTCAACGTTGTCCATGCAAAACTATATAGACCACCATCCGGGCAGGTAAAAACACCAGATGACGCATCATAAGCCCCACCAACATTTGTTACGACCTTGTCGAAGACAACCACCGTATCGTGTGGTAGATTTTCTAGTTGGTTTGAGAGTTCGGCGTGAAACACTACATCCGAAGTATCTGGAAATAAATAAAAATACACTCACTTGACTTGTTAAAAATATAACACGCCTAATAATGGTATGTTATATTATATCATTACATGTGTGTGTGTGTTCTCCGACCACCGGTCGCGTTTACGCTATGCTACACTTATTGCTAAAGCGCGATACGCCATGGGTTTCCGATGATATTTACAAATTTACAATTACAAAAAAACTTATTGATTTTTGATAAGATCTAAAATCCCACCTCTTACTCTGCTGTAGTTGACTGACCATAGATACCAGGTTCGAAATTTTTAATTGTAAATCATGTATAACCTCAAAATCGGTTATTAACAATCTTTTCATGTTCCCTTTTCCTAAGACGAAGTTTATTGAAATGGTAATAGTAAGGAAGATTCTCCATGGTAAGGAAGATTATAAAACCTGTCAATACAATACAAAATGTCAATGTACGCCAATACGACACATACCCGTCAGATTAGTCAATATTACACATTTGACTGGTTAGTCAATAAAGGTCATATATTGGACTGGTTAGTCAATAAAGGTCATAAATTTGACTGGTTGGTCAATAAAGGTATAATTGTGCAAGGTTTTCCATATTGGTTTATCAGGGATAAGTTGATGTCATCACTTAGGAAATTTTACTGTCGTCATCACGA
Source organism: Mytilisepta virgata (assembly GCA_028015205.1). Lineage (NCBI taxonomy): Eukaryota > Metazoa > Mollusca > Bivalvia > Mytilida > Mytilidae > Mytilisepta > Mytilisepta virgata. The sequence continues at coordinate 46,292,915 of CM051514.1, read as the reverse complement.
ATTGATTGACCATTACAGTGTTCCAGTTTCTAAGATGATGTTGGACCTGTTCCCACTGTCGTAACATTTCATGTGTCTCCACCGATTTGTGACTTCGACCAGATTGACGTTGTAGGAGCAGGAACTGCTTACCCTTCCGAAGAAAGTTCGGGGATATAGCGATTGTCTCCGTCCGTCACACTTTCTTGTGCCATCAACTCCTCCTTCACCTTTGGATTTTAGGAATTTAATTTCTATATAGATTGGTTGCAAACCACGTGTACATGCGCAATAAGGTTTTAGAATTTTGATTTTCTAAACAAGGGGCCAACAGGGTTGAACTTCGAAAATTTGGAATTCAAGCTTGCGAGCGGACGGGGACAGCCGCTGTATCTCCGAACTTTCTTCTAATTGATCTTTCTTGAATGTATTTGCAATTATAAGTAAAAATTTTTCACAAAATTATAAGTTGATAGACTTTGACTGCAGTTTACAGCATTCCAGCTACTTGGTTTTTCTAAGCAGAATTCAATTACCTTTGGGATTTACTTGTTTAAATCGCGGACTAGCCCGCTATCTAAAGGACCAGCCAAGAGCTTGTATGGTATGGAAATTTACCGGCTTGGATACATGCATTTGATAAATCTATCATTATCCCTAGTGTACAGATTATATTAGCCGTCCAAGAAAACCAATCTTCATTCGATTCTGAAATCGTAAATGATAAGGCTCGAGATGAAAATTTGGTAGACCGTCGGGTTTCAACTATCACGAAATATGATGGACCGTCGATAGTCGTGATAGTGCTATTTTCAACCTTTGATGTCGTGAAGGATCGTGGCACTTTTAATTAAACATTACTGAATACAGAATAAGTTATTTATTTTCTAAACTTTAAACCCTGAGAAGGATGACCAGTAAGGGTGTAAAATATGTCCATAACTTTGATACGTCTTTATCCAAACTTTGCTTCCTCGTTTTAAATTAACCACGACCATTTTGGTTGCCGTTTTTCCGTCCTTCATGCTGCTGGCGTTATTGTGACTGGATGATACTGCATGGCCATCGACTGTAAACTGTGTATGAAAAATGTGTCCTGGGTTTGTCAGTGTTGTCCATGCAAAACTATACAGACCATCTTCCGGGCAGGTAAAAACACCAGATGACGCATCATAAGCCCCACCAACATTTGTTACGACCTTGTTGGTTTGTGAGTTCGGCGTGAAACCCTACATCCGAATTATCTGGAAATAAATAAAAATACACTCACTTGACTTGTTAAAAATATAACACACCCAATAATGGTATGTTATATTATATCATTACATGTGTGTGTGTGTTTGTTCTCCGACCACCGGTCGCATTTACGCTATGCTACACTTATTGCTAAAGCGCGACACGCCATGGGTTTCCGATGATAGTTACAATTACAAAAAAACTTATTCAGTTTTGATAAGATCTAAAACCCCACCTCTTTTACTCTGCTGTAGTTGACTGACCATAGATTCCAGGTTCGAAATTTTTAATTGTAAGTCATGTATAACATCAGAATCGGTTATCAACAATCGTTTCATGTTCTCCTTTCCTAAGACGAAGTTTATTGAAATGGTAATAGTAAGGAAGATTCTCCATGGCACCATTTTGATTATATAAAGACTGAAGATAACATATCAGATAACTTTATGTGACCGTGATCTTAGTATATTGTGTACGTGTCGCTTCTATTGTTTCATATAAGCTTTTGATTATTAACAATTATTGACTAACAATAGAATATAAGCCTTAATATGATAAAACCTGTCAATACAATACAAAATGTCAATGTACGCCAATACGACACATACACGTCAGACTAGTCAATATTACACATTTGACTGGTTAGTCAATAAAGGTCATATATTGGACTGGTTAGTCAATAAAGGTATAATTGTGCAAGGTTTTCCATATTGGTTTATCAGGGATAAGTTGATGTCATCACTTAGGAAATTTTCAATCACGAATTGATTGACCATTACAGTGTTCCAATTTCTAAGATGATGTTGGACCTGTTCCCACTGTCGTAACATTTCATGTGCCTCCACCGATTTGTGACTTCCACCGGATTGACTTTGTATACGGAGCAGGAACTGCTTACCCTTCCGGTGCACATGGGTTCACTCCTGGTTTTTATAGGAGTTCGTGTTGTTCATTGTTTTTTAGTTTTCCGTGTTTATTTGTTGTGCTTGTGGTTGTTAATTTGTCTTCCCGAGTTTGTCTGTCCAATGGATTATGTTTTTTTGATTGCTCCTTAGGTATATTTGTCCTTTTTATTGGTCCTTGGCTAGCCATATTAGACTTTGGCAATGCGCCTCAGTCCAATATTGCTTGCCTCGGACCAATAACTAAGCCAACAGGGAAAACCTTACACAATAATACTATAATATCGGAAAAATACTACTGAAGCTATAATCCTACAATACCAAAATCTAAAGGCAAGTGAATCCGTGAGAACACTAACACAAGAAAGACAACCTTAGGAGTAAACAAACATAGAAAACAAAACAAAAATCAGAACAAGACAGCACAAAACTAAAGCATTTGCAATGTGAACTAAAATAAAAAGACAGGAGTGACATTATTTGCTTCGGAAGGGTAAGCATGTCCTCATTTACTACATTACACCAATGAAATTTATATTTGATAGGTGTTACTTACTAAATGGTGTATCAAAATGAAACCTGAATTCAGATGGGTCGAAATATTACTATTTGGAATATTAAAAGTATATTTGAGACAAAAAGTGGATGATTTTACATTTTTACAGAAATTACATCCTAGGTGGCTATCATGTGCGGTATTATGCGTGTTTTATTCGCCGTGATTTACAATCATGACAATCAAGCGGCGTCTTTGGAAATTGTTTTTATTCAATAATCCATGAGCCAAAATGTATATTGTCGAAAAAAAGGCGCAGTAAATCTGATGAGGGAAGACGTACGTCTATGCCTAAGAATCCGAGAACAATGTCATATATAATGAGGCTATCCGAAAAATTACTTTTGGACTGAATCAAGCAGACATTTTACTTATATGATACACAAAAAGTGAAACACGCAGTGACAATAAATATAATTGCTAGCATACATAACAACCAGTAATTAAGAACTGAATGTGGAAAACGTCATTTGATCTTCTGGTAAAACAAACTCAGATACATTAATTCCTTTCCGTTTGATGCTCATTTATGGATTTTTACTGAAATGATTGCATCCTCGCCGAGAAAGGGTATTAATGGTTAATTTCAGCAACAAAGCATATAAAACAGTGGCATTAACAATTTTTGGATTGAAGAAAATGTCTATTCCGTTAATTACAACGATTTATTTCTGTCATATTACATACATATACTTCATTGCCACGAAACAGAATTTTTTCTTATTTGGTGAAATTGCTCTCCAAAAAGTCTTGTGAGTAAATAATTTGGTTGGATATGTTACCAATCTCTTGACAATAAATATTCTAGTTTATATTATGTATGTTCAACCTGATTATAAAATTTATTGCAAAGAAAAAAGCATATTGTTTTTGTATTTACAAGTACGAATTAAAATTTATGGTAAAATTTCACATTCAATTTAATGATTTAGACATTCAATAACGTCAACAAGTATTTGGACATTTCTAAATGACCGTTTTTCTAATTGTGTTGATTAAATTTATATTACAACAGCCAGTCGTTCTAGGGCGATTAGTAACACTGTAATTTTCTGAATTTTGACGTCTCAATTTCATAATGCAAATCTTTATACATAAATGTATGAACATAAATTATGTATGATGACAGCTCCTGAGTTCGTTCCTTCTTGTTGATATCATTTTCTGGACAGTAGTGTTATTCTTCATCTGTATCGCTGCATTGTACCTTAGTATGGATAAGCATTTGAATCTGAAATGAATATTTTTCTTATTTAAATGTAAAAAAAATGCCAAAGCGGTATTACTTATAGATTATTCACAGCATGAACTTTCATGATCTTTGGTGTGAAATCTGCAAGGAAACATTAAGGCAGATAGCTATATTTTACAACAGAAAGTGTGATTCATTTGGTCGGTTTTGACATTGAGTATTCATTAGTGGGCACTTTTAGGTCCGGTTATTTGCTAGTTTGTCTTTCGATTGTTTCAAGTGCTCTGAATATATTAAATTTAGTTCGTTGTTGTTCTGTACCTTTTTTACTGTGTGTTTCTTTCTCTGCATGCCGCTGTTACTGGTGTCACGTAGGAAGGTATAGTACCCTCTTCAACTTATTTTAAACACTGTCACATCTTAATGTGCTTGTAGAAGTCAGGCCTGAGCCTTTTCGGTAGTCATATGTTTCTTTTAGTTGTATTTTTTTTACTTGGTGTGAGGGTGCATCTCGGGAAGTAAACAAGCCTCCCACCAAAATAAGGTCACGCTGGTCTACTTATTGCGCTTCGTTGACTAAGGTTAAGTTATACGTCCGAGTTCAGTTCTCTGATACCAAGGGACCTACAATCATATTACTTGGTATCACGGTGGATCTCGGGGATTAACACAGCCTCCCAGCAAAATTAGGTCACTCTGACCTACTAAGCGCACTTCATTGACTAAGTTTAAGTTTTACGTCCGAGTTCAGTTATCCGAGGGACCTACAACCATATTACTTGGTGTCATGGTGCATCCATGGAAGCAACACAGCCTCCCACCAAAATTAAGTCACTCTGATCTACTTATCGTGCTTCTTTAACATAGGTTAAGTTTTACGTCCGAGTTCAGTTCTCCGATACCAAGCGACCTACAGTCATATTCACTTTTTGTCAGGGTGCATCTCGGCAGTAATACAGCCTCGGGGACCACCAAATTAGGTCTGAAATACTAATCGTGCTTCATTGACTTAGGTGAAGTTTTACGTCCGAGTTAAGTTCTCCGATACCAAGCGATCTACAATCATATTACTTCGTGTGAGGATGCAACTCGCGGAGTAACACAGCCTCCCATCAATATAAGATCATTCTGACCTACTTATCGCGCTTCATTGACTTAGGTTAAGTTTTACGTCCGAGTTCAGTTCTCCCGGCAATACCAAGCGACCTACAATCATATTACTTGGTGTGAGGATGCATCCCGGGAAGTAACACAGCCTCCCACCAAAATTAGGTTACTCCTATTTATTTCTTGTGCTTCATTTACTTAGGTTACGTTTTAAGTCCAAGTTCAGTTCTCTGATACCAAGCGACGTACAAATGTAGCTACAATCATATTACCTGGTATCAGGGTGCATCTCGGGGAGTAACACAGCCTCCCGCCAAAATTAGGTCACTCTGACCTACTTCATTGTACTTCATTGACTCTGGTTAATTTTTACTCCCGTGTTCAGTTCTCCAATACCAGTCGACCTACAATCTTATGTAGTTAATATATTACTTGCTGTAAAAGGTGCGTCTCGAGGGGCTGTACAACCACACACCAAAATTAGGGGGAGGGAGCGGCGAGGCCAACTTTGTAATCATAGATTTCTTAGCTGTGAGATTGAAATATATTTAAGGTCAGGAATCCAAACTGCCAGTTGAATACAAACTAAATCATGCACGTTAAAACGTAGCCTGGTTTGTTCAGGTGTATGATGCAGGTTACATTTATGTGCTCAAGGCGGTATATTATATATGTTATATATATACGTATATGTTAGTTATACGTCCTTGATGTGCTTAAAGCGTCGCTAGCTGAGTATTGCAGTACAAATGAAATACATTGTAAGATTTTTTAGAGCAATTTTCTCGCTCTATAAAAACTGTGTAGTTTGTATATAGTAACATTTAATGTTTCACACTTTGACCATGCAGTCTTGTTGTATCTTTAACTATGCTATCAATGAATAATGTTCATTTCTGAGATATATTTTAATATAATATCTATTTTCCCCTCAAATTCTTCATTTATCTTTTCTAAATATCCATTTATTCTAATTGTTCTATATAAAACATCATTAGTTTCAACTTCATCGATTTCTAGATCATTAAATATTCCCTATTCCATGTATTCTACATAAATCCAATCCAAACCCAAATATGATACTAATTTTGATAATTTTTGTGATAAGTGATACTCAAACTGTGACATCTATTTCATAAAGTAATCTGATTCTGATTATATGCTACCTGAGAAATCTTGAAACTTGTTAAAAAGTAATTGCCAATGGGTTAAAAAATGAACACATAATCGACTATTTGAATTTTTTCAGAAAGAACTAAGATTTTTCCTCTCATAGTACTCCAGGTATCGATGTATTTTTCTGCGTAAAAAGTTGAAAATTTGAAACTTGCACCCTCGACAGGTGCGCGTGCCACCTGGTGGATTGACACTTACCAAATTATTTGGGTCACGTGACTTTGTTATTCATCCGCCATTTTGATCTTAATCGCCACTTCCTGAGGAAAATGAAATGATTGTTTACAATAAATTCCCAACACGATATCCCCTCTGATGGATTGGGGAGTGCAAATTTGACTTGTTGAATTCAAACAGCAAGTCAAACTTCGCATGGTAAGTAAACCAATGTCACCAAAATTCCGCAGAAATGATGTCATCTTTGTACCTGAAAAACCGACTTCCGTTTTAACCTGAAAATTACACACCTTTACAAAAATACTGCCGTGCTCAGTTATTTTGAATAAATGAATTAAATTAAATTATCCGTAAACTTTCCACACATTATAATGAATGACTTTGATAACGCCTCAGCTTTGTTATAGACCTGTAATTTGTTCAAATGCTCTGAATTCCAACTGCACAAGGCACACCTGTGAAAGCATGGAATGCCATATCAGATTTTCAAACAAACCGTCATTCATTGAGTTGTAGATATTGCTGTTATGTCCAGTTTTTGTCTCTTCTTAAAACAGGTGTTAATGGTAGTTTGTAATATATTTCCATGGCAAATGGTTGCACGATAATCTTGTCTTTTATAAATTCTTCATTGTCAAAATCAGGACACAAACAGTGGCTTTTGTCTGCACTTTTCCGTTTTGACGCATTTACATGTGTGTCTTTTTTCAAACTGTGAGTGGTTTTTCGCGAATTTCTCAAACTTTTCTTTAAAATGAAAGTAAAAAGTACTACACTACTTTTGTTTCCGACAGTCCTAGTTAATTCTTGACTTTTCCACTACTGAAATGTCCCAAATATTTTATGTGAGCTGAATTTCCCAATTTTTGTGTGCATTTCACTGATTTTTGCATCATATGTGACATCACCACAAGCAAATGTGACATTGCAGAATATGTGCAAGTTTTATTTCCAAAAGTTTGATCCATCATTCCATATTGATTTTTAGGACACATCTAATTATTTATTTTAAATGTGCAGAAAAGTAATAGAGGTTAGAGTTTTAATCGAGAAGTCAGTTGCTGAAGTATGTGAAACACACAGTCATTGTGGATTGCTAATTTTTATGTCACATTGCCCTGTAATCTCAAGGGTTATTACCTGTTGCTGAATTTTTGCAACTGTAATTTGTCTGGTTTCATGGTCACAGCTGGAATTTTAAATAAATATATATAAAAATAACAACCATTTCTGTCAGGCAAGATTGAAATCTACGTAGCAATTATGGCAAAATGGAAGTTCTTAGTTGACACCTCTCAAAATTGAATTTGAAAATGATAGTACTGCATTGGTGAAAACAATATTTTTTAACCTTTATTGTTTGTTATTTATTTCATTACTTCATATAAATATTTTCTTATTAATTGTTTGAAAGAGTGTGTGTATATTCAGGTCCCATATGCATGCATTGAATTGCTTCCTTGCATAGATCTGCCAATATAAACTGAAATCAGTGGCTGACCAGGCTTTTAGAAATTCTGAAGAATTTTAGAAAGGACATTCAACTTTGAATTTAAACAGTATTCTTGTGGCATAGACATTGAATTCTTTCAGAATAAAACAGATTTATTGTTATTCGCTGGACATATTTTCTTTATTAATTTAGTTAATAATTACAAAAAAAATCATTTAATAGTGTTAGAGTTATCTCTCTTTTGCCAACATATTTTCATACATGTAAATCTAAAGAAAATAATTTTTAGACCTTACTTGCAGGGTTTGAGAAATCTGTTCTGGTTAGCTTACACTGTTGTTGCTCTATAATCAGTTTATAAACTTTAATATTTTAATCTTCTCTCAAAATTGACTTAAAATTGCTTAACTTGATGGCAGTGTGTCTTGGGTTTTCTTTTTACAGAATTATATCTGATCAAACTGCCAAAAAAGATTTTGCAACAGCTGAACTTAATTTAACATAGGACAAGTATGAGAAAATTCACTAATACATGTAGATGTTGTCTGAAACCAGTCATCCTCCCAAGTCAGGGATTTGTGTCCACGTTTGTTCCTACAAACCCCTGACAACACTAATTCATATTTAGCAGGTCGACCCATAAAATATGAATGAATGTTGTCAGGGTTTTGAAGGAACAAACATGGATACAAAACCCTGACTTAGGGGGATGGAAACCAGTGCAGTGGGATATTTGGAACAAAGTTAGGTGGTGCTCTTTCAGATGTTTATCAGTCGTCACCATCCACCAACCAAGACAGCTGACACAATCATTTATTTGCTTTTTGATTAAGGTAGTAAATTAAATACATGTGATTAAAACCATCCCCTGAAAGTAGGAGCTTTTAGTTTGAACACAATATCTAGCCTAACTCCATAAAAGCTGTGGAATGTTTAAATCTAGTTCTTGACCCACTTTTGAGTATTCTCTTCTCAGCCAAATTAGCTAGGTGAGATAGAACAAATAATTATCTGCCGTTGAGAAGGCAAGAGTTTCTGATTTAAGTGTGTATTTTTGATAACTTCGTCATATTCATGACTATAATACTTTTAGAAACAACTAATATGATAACTTGGAAACAGTGACATTGTCATTTGCAAATCGTAATTGGATCCAAAATCTGTGTTGAATGCTTTACTGTGACTTTTGTAAGACCAATAAAATGTCCATTTCTTTTCTTAAACTTATGCCACATATATTTAGGGATTTTATGTCAAGAATAAATTCATGTTTACCACATCTTACTCTAGATTCATTTATTTATTGTACACTTTGTACTTGAAAATAAGTAAATTAAAAAATTATGGGTAGCATTTTGATGAATGTAGCTCAGACTAATTTGGGTGTTTTGCCATTTATTTAATGCAAGTGTAACATCATTGTACACAGGCAGAATATTATGACTAAACTGAAAAAAAAACAACCCAAAAAACAAAAATCAAAAGTGAACAGAAATAATATTTGTATAATAATGATTGCTTGAAGTTATAAGATAAGTATCGTGTTAGTAGATAAGTATACTATGTATATTTTATTGATGTGTTGATCTTTTTGGCAAGTTTTCATTATTTTAGTATGTTTTTTTACAACAAGCCATCTATTTCTGATGAAAGATGCACAACTGGCATATAGAATGTTACATGTGCTATAATTGTTACTCCTGAGGGGTTGATTTAGTAACCACAAAGGTACCAGGATGTAATTTTGTTTTTGTGGAAACAAGGTAGCAGATAAACAAAGGATCCAGGAATCTCCATAAGTGATATTCAAATAGTTTTATTCTGATACACATTTTGGAATGAGATATAAGTTCTACTGATTTTATGTGCATGTATGCATCGATTTAATGGATTGAACAGGGATAGCAATTTATAATAATGATGATGTTGAAAACTAATTGTTGATTACTTGCCAGATCTCTTTGTATGTCAGGCAATAAGTGGAATATCAGAGTTTCGTTTTATAGAGCAAACATATACATCACATGTACATGAATTTTAGTGTTTAGGATAAAGAACAAAAATTTCACTCTTGTTAGGAGAATTTAGGATTTGATAGTGTAAGGTTAGGAGAATTTAGGATTTGATAGTGTAAGGTTAGGAGAATTTGGTTTCTGATTGGTCAGTACTAAGTGACACAGGAAACTGCTGATAAAACTTTATAGGAAATGTGTTAATAGAATGAAAAACCTTGAATAATATACTTTTTCACCAAAAAATTGCAGATCTGGTGTACTTTTAACAAGATTACGTGATTTATGTAGAGATGCTGTATATAAGAAAGAAAAATAGATAACTCATGAAATACTTTACTTAGTAAATCAGATTTGTTATGAATTACGCCCTGATTGTTTGACTGAATTACATAATTTCATTGAACTGTAAAAAAAATGATGACTTTGTATCGCAATTGAGAACTTGTACTTAGAACGGAATTGAGATTGCAGTGCAATGAATACCTAATACTAGAATGGAATTTTTTTTAGGAAAAAAAATTTACTGCAGTATAATGTTTGATGGAACAAAAAATTCTTAAAAAACATTAAAATGGAAATGAGATTGTTGTGCAGTGAGTGTCTGATATTTTAGAGAAATGAATTTTTAAGTATTTTTAAGAAAAATTAGGCTACAATATTGACAGAATTCTGTAGTATTTTTAGAAACAAAATGATTTGATGATTTACCTAGAGGAAATATTATTATAATATTAATTTTATGTGGAGATAGCATTTGTAATAAGTTTGTTTAACACTGTGATAATGGTATAGTATATAACCCTGGGGGGAGTTTGAATGGACCACCTTGTTAGTTCTGGATCATATCAATAATTCTGTATGGCGAATTCTGATTGGTTTTATGGTGTTTTCTTTGTAAATGTTAATGAACTTCTTTAATTTTGGATATTGCAAAAAATAGTATTATGACAGTATGAATACTTATTAATTACAGATAGTGATACTTTACATTATCAAGGGAGATAACAAGATATACATGAAATTTGAGGAAATTGATTACAAAAGTTGAAACGATTCATCATTTAAAAAATATAATAGAATTCATAGTATTTATTTTTGTTCATTTTTATGAATTATCTAACTTATACCTATAGGTATAAACAAAGGTATATGATAAAAACTATCAGTTTGATTTAAATATTAATACATGATATTACACTCCTGACGTGTTTTGTAAAGGAAATATGTAAATTTGAAAATTTCATTGATTGAACAAAATTGAAATTAATTCAGTGGAATCAAGTATCCAGATTTAAACTAAATAATATCTACAGGAAATGTGTTTTAAATCAAAAAGGAAGAATTTCATTCGGATTGTTTGTAGTGTGTAATAAGGGACAGTGACAGAAATTATAGAACGAAGTAATTTTATTTAACAAATTAGGAGATACTGAAGTGTTTCCTGTAGAACCTGACAGGTGTCTTCTGTCACAAGCTGACTTGACCAATCAGGAGTTTAAAAAATGTGAACATGAGGTGTTGACTATTTTAAGCAAAAATTAAAAAAATTACATTTTGAGAAAGATTTTGATAAAACAAGTATGGAGAGTAGAAGTAATTTAAAGAAAATGTGGGAACAGTTTTCTTCTGAATTAGGATCACGTATTGATCGATGGAGAAAGGCTATCGAAGTTCCAGGTAATTATTTTATTTTGACCAATAAAGAATGAATTTTTAATATTCCATCAAAATATGGAAGAAAATCTTTCATATCTATTTTTGTTGTCAGACTTCAATATTCACAGTGTTCACTGCATCTTGAACAAGCAGTAGTGTTTGTGCTTTATTGTCATCAATGCAACAATTTCTCATGGGACTTATTTATTTCAAATTTATGATTTAACATTGTGAAGTCGTCTTTCAAATTAACTTTTATGAAGAGGAAAAAAAAATTGAAAAAAAGTCCATTTTCATTAATTTTTATTGTCATTTGTTAGATGAATTAAGGGAGACTGTCCACATTCCAGGAACAAGGCAGCAATAAACATTTTATCATATGATTACTCTTTGGATTTTGTTACAGATAAAACGAAATAAATTATTTAATATGGTAGTTGTGTTTAAATTTGATAATTCAGATTCAAAAACAATTTTTTATTAATATAGCAAACTTTGATTGTTGACGAAATTTGACAGTTGTAGTAAACATTGTATTATCATAGAATTTATTCAAATTCAAATACTTTATTGTCGTGGAAATCAAATATATGATTTGTGACAAACAAAACAAATAAATCGAACATACTTCAAATTAATCAATATGATCAAACATCAGTCAAAATTAAAGTTTTGGGTCTCCCGTCCTCAGTTCTAATGACTGTCTAGTAAAGGAAACTGTAGTTTTAATTTGACTGTGAGATGTGGGGTTTAGTATTATTTTAAGTTTTGTTATGTCATTTATATCAGTATCATCCCACTCAGGAATGTATTAAATAAAGTCAAAATAATTCTTCATAGTGGAGTTATGTTTATGGCATTTGAGAAAGAAGTGTTTTTCATCATCTATCTCATTGTAGAACTTGCAGAACCTTTGATCTCTAGGGATCTTAAGATGTCTATCCTTTTCTATTAAATTAATCCAACATTGAGAGTTTGATGTATAGTGTTGTAATAATTACTGCTTTTATCTGGGAGCAGAGGGGGAAATTGGGAGGGGTAAGGCCAAAAAAAAAATAATATGTGTTTAAGGTTACCCTAACTACCATATTTTTTTGTGCATATCCTGACCCATTTAAGGACAAAAATGTCACTGATATAATTATCTCCCCGATAAAACATCTGTTGACCATTTTTTCTTTCATAGGGGTCTATGTAAAATAATTTTTCAAAATAAAATGATTTTGTCTACCTACCCTATTTTTGTCACAATGTAACCTTGAACACAGATATTCTGTTTTAGCCTAAGGGGAATTTTGTGCCAATTTGATCAGTAACTCAACTGTTTTTGTTTTTTTGGACATTTTTTTCATTCACATATATCCTAAATGTGACATTCAGCTAAATTAATTATGTTCATGCACATAAAGTGTATTAGGATTTATAAAAAAATATTAGTTATGAAATCAGATTAAATGAATCACTTCTAATCAGATCCTTGTGTGTGACTCTCTAATTATAAGGCAAAAATTATTGATATTTTGTCCTTATAATTCCTCCCCCATACATCAATAATAGAATCTTCCAGTCACTGTTACAGAGTAGTACATTATTGTAGGAGAGGGGAGAATGGTGAAATTTAGCTGCTGATGCGGCTCCAATTATAGATTCTGTGCTAATCTTAAATAGTTCTGGTTTCTTTAGCTTTTGGCAATAATCTGAACTAAATGGAATTTGTAAAAAATGAAATTAATTGCATTCTATTTGAAAATATTGGGATTTAGAATTGCTTATGATAAAGGCATGCATTGGAGCAAGTAATTGATTTGATTCTGATGTGCACAAGATAAATGGAGACACTTTATAAATAGATTTTCCGATTTTTATGTCGGTCATTTCTTGGATATATTTTGACTTAAAGCAAATGACCCTGTTATTACGTTGTGGTATTGATTAAATGGAGATGATATTGTGAGGATACTGCAGAAATGTTATGTGTCTGCAAATGTGTAAATTTACATGTAATCGGGGATGAAGTTAAACGATACATTGTTGGAAAATAAAGAGTGCATTTAAGAGATACATAAAATGTTGGCTGAAGGGGAAAGCAATGTTAATTTTGGACCAACGGAATATTTGTATTCTGTTGATGTTGAAAATGAAGGTAGGGTATAAATATAAAAATTTTTGGTGTAAACCAACCAATTTTTTTTTAATTGTCATTTGCATATTCAATGGAAATCAACTGGAAGTCAGGGGAGGTGTTATGTTGTTTTCCAGCAATTAAAATCTCTTTTGTAGGAATAATTTTAACATTGAATAAAGATGTTATGTTAAAAATATATTTTCAAAAGGTAAAAATCAAGAAAATTGCTCCGTTTTCATGTAATGATGCAAAGGGAAGTAGGGGAAATAATCCAAGGATCAGAATTTCTTCTTTGTATGATAAAATTTTCAGCAATGGGTAAGTCAAGATATGTACTAAATACTGATATCTTTGCAGCCAAACTTTGGTTGAATAGTTCTTACATGTAACTGGTCCTCTATCAGAATGATATCCTGGGGACCAGATCTTGCACCACCAATAAAAACATTAGCAAAAAGCTGCTAATGAGGCTTTTCACTATTAACTAATTCCTTTTTTAAGGATCTTGGTAAATAATTAAATCTAAATGAGTGAGTTTTTTTGCTATTTATTAGAATATAGAAATAACTTTATTTGGCTTTAGTTTATACTGGAGTCATTTCAGAGGTTGATAAGACAAAGGAGTTTTCTTTGTAGTTAGGTACTTTGGTAGAACGGTGTTAATTTATCATTATCAGCACGTGTATAGATCTTTTAAGAATGTAATGTATAAAGTCTTCTGAATTGAAGTAAGACTTAAGTTGGCCTTAGGAAGGTTATATGAGGGTGTCTGTATTTTGGCTGATGTGTTAATTAAATGATCATTTCCAGTTGTTTTATATTCCTTAAGTAAACTTAGGAACACTATTGCTAATTAGTGTTTATAAATTACACAACACATGTTCAACATCTGGAAGCAAACCCATCTTCGATCGTCATTTGTTGTTATAGATAAATCTGGAGGAGTTTATAATTAAATGTACATGTCTACATGAAAGTGATTTTTTTTCCTTGATGCAATAATTAATTGAATGGTGTTTTTATGAAAAGTGCATTTATTGAACAAATTATAATTTGCAAATGATCAGATAATGAATGCATCTTTAGGTCGAAATATTTAAATTGACATACAGTGTACATGTAAATAAAGAAATCTTTTAGAAAGATAAAAAAAAGTCTTTCAAAACCAAATTATCCCCCTTTCCTGACTTCTAAACAAGTCTCTGCACTTTTACTACAAATATGAACAATTATAATTAACTTATGCTGGTTGTATTAGTGAAGTGAAGATCATGTGTCAGTGTATTAAGTGTTGTTCCCAAATTGAAAGATAAAAATAAAGCTGAGTAAAGGCTCAATCATGAAATGAATAATAATGGCTCCAAAGAAGGTTCAAAGTTTTTTTATATGCTTCCATGACGAATACATGTATTTCACCAAACTATTTGGATTGTTGCACTTATTCATATTTGTATTGGGGGGTACCTTGGCTTGTCCAGATGAGTAATACTTTTAGTTTTCAAACTAAAATATTGTTGTTTTTCTGTATGATTGCACACATATTGAAGATGTTTCTATTACAAAGGTTTTAATTTTTGTCAATATTCACAAAATTATGAATTGTTAACTTAGAATGTAAACAGTGGTGCATGCTTCTGTCTAGTTCACCACTAGGAATTTCTTCTTAAATGTCTGTTATGTTTACATACATTTAGTTTGACAATGTGTTATGGGTGAGCAGGCAGCACAGACTTTGATGACAGAAAACCTTAAATGCTATAAACTTGACATCTTATTTATTTATTTCAACAAGATTCTTAGGATTTTAACACAGTAATAGATAATTTAATTATATTACTTTTATTTTCAGAGCTGCACGCTATGTCCATGCGGCTAGTGTCCGGCGGCACATACAATGTACGGGCATCCGAAATGGCCGCTCATGTACAGGACACCCGGCCAAAGACTGTAACGTGTGTTGTCCATTTCTTGGATGACAGCCAGGAAGTTTTTGAAGTTGACGTAAGTATGAAATGAATACTTGACATAAAGATTGGGCTACTTAAATCCATGAACCTTGTAGGTACACTGGTAACAAATTATTATAACTGATGCGAAAAAGTATTACTAACTGTAAGTTAAAAAAAATAGTTTTTTGCTGCATTTTACCAAATATCTAAAATAAAAATAATTGTTGCAAGTGAAACATGTTGCTTTCAAAGACCTTTAATGCAGAATTTTACATTTTTAATTAAAATGTCGATAAACAGTATACAGTGGAATTTTGGTCAGATGAACCTATAAAGGATCGACAGAAAAAGTTATCAAGTAATTTGAGTTGCACTTGTAGCAAATGAGGTTCTGTTATACATACAATCAATATGTGAAAAATTACAAAATTTCCTGTCACTCCAGAATACAATACAGAATTTGGGTTGGAATAGGAAATACGTAACCGTACACACTGACCCACTTATAGAAAACAATAACAAATCCACAGTTCAGGATAGTCTGCTAGTGTTAAGGAAACAGATCGCAAAATAAGGATGATTTTTAGGACAAGATGGGTTCAAATATTTGTACTTTGGACAGCAGACGTATCATTAAAGTACATGTATATGTCCTTTTTGCACTAGGGAAAAATAAATAAATAATAAAAAAATTATTATTGTGTATCTGGAATATCACAAATATTTCTTTAAAATGAAAGTAAAAAGTTTTACTCTACCTTTTCTTTCCAATAGTTGTAATTAATTATTTTATTTTCCACTGGTGAAATGCCTCAATCATTTCACTGGAGCAGATTTTTCATTTATTTTGTTTTTGCAGTTCACTGATACATAATTAAAATACAACCAACATCACCACAAACAAATGTGGGATATACCTAATTGTTATTTGAATTATACAGAATTGTAATAAATTTCTCGAGGTTTTTATAAGGAAATTGGTTGCCGAAGTACAAATGTACACAAACATGTATATGGGACTTTTGTTCTGTTTTTGTCTCGTTTTTTATTTGTAAATAGTTACATGTATAAAATAAATGATTGTGATAATTTCAGAAACGAGCTAAAGCACAGCATTTATTAGATAAAGTGTTCGAACATTTGGAGTTAGTAGAGAAGGACTATTTTGGATTACAGTTCATAGATATAACTCCTGCAAATGAGGTTTTACCTCATGGTCATATGCAGATAACTCCTTATGCAATGGTAAGTTTAATTTTCAGATAGGAACATGTCAGTTCTAAAATTTCACTGTACTGTGCAGATCACTTCCTAGTATTGAGTGGTAAGAGTCCTCTTTGGACAGGAGATCTCCTTAGCTGAAATTTGGCTTCCTATTTCGGTATTTTTGGTTGAGTACTTCTTGTTTAATATAAGTTTGGTTTTTGGTCTTCCAAATGTTTCGGTTTTAATGCTGCTGATGAGAGGTAACTCCATGAAATGCGTCGTGTACAGCATAGTATAAATTTACTATATCTAATATTAGTATCTTTGGATTGTTATTTTACACTGTCAACAGATTTACGTAAATTGTTAACCTATGTAATGAAAATTGTAATGTTCCAGTGCATGAAGTAATTATAACCATAAAAATAGGAATCTCTCTGTCTGTGCAGGTCATGTCAAGCTTACAATCTTTTAATGCCTTGAAGGAATAAAATGGGACTTGCTGATATTGTTGATTACCAGCAGAGGGTGCTGTACAAATACGGTTTCATTTCTATCTAAAGGCAAGGCCAAAAACATAGTTTAACTTTACAAACCCCATATCCAAATAAAAGTCATAGAAAGTAATGCCTAGCTCACATCGTTTTACAAAGTTTTGGAGTATATACATATGAATCACCCTGTCTGTCTGTCTGTCCAAGATTGTTTTAGGTGCAACTCTAAAATCAAAGGTAGTGCACAATATAAAGATATATATGTATGTATGTATGAAGCAGTATGATTCCAAACCAGTATTTTAAAATGGGGGGAGAGGGGTATACTTTGTAAGCTTGCTAAAGTAGCTCTAGTTGTCTAACAGTTTTGAAATGTTTGAAGATTTGTAAGGTAATTTGCAGTAAAGCTGTGGAATTATAACCTTGATGAAAAAGAATATCAATGAACTGAATTTTGAACGTTCAAGTCCATTCTCTGGATCCAGACAAAACTCAAAGAATAAACAGGTCAATAAAGCTAATGTTTTCCTCCAAAATAGAAATATTAACAAAAACAACAACAACAACACACAATTAAAGTAATTATAAAATTCTGTCTCTAAAATATGCTTGAAAATGTCGTTTGAACTCTTTATATAATTTTTGACCATGTTAACTCATTAGACCTTTATTTGGTATAATTGTATTTGACAATAAATCGTAGAATTTTTTAGAATAAGCTCTGTCTAGATCTGTGATGTGAGTGTTAAATGTTTTGAGAATAACGAGCACATAAAACCACACAGAGGAATTGATTTGCTACGACATATTGATTTTTGTTGCTTTGATACATCTTACTTGTTCTTGTACTGACAATATATCATATCCATGACGATTTGTAAGGTCTGAAGCCAATTGTTAATGCTATCTTTTTTTCTCCATCAAATATTTTATGTTTTTGGAATTGATTAATGATAAAAGGCTTAATATTTTAATGGTTTGTACTGGGAAGATTGCTCAAGGGTGTTGGTGGAGAAATACAAAACAGACATATTAAAGATGATATCAGTAATATTTTTTTCTTAAAAAAGGAAACTGAAGAAATAGGTTTCAGAGTTTTTAATGGCTTGTTCAGACAGAGAAACTTGTGTAGCATAAATGAACATGATGAAAAAACTCATAAAATTAGAATGGAAGAATGACTTTTCAACAACAGAATAGAATTTTTGATAAATATTTTCACCTCAGATAATGTCAGGAGTTTGTGAATAAAAGAATTACTGTAAAGTCAGAAATTAATGTGATTTTTTTTTGTTATTGCAAAAGATTGTCATAAAGGATGAAGATTGCAATAATCTAATGTTTTATCTTGATTTTTGCTAGTTATATTTATGTAAAAGTATGGTAAAACATTAAATTATCTTACAAAATGTTTGTTTGCATTAATAAATGTATTAAAAAAAAGATATTATACAATTTCTAAAGTTGACCGATAAGCGTGATCAGGCCAAAATCTGCAGTAGGAGAAGTTTAGGAAAAATATGATTTGAAATGATATTAGAACTATTCAGTTCCATCTAATAACTGTTTTATGTACAGGCAAGTCAGAAATGGCAGAGAAAAGTCATTTAGATCTACGTAAATTCTGAAATAATAAGTGAAAACCTGTTGTGCCTCATGACTGAAGTGCAGTTGTTCAATCCTGTTTTTTTTTATGTAGTGGTTTTTCCCAATTTTACTGTAAACAATTTCCTTATATAGAATTATTTAATTGTTTACAAGTAGGTTTATGTTACAGATGACTGTGCTTTGTTTATGGAGTTTTTAGACAGTGGTTACATTGTAGATGTTCAAAAAATAAGTTAAATAATGTACTATTTCCTACCTTATTCGATTATGATATAAATTATAACCAGATATCCTGGAATTGTTTATAATTTTTGAAATCCCACCCCCAAAATATTAAAATCACAGACTTCATTGAAAAAAACAACATACATTTAAATGATGCCAGATCTAAAATAAAAGATATTAATATACAATTATCACATTTTGTCAAGTTCAATATGAGGTTTTTTTAGAGCTGGTGATAGAAATATTGAAAGAGGCAAAGCCGAGTTCAATATTGCTGTTGGAGCTCAATAATACCTCATATTGATCGAGTTAAAGTGCAGTGATTGTTTTATAATATAACTTATCATCATGTTTGGAGTTCTCTTCATACCAAAAAAGTACTGAATCATGGTTTGATTATAATATTTCTTTTCACCATTGATGTTCAATCAAAAAAACACATTGCATTCGTACATTATGCTGGTTGATATCTGATTGGTTCATACAGAATCTAACCTTAAATTTGATTGGTTGCTTTGATTTCATTCGTAAAACCAATGCACTCGAGTGCAATAAGATGAACATGAGTGCAGTACGAGAATTTATGGACTTCAAAAAGCAAAATCTCAATTCAATCCAAGGAAAAATAGGGAATCATGTGATCATTGATTGACCAATAGAGAACTGAATTTAATTACACTGATATAATAAATATCTTTAAATCCCTAATATCTAATCTCTGATCCCTTGCTATTGTATACCATGTATTGGTTGTCATATACTCAATGAAGACATCTATCGGTATATTGTAAGTTTGGGTTCATTCTGTAAGGATGTTGTCCGATTGACACATACCCAAATCTTTTCATTTTCATTAAAGAAATGAAAGGATATGTTCTAATGTCATATAATCAAAATTATGAAATGGAATTAAAAAAGTACTACCTTTGTCATACCTTCAACATGGAATACCAGTCTGCTACGAATGACAACCTGTAAGTAGTCCCAAATAAAAAAGTTTTGATAAAAGCTGCTAAACGTACAAAGTAAAAATGCAACTGAAAATACATCAAACAAAAAAAAGAAACTACAACCTCTAACAAAGGTTCCTGACTTGGCAGAGGTACATAAACTTGAGATAAAATTGTGGTATAACATCATGATCATGTTTTCATCCTAAATATGCATGTAATTATTACACAGTCAAGAAATTTTTAAAGAAAATTAGTTGAACGTTTATATGTTATCGAAGACAAAATTACATGAACCATTATATCATCTATGGATATAGCTGACTCATCATATGTCAGTATCCAAGTACATGCTGTAAAAACGTAAAAATGCAAAAATGCAATTGCTCAATGTTGTCTCGGATAGGTACATCAAAACCTTCAGTGCATTTAAGCTGAAGAAAAAATATTATTTTTCGTTGGATGTTTAAATTCGTGGTTTACTGCAACCCACGAAAACCACGAAAATTGGTATACAACGAATAATAATGAATCCACAGTATTTCAATTGGTGGTTCAACAACAATCATTTAATCAATCAATCATTACAATTTTTCAGTGATATATGTGAATGATTAACGAAAATATTGTGTAGTATTTTAGGTTCAGAAATACCAAAAAAATCCCTGCAATAATGACTTAGTTTTTGATATGAACTTCTGTTGTGTACATCACATTTAGGAGGTTTAAAAATGCAGCCCAGTAGTTTGTATAGGGATTATCTGTGTCATCAATTTAATCACTGAAGTTTTTTTAATACCACTATTTGAATGGTTTATTTCTGTGAATTTAACAACTACAAAATTATCACACTAAAATCATCTAATTTCTACATGTATAGATTTAATTTGTATATATACATCCTGAATTTTAATTGATATTTTTGATAACACTATTAAGCTTTTATTTTGTCTGTTCTATTTTAAACATTAATATCAAGTAGGTATCTCTTGATATTTGAATATAGAATTCCATTTAGGATTTTTTAAAGTGATAGTTGGATAATTATTAGTTTATGTAATCTAGGAAGTGAATTGAGGTCCTCAGTGGGATTCTTCTGCTCAGATTTGTTATACATGTCAAAACGTCAAATATACATGTATTTGAATTTTTGATTTTAGCGTAAAATCATGAGGTTGTTCTTTCAGACATTGATTGTTAGCCCACTGGGTACTGACCAAGATTTGCCAAGACATCTACAAAAACGGTCTTTAATACTAACCAGCTTTTGATGTCCATGTTTTAAGAAGGTTGTTGTCATATAAAGATTTTGTTAAATTGTTGGAATACATTTATACTATAAAGTCAGAAATATTTATATGCTCTGGACATCCTGGTTGTTTGGGTATAGCTTTTACTCAGACAAACTGAACATTACCATATTAAAATAGTGATAGTGTTAAGGAAATTATGTATTAATCACTGAAACTCATGCAGTTTGATTTTCAGGGATTGTGACTTATGATGACAACCGATTGATGTCTAATTATTGTTTATTTTGTAGAGATGGTTAGATCCTCTCAAGACAATAAAGAAACAATGTAGAGGTATGATTATCTGATGTTGCTGAATATATTATAAGTCAGAATTAACGCAGCAGAGACGCCCTTGGTGGTCTCACGGAAGCATGTTTGCCTCAAGTGCGGCTAGTTAAGTTTTGATCCAAGACTTTAAAATTGGCATCTGCTGCTTCTGCGTCAAGCACCCGGTAATAAAGACTGAGCAAGAGCAAAGACTGGCCCACTCGGATTCAGAATAATGTATTCGGGTGGGGAGACATGTCTATCTTCAGGCTGTTACTTCTACTGTTAGCTAACACATTAAAATTAAAATCTGGCTCAGCGTGTCAGTCTAGTATAAACATTGTTCATATTCATATCACATCAACATGTAGCCATTCCACCTAACACCAGGCGGAGCTGTTTTTCCGGAAGTTATTTAAAAACTGGCTTAAATAAATATTTATCACCTATCTATAGGATTTGGGTACCAAATCTAATGTTTACAATCGATGTTTCCACCCAGTGGTGCACGTAGCATTAACTAGAATTGCTACAACATATTCTTGTACTGATATACATATAATAATTGCCACCAGACATTCAACAATAAAAAAATCTATTCATCCGTTCACTGATGCAGCAGATACATACTTATATATCTAATTTGTTATATTCTGTATTCATCTGGTACAATTGTGAACAACTTTTGAAGGCTAAAATTACTAGGTAAGAACATTGTGACCAGTTATAAATTCAAACAAGCCTAATCAGGATGGCCAAAATCCAAGTAGAGTTGACTTTGCTTTAGGGAGTTGAAACAATCTTTTTAGCAAAATTAAAAAATTACATGTATATGAAATGAAATCAACACAAACATTGAAAACTGCTGATATAGTATCTATTCGAAGAATGAGACATATGCATTGGGAATTCATGGATGATTCTACTATTCCTGTAGGGCCGCCTGGCGGCCCCAAAAGTTGCTGGTGCCTCTAAAAAAATTGTGGCAAAATTATAATTCCCATAAAAAAATTATTGGTATTTCTGGAAATTCTTAGCGGTCCAAAATTGACTTGTAATCAGAAGCGCAAATTCTTGATCACTTAAATCGTGTTATGAGGTGTCCATTTGATCAATGTAGTTTAAGGAGTTTAATCCGTTTGAGCTGCAATTAATAACGCAAAGATATTGAACAGTAAACAAAAGGTAAGGACTTTATCAAATTCCCACAGGAAACTTTTTACTTGTAAATACTTCTTGTCGCTGTCAAAGTGTAAATGGATCGTGTATTACAGTGTTCTGCAGAATTTCCCGTTCTAATTATTAATTTCATAGTAGTTAGCCGACATTCACAATTATGAGAGCCTTTTGCAGTTTAAAAAATTTCTTATCTTGCTGTTATCGGTTCACAATTTTTCCCAATTTTCTGGAAAATTCCCAATTTGATAGTTTGGGGACCCATTTTAAAACATGTGGAATCATCCCTAGAATTTAAAGTCCACAAGTGCCACTAGCATTACTGTAAATATTTCTCAATAATACTCAAATCCAGACATCTGAAAAACTGAACCAAATATAGCATCAGAAAGGAAACCAAAAGTAGATAAGACAAAGCATATAGATTACTTAAGAATTAAAAAATATATCAATAAACCAGAAATTTTTACAGAATTTGTATCGGACCAATACAAAAATGTGGAAATTTGTTGTGGTCTTCTTAGAAATTCTGTTACAAGTCAGATATATAAACTGTTGTATGTTATTTTTTTTTAGGACCACCTTTTGAATTTTTCTTTCGTGTGAAGTTCTATGTTTCGGATCCCAGCAAACTTGCTGAGGAATATACAAGGTTTGTATAATTTACTTTAGAAAAAAAACAATTAACATGTAAATGGTATTGTTACCAAGCAACTAATGTTCATCCCAGAATTTTATATGGTACTGGGAAACTATCTTGCCACCCCACCTGATGCACAGAACAAAGATGTCATATAAATGATAATATTTTAGAAGGAATTCTTTACATTTTGTATTTTGACATATTATGGCAAGAACTGGTACTTAGCAAGAAGTACTCCATTGTCAGCAGTTATCCACATAAAATGTGAAAATATTCAACATTGATCCCTAGTGAAGTGGATATTTCTTTCAAAGCTAATATTTTTGTAATTCATGTCTTTGTTGGAAGTGTTTATACTTAAAACATTGCATTATATCTATTTTTAGGTACCATTTCTTCTTACAAGTAAAGAGAGATATACTAGAGGGTAGATTAATGTGTCCACAAAATACAGCTGTAGTATTAGCCAGTTATGCTGTACAATGTAAGTGCAATAATTTATATGAAATAATCATATGTGACTTTTAGAACAGTGTTGAACCTATATAATTTATCCACATTACCCCTTCTTTTATATTACACATTCAGTCGTCGGGTAGGGGCTGTCTTTAACTTACATAGGTGTACAGTCAAACCTGCTTTAGTGACCACCTGTATTAAGCAATAACCTGTTCTAAAAGACTATCATTTCAAATTACCTTTGTAGTGCATTCTATATAAATGAACCGGTATATAAAGACCACTTTTTATACGACCGCAAAATTTTTGCGGTCGTATATTGGTATGACGTTGGCGTCGTCGTCGTCGTCGTTGTCGTCGTCCGTCGTCAGCGTCGTCGTCCGAAGACATTTGGTTTTCGCACTATAACTTTAGTATAAGTTAATAGAAATCTATGAAATTTAAACACAAGGTTTATGACCTTAAAAGGAAGGTTGGGATTGATTTTGGGAGTTTTGGTCCCAACAGTTTAAGAATCAGGGGCCAAAAAAGGGCCCAATAAGCATTTTTCTTGGTTTTCGCACAATAACTCTAGTATAAGTAAATAGAAATCTATGAAATTTTAACACAAGGTTTATGACCACAAAAGGAAGGTTGGGATTGTTTTTGGGAGTTTTGGTCCCAACAGTTTAGGAATTAGGGGCTAAAAAAGGGCCAAAATAAGCATTTTTCTTGGTTTTTGCACAATAACTTTAGTATAAGTAAATAGAAATCTATGAAATTTAAACACAAGGTTTATGACCACAAAAGGAAGGTTGGGATTGATTTTTGGAGTTTTGGTCCCAACAGTTTAGGAATTAGGGGCCAAAAGGGTCCAAAATTAAACTTTGTTTGATTTCATTGAAAATTTAACTATTGGGGTTCTTTGATATGCCGAATCTAACGGTGCATTTAGATTCTTAATTTTTGGTCCCGTTTTCAAATTGGTCTTCATTAAGGTCCAAAGGGTCCAAAATTAAACTTAGTTTGATTTTAACAAAAATTGAATTCTTTGGGTTCTTTGATATGCTGAATCTAAACATGTACTTAGTTTTTTTATTATGGGCCCAGTTTTCAAGTTGGTCCAAATCGGGGTCCAAAATTAAACTTTGTTTGATTTCATCGAAAATTAAACTATTGGGGTTCTTTGATATGCCGAATCTAACCGTGCATTTAGATTCTTAATTTTTGGTCCCGTTTTCAAATTGGTCTACATTAAGGTCCAAAGGGTCCAAAATTAAACTTAGCTTGATTTTAACAAAAATTGAATTCTTTGGGTTCTTTGATGTGCTGAATCTAAACATGTATTTAGTTTTTTTTATTATGGGCCCAGTTTTCAAGTTGGTCCAAATCGGGGTCCAAAATTAAAGCTAAAAAGGGGGTAAATTATTTTTTTTTTTTGGGGGGGGGGGCAATTCTCCACAGCATATTGTATTACACAAAAGCAAAAAATTGAATATAAATTCAAATCATATGACCAATTCTAAGTTCTTTATTTCAGTTATTCTGTGTCAGAAACCTATTATGTGTCAAATATTTGAAGAAATTTTCAATTGCACAGTATTGTGCAATAGCAAGAAATTGATATGTGTGCCCTGTTATCAAAACTTTATTATTAACAAATTCCATTGGAAATTTGCCAATATAAAATGTGCTGATGAAGCTTTTTTGTTTATCTTATCTAAACTGCTTTTAAATTATGTATATTTAAAATTTGCCATCCATGACTATGATGTCATTTTCTATTTTAATATGTTATGGTGTATTTAAATGGGCTGTTATGGTTGCAAAGTATAAAGAAATGGGGGGGGGGGGGGGTGAAAACAAAATTTGGGGGGGGGGGGGGTAAATGAGAAATTGGGGAGGGGGTAATTTTTTCTCATTTCATATTTCATAAATTAAAAAGAAAATTTCAAATTTTTTTTAGCAAAAAAAGGGGGGGTTACAATAAATTTTATTGTTTTTTGTTGTTTTTTTTTGGGAGGGGGGTCAATGTGCAACTTCATAGTGTATTGCACAAAAGCTAAAAAAAGGGGTAAATTATTATTTTTTTTTGGTGGGGGGGGGGGCAATTCTCCACAGCATATTGTATTGCACAAGAAGCAAAAAATTGAATATAAATTCAAATCATATGACCAATTTTAAGTTCTTTGATTTCAGTTATTCTGTGTCAGAAACCTATTATGTGTCAAATATTTGAAGAAATTTTCAATTACACAGTATTGCGCAATAGCAAGAAATTGATATGTGTGCCCAATTTTAAATTTTAAATTGGTTATTTCTGATTTATATATAAAAACAAATACTGATATGGTTTGAATAGGTAAATTAAAAATTTTTAAGTTCTTAGACAACATTCATTCTGTGTCAGAAACCTATGCTGTGTCAAATATTTATTCACAATCCAAATTCAGTATTGTATCAAGCTTGAATGTTGTGTTCATAATTGCCCCAACTATTCAGGGTTCGACATCTGCGGTCGTATCTAGCTGCGCCCAGCGGAGCATTTTATATTATCTTTATATACCAAAATTTTTCTCTTCCTTGGAAAGTCACATAAGACAGCTTTGACTGTATAAGATTTGTCTTTGTGTTAAACAGATCTCTAGTCATATAATTGTTTTGTGCATGACTCAGATATAGGTAAAAAATGAAGCTCGCCAAAATTTTATATCATATTTCATACTAAGCAAAACATTTACAATTATGGTAATTTCATATAAATGGAGATCTGCCAGCAATAATAATCACATAATGTTTTACAAGGAAATGGCTGAATTTTTAGATTTTAACATCTGTTGGAAAATGTCACGGATAATTTTTATTTACTGATAATAATTTCCTGGAATACACTGCCTTAAATTTTGATTTTACAGTAATCAATAGAAAGTTTGATTTAAGGGCTTAAAAACAATTCAAAATAGTCACAGTATCGAAGGTTAATCACTATTGAATGTCCAAGGGGTACTTGAAAAATAAAATGTATTGGCATATTGGAAAGGGCACTTTGTTTTAACTTTCATTCCTAAACTAATAATGTCATTACTGTTTAAGACTTATTTATAAGACCTGTAAAATGTTTAAGTGTCTGCAGACTCTCAAATAGATCATATCCAGAATACCTTTGAGGTCCAACTATTTTAAAAGCATGAAAATTTTAACTTTGATGTTTTGAACTCCAAGTGACCGTCAGAATCTACTAGTTTGAGTTAGTATGGCAATTTTCAGTCCCATACTGTATACCAGATGGTAAAGCTGATTATTACAAAGAAATATTATAAATACATTAACTGGGTAATCACTAATTAATAATAATCATGTACATCTTGAATACCTCACACTGAAAACTTTATCTGTCAGACTTATCTATTTTTATCACTGTTAAGACGCACACCAAGTATCAGGTGACATGTTCGTAAATTTAATTATTGAGTTTGACACGGTAAAAACACAATTTTGTGATTGTCTGGACCAAAGTTTTTATTCGACTTTTTGTGATACTGATGTTTGAGAAACCGGAGAAAATAATGGGGAATTGCTGGGACAGGTTCAAGTCATCAGTGGTATTTGAGCAATCCGAGTTCGAGCTACCAAAAATCTTTGTTACAGCTAAGCTATGCAAAACTAGGAAAGTTTAAGAATATTTATTTTATAATTTTTACAGCTGAGCTAGGTGACTTTAACCCAGATGAGCATCGTGACAATTATCTCCTCGACTGCAGATTTATACCCAATCAGACTCCAGAGTTTGAGAAACATGTTTCGGAACTACACAAACAACACAGGTATACTAATATCAGTAGACAAGGACACTATTGTTAAACAACAGTTAATATAACCAACAAAGACAGATTGATTGTTTTTCTTTCTATTTTTAATTGGGGTTATCCTCACAAAATTTATGACTCTGGTGGTGTATGTTGGGCATATGTACACATAGAAGATCAAGCTATTCAAGACATTGAACAAGGAAAATCTGGTTTGCTCCCGAGAGGTTTACTTTCAATTTGATAGTCCATTTCTTGTTCTTTTATCTTTGAACATGTGCTTTATTTCAGTCTTCCGGGAAACTCCTTCATGTTACTGAAGTCAAGTCAAATACTGAAAAACATTTCAAGCTTTTGATTCCCATGAACCTAGAAACATGTAACCTGAAAAATGAACTTGATTCTATACTTTCTGTTTGGTAAATTTGTAATTTGAAATATATTTTTTTAAGTGTATAAAGATCAGGAATATATTGCTCTGCAGGTAAAATGTCTAAAATATGGTTATAATGTACAGAAAATACAAATAGTATATAAAATGGATACATATACATGCAGAAAAAATGTCCTTGTAGGGAAATTTTATTTATTTTTGTGATTTTGGGACAGAGTCTTTGATGAAATGTGAAAATAACCTAAATATTTCTTATTTCAGAGGTCAGAACCCTGCAGATGCTGAATTTAACTATTTGGATAAAGCTAAAAGGCTAGAAATGTATGGTGTAGATCTACATAATGCTCGGGTAAGGGGAGACTACTCCTGTATTAAAATAGATTATTTCTAACACTGCAAGACTGGCATACATTGTTTAGATGGAACATTTTCTAAGAATTTGCTAATTTAAAGATAAATATATAGATCAGTAAAAAAACTGATTCTCACTGTTTTTCTTGATCCAGCATCAAATTCAAATGTTATTCCACTTCTAGCAATATACAACCATTCTAATGTAAATTCATACTGCAAACAACAAATATATATACGTGTAACTTTTGATTTAAAGGTTGAAAGGGAGGTTTTGTGAGACAAAAAAGGGATGGTGAATAAAATGTATTGATCATAAATTTAAAAGGTCATATTAAAGTTGTTTTAAATGAGTTATTTATGTTGTTACAGTTAAATAAACCAGGGCCCTTCATTTAAGGGGGTACAGAACACCTAAGAGAGTTAGGTCTTTAAAAATCAGCTGAACGTTTTAATCACACACTGTTAGTAAAGAGAAATCAAGCTTCTCAATGATTAAAATGAGTGTTGTTAAAGTGCTATATATCCAATGAAATTATTCCCGTAAATTGTGTTGTTCAAATTTCTTGAAATTTTTATATTTTGTCAATAGGTCAAAGTAAATATTTCTTCAAAATTTTATGAAAATTAAAGAGCCAAATCTATTTAAGTCATTGTGTTGGGTACTCCCTTAAGTGAGGAAATGAGAAATATAATGACTGTTAAAATTGGCTATTGAAATAATCATTATCTGTCTATTAAAAAAACTTCATTTAGGTGATGTATGTTTGACTTGTAAATGTGAGGAATAATATAAATTGTAAAAAGTATTTTTACTGCTTCTCTGCTAATGCCAAATTCTTCTTTTTTTGTAAATAGAAAATGAAAATATTTTAGAATTGTCTTTTGAAGATTTATCTCCCTTTTAATTAATGTTTAGTAGACAATTAAAAAAGAAGAATGATAGTTGAAAATAATAAATTTTTTGAGATTTCAATGAAATTTGATTTGTAATATTTTCTTCACATTGTGGCATTTAGCGATATACCAAAACTATTATAACCCGTTAAGGGAGGTAACTCTTCTATTTTGCAGTCGATGATGATTGGAGATGTAGAATCAGGACAATTGAATACATGTATTGTTAGTATAAATTTCTAATTATTTTCTGTATTAACAAAGTATTATAATGATTTTTACTAACACTGTTCTAACTATTTAAGATGGGTGTATCTGTTGTGCCAAGTAGACCAATGAAAAGAATTGCTAAATTTAGACTTAAGGTATTTCATAGCTTTGGATTGGGATATTTTTGTCCATTCCTTTTGGTTAATTGTTTTTGAGAAACGATAGGAAAGTTTTTCCTCATTAGATATATTCCATCATTTATATTTGAATTTTATCATTTGCCTAAGATGCTATGAAAGTTGCCCATAAACTTAATTACATAGCTTTCCAAAATATTTCTTTCTGATTACGGTATTGTCCAAATAGAGTATGGATTTTGCTTTTCCTTCCAGTTTTTAATTTCTGTTTCTGCTTGTCTGCATTTATAATTATATAGTATAAACATACTTCCAGCTTTAACATAAGAAAACATTTAAGTTGTCATTTATTTGAATTTTCATGCAAACATTTTGACTAATTTTAGAAAGTAGTGTATAAAATATTTGTTGTGATTATACCACAGGTGAAGGGTTTTACTATTAATTATTCTCTTTCCATACCATATATCATTATGAGATAATTGCACCCAGGTGAATGAAGTTCAGATGTTATATTTTTGTGTAATTTAGTTTATCATTTAGGAGTATTCCTGTAAAAACATCCAATACAATAACAAAAATCAATCTAGTTAAATTACTTGATCCTTATATAAAGAAATATTGTGTTCTTTTATTATTAAGCAAGTATAGTTTTTTGAAGAAGTCAAATTATCAATTAAATCAACCAGTATGTACCGAGGCCATAGGCTGAGGTAGATAATGGGTTCATAGATGATGACTTCTTCAAATGACTAAGATAAGTTAGCATTCATTGACAAATTCAAAACAAAACTTTTAAAATATGGGCACCCAGGTATTTTGTTTGGAGGCTTATTCTGCATGTGAAGGAGAAATTAATTTGCAGCTTAATTCAGTAGATAGTGTGAATTTTGCATGTTGTCTTTACAGTGATAATCATTCTGTTAAGTGGTGTTTTATGCTGCACATTTTTGGAATGAAGTTAGTCTGACATACTATTATATAATATCCATACATACATACATACATACATACATACATTGTACATATATACCGATGAAGAAATGTACATATATGAAGATATGATTTGTAAATAAAAATAATGTTTTTGAGGTATTCAGCATTTAGGCAAATTCTTTTTCAAAATATGACGATCTCTTCAGTACATTATGTTTATCAGGATATATTGAAATACAGTAATCAATCTTGATTATCTCTTACGCAAAAGAATTGACAATGTTTTAAAAAAAATCATTGTTCTGTTTTATTTCAAGAATCCAAGAATGTGATTCGCTGTAATATTATTTCCTTAGTTTGTTTATTTAATTCTAGTTTATCACATACAAGTATAGCTGCAAAACTAACTTTCAATCCCTTTCATAGCCAACAGTACTTCAGAACAATTTTTTCAACAATAAAAGTATGCCTTTAAATGGGGCAATACACATGCATCAAAAGGGAATTATTTGATGGAAAAATTCCCAAAATTTTGAAATCACCCTGACAGCATTTTGCAAAAATTAACAAAAACCAACTGTTATGAATAATAGAGATAAATGGGGGTGGTAATACTGTGGATTCATTGTGGAAACTGCTTATCGTGGATTTTAGGCTGCATTCACATGTACAAATACCGTAAATTCTGAAATTATTGCGAAAAATGCGACAGGGTTGTTATCGCAATAATTTAAACTCGCATTTTGGAATTTTTTTTATATGAATGAAGAGGGGTTTTTCTCAATATCGCAAAAATTAAAATCGCATTTTGGTCTAAAATGACAAAATCGCAATAATAATGCACGCAATAATTTCTGAATTTACAGTAATACCAATATATGCTTGAATTTGTTTTCAAAAACAGTTGTTTCACATGTTGACCATAAATAGAAGTACATCAAATATTTATTAGATGACATGTATTATCCGTTATGTATAAGGAATATCTATTTGAAGAATATGAGAATCGAAGTAATATATAATTTATTGGAATCAAATTATCTGACTGGGCTAACCGACATGACTTTATTGAATCCTTACTAAAAAGAAATACATGTGACTGTACAAGACGTTCTAATATGAAACAAACTAATTTGAATTGACTTAGATTTGAAAATACAAAATTAAAATCCCACTGCAACTAAATATGGCATATGTATTCCAAGAAGAAGAAATTTTGTATTGTGTTTTAACTGCGTAATTACAAAATGAAATTTCCTTGAAACAATGTAATTTTGATAAAATGCCAAAACTGAGGCTCACAAAAATAAATGAACCCACAGTCTATTTATATTCTGTACCAATTGCCGATTTTTGAAAAAAACAAACTATGTGTTGGTTTGAAGGCAAAAAGGAAGTTAAATATTTTTATAGGAGTTTGTATGACTTGTAAAGTTTGATTCAGCTTTTTAGTTCACCTGACCTTTGAAACAACCGGGCCAAATGGAACCAAACTTGGCCACAAGCATCATTAGGGTACCTTGTTTAAAAAATACATGTATGTCTGATGAACCTGCATGTCAACCAACAGGGCCAACATCGCTAAAAATAGATCATAGGGATAAACTGCAGTTTTTGGCTTATATCTCAATAACTAAAGCATTTAGAGTAAAATTGACTTGGGATAAAAATGTTCATCAGGTCAAGATCTACCTGCCATGAAATTTTCAGACGAATCAGTCAACACTTTGATGGGCTATTGCCCCTGAATTGTTAATTTTAAGGAAATTTTGCAGTTTTAGGTTATCTTGAATATTATTATAGATTTTGTTTGTTTAGTTGGGGTTTTATGCCATTTTCAGCACATTTGGCTATTTCGCAGCGGCCAGTTTTTATTTGTGGAGGAAGCCTGAATACCCGGAGAGAACCGACCTTCGGTAGGAAAATTGGCAATCCTTGTCAATTAAGATCGGAGTCGAACACACCCCGTCACAGGTGAGATTTGAACTCACAACCTCAGTGTTGACAGGCTAGTGATCATTAAGTAGTCATGACGAACTACCTAGACCACTTGGCCACCGAGGCCCCATATTATTATAGATAAAGACAAACTGTAAACAGCAAAGATGTTCATCAAAGTAAGATCTAAAAATAAGTCAACACGACCAAAATCATTGATTGACCCTTATTGGAGTTTTTTACCTTTAAAGATGGTGTCTGGCACAAACTTTCCTTTAAAACTCTTATCCTCTGATGCCACTGGGCCAATTGGGACCAAACTTTTGTAGAATGGTCCTTGGATGGCCTCCCTCCAAATTTTGTCAGGCATCCCTGACTTCCGACTGACATGACTGCTGTTACTAAAAAAATAAAAAAGGAGGGATGAATTTAAAAAAATTTCTTTTATGAAACTACATGGCCAATAGGAACCTAACTTGACAGTTATGGTCCTTAGGAGGTTCTCTTTCAGTATTATGTCCGGTGATCCGGACTTTAACCAAGGTGCCACTACAGCAGAACTTAGTTTAACATATTATCCTATGGGAAATTCAATCAAAAATCTTGTTGTCTGAAACCACTAAGCCAATTAGAACTAGACTTGGTAGCAATGGTCCTGAGATGGTCCTCTCAAAATTATGTCCGATGACCCGGACTGTCAACCAAGATGGCTGCCACAGCCGAACTTTGTTTAACATAGGGCCCTAGTGGAAAATTCATTGAAAAATCTTCTTGTCTGAAACAACTTGACCAATGGAACCAGACTTTGCAGCAATGGCCCTTAGATGGTCCTCTTTCAGAAATGTGTCCAAAGACCCGGACTGTCTAGCAAGATGACCACCAAAGCAGAACTTAGTTTAACATAGGACCCTATGAGAAATTCACTCAAAAGTCTTGTTGTCTGAAACCACTAAGCCAATTAGAACTAGACTTGGTAGCAAAGGTCCTTAGATGGGCCTCTTTCAGAAATGTGTCTGATGACCCAGACTGTCAACCAAGATGGCTGCCACAGCCAAACTTAGTTTAACTTAGGGCCCTATGGGAAAATTCACTGAAAAATCTTATCTGAAACCACCATACCAGTTGGAACCTGACTTTGCAGCAATGGTCCTTAGGAGGTCGTCTTTCATAAATATGTCCGATTTCATGGACTGTGAACCAAGATGGCCGCTGCAGCCAAACTTAGTTTAACATAGGACCCTATGGGAAATTAACTCAAAAATCTCATCTGAAACTACAGAGCCAATTGGAACTAAAGTTGGCAGCATTGGTCCTTAGATGGTCCTCTTTCAGAACTCTGTCTAATCACCCAGATTGTCAACCAAGATGGCCACCACAGCCGAACTAAGTTTAATATAGGACCCTTTAGGACTCCAATCTTAATTGACAAGGATTGCCAATTTTCCTACTGAATGTCGGTGGTTCTCTCTGGGTACTCCGGCTTCCTCCACCAATAAAAAAACTGGCCACTGGGAAATAGCCAAATGTGCTGAAAATGCCATAAAACCCCAACTAAACAAACAAACGAACAAACAGATAAATTATGTTTAACACTTCATTTTGAAGTGCAGCAATTGAAAAGGGGAAATTGCCTATTGTTACTTTATGAGAGGTTTCCACGAAAATCGGTTAAACTATTTTGTCATTTGATTGGACAAATAACAGGTTATAAATCTTGGTAAAAATTTAGTTAATTAATATCAGAGTTCAGGTTGAAATTTTTTAAAAGATAAGGAACTGAAAGAAATTATTGAAAGTTATGTTTGGTGATGGAATCTTACCAAATCTAGGGTTAGAAGCACAATTTGACTCTTAATATACTGTAAATTCGGAAATTATTGCGATGTTTTTATTATTGCGAAAAATGCGACAGGGTTGTAATCGCAAAAATTTAAACTCGCATTTTGGAATTTTTTATATGAATGAAGCGGGATTTTTCTCAATATCGCAAAAATTAAAATAGAATGTTGGTCTAAAATGACAAAATCGCAATAATAAATGCATGCAATAATTTCTGAATTTACAGTATCCTTAAAGTTTTGAGACTTGTGGATTTGATTTCCAACTTGAAAATAGATGAGGGAAGTGATTTAAAATGTGTTAAGGTTTTAATGATAATCTGGGTATTTAGAAAGAAACTTATAAAAATGTAGACATAGGGGAATAATTAAAGCAAGTAATATGAGAATAAAAATTTTAAGATAGATAGATTAGGGCAGTTGGAAAACAGCATTTAAAGAAATTATATTTCTATTTTAGGACCAGAGTAATGTAGATATACAGCTTGGTGTCACATCTATTGGTTTGGTCGTCTTTCAAAATAATGTTAAAATTAACACATTCCCATGGTAAGTTGTCATCTTTTTAAATAATGTTAGAATTAACACATTCCCAGGGTAAGTGGATTTTGTTTCTTTCATAATAATGTTAAATTAACACATTCCCCTGGTAAGTACATTGGTTGTCTTCAGAATAATGTTAAAATTAACATGTCCCCCTGGTAAGTGGATTGGTTGTCTTCAGTATGTTAAAATTAACACATTCCCATGGTAAGTGGATCGGTTGTCTTCAGAATAATGTTAAAATTAACACGTTACCCTGGAAAGTGGATTGGTTGTCTTCAGAATAATGTTAAAATTAACACATTTCCCTGGTAAGTGGATTGGTTGTCTTCAGAACAATGTTAAAATTAACACATTCCCCTGGTAAGTGGATTGGTTGTCTTCAGAATAATGTTAAAATTAACACATTCCCATGGTAAGTGGATTGGTTGTCTTCAGAATAATGTTAAAATTAACACATTCCCCTGGTAAGTGGATTGGTTGTCTTTCAAAGTCCTGTTTGTCTTTCACTCACCTATATATTAAGTATGACATAAGATGTGGAAAACGTAAATGACTTAAATTATATTAAAGGAATGGAGGAAGCTAAAAAATCTCGAATATACTTTTATTGTTTATATTTTGTAAAATTTTACATTATTGTTTGCCCTTTTCTGATCTGAAACTCTGTTAATCTGCCCATTGTTCTAAAATTATGCCTCTCTGCCCCTTAATTTTGGCTATAACACTGATATGTTATATGTAGTAGTGATCTGTAGAAACATAATTGATGTATTGTTTATATTTACAGGGCAAAAATAGTAAAAATCTCATTTAAAAGAAAACAGTTTTTTATTCAGCTTCGAAGAGAAGTGGTAAGTACCAAGATGTATATTGTAAAAACTCTGAAAACTGGTTTTCTCTGTATATTGGCTGAATTCTGAAGTCCTGCCATTTACATTAGTTAAACAATAGGAAACCAGCCACCCCTTCAAACTGGACATCGGCTAGTATTTCTGTATATGTTATAATAACAATAAACTGGCAACACCAAGCTTAGAGGTAACAGTTATGTAAACACTCAAAGATAATCCGGTCAGTCTGGACATTTGGCCACTGCCTGATGTCAATTTCAACTCAATAATTAGGTCACTTGGGTTTTCGATAAACTGGCTACCCCTTTAAAATTGGCCGTTTTCAGTGGTCTCATGATCGACTTGTTTAGAGAAGTTTCACTTGATATATTATTTTATATTTGACAATAACCTCTTTGACCCATTTTTTTATCCACTTGACACAATTCATTTCTTAGAATTTTAAATTTGAGGAGTAATTTGAAAATTTAACCATCATTAGTAGATAAAATTTGTAAATTTGGTGTAAGTGGTTGAATTTTTGTTGCATTGATATAATGACAGAACTCCAAAGCTGTAATGTTTTGGTGTAAAATAATATTCCAAAAATACTTACAGAATTGGTTACACATTATACATGTATATAACCAATTAATACTTCATAAATTCAAAAGGTTATGTGTTTCAAAATATAAAACAATCCTTATTTAATTTTCCAGGAATTTTATATAAAAAAATACATGTAAAATGATTTGAATAAGTTAATTAGCTCACGAATATTCAAATTGCAGATTGTTGAATAATACATTGGTGATTTCAAATTAGACTGTCATTTGCTTGACCAATTAAATTAAGAAATAATTCATGGTAGCCTTACATTTGTTGGAGATTTTGATATGGGTAACATTATTTGAGCAAAATTTTATCTCGTGGGCAAGCGTTAAATTTTATTGCATATTATAGCATGAATAGTTCAAACAGTTGAAGTATTTCACTGTTCTGACAGTTCGATTTTTGAGATTCAAAAGAATGGTGTTTAATGATTTCAACTAAAATTCTATTAAAAGAGAGATGTGGATTTAATACTTGAGAAACTAACACATGTACATTGTAGTACTGGAACAGGATACAGAAAACAAAGGGAACATTGCTTTTATTGCTGTTCTGCATCTTGAAGTTGTCATATCTAAAAATAGAAATTGTTGGGTTGTTGAAATTTTGTAATAAAATTTATACATTATTCTGTTTCAGAATGATTCTGTAGAAAATTTAATTGGTTTTAATATGAACAGTTACCGATCTTGTAAGAATTTATGGAAATCTTGTGTAGAACATCATACATTCTTTCGTCTATATGTTCCTAATCCTCCTTCCAAGAAAGTATTTACAATAGGATCAAAGTTTCGTTATAGGTAAGCATAGAGTGGAGTTACTTCCTTATAAGATATGCAAATATATTCCAACATATTAACAAGTAATTGTTTAATGCTGTACTTCCTGTTATCCTTATAAACAAGAAATAAATTTTTAAGCAAATACCATTTATATTTAGAAATAGAAAAATTAATGAAATATAGATTCTCCTTCAGGTACGAGTGAGTTATGGAATCTCTCCACCCGAGATAGTTAAATTTTCGATTTTCAACACGCGAGCCTTTAGCGAGCGTGTTAAAATCTAAAATTTAACTATTGAGGGTGGAGAAATTCCATAACTCACGAGTAAATTGAAGGAGAATCTGTTTCTCCTATGATTTTCGACAAAACCTCAAGAAAATGTCGTTGCTATGTAGTTTGTTTACATAGACGTCATTTCGGAACTTCTCTTGTTTATCGTTCTAATATAACTGTAGAAAAAGGGCGGTAATTCCCACGTAGAAATTTAATCACCGGGAAGTGGTTTAAGATATTATGTATTTTTATCCCACCGATTAAACACGTCAGGAATAGGAGAATAGCCTTTTCACACCAGCTTATCTCTCATCCATAACAATTGATGTTAATTGTTCTCATTATTCTGTTTTGTTTCAAAAATCTAAGGAAGTGATTTGCAGTAATATTATTTCCTTAGATAACAAGAAAAATAAATGGAAATGGTGAGCTGTCAAAAGGGGTGTAAAACGACTAAAATGTATGAAATACTCAAGTTTAAGAAAACCAAATATAAAATAAAAAAAAAAACAACAAACTAAAAAGTTAAAAATACCCAACGTTTCGACCAATATGGTCTTGATCTCGAGCATGTAATAAATAAAAATGAAAAGGTGTTTACTCTTTGAAACCCAGAGCAAGACATGCTCGTGATCAAGACATATATGAGTAAAGCTGCAAAATCCTCTATGAACCAATGTTCAATCTTTCATAGTAAATATAAGTTGGGAACAAAATTGTTCAACAATGATTGTATGTACACATGTATCTAAATGGGGTTATACAGGTCTATGCATGATATGTGAACTATTTCATCAAATTACATTCCCAAAATTTTGAAATTATTTATCATTTTGTAAAAATTTAGCTATAACTAATTGTTATGATTTAGAGAGATAAGTGGGCATGTAGAAATTATCAACAGAAATGGGAAAATAGAAAAATTATTTTTATGGAAGTTAATAATGTAACAGTATAAAAGTTATTTTTAGTGACAGTAGGATTTAACAAAATACAAACAAATAAAAAGATTTAGGAATGCACATTTTTAACTAACATACAAAAAGCACAAGTTGGTACATGGTTTAACTAACAGTGGTTTGGGTTTTGGTTGTATAACATAATTATAATAGGCAGATGGAAGGAAATTTCTAGCAAGAAATGTTATTATCTCCCCTTCCATGTAAAAATTGGTTTTTCAACTTGTTTGAGGAAAGTCAATTTTTGTTTTTGTTCTAAAAAAGTCACTACTAACTGCTCAACCTTCAAGTTTTAGATTAGATGCTTTATTCTCTTCTTCCTATGTCACTTTCATTATGAAGGGTCAATAATTGGTAAATATAGTTTAGAATATTCTGTGCTGAATATAACTATCAACTCTTTCTTGCTAGTAATTTTAGATTGATCTGCCGAATGTGGAAATGTTCTCTTTAAATCTTATTCTGACAATATGCCCTATATAGAGTTGATAATGACCTTTTATTTTGATCAGTAGATATTTGTTTAGTTCTGTTTAGGCACTTTAGAAGATTTTTAAAATTATGGAAAATCTGAAAATGTCAAAATATTAATTTGGCGCATTGCAATATTGAACTTTAGCATGATAATTCAGTTGAACAAAATGATAAAAGATAATTCCTTGCTTTTCCAACCCCTTTACTTTTGTATAGACTTAAGAATGATCCCAGAGTTATTTCCCCTTAAATTATGTTTTCTGTCAGAATTTGATTTTTTGAAAATTTCTGCTGAAAAAGAATGGACATAAATCTAATTAAATATGTTTTCCAAATTCTGTAATAAAAAACAATGCGTAATAATTGAAATGCTTTGTTTTAGCACATAGTCTCGTGTCTAAAATGAAATGTTCATAAAAGTCTATAATTGACTAAAGTATAAATGTTTGATTTATGTCCATTTTCCTGCAATATTTTAATGACCGTTATCTTAAAACAATGTTGGAATGCATCATACTTCAACCAGGCATCTGTCAGGAAGTTGACCCAAGGGAGTTAATTGGAAATTTAATTTTCAGTGGTAAGACTGAATACCAGACCTTGGAGGAGAATAAACGTCGTGCTAAACTAGATAGAAGTTTTACCAGGTGAGAAAGTCCCCTTACGTCCTCCCTGTATAGCATGCTTATCTAGCTATGGTTTGTGTTATAGGGGTAAAAATATGCCTAGTGTAAATAGAAATTATTTTCAGGTTTTAGGAATCATCTTTTAAAATCTCTTTCACATTCCATTAGTACATATCTGAATTATTTGTCATTTAAAGATTTTTCTTGGGTACATTACTACAACTTATGTGATTATAATCTGCGTTTACTGTAGGAAAATATCCCATTAGCCAAAGTGGCTAATTACTGATATTTCTCATTAGCCACATTTACGTTTCAGTAGCCACAAAATATACACGTTTGGCCATTGTGGCTTTCTAAATTAGGGTGAATCTGTTACCCCCGTTGATTAAAATTAACCAGTGTTTGGTGAAAAGAAAAGTGAAACAAATGTCGAAGATGGATAAATTTGATCTGGAATGCAAGGAAAAATTCCAGAAATTTGCACTTCCCATACTGGAAACATTTTATGTTCAAAATTATATTCCATATTGCTGACAATTTTCTTTTGTACTGTGATGACCACTACATGATTTTCATTAGCCAATGGTCATTTACTTCAGCATACTGAATAAGTTTCTGCTTATAGCTACAAATCATGAACTGGAAATTTTTGCTATAAATTAATTTTCAACAGTATTTTTCAAATTTCTGTAAAAAAATGCATTGATTAAGTGAACTAAAAAAAAATCAAATTTGTATGTAAAAAAAAATGCAGGTTTCTACCAAAACATTTTTTTCATGGTACATTTATATATCAAAATATTTGCCAAGATTACAACTCCCTGTGCTGAAAGCTGTAGAGAAGTTTTCTTCCAGTCCTATTTGAGAGTAAATATTGGCATTTTGAGATGTTTCAAAAACTGGAGTGCCTTAAAACACAGATTTGTCACTGCTTAATTTCTGAAGATTGCGATAAATATATACCATTACTATATTTAATATTATATATATAGTAACAAAAACTGCCATATGTACACACTTAACTGTGCAAAAAATCACTTTATTTTGTATGTTAGACATTTATGTTTAATTTTTGTAGATTGTTTATTACACAGGCTTATTACTGACATTTATCTATTTTAATATAGATTAAAGTTGAGTATTACATAGCAGATAGATGCCTGGTTTATTTTTCTTTGTTTTATTGACATTTAAAATTATTTAGATGTTAGAAATATTTATTTTAGCATTTTTTTTAATTTTATAAAAATATTTTGTTACCAACTAATTCTTACTAACAAACTTGAGTGTTTTACGACTAACATGCTTAGCTTTTCCTATCAAGCATTTTCAATTAAAAAATCAATTTAAAGGAATTATACCCTGTGTGTTATGTATAGTATAACTAATCGTGAAATGCGAATACCTAAAAATCTACAACCAGTTATCCAAAATCCATTTGCCGATGGTAAATGTCCTGATTCCACATGGTTAAATGCTGTAGGATTGTGAGGATGGACAATTCCACCCTCGGGTTCACATTTTCTATCATCAGAAACTCGGCAAGCCTCGTTTCTGACTGGAAAATGTGAACCCTCAGGTGGAATTGTCCCATCTCACATCTTAGACCATGACTGATTAT
This sequence comes from Mytilisepta virgata, assembly GCA_028015205.1. NCBI lineage: Eukaryota > Metazoa > Mollusca > Bivalvia > Mytilida > Mytilidae > Mytilisepta > Mytilisepta virgata. The sequence continues at coordinate 46,251,856 of CM051514.1, read as the reverse complement.
TATAATCTCAGACTGAAATCAAAATACAGATTCACTGATTAAACAACCACCTGTCATATAGTGCCACTCTCCTTTGCCCCAGTAGGAACCGGTGAAAACAGGTTTGACTGTACATCAGATGTTGAATTTTTTCTCTTACATGTTTGGCATGTGTTTTTGTGTTGATTATCCATGAAATTATTTTATTGTCTGATGTCTACGGCTTCCATACAAATGCATTTATAATACAATTTTTTGATACCAATTTTGATGCACAAGATGTGCACATTTCATTTATGACTTATCAGTTGCACTCAAAACCTAAAATGTTGAAAAGCAAAACATCAATCTTAAAAGCTGAAGAGCAAATTAAAAAATACCAAAATGGCCAAAAGGGATAAAGCCAAAACAATCTTAGGACAGAGCTATGCACGAGGGAGATACTCCTTAGTTTTCACAAATTTTAAAATTTTTTACAGAGTAAATTTTATGTATCAATTTCCAGCTATTATTGAAATACTAGCTACTGAGCTGGGGATGAAAAGTACCTTATCAAGACAAAAAATCCAACAAAACAAGAATATTTTCTCAACCCCAAAAAATATGAAGAATTTAAGAAAGTAAAATGATTTTGAAATGGCACTTTTAAATACATGATTTATTTGCAGATCATCAAGTAAAGGTTTCGCCCGACGGACAGTAGGGGGACATACAAGGAACACAATTATGGAAGAGAAAAACTTTATAGATGGTTATCGTAATATACCAAAATCTCAAACTTTCTCTGGAACAAACAATAGTGCGATGGGCATTAATCATAATATCAAACGATTTGATGGAGTGAACAATCAAACGCGGGCCACTTTACCACATGACTATAAACTAGGGTCGTCATCTAGAGCATCCATCCATTCAGAAAAATCAGACGAGTAAGTACATTATTCTTGTTACTGTAAATTCAGAAATTATTGTGTCAACTTATTATTAATGTGAATCTTCAACAATAGGCAATACTGCAAATATTAATAAATTCCAAACCTGTACATAATGGCAAAAGAATGTTAAAAGCAAAAAATTAGAATATTAGGATTAATTGTTGCGAAAGTCACCCTTTCACGTTTTTCACATTAATATAGGTACGTTGCATTAATTTCTGAAATTAAAGTAATTTGTTTATCTAATACGGATTCATTTCTGTATCATTGGAAATCAGTTTTCATGTAAACTCATGGAATGGAATCCCAAGTTTATAAGTATTGGACAAAATTTTATTCCAGTTGCAGTGAATTAGTACAAAGAAATGACAACACCAAAACAATTAAATACCCTGGTAACTCCAAATTTTCACTTAATAAAAAAAAATTGATATTCAATGAAAATAAATGAATTCACATTATATATTTAGTGTGAAAACATATGAATCCACTTCATTATTACAGTCAGCTATTTTTATAGTTATTGTGGTACCAAATGTTTGATCTTTTGATTACCTGATTGAAAAAAATCTTATTCATTCAAATTTCTCATTAGTCAGATTATGTGAGACATGCCCATGAACCCATTCAGTGTTCTAGTGTCCTGTTTGTCTCAGCTGAAAGAAAGTAACTTAAACTGATAGAGTTATCTTTCTTGGTTTGGCATCTTTTAAAATCTTAAAATAAATTTTTATTTTGGAATTCTTTAAAACTGTTTTTTAAGGATCTCATATATATTGAATGAAGTGTACAGTTTTGGAAGGTTTTAAAGAAATTTGGGAATTTGTTGACAACAATATTTGTTAACTTTTTGAAGATTTTAATGGAAATTTTAATCTGTATTAACAGGATCAGATGTTTAAGTTTATACTTCTTAAGTGTGTGTTGTTTCAGTGAAATTCATATAATGTTGTTGAATATAAATATTTTCATTACCAGAAATTAATTTGAAGTGGATATTTGTGTATTGTTTGATAACAAGGGAATGTTCATTTAGAGTAAACATTTTTAAATAGAATAAATGCCAGTTATATTTTAGTGTCAGGTTATAAGGTAGTATTTGAACTATTGCAGTTGTTTTCATGTAATTCATGATTTCTGAGAAAATGATTGTAAATGTTCAGTCATTGAATTAGGAAGTCCAATGTAATGACATTAACATTATGGCAGCATGAATTGTGTATTGATTTCTGTTGTTTCTTTAAGCCAGAAAATTAAATTAAGAAAATAACAGTGAATGCAGTTAGAATTGTATTAATATCATCCTTAGTAATGTGTTTCCAAGAATAAGAAGACAAAAATCTCATAAACTAACTAAATTTTCAGTTCAGCATCTGTAGGATGGGGTATAGGGAAGAGAGGGCCTTAATAGCTAGGTGTATTTCTTTACTCAAATTACTAGGCTGTCAGTGCAGAGGTTGTGGGTTCAATTTAAACTCATGGAAAGGTGTGCTAGACGTGACTAGGCTGTCAGTGCTGAGATTGTGGGTTCAAATCCAACTCATTGCAAGGTGTTTTTTAGATATGGATCTTAAGGGACAAATTGTTATATGGTTCTCACGTTAACTCTGACTTCCTCCACCAATAAATACTAGCTACCTAATATAGTTTATTGCAGTGAAAATAATGTAAAAACCAGCTGCATTTTATTGGATAAATTTTTAAGTTTGCTTGGCTAGTACTGTTTTACTTCATGTATGACTCCATAGGATTTCCATTGTTGGAGACAAATGTTGAAATAGATGGTGTTGATCCCTTTGATAAATATTCATAAAAAAGTGATCTACTGAATGAAGTGTCTTGGTTGTGATCCTCATTTGCCATGAATTTTGTAGGAATGTCAGATTTATTGCTTCTGTAAAATTAAGAGAAAACTATTGAATTTTGGTATTTGTCAGCATCAATTATTGATTTCATAGTTGTGAGATGCACTTTATATGCATTACTGTTAGTAGCATTTTAAAATCTAAAAGTGACTCTCTCCATGTTTTGCCAATTTCAACTGCATCAGTTTTAATTTACTCCATAACATTGTCAGTATTAAACATTAAAAATTAAAGTTTCATCATATTGCATTAGAAAAATATCCATATGTGATCTTTCTCTGATGATTTCACTCTCTTGCCATTGTGAGGGGGATTGACAATTTATTCCGTGAAGTTAGTGACATCATTTACTCAGTTTATTGTATTTACAATAATGTTTTTCTTTCTTCTTGTATTTCATTATTATGTTTGTCATAAATCATATTTCATGACTTGAATGACAATTAAAGTTTGAATTTTCAAAAACAGCAACACTAATCTGTACTCAGTCTTTGGTGTCTACCTCAGAATTAAAACAATGGGAGGTAATTTTCATCTTTTACAATTGCGTGATTCGTGTGAATATATCATGCGGAAGAAATATTTATTTGTACCGAGTTAGTCGTGACATTGGAAACATTATTTGCATTATTAGAAAGACTATATGTAAATTGCAGTAGATTATGTATACGATGTTTTATATGCACTAAAGTATAATAAATATTACAAGATAATACGTAGTATACCAAAGTTGAACTATGTCTTACACTCCAGGATATCTTTTCCTGTTATTGAAGTCTAGTCGACATGGTATCGATACTTTTATTTAACCTGCATCACATGACTACAGGAGATTACAATGCAGACCCATAGTTAATTATACAGTCAATAATTTCATTGTCATGTTAACACACTTATTGCAGATTTAAAATAGATGAAGTAATTTTCATATAGTTCCTTTGTAGAGATTTTACGTCATCAGAACTGTTAGAGGTAGAAGTTATTATTCCCTGACAGATGTAAATTAAAGCAATAATCATATTGACTACACATAAATTTTAGCATAACACTACAATATATTTTATGGTTCTTTAAAATTTCTCAAAGTGAATTGGAAATGATTTGGAATTAAACTATTTACCATAAAAATATGTTTATTAACCAAATTATTATGGTCATCTTAATTTTACAGTACCGTATCTTAATTCCTAGGTCAGTACCTTAGGTAAATAAAACTTGGAATTTAGAGAACTAGATACAAATTCAACGTTATTCAGTTGTAATGCGGCAATTTCTTATTGCGATTATATAGGTGTGAAATGGTTTGAAAAACAAAATTGTTTACTTTTATAAAATAGAGCTTGTGTTACTCAAACACTAAACAGATCAACAAAAACAGCTCCAGTCATTAAGATTCTAGAGAAAAGAATCAAAAAGAGATCCATATTGTTTCAGTTTTCGAGTTTGCCTCAACTGAGTTGGGATGTAATAATTTTCTAACAAACTGATGATTGGTTAAAGGTAGACCTTGTATAAAATACACTGAAATATTTTGAACCCTTTATGATACCTCAATCAATTATAGATTATTAAATTTGACAGACAATATCAGAATGGAATTAAAATATCTGATTAATCTTGGGTATAGTTTCATGTTATCTATCCAATACTAATCAGCAAATCAATTACCCATGACGACTGATAGACAGGTCAATATTGAGTTCATAGCATATGTTGGCAGTATTAGAACAAAGCTTTGTTTGTGTGTTTTTTTTTTTTTTTTTTTTTTTTTTTGGGGGGGGGGGGGGGGGGGGGGGGGTCATGGTGACTGCGCTAGTGTAGCCACTGTACATATTTAACAAACTACAGTCAGGGTTCTGGTCAGAAGATCAAACTGTGGAGTAAGGCATAGGTACATTGATCAATATATAATTCCAATACAGTATACCCAGAACTTAGAGAAATTTTAAAAGTAATAAATGGTAACTTTATGAAGTGGAGTTAATCAAAGATCAACAAAGTTTTAGCATGACTTTCATGTTGTAATCTTAATAAACCCCTGAGTGGGTCAGAATTTCTCACTGTTTTTCTCTGATAAAGCTTTTGAATAAACAAAATAATTAGGTGTAAAGAACCTCGAGTGACATATTTACTTCAAATTAATTTAAAAGTTTTTGATCAGAATTAAAATTCCTAGGTAATGTCAGGTTTTCTTTGTAGAACCACCTGCTTTTTGGGAATTATAATTTCACATTAATTATTTCAGGTGACCTTAACAGCTTTTTAATTTCTACGTGGTTTTTGTAAACGGTTTTATTGTACTAACTTGACGCAGTATTTAATTTCTAATTTATTACACCTTTAAACGTTTTGTAGAAGTATATTAAAAGTTAACTTTTTCATAATCTTTTGAATTGATAGTCCTTCATAACTATAAAATATTTATTTTTATTCCCTGATTAATGGCACTTTTGGAATTATATTAATTTTAAAAACGATGAATAATCAAAATTTTATTTTTAATGAAAATATCAAAGTTTTAATTAAAAATGGTGAATGATACTTAATATAAAGCTAACAAATGTTCTATCCATTGGTTTGAGACAAGAATATAACTGAGAAACAAGACTTAAGAGAATTCTACTATTAAAGACATGTTATGGTCATTAGTTTACATACAATGTACAACAATACACAATATCTGACATTGTATCAAATTAATGATTTGTACAAATATTTGCATCAGCAACTTTAAGAAGTGTTAACTTTGTACCAGATAAACACTGTCAACACGTTTAGTCAAACTTCCTGATAAGAGAACCCAATTGACCAGAAGTAAAGTCATTTATGAGCTGGTACCCTTTATATAGAGGTTTAATTTACAAGCTTTGTTCATGACAGAGACATTTTCACAATGCTCTTTATAGACAGTGATTTGTTATGTAGAGGTATCCTTTAAAGCATTGAAAATGGTATCAGATATGTACTTCAGTTTTAACACTACACTCCTGTGCAACCAAAAGAAGGGGACATGTAGTAGTCATAGGTGAAATGCATGTAGCTTAAATTGATGTTACACAACTCAAAATTTATCAAATGGGTCAAGAGATGTATAAATTAGAGAAAGTATTTTCTCCTATTCTTGGCGTGTTTAATCGGTGGGATGAAAAAACATAATATTTTTAACCACTTCCAGGTGATTAAATTTCTACATGGGAATTCCTGCCATTTTTTCTACAGTTATTGGAACGATAAACTAGAGAAGTCCCCAAATTACATCCATGTAAACAAACTACATATTAACAGCATTTTCTTGAGCTTTTGGTCGAAAAACATAGGAGAAACAAATTCTCCTTCAATTTACTCGTGAGTTATGGAATTTCTCCACCCTCAATAGTTAAAAGCAAAACATCGCGCGTTGAAAATCGGAAATTGAACTATCTCGGGTGGTGAAATTCCATAACTCACTCGTACCAGAAGGAGAATCTATATATATTGATGAGTTTCTCATGCACATAAATTTTACATCCATCTTACTGCATATAAGTTATTGGACATTGTGTCAGATTAACATTATATAAGTACATGTATTGAGACTCGAACCAGATTTTACTGTCAGCATTTACACCTCTATATAAAGGGCACCAGCTCATATATTATATAAGTACATGTATTGAGACTCAAACCAGATTTTACTGTCAGTATTTTGTTGACACTTATTGTTGTACTTTGTATTGCATTCTATGGATTTCAGAATGGTTTAATATTTTATCATGTTGATACCACAAAACAATATATTATGTCTGAAATTATCCATTGTGACTTACTAAAATCCAGCTGATGAAATATACGTATGTACTGTCGGGACAATAGGATTTGAATATCTCCTGCATAGATCTGTATTGATGTATATACTAACATACATGTATAATAAAATGACAAAACTTTTGTTTGTTACATAATTTATAGGGATAAAAAATTTCAATAAAGGATCTTATATAAATCTATTGTAAGATATAAAAGCCGAATTAAAGATCTGAAGCAGTGTTTTGAGATTTGAAAATATAAGTACTACTTTGCAGAGTTCGAGTAGAATACTTTTGATTAAGTCATAAATTACCTAAGTTATATAATGATTAAACATCTAATAAAAATATCGTCTCCCCCCAGTGGGTTATTCATTATAAACAGCCTTACCTCGTATGAAAATTGCCATATTAATCAATCTTTGCTGGGTATTTGTCAAAATAATTAATTTAATACAAAATTAATAAGATTATGTCAGAATTTGATTGAATTTAGTTTTATTTAAAATTTTTCTTTTCCTGTGAGATAAAAGATTTAAATTCTATCCAGAAAGAATATAAGTCTGCCACTTAAAAAAAAAAAATCACACTTTTTGTTTGTTAAGTTGGGGTCTTATGCCGTTTTCAGCATACTTGGCTATATTGCGGCAGCGAGTTTTTGTCGAGCCTTCGACTTTTGTCGAAAAAGCGAGACATAGCGATCCTACATTCCGTCGTCGTCGTCGGCGGCGTCCACAAATATTCACCCTGTGGTTAAAGTTTTTGAAGTTTTAATAACTTTCTTAAACTATCCTGGATTTCTACCAAACTTGGACAGAGGCTTGTTTATTATCATAAGATAGTATCCAGAAGGAAATTTTGTAAAAAAAAAATTCCAGTTTTTCCGTATTTTACTTATAAATGGACTTAGTTTTTCTGCCAGGAAACATTACATTCACTCTGTGGTTAAAGTTTTTAAAATTTTAATAACTTTCTTAAAATATCCTGGATTTGTACCAAACTTGGACAGAAGCTTGTTTATGATCATAAGATAGTATCCAGAAGTAAATTTTGTAAAATAAAAATTCCAGTTTTTCTGTATATTACTTATAAATGGACTTAGTTTTTCTGCCAGGAAACATTACATTCATTCTGTGGTTAAAGTTTTCAAAATTTTAATAACTTTCTTAAACTATCCTGGATTTGTACCAAACTTGGACAGAAGCTTGTTTATGATCATAATATAGTATCCAGAAGTAAATTTAGTAAAAAAAAAAAAAACATTTTCCGTATTTTACTTATAAATGGACTTAGTTTTTCTGCCAGGAAACATTACATTCACTCTGTGGTTAAAGTTTTTAAAATTTTAATAACTTTCTTAAACTATCCAGGAATTTTACTATTATGTGCATTCACCTATCACACTGAAAATATAGACAACATCAAAAGTAGGCGAGACACTGGGTTCCGCGGAACCCTTACAAATTTTTATTGGTGGAGGAAGCCGTAGTACCCGGAGAGAACTACCAACCTTTGGTAGGAAAATTTGCAATCCTTGTTAATTTAGATTGGAGTCTAACACCCTGCCACAGGTGAGATTTGAACTCGCAACCTCAGTGTTGACAGGCTAGTGATCATTAGTAGTCATGATGAACTACCTAGACCACTCGGTTTAGAACAGTAAAGTGATTATTTCTTATTGTCAGATTCAGTTTTTGTGACAGTGTGGTATACTGTTAAGGTCATTATAGCCCTGTATATCTTACATTGTCGTCAGAGCTTTCTCCTTATTAGATACTGTTAAGGTCGTTATAGCCCTGTATATCTTACATTGTCGTCAGAGCTTTCTCCTTATTAGATACTGTTAAGGTCATTATAGCCCTGTATATCTTACATTGTCATCAGAGCTTTCTCCTTATTAGATACTGTTAAGGTCGTTATAGCCCTGTATATCTTACATTGTCATCAGAGCTATCTCCTTATTAGATACTGTTAAGGTCATTATAGCCCTGTATATCTTACATTGTCATCAGAGCTTTCTCCTTATTAGATACTGTTAAGGTCGTTATAGCCCTGTTTATCTTACATTGTCATCAGAGCTATCTCCTTATTAGATACTGTTAAGGTCATTATAGCCCTGTATATCTTACATTGTCGTCAGAGCTTTCTCCTTATTAGATACTGTTAAGGTCGTTATAGCCCTGTATATCTTACATTGTCATCAGAGCTTTCTCCTTATTAGATACTGTTAAGGTCATTATAGCCCTGTATATCTTACATTGTCATCAGAGCTTTCTCCTTATTAGATACTGTTAAGGTCATTATAGCCCTGTATATCTTACATTGTCATCAGAGCTTTCTCCTTATTAGATACTGTTAAGGTCATTATGTACATATTATCAGGTTTTCTGCAAACGTATATCGTAAAATATCAGCCGCGAGACACAATGTGAAGCTTTTTCGGCGAGTGAGCGTAGCGAACGAGCCAAAAAGCTTCATATTGTGTCGAGCGACTTATATTTTACAATATTTGTTTGAAGAAAACTTGATAATAAATTTATCGTATTGTTAACTAGCAATCTTAATGGAATTTCTTACTTTTCAATGGCCATCTGCCTATAATCGGATGTTTTCCTGATATATTCGGGTCAACGTTGGGTCAAACATTATGACGTCGCTGATATATTCGGGTCAGCTCATATTAGGGTCGGGTCAACTCTTTACTACGTCACAGTGCCGAAATACGGGAAATTCTGAAGGCCTCAGCAGGTCGATATAGCCATAGGGAAATACGATAAAGCACTGTATATCTTACATTGTCATCAGAGCTTTCTCGTTATTAGCAGAATGGGGGCATTGTTTACACTCCTGTAAATTGTGGTCACTCACTTTAATTACTTTACATCTGTTATAGGAAAAATGGAATATAGCATAAAAATGAAAAACTTAATGATTCATTAAATAAATGGCTATGGATGTTCACATTGTTCCAGCTTTAGTTTTAATTGCTGAGTTTCTAATGCTTGTGGTTACTTTTGTTCCTAATGGATTTTGTCAACATCAACATGTGTTCACAGATTGCTGTCTTTATATATATGTTCTGCTTTGAATTTGATTTTTTTTTTTCACAAATTGACCAATATGAATTAAATATCCACTAAACAGTTGTTATTATGTCTCCCCTTCTCGAAGGGAGACATATTGTTTTAGTGATTATTATGTCGCCCCGAACGTAGTCACGGGACGACATATTGTTATTCTTCCGTTTCTTTGTTATTATGTCGCCCCGAACGTAGTCACGGGACGACATATTGTTATTCTTCCGTTTCTTTGTTATTATTATTCTTTCTTTCCAATGATTTTTGTCCGGCTTAGTTCTCGGAGATGCCGTGATAGAATTGAATGAAACTTGGCAGAAAGTTAGATCACTATGTGAAGGTGTGCAATCAATACTTTTTTTTCGAAATGGCCGCCATTTTCAAGATGGCTGCCAGGGGCGACATCTGCTATTGCTCGCAATTGCAATTCTAGTTATTATGTCGCCCCGAACGTAGTCACGGGACGACATATTGTTATTCTTCCGTTTCTTTATTATTATTCTTTCTTTCCAATGATTTTTGTCCGGCTTAGTTCTCGGAGATGCCTTGATAGAATTGAATGAAACTTGGCAGAAAGTTAGATCACTATGTGAAGGTGTGCAATCAAAACTTTTTTTTTCAAAATGGCCGCCATTTTCAAGATGGCCGCCATTCATAGATCGGTAATTTAACACGTTTATATCTCAAAAACTGTACCATAGAATTTCATTAAACTTCGTAGGTTTGTAAAGTACAATTAGAAGAACAAACTGATGAAAAAAAATGGCGATCGGTTGGAGACGTTTGGCGGCCATTTTGAAAAATGATGTTAAAATGGCGAAAAACTTAACATGGATAGAATTGAATGAAACTTGGCAGAAAGTAAGATCACTATGTGAAGGTGTGCAATCAATACTTTTTTTTCGAAATGGCCGCCATTTTCTAGATGGCTGCCAGGGGCGACATCTGCTATTGCTCGCAATTGCAATTCTAGTTATTATTATTCTTTCTTTCCAATGATTTTTGTCCGGCTTAGTTCTCGGAGATGCCGTGATAGAATTGAATGAAACTTGGCAGAAAGTAAGATCACTATGTGAAGGTGTGCAATCAATACTTTTTTTTCGAAATGGCCGCCATTTTCAAGATGGCTGCCAGGGGCGACATCTGCTATTGCTCGCAATTGCAATTCTAGTTATTCTTCCTCTTCTAATCAAATTTTTTGTCCGGAACATAACTTTTTTGTTTCTTGAGCTAGCCTCATGATATTTGGAAGGTATATGCATCAGGTCATGGCGGAGTGCAGAGTACCACATTTGGGTCCCTGGGGGTCAGTCCCCACCCCCTAGCCTGTAAAATGTAGGCTAAAATAACAAAATACTTAATATTTTGAAAACCATTGTGATCCCCACCCTATAAATATATATATTATTACTCCTTATGATAAGACAAATCATTTGGTACCATAGGGGGGTCTGAGGGGGGTCATGCCCCACCCCCTCAAATGACAAAATACTTATTATTCTGAAAACCATTGAGATCCCCACCCTATAACCATATATATTATTACTCCTTATGATAAGACGAATCATTTGGTACTATAGGGGGTCTGAGGGGGGGGGGGGTCATGCCCCACCCCCTTAAATGACAAAATACTTATTATTCTGAAAACCATTGAGATCCCCACCCTATAACCATATATATTATTACTCCTTATGATAAGATAAATCATTTGGTACCATAGGGGGTCTGAGGGGGGGGGGTCATGCCCCACCCCCTTAAATGATAAAATACTTAATATTTTGAAAACCATTGTGATCCCCACCCTATAACCATATATATTATTACTCCTTATGATAAGACAAATCATTTGGTACCATAGGGGGGTCTGAGGGGGGTCATGCCCCACCCCCTCAAATGATAAAATACTAAATATTCTGAAAACCATTGAGATCCCAACCCAATAGTGTTCTTCTTCCTCTTCTAATCAAATTTTTTGTCCGGAACATAACTTTTTTGTTTCTTGAGCTAGCCTCATGATATTTGGAAGGTATATGCATCAGGTCAAGGCGGAGTGCAGAGTACCACATTTGGGTCCCTGGGGGTCAGTCCCCACCCCCTAGCCTACATTATCTTGGAAAGGGTTGAAATCCCCACCCTTAAACCATATATTTTATTATTCATGATAACAAGACAAGTTGAATGCAGTATACATCTGAGCCCCGGGGGTCATCCCCTACCCCTCAAGACCAGAAACCTTAATTTATCTTAAAAATGGTTCAGATCCCTTCCCCAAAACTATATATTACCTTATTCATTCCTTGTTGAAGCACATATCTGTAGGTAACTACATGTATTATGTACCATAGCTCTTAATTTGCCACCTTGATGATCCCTAAAAAATGTTAAAAAAACTATGGGTATGGAAGGGGAGACATCAGTTTTAGCGTGCTAAAACAGTCCAGCATGCTGGACTCCTGTGACAACAGTACCTCTAGTTTTTTAGTTGGTTTTTTTTTAAGTTTTTTTTTTTTGGGGGGGGGGGGAGGTTTCAACTTCGGAAGCCATTGTTACCTTCTTTTATTGATCTTTGTTAACCAAGAATGTTGCTGAGGATTCATACACGGGGATTCATAATCCTCAGTTGAAATATATCGATCAATGAATGAAATAGTAAAGCAAGTCAGAAAATAATTCTGATCAATATTAGTTGTTTGGATAAAAAAAATATAACCAGACAATGCTTTTATCTTCTCACAGGGGTCTGGTTACATTTAATGGAATCCCTCCTACACAGTTAGTTTTGGAAAAGTTCAGAGAAATCTTCAAGTTCAAGTAAATATACTGTTGGGAACTCTGGATTCTGAAATTCAGTTTTATAAATTATTAAAATCATTAAAAAAAATAAATAATAAAAGATAAATAAATAAACCCCCTAAAATAGGAAAATAATGTGGATCATTGTATTTTTATTTGAGTATGTATATTTTTTTACATGCAAGGATAACATTATTTATTTTCGGGAAAATCAATGAAGAAATTATGACAATTCTAGAAGGCAATTATTGGCAAGTAATATATGGAGAGCATGACATCATATTAACACTGTGAACCAAAATACAATACAACATTTCATTGCAATGGATGACAGGGATATTATGTTGCTAGCAGAATAATTCAAAAGATATTCTACACACTATATTTGCGAAGTAAATAGGCCAGTTGCAGGATAAATAGACTCCAAAGTGGTTCTGGTGTCAATGTCGCCACCCTACATACTCCCTTTCTACCCTGTCAAGTGGATAACTCCCCCACAGTGAAAATTTTTATAATTTATTGTAAAGTCAATTAGACATATATAATAAATTGTCAAGTATGATCAATGCGACTAAATGTTTGGAACAGTAGATAATTATGGTTACACATACTCATGATGGTAGTGAAATATGTTACAAGATATTATACCATCCCTTACCATTGTTTTCAAACAGCTGAGAAAAGTATCAATTACTGTATTGAAATTGCTTTCAATTATAAATTAAATTCTTTTGAAAATTTTAAATATTTGAAAGCCACATCAGGGATCATTTGTGAAAGTAAATGTAATGTATTATTATACACTTTGTTGTCCATGACAATTCAAAATAATTGAAAAATGCTGAGTATTATGAAATGGTTTTGTTTGAGGGTAAATTCTGTGAACATATTATGTTGAAAATTTGTTATTTGAAGACAAGATAAAAGGAAAGAATAGCATTTAAATAAATTGGATAAATTAGTTTATAATTATACTGTATAGGGTGTAAAAATGAAACTTTTTGTATATTTTGTTGCCATTGGTAGTAACCGTGTTGTTTTGTATGACAAACAGAAATAGAAATTATTTTTAAATTACAGTTTGTATTCAAATTCAAAGGTTTTTTTTTAAATTCTACATTGTTAAGCATTTGACTGGTTACTTCCAAATGATTTCTCAGACTGGCTTTTATTTTATATAATATTTTTAAATGTTACATGGAAGTCGAGGTTCCTAAACAATGATTAACAAAAACTATTGGAAGGTGTGAAAAAGTTAAAATAAGGTCACTCATGCATGAATGTTTACCATAGAATACAGTTCACTCCAGTCCCTTCATAAAGATTAATTGACTTCATGTTCAATTATCATTAAAATGTTAATTTAATGTAAAGCTTATATAAACTTATTTTTTTTTACTTTAAACATAAATTCAATTATGAACACTAAAAGTCAGGCAAGACATTTCACTGTGTCCACTCTGGTTAAATATTTTCTCCATCCTAACTGAGTAAAATCTCATTGACTCGTTTCCATAGCAATATTCTTGCCCTATTATTGTTAATTTTGTAAGATTTATATTCATTGTTGAGATAATGCCAATTTATATTAAAAATATCAGAACTTTATTTTGTGCATAAATGTTGTTTGATTTGTGAAATATCACATACAGTAAATTCTGAAATTGTTGCATGTATTTATTATTGTAGACCTTAAAAAATCAATTAAATTGTCAGCATAATTATTTTGATTCATGTGTAAATTGTAACAGATTGAATTAGAAAAAATTAATAATGTTTGTTTTATTTATTTTACTGCAGGTCTTGTCTTCATTTTTCACTTTAATGAAAACATATTTCATTTCTGAATTAACACACAATGAAACTTTGAATACACTTTAAGAGAATAAAATATGACACAATAGATCTGGTTGAGTTCGTCATAAATATTGCCATGTAATCGCAATAATTTAAATTTGCATTTTGGAATTTTTTATATGAATGAAGCCTGATTTTTCTCAATATCACAAAAATTAAAATCTCATTTTGGTCTAAAATGACAAAATCTAAATAATAAATGCATGCAATAATTTCTGAATTTACAGTAGCTTTCTGCATTAATTATTATAACTGAATGATTATGCTTACGTGATAGTGTTAACTAAAAATTGGATCTAACTACCGTAAAATGCAAATATTAAAAGTACATCTATAAGTAGAGTGCAGGTCAAAACATCTGCTGCAGTCATCTTGGTTCATTGTGCATTTTGATGAATTTTTTATCGTTTGCTTTCACTTTACCTGATAGTTTGAATTCTATACACATTACATTAGTGCAGTAGACCATCATTACAGAAAGTCTTTCTATTCTGGATTCTGTTTCATACAGCCATTTAAAATGTAATATCTATTGTATGTTATTGTTCAAATCTGTACTGTTAAGTCTGTGTAAATACACTGCAGTATTTCTTGCTGTAAATTGATTTGAAATGTATCAATTATTGGAATATAATTTCTGTTTATGGAACATTTTACTTTGTAACAAATTGATCTTTTATACATATTAAATAACAATATTGGAATTTTTAAGAGATCATTGAGCTCTCTATGGAAGCAACTCATGGTGTTAATTCAAATTGTTTTCATTATTTGAAAATAAGGCCCAGTTGATGAAATATATGGATTTTTGACAATTGTTTCCACGTGAGTCATTTTCCGACATTAATCCTATTCAAGATGTAGATTTCTTACTTTTCCAGGAGATAAGTATAGGATTATCACATGCTTATTTCCATATCTGCTCTGATATCATCCTAGGATTTCTGTGTCTGCCCCGAAGTGCCAGCCTAGGGCAAATATGATTCGAGGGATGATGTCAGGGCAGATATGAAAATAAACATGTGATAATCATATACTGAACTCCTGGAAAAGTGTGTTTATCTCATATTTCACTAGTCCCTTGAGATAATACAAAATACTCCATAACATGTGGTTTTCGATTGTGGGGGAGGGGTGTTCTAATTGCTTATTTTAGTGGTTTACAGAATATATATTTGTTTCTAGATTTAATTTTATTTTAAGTCTGAATATCAGTGTATTGCAATGTCAGTAGCCAAAATATGCAGCACAATATATCTCATCAATATATATTGCATACTTTTATGTTCAGAAGTCAAATTATTAAAAAGGTAATATTTTGAAGTAGTTTTATGATGTGCAAACTTTGCCAATTCACTCACCAACTGTATGAACACAATGTAATGTAAAAGCCTGAATTTATACATCAATAGACTATGTATAATTAACCTTTCCATATACATGTTAAATTTCCCTCTACTCCTGCATAGGTAATTCATACTCACAGTTATACGGATATAAACTTTTTGTAATTATTTTACCCAACAAAATTCAATGTAATAACGAACATTAATATTAAGATGGCATCTTAAGGGTTCCTCAGGACACAGAATTGTCAACATTATCAACAAAAATGTGAAATGAAATTGAGCCAAAATTTTTCATAAAACATTTGTCAAAAACAGTGGTATAGGTTTTTGGTTGAGGGTTTTGTAAATTCTATAATAGCAGTTTTGATGCACAAGATGTGTACATTTCATTCGATTTACAACTTATGTTGAAAACCAAAACAATAATGCACATCATATAAACAATAAGTTTCATGTTTTGGAAACCTTTACCTAATGATTTAACTTATCTCAACTGAAGTTCCAATTATAGTGTGTACTAAGAGCTTACATAACCGATTTGTAATATCCTGCTGTGTATGTTTTTATAATTTTTCTGTGACAAACTTACAGCATAAACAAAACAATTACCAGCAGACATAAAAGTTTTATACTAGCCACAAATATAATAATCAATCAGGATGCATGGCACAGAGTTGTGCAAAGAATTATAATTTTATATAACTATATTAATATTTTATATTTTGATGCAGTCATCTAATGATTTGTACAGATGATTGTAGTATTATTACCAAGGTTTTTAATAATTAAAAAGCAAATAACTGCATAAAAGATTTTAGAAAAAATTACAAAATAATAAGAAATAATTTGTCAGGTGCTACCTTATTGAAGGGCAGCTTTAGGCCATGTGTTTGTTGAAATTCATATATAGTTAACCAGTGGTAAAATATGAAACAAACCACAGGAGCCATTAAATTATTTCTATTATTATGATGTCTGATGCGATAATAAAGATGAACTTGCATGTTATAAGTTTGTTGGAGATTTTATAATGACTCCCGCGCCAAGTAAGTACACACTGTTAATGATCACAAGGACGTAAACACTGAGGTTGAGAATGTCACAAAGATTGCTAGTTATCCCCATTGTGGTCATGCCCATACATTCCATTTTACTCCACCATTAAGTGGTGTGCACCTGGATGTAGCCAGTGTGAATTATTACTCATAAGTCAGTTATCTCCCCTTTCCAAGTAACCAAAGGGAGGTAATAAAATTCCATCCTGTAAGCCCTTAGGACTAAACTGAGATAATTACAATTATCTGTGTTTGCTGACTTGATAATGGATGGATGAATTATTATTTAACGTCCAGTGGCAATTATCATTTGCATATCAGAGAACATGTTTATATGATGAACCCTGCTTTGTACTAGACTGACACGCTGAGCCAGACTTATAACATGGAAGCTAAGAGGTAACAGTCCGCAGGAAGAGATACATGTTAGTGACACCATCTGGACACATATCCTTTGCTCTCTCTATTAGATGCCTAGGCAGAGAAGCAGGAAATACCAATTTTAATGTTTTTGGTTTGACCCAGAAAAAATGAACATGTGACATTCTGCACTGAAGGCGAGCTTGCTACCACGCAGCCATCCAGGTGGTGTTTGCTGACGAATGGTTAAGGGAGGTAACTGCCTAAGGTTTCTCACTTCATGCAGTGGTGTGAAACCCCCATAAATACTGGACCAGACACTGAAGGTAGCAACAGAAGATCAGTTTAAGTCGAACAATAGATAGAGAAATTGAAGTTCTAAAACATAGTAATGTTACTAAAGGGACTGAAAAAGTTTCACATAACCAACATGTCCTAGTTATTTGGTAGACCCAAAGTTCCACTGAGGTTTTAACTTCGATGAAAATATCAATCTTTAATCTTTAGATGTCCAATATTTACAGAAGCTGATGTACATTGTATTCAAGGAAGATGGACTTCCAGTTATTTGTTTTTATAAGACTTTGTTGACACAGTTCAAAACTGTGCCTTAAAATGTCCAATTTAATCAGTCAGTTTCATAAATATGCATGAAGATACAGACTGGTTATGTAAATAATATCTGCTTTGTTCCATCAAAAAACCAAACTTTAATCAATTTCACAAATTCAATAAAACATAGATTAACTCAATTAAATAGCTTCTGGTTTATCATTTCAACAAATCGTAGATAGATTTTTTATAAAGGGATTTTTACTATTAAATATCTTTGTTGACTAACTTCCATAAGATTTTTGACAACTACTTTTTTAAATGTTTAGTTGTGTTACGAAATCAATCAATTCTTTTCAAAGGATTATTGAGTGAAAGTCGATTGTGTATTGTTTTGGGGTGAATTATTCCATGGTTGGGTGAGCCTTTTGTTGACCGGTATACTGGTATTGTTTATAGCAATATAATATCATAATACCTGATCTACCCTTTTACCTGATGAAAATGGAATATTCCACCACCCGCAATGAAGTATTGGGTAGATTTCATTGACTAGTAATGGTGAGAACAAGTTGTATGGAATATGACTTTCTATAAAACATTGGGTTCCATGTCCCGTTAAAATGTTCTCTTTTGAAATGTACACATGACTGGTAAAATTGTTATTACTAATCTTTTGTTACAAAGTTAATTTTGGAGAGATAGAAATCAACAGAAATAAACGAAATTATGGAAAATAATTTACTAAGGAATTATGTGAAGAAAAACTTACTAAAAGTGCGATAGGAATGTAAATGAATTTGGAATTTAATGTGATACTTTAACGAAGAAAAAATAAAATTTTAATGAATGGTGAAATTTATCGGATATTTTTGTCAAGGATATTCTTCATGTATTATATAGTTAATAATAGTGGACTCGAAACTACATGGGGAAAAGTGCAAGTTTAATCTGTGGAAGGTAATTAGTGAGTTAATTTATGATAATTTATTAATTTATTATTTTATTAATTATATTTATAGTATATGTATATTTAAACAGAAAATTTAGAAACCTGTGAAAGCATATACATATGTATACAGATATTTCATACATGTATATAAACTTAGTTCTTAATTGATTGAAATTCATGCTTTTCATAAGTTTTATAGTGATTTTAAGACATCTTTATCCAATTTAAAATCAAAATAAAATTCTTAATTGTTATGTTGATATTTAAATTAAATTTGAATATATTTGCAATTTTATTCATGATCAGATCTGTTTGGTAAGTTACAGGTCTTTTATTTATGCTAAATGGTGTTTTTCAATTACCAAAGAAAAATATATGATATTTGAATCTCTTAAAAAACTATAAAAAAAGAAAATGTGAAATCTATTGATTGAAATCTTCTGCTTATATTTAAAATATTCAATGACATATGAAAGTTGTTAAAAGGGATTTATATATATATATATAAAAGCCTATAATAAAACTATTCTATAAATCATCTATGATATTTTTATCAGATTGTTTGTATGCAGATATATTTTATTTTGAAAAATTATTGCTGTCCTAAGTACATGTACCAAGATGAACTGTTAAATAGGACAAGACTGGAACTATATATTATAAATTTGTTTAAAGCTACATGTACCAAGATGTACTGTTAAATAGGACAAAAGTCAGAAACTATATATTATAAATGTTAAGATGAAAGTGTTTAAAGCTTTAAACAAATTAATTACCACAAAGTGAAGAAGAATAATACCAATTTTTTGACAGGAGTCCTTTTATAGAGTGGTAAGCTGAATCTCCAAATAGTCCTGTAACTTGTTATACTGTCTTAACTCCTGCCTTCCATACACATTACACCTGTATCCAAGGTTTTCACATAGTCTGCCTTGTTCTTTAGTTTAAAAAAGAAATGCAAAGCAAAACATAAATACTTGAAACTTATTATTGTGTAATAGCTTTGATTGGAGAAGTGCCATCATGCATTCAGATTGCTTCCTAAAAAGTTCTGAAATCATTGACTAGTCTGAAGCAAGCTTGAATATTAGGAGAAATAAAAATGTTTGTCCTTCTTGAATTTTGGTTGTAGAAAGTTATACAATCATCATCCAGGCAGCTAGCATCAATAACTAAGAAAAAAAACCCAAAAAGATTGCATGGAGCATGCTTTCAGGATGCTTACAAAAAAACATTTGGCAGATGTGTTCTGGTTTGAAAAATTTCCTTATAAGCAAAGTTATTAAGTATTCTTTAATGAAATGGACAGTTCAAAAGTTGTGAAGAATAAGAAAAGAATTTCCAACAAAGCTTTTAATCCAAAATAAATGAAAAATGATTTAATCTTATTCAAAGAATTAATGGTATTAATGACTTCAGTAAAAAGGATATAGGTTTATTATTCACAGTTTAATAGTCACAATGATAGATTAGAAAGGATTAACATTTTCATATGTAAAACAAAATTATACAAGTCAGCATAAATTGGTACTATCTGTAGATCATATTTTGGTTAATACTATAGAATTAATAAATGGGTGTTTTCATAATGGCCCTGTTATATGTCCAAGGTCTGTAATGATGTCCTGAGGAATGCTGTAATGGCTGAAGGCAATGCCGAAGGCCATTACAGCATCTGAAGGCCATTATTACAGACCGAGGACATGTAACAGGGCCATTATGAAAACACCCATTTCTTAATACACTGTACTTTTATAAACCAGTTTGTATATAGCATTTGCATTAATCCAAATAGCACAAATATAATGGTACGAAACAAAACTTGTGAGAACAGTTGTAAAGATTAATTTCGGAAATTTTTTTCAAAAATATGTTTTGAAATGTTATAGTTTGCTCTTCCTGAAATTTCCAAGTGGGGTATTGAAAAAAAAGCAGCCATTTTGAAAAAGCCATAAAAACCGGTTATTATGAACAAAATACTGTAATGGCCCGGTTATTAAGAACAGTATGCTGTAATGCATTCATTTTGCTCATAAAGATAAGGCATTTTTAACATATTTTACCCTACTGGTTAATAAAAATTTGTAGTGATACGCCTGATTACATTCATAATAGAATTTTTTGTCCTCCTCCTCTTAATTGCTTTGGTGGCCTAGTGAGGTAGTTTGTTATAAATACTAAATAATCACTATCATGTCAAAGCTGAGGTTGTGAGTTTCGAATCCGGCTGTTGACTAAGTTTTTATGACCCTCCTGTGATAGCAGCGGGAGGATTTATAGTGTTTGTCTTTGTGTCCTTTCGTCCATACAAATCTTTCTTTAGGTTTATTAATTTAGATGAAGGCAGTTAAATCAATGGAAGTCTAGATGTCAACATGAACTTTTGTCACTAAATACCAAATTCAAAGTTTAGGTCAAAGGGGTAGTGTGACCTCAATTTCACAGTTGACTGATCATGATTTAGATGTTTGTTTGGAAGCAGGGTGCAGGACACACATATTATTGGTTCACTTGGTCTTAATTGACAAGAATTGCCAGGTTTCCCTCTGCAGGTTGTAGTTCTCTTCAGTATTCCTGGTTTCCACCAGTAAAAGCTGACTGTTAAGATTAAATGTAGCCAATTCAGATTTACATTTATAATCTATTTGTAAGTAATATTTTTTCTGAATTTTATATTTCTAGCTGTTGAATTTTTTAAAGTTCCAGTTGAAAACCAGACAGATATTTTTCTATAAAATATTTTTTATGAGTTCCAAGTGAAACATGTAAGGAATAAAACATGAATGAAACATATATTTTAACACTTTTGTAATAAACAGAATAATTAAACTAACAGCGTGATAAGTTATTCAGCCATAATTGAATAATTGTTACTAATCTACAGAGCTGTCATAAAATCTATGTAAAATACAAATATTTTAAGGGATTGTCAATATGACTGAATGATTTATCTTTGCTGGGTAATATCCTTATAGATCCTGGAAAATAATGAGAAAAATAAAAGTATATATAAATTTTTTTTTTATCTAACTCTGTCAGACCCTTCCAAATGTGGATTGAGGATCTGTAGCACGGGTAACATGTCTGAAATTCAACAGACATCAAACACTCTGTTTAAAATTGGCTTCAGGGGAATACCATACTGTAGCAGGGGGAGATAATGACGTCACCAGGAGATAAACATTGTGAAGTCATTGTATCCCTTAGAAAACCCTTATACCATCCTAAAATATTTGGTTTTTCTTAAATATCTCTGAAATAAGCACATGGACCCCAATTTTTCTTTTGCAAACAAAAGTTCATTACTTAAAATAATTATACTAAAATTTAAAGAAAAAATCAGTGGAGGATTTTTTTCTACAAGCATCTAAAGTTACCAGATTATTATTAATATTCCTTATTTGGCTTAAATTTGCATAATTTCCTAATTAGTTTATTAATCTTTTTCATCAATTATGTACCAAAAAATAATGTCTGTAAGTATTAGGGAATGTTTTACAAAAGACTGAGCGAAGTTATCTTTTATCGTTAAAAAGTTAGACAGTTTGTTTACTCTCCTGAAAAATGACAAATTTAGGGTTTTTGGCTCATAAATACCAAAATCAGTGTTGATTATCTTAAAAACTAAGTCATGAAGATATGTTTTTCTTTCCATATTTGCAAAGTATACATTAAAACTGACTATGTGGTAAATTTTCAGCAAACATTCAGTGAAGGAACCTTATTGTATCGTATTGTATCGTATTCCCTTAAGGGCTGTGGGACATCAGCGTGCACTAAGAATATAAAACTGGGTTATATTATGAACAGCATTTATCGATGTTCTGTTGAATTTAAAATTAAATTTCTGCCAAGATTATAAAGGTCATAAGGATTCCTTTTTTCTAACCATTTGAATAACTATCTTTAATTAAACCAAACAGTTTTTATCAGTTAACTTCATAATTTCTTGGGGACATTGCTTAAAACTGTGAACTTTATTAAATGGTCGTAGAGGTGAAGAATATAAGATTTTCTTGGGAGAAAGTAAATATATGTATTGTAACACTGACAAGTCGTAATTCTAGAAAGAATCAACAAATGTTATTGGTTGTATATATATGGAGTGTATTCTAACGTTAGAAGGCCCAGCAAATTCTAAAAAAGGCCTTATGATGTTTGAGGAATCTCTCACTGTAATAACAGCGTCACTGAAGTTTTCCAAATTTGATAGTGATTTGGTTTTTGGTATATTTGCATATCTTTAATTAAAAAAAAGATTTCATTTTGACACTAACATCAGTTGAAGTGTGCCAGTCTGCCTTTTGTGAGAAAACAGAGAATCGTTAATATATGTACAGCTATAGCCAAAAGCTGTAATATACATTGTATATTAGATATGTATGCAGATTAATCGGTAAAATGTCAGTGTATTTTTAGGGGATTTTAATTGTTCTCTAGTTCAGATTAGATATTTATCAACAGAATTATTTTTCCGTGCTTATCAGATCAGAGTTTTAATTTCATACCTTATAAAATAAGCTTTTGTATTGTAACGGTATTTAACTCATGGCTGTACTATTAAAAAATATCAATTGTAGGTTCAGAATGCTCAATAAAAGACAATTTTCTATAATTTTGAAATTGTATTGAAATCTTTTGTTAAAGTACTGTCTTGATTTTTTTAGCTCAACAAAAAGTGATATTTGTATAAAATGTGACGTGTTCAAGTTGGCCAGGACATGTGGGAGTCCTGGTGTACAAGAGTTCACATAGAGTAAATAGATTGCCCAGGACATGTGGGAGTCCTGGTGTACAAGAGTTCACATGCAGTAAATAGATTGGCCAGGAGATATGAAAAATTATTTTCTTCAACTCGATATCTTTTATTGATGTTCTTCATTTTAATGTCACTGATTTTCTCAACTCCGAGAAAAATCTTGCACCTTGCTTAAATTGGCATCAGTACACGTAGGAAAATATTTATTCTTTGGACGATTTTGAAATTATAATGTATCTAATTTGGTAGAAATATCAATAAAATTTTAACCTTAGATGACCTATCCCAAGTTAAATAAAGTATGTGGTTTACTACGGACACTGTGTGACAGTCATTATAACTGCCGAGCTAAAAATTAAATGTATCAATATTAACAATATACTCTCTCTCGGTGAACAGAGTTGTACTGGAAAACATACATTGATATACACATTCGTCCATTCAGTACGAATAGTTAATATTGGTTTATCTGATTTGTCGGTGGGAATTATATCTATATGAAGGAATTTTAATTCTATAGGGTTAAGATCGTCTTTTACAGAAAGTCTTAAAATGTATTGATTTGAAATTTCAATGGCTGTATTATGAAAAGTAAATTCTTTCTCATTGAGTAATTGAAGCATGTGATTGTCTGTTTGGTACTTTGAAGATAATATTTTTATTTGAGAAATAAGTATCTGTATTTAAATGGATTAATGTTTTATCAGTATATAAAGTTCTTACACTTTTCTGATCTAAACACTTCTGTCAT
Organism: Mytilisepta virgata; assembly: GCA_028015205.1. NCBI lineage: Eukaryota > Metazoa > Mollusca > Bivalvia > Mytilida > Mytilidae > Mytilisepta > Mytilisepta virgata. Next base: position 46,227,787 of record CM051514.1, on the reverse strand, counting down.
CAAAATATTTAAATTTGTCACTAAAATATTGAACGTCCATACATGGTTACACATTTATACAACAGAATGTACAGTATAAACCATATTTGACCTAATTAACAACCCTTGTCCTAAAAACATTATTCCACCTCTGGGTGAGGTGGATTCCACTCGGATGTAAGGATTGTCAGTTTTCCTTGTCATAGGTTGGTGGTTCTCTTCAGCTTTAACCCTAGCTTCTTCCACTTATAACAATGACGTGTCAACATATATCCATCTGAACTAAATCTGGCATATAACACCAATAGGCCAAACCAGAAAGCTGTCAATGCTATTAGAAGCAGTAAAAGGCACAGATTTCTGAGAAATGTCTATAAATGTTGTATACACATGTTTTCGTGATGTTTTTGAGACAGTAAATCCTGACATGAGCTGAGACGTTGTTTGGGAATTAGCAATTCAGAGATAAATCTACTGGAAAATGTAAAGAAGCAACCCACTTGGGTATTCTGTTAAATTTCAAATAAATGATTGAAGATTTTGAATTGCAAATGAAATGTATAAAAAAATAAATTGATCAGTTTTATTAATAATAATGAGGGGGTAACCATCGGGGGTCTGTTGTATATTTATTAATGTATTTTAATATACATTTATTAAGCAACTGTTATGTCCAATTAAGGACTAATGGCTACATGTATATACATTTATCAAACATTAAGACAAAACATTAAGCAATAAATCAATATAACAAACAGATTAATAATTATGGTTTAGTATTTTGATTTGTGTGTGTTCAATTCTAGTTTATTATATACGAGTATAGCCATGCTCTAAACTAATTTCAATCTCTTTCTTAGCCAATTTTTGTTCAAAACTGATTTTTCAATTATTACTGTGTGTATCTAAATGGTTTAACACATACACTTCAAACGGGAACTATTACATTGCATAACATTCTCCAAATTTTGAAATTATTCAGCATATTGTAGAATTCAACCATTAACAAATGTTGGATGAATTGGAGAGATAAGTTGGCATGATACTAAAAGTTGAGAATAGAAATAAATGTCATTTTCCAGCTATGAGTATGAATTTTGTAATTACCTAAGTCATTCCTTTCCCCCAACTTGTGTAAAAAGGTTGAGGTAACTTCATAAATACAGTTTCTTTGGGTCAGAGTTTTGGTAACTCTGATTTTCTTCTAAAAGTAATAGGGAGTATAGTATTTTAAGCAGGTAGGACAGCAGAAAAAATATAGTTATTTGGATGTACAATAAACAGTTCTAAACAGTAATAAAGTAAGACCAACATTTTTCTGTCAGTATGACAGCTCATTTTCTTGTCGCCAGATGAATTAATGGGAGATAACTCACTATATTACAGTATACACCTGAGTTACCTATATCATTTAACCATGGACAAATTGGAATCTGTATTATTTCCTTCAGAGCCATATTTTTGTTGTGAACTACCATTATTTTACTTACAGTAAAGTTCTGTCTAGATTACTATACAAATTATTTTATGGCTCTTTTCAGCTAAGAGTTTCATTTTTGGGTCTGGTATTTAAAATTGACAACCGTATGTTTATTTGAAAAGTTACAATTATAACAAATGACCCATTTAATATATTGATACAATATATATTGTTTGTTTACCATGTTATTATTAGTTTCCATTAGGGAACACAATTCTGTTGTAATCTGGGACAAAAATCAATCAAGGGAATGATCCTATATCACAGGGATAAAATGAATGTTATAGAGGACAATATTGATCATAATACTCCTGCAGAATTTGTGAGGGAGATAGTTTTTACTCTCTAAGTTTTTTGTTAGTATTATGAATTCTTAAGTAGTTGGGGGTGGGGGTGGGGTGGGGGAGGGGTTTTACTATTACAAGAATCACCATTACATAGAAAGTACCTTTATAAAATGATACCATAGTCTTTTCTTTTAAATGTTCTGACAAAAAACATGTTAAATGCAAACACCTTGATATATATATATCACAGTAAAATCTCTGTAAGCAATTTTCTTTCAGTCCTCTAATTTGGTATGCAGATATGCAAATGAATCTGGAAAAATCCTACATCTTGACCAAAAAATGGAGGTCACATGCCCTGTATTTCACAATTTATTAGCTTTGGTTAAGTTTAAGGTTCAAGTATAGTTCTAAGGTATTATAAGATGTAAAATAATGGAACTTGGTATGGAGATGCATCTTGGGAGTCTGACTGAAAATTCCATTCAAATATAGGTCACAGTGACCTACATTTCATGCTTCACTGACATTTTTCAGCTGTAAGCAGATTTATGGGAATGATCAAGACAAACTAAGCTTATGGAATAGTTTCCGTGGTTTAAAGTAAATTAAAAAGGCCAATGATCAATGATGAATTTCCTGAAAACTGATGTCTGCAAAAAATTTGTTCCTGAAAATAATTTTTTGGGGAAATATTAAGCTTGTTAATTCAGAAATTTAATGAGTTCATTTACAGTTGTGAATGTTGTGGAAATATTTAGAAAAAGTGTTAATATTATTGTATTTTACTGTAATCTTCTTACAGCATATCGCAAAGTTTAATTTATATCCAGGTATAAGAATTCTAAAAATAGCAGTCTTATAGATTGTACAAATTAGAATTCATTTTAATGAAGAAGAGTTCGAAAAGTACAATGTTCTATCAAAATTGGCATGTTAAATCAGTCTGCTGTTGTTTGATTAGAAAGTTAAGCTGCATGTTAGTATTAATCTGCCTGTCTGAGTCCTGATAATCAGGTTTTGTAGACTGAGACAGTGAATTTAATAAGTTTTCAAACCAAAATTACATGTTTTCCTTTTCTAAATAAGTACTAGTAAGGCCACCCCAATTTAATTTTTAGTTCTTGGATTGTTTGGTTTAAAAGAATGCAGTAAAACAAATTTTTTAAAATTCAGAAATTCTAATTTTTGGGATTTTTTTAAATGGAAAATTGAAGTAAGGGACATTGGATTGGGGTAAAAAAAAAATGATGTTTTTGCTTTTTTCCAGAAGTGCATCCATGATCAGTACTGTGAGATATATTCTAAATTTGTTTTAAATGCTTTTAAATATACACCAATCACATTTTCCAACAGAAAAAGATTCTATTTGGTGAAAAAACCTTGCGTGATCTGGCTGCCAGGCATTCCTGAAGCTGGGGCTTGGCAGTTTCAAATCACTGGTTTGCTGTTGGTTTAACAGTTTATTCTAGTCACAGAACCAGCATAAGAAGAGTAATTTTTAAAATGTTTGTAGATTTGACATGTTCAGTTATTGTTTACCTTATATTAGATTGATATATATAGACATGGCATTTTTGATATCAAACCAATTATCAGCCTGAGAGCCACCAGGCTATGTGATATGTTATGATATTTTTATCATATACTTCAACATTGGTGTTTTATAGGTCTCCATAAATATTCTTATCTCAATGATTTCAGTTTCATTGCCTATTACGGAATATCCTCTATCCTCGAGGCACTGCAAATCCTCATTGTCCCTCGTCCTTTAGTCAAAATGTTTTGTCACTTAATGTTTTTCTGTTTGTATTAACATGTTTGAGCTAATTAATATAATCCACAGTTTCGTCCTGCTATCGTCTGCTGTGTTTCTTGTGCTATTGTGAATTGATTACGGAAACAACTGATGTATAACACCATTGTGGATTAGGGGTGTGAATTATAAAACAGAAGCAGTTGATATACACCGGAAACAGCTCACTAAGCCAATTATTACAAGATTTGGGCAGAAATATGTGCAATTTCCAATATTATTGTTGGGTAAAATTTGACCTTTATTTTCTATAAGTGTATGATAAATATATATATCAGTAAATGTGAATGTGAACATTAGCTGGATACATATTTACTTAAAATTTTAAACTGAAATGCTTGACCATTTTTAACACTCCAAATAAATATAACTGTTCAAAAAATTTTACTTGGAAGTCATTGTTTTCTTACAACGAAATATAAAACAAAAGTTATAGAAATCAAATAAGTATTTCTTTTATGACTTTATTTGTTTCATTTTCATATTCTAAGGATTTATAACATGTATTGAAATTTCGTAATTATAAAATACGAATTTAACTTTCAATAATAAAGTGCACTTCACATTTCTCCTTAAATATTTAACGTCTCTTATTGTTTAGACAGTCTCGTGGAAGAAATCACGCGTAGGTCACAATGAAATACTTTATTATCGAAATTTACTAAATGTATACCACTTTTACTGTGACATCACAGTACATGACCTTTGAATTTTACTGTGACATCACAGTACATGACCTTGGAACTTTACTGTGACATCACAGTACATGACCTTGAAATTTTTTATGACATCACAGTACATGACCTTGGAATTTTACTGTGACATCACAGTACATGACCTTGGAATTTTACTGTGACAATCACAGTACATAACCTTGGAATTTTACTGTCACATCACAGTACATAACCTTGGAATTTTACTGTCACATCACAGTACATAACCTTGGAATTTTACTAATGACATCATGAAATGCAGCTTTTTTGCCATCTTTTGGTGTTTGCCTGCTTAATGCAGAAATTCGCTGTTTTCCAGCACTTTTTGACAGATTTTATTTTGGAAGTCTTGTGGTTCTACCTATTTCTAAGCCTTGTTTAAATAAATTTCATATTCAGAGACAATATATATATATATATATATTGTGTTGGCCCTAAAGGGGGATAACTTTGAAGTAATATTTTAATATCTGATATATAAAAATATATTTTTGACCACACCATAACATGAGTTATTAGTTTTAAGTTTATGAACTAAAATGGGCATTTGCTTTCATTTAGAAAAAAAAATCTAAATGAAACTCTCATTTCTGAGCACATTTAATATACTGCTAATGATTTAAAGTTCCCTATTCTGTTTAGATATAGGTTTGTTCTCAAATACCTCGGTTAATGAATGGACTGTATTGACCAATAATAAATTAGAAATGATCATGAGAATATAACATTTATGTTTGTGACATATGGTCAAATATAAATATTGTATTGTCCAGTTACCTTTCACAACAAGGTGATAATTTTATAGAGATTGGGATCTAAATAAATATTGCCACAAACGATAATCTAATGATTAAATAAATATACATTGTTCATTATTTAAATATGAATGACAAACAGAAGTTGTAGTTCATATTAATGATAATAATGTATCGATACTTATATAGAATCTTACTTGGTAGAATTGATACATACAATTATTGTTGAAAAATTTGTTCCGAAGTAATATTGGCTATGAAAGGGTTGAAATTTACCTCAGAACGATACTTATATAGAATCTTACTTGGTAGAATTTCAATGACTCCTCATAATGCCAAAGGGACAGAAGAAAAAACAGTTTTAGGCATCATAGCTTAGTCGCGCCCACTTATCTCTCCTATTCATAATTAATTATGGTTAAATTTTTGCAATTTGGTGAGCTGAATTTAAAAAATTGTGGAATGAGATTCAATGAAATAATTCCAGTTTGGTGCATGTGATATAGCCCCAATTAGATACATACAATTATTGTTGAAAAATTTGTTCTGAAGTAATATTGGCTATGAAAGGGTTGAAAATTAGCTCAGAGCAGATTTTGTGGCAGACTTATATGTAATTATAACTAGAATTAAATAAACAAACTAATTAAATAATATTCCAACAAATCACATCGTTGGATTCTTGAAATAAAACAGAATAGTGAGACTATTTAACATTAGCAATTGTTAAGCATCAGATAGATAAGCAGACATGTTAGTTCTAGTAATCAAAGTGCTAAAAAATTTTGTTATAACACATGATGTGCACATTTTCATCCAGTAGTGCTGAATGCTTTAAATGTTGAAAACCAAAAACTAGAATCCAAAAAGTTGAAGAGCTAATAAAAAAGAAGCTAAAAGGAATAGAAATTTTGGTAAAAGTTTAGATTAAGATACTCATGCAGACTATTTCAGCAAATCAAGCTCAAGTATCATAATTGAGATTCCATTAAAAATGTATAGAATTATGGACAAATGTTATCTGTCATCTGGACATTGTAGTGAGTTGGGCGATTTTGTTCTATGTTGATGACCTTACTGTTATCCCTTCAGTAAAAGTGTGGTTCCCCACACATATAGGAGCAAATTACCCAGATAAGGTTTAATTTATAATGATCTCCCCTGGTAATTATTATTGTTGATACCTGAATTCAGTGGTCTGGCTGCACCTTAGAAATACACAGAAATTGGTATCCTATGTAATAACATGAATTAATGTAATTGTAATTTCTTTTGAAATTAGTTTTTATCTTTGAATATATTAAATCACTACCTTGTTTATGAATTTTCCTAAAGAGTACGAGAAGTAAGAAATTAACAATTACATATGATAAAACATTACTGCTGTCTTGTTTGTGTACTTTTAAACAATTTTTGGAACAGTTAAGAGTTATAAGTTGCTTGGTGAAGACAGATATGAAAGTGATTTTTAAATTGTTTTACTGCTTTGAATGTGACTTGAGATTCAGTATTGTAGCATTTTTGTCAAGATTGATGTGTGGTTGTCATGGTTAAGAGACAGTAGATGTGCTGGGTATGAAGAAAATACTAATATTATTTCTTTTCAAATATTTAATTTCCACACAAAGTCATGTAATAGATTTAATCTGTTGAAATAATGACTGATTAAGAATTCTAGATAAATATTTAGGTGTTATACAGTGTGTAATAAATTTGTAATTTTCTCTTGAAATTGAAATTTCAATTTAAAACATGGAAGTAATGAAGAATTCTCACACTGCATTAGAGGTTATTATAGTTAATCTTTTTGTCAATCTGAGATTTTATTTAGTTTAATCTCCATGTAGAATAAAGTCAGCACGCCATGTATTTTAATAAGTCTAAATATTTATGCTGAACATTGCATGTATAAATTCAGTTATTTTGTGTGCTCTGTGGTGGTTCAGTCTTAAGATATTTTTTTATATTGGAAAAAATTTGCCTGATGATTTGTTGTTAAAAATATTTCTCATACGTGTGCATATACTAAATATCAAGATTATAAGGCTGTAAGCAACTTAGAGTTATTTCCCTTTGATTGGAAAAAGAATGGTTTTAGGAAATAGCCAGTGTACAAAACTGTACTTTCATTTGTTAAATTTTTATGTCCTATTTTAATGCTGCATATCAGAACAGAAAGAACTGGAGACTGCAGTGTTCTTCCTAGCAAATTTACAAAGTTAAACTGTGGTAGCAAAGACACAATATTGTGTGTTGTGTATATTTTTATGAGATTTATTTTTATTAGAGAACCATAACTCTACAGTTCAAACATTACAGATAAAATAAAAGATTTATATATGGACAGTTAGTTTTATGCATTTTATTTAAATATAGTTTTCAAAGGAATACCACAAGTTGTCCTTTAATTCCTGTTTCTGGAAAATATTTTGAGGAAAATTATTCAGGAATAGCCTGAGCTAACATGAAATGATGTAATTCCTGTTAATTGACAAGGAGGAAGTTTTTTATATCACAGTCTGATTTTTCTTTTAAAACATTGAAAATTGATTTACAACGTGCGTGTACTGGTATATATCGAACATAAATTTAGGTAGACAGCAGTAGAAATAGATGTCAATCTTGGCAGAGTAAACATGCATTATGTGCATTTTATAATATACAAGAATATGTATTTAAAAATGTTCCATGTCCTAGCTGTGAAATAGCCATTTAGTTGTTTGTTGACTTCTTGTTCCATAGTACATTGTGGAACATAAATATAATGGTCATTTGCCTCCTTTGCAACTATTTTTCTCCACTGTGATTATCATTGCCAAAATAGTACTCATTTGTCAGGGTGCCACATTTTCTCATCTCAAGCATGTCGAGAGGCTGGACTAAAAAAGCAGTTATTTGTCTGTGTGCCACACTTTTTTCACTGAAGCATGTCAAGAGGCTGGAAAAAAAAAGCAGTTATTTGTGTGTGAACACTTCTAAATAGGCCATTATAGCTAGGTAGTGGTGTAAAGAGGCTGGTTGAAAAATTGTGATGCGGCAAGCTTTCTTGTCTGGCCTGAAGATGGATTTATCTGGATGTTATCTTTTATAATTTGTTGAAACAAGAATGCTACCTCTCTCAAGTAGCTGGTCCAAAATAATAGTTATCTGGAGCAGCTTTGGAACAGCTTTGAGGAAAATAGTGGTCAACACTTCTATTGAATGCTAATTAATAAATTGAATGTCTTTCATTTTATTCTTTGACGAATTAAATGGGAGAGACATGAAAGGAATTTGAAAAAAAAAATTACAGGGTCAAAAATATGGTGCAAAAAGCAGAATTACATATTATCTTGAATCTGCAGTATATTTATTAATCAATATTCAATGAAGGGGAGGGTGGTGTAGTGGTTAGCGCATCGGACTACGAAGCCAAAGGTCCCTCGTTTGATTCCCGTTCGGGATGAAAATTTCAGGGATCAAATTTGTGACTCCCTATCGACACCATGTGCGAGGATGGTCTCAGTAAACAGTGCTAGTATGTTGAATGGGAACAAAAATGGCTCTCCTGTGTTAAGGAAGAGCAACATCCTTACCACGTTAAAGACCTCTCTGTAGATGTCAAAAAAGAGTAGGCTAAAATGCCAGTGCAGGGGCCTCTCTCACAACCGCCAAGTGGAGAGGGATTAGTATAAGTTGGTATAACTTGTTTCCCAATCCACTATAAATAAATAAGTTTAAATAAAAACAAAAACCAAAAATTACAGTGTATTTTGTATTAGCCCTCCATAATATATAAAGACTCATCGATGCACCAAAAAAGTCTCTTCAGGATCAAAGATCAATTCCTTGCCAGAATGAAATCCAAGAAAATTATTTTCAGAACTTTATAAAATTGAAAACCTTACAGTTTGCAAAAATTAAGCACATTATTTATGAACAGCAGAGTATTTGCTTAGTCTCCAGTTATTTGTCAATAGTTTCATGTTACATTGACCATGAAATATCAAGATAAATTTTGGGACTTGAATAAGTGGGTTGTGTTTAAATTTAGCAGAAAGTATTTAAAGTTTATAACCAGGAATTATAGTACTTAGATTTGGTATTATATTTTAGTTATACCTCCTGCAAATGAATATTACTTGCATGATTCTCATGAAACTTTATGGGGTGTTAGATCACTCTGTGAAGATGTGCATATTGTCAGGAATTTCTGTTTGGACAAGAAATGTAAAAGATATGACTTTTTGGACCTAGGCATTTTTTTTACAAAACTTCGTTAAGTATATTAGATTTCAGATGTATTATCTTATGACGTGGAAAGGAATTATTTGTCTGATAAAAGTCCATCTTTGCCTGCAGCCGTACAAGATAATTTGGTAGATTACGGAGATGTATTGAATTTAGCCATCAGCCATTGACGGTTACAGAAATTATCATTTCTCCCACTAAACACGGAAATTTCTACAAACTGCCAATAAAAAATTGTTAGGAACAATCTTTTTCTCATTTCTGGTGAAAATTTTTGAACTTATTGTCATCTAATTTGAAACTATAATCAATTCAAGTGATATTGGAATTTCTGTCCATATTGCTCATACAGTGAGTCATTTGTGTCTTTCGAAGAATTCTTTAGTTAATAATTCTACCGAGATTTGTGTGTGGAAATCAGCAGTAATTGTAACTTTGAGAATCCTTTGAGATTTGTATATCATGAATGGAAGTCTAGTAGTTTAACGATGTTCTGTGGATGTCTGTACATATGAGCATAAGGGATCATTAGTTTGTTGTTAATTCACATGTTTATAAACTTGTCAGGGAATAATAAGACAATGCAAGTTCCATGCGGCCTGTGACATCTTTAGAAATGTTAGACAAATAAGTCTGATCTGGATGTAACTACTGAAACTCTAGTGTGTGAATTTTTTCACCGCTAAGTGAATGATATTTTCTTTGGATGGACTAGGTTTTTAATTGATTTTATCTAGAAGAATATTTTACTTCACATCCAGTATTTGTGATTTTGAACTGATTTCATTATTCCAGGAATTATATTGTTGGTTAAATTGAAACTTGGCACGTTGAATGCTATCAATAAATGGATGTTTGAATTATTTTACCAATGACCATAACTGTCTTAGAATTAGAATTATTGATTCGAAGGATAAAATAATTCAATTTTACGTTAATTCTGTGTGATTACGAGAAAGACCATGAGTCTGATAACAGTCGTTAGTATAGAGTCAAGCTAGTTACTGTATTCTTAACCTTATAATTAAATTCTAGCTCTATTCTTAGTAAACACGCTTTAACGGCAGCACTGTTATAAGTCATTGAGTAACAGAACACTGATAACCATAATTTTGGAGTTCATTTGAAATCCCTTTGGAATAGACTCCAAGAAATAGAGTTTCTTACAGGAAAACATTGGAAATACATTATATTTTAGGATTGTAAATATTATTAATTACTTTCGGATTTTTGTGGAAATGATGATTTTCTCTTATTTTATAGTACCTCCTACAACCAGTAGTATAGGGAGTGGATTTAGATGTGAAAGGTTATTGTTTGTGATGTAATCATTTTTCTGATGCTCAAATCTGTTTTCTGATATTTTGTCGTTTTTAGCCTAATTTCTGTGAAAACGTACGACCAAGGAAAACTGTTTTGAAGTCAATACTGCTTTCGTTGGTGATCGAATATGACCAGGGTATTGCAGAAAACTGAGTGTTGATAAAATTTAATAAATATATATATATATATATCATTGATAATTGAGAGACAGACATAAAGAAATTATATATGTTCCCCTTTTAAAGTGGGTTGCTGCAAAGCAAGTGGGTTGATGTGCAATAGAAAAGTATATTTTATGAAAAAGAGGATCGGCTTATTAATCTTTTCATCTTTCATATGTTTTATTACTTCATGGAATACATAGGATAATAAGAGATTTGTATGGATTTTGATCGTTCAAAGAAAAAAAAACATTTGAGTAAAGAAAACCTGTTCATTGATAGAAAGTATGATGTTAATTATCTAATGTATATATGTTGAGATTTACTGAAGATCGGAATATAAACAATTATTTTATATGTATTGTGATCTTTGAAGATCTGTGCATCCTGGTGATTTGAAAAAGGAAAATTGGCAGAAGATCAATTAACATAGAAATTTCTGCTGGTTTTAAGATGGAAGTAATTTACGAATCTCTCAGAAACTCTTATTTGCATCTTTAGAAGTACAAAACTTCATAATGCTGTGATGATTAAAGAGAAAATGTGATGTATCAGTTTTAAATATTGATCATAGAAAATTAAGATTTACATAGTTTGATGAAAGTTAATTGTTAATTTGATTCAGCACCTGTTTAGTTTTAAGGAAATTCATCTAAAGGAGGAAGTATTAATCAATCAGATATCATCAAGTTCGGAAAGGTCATCGTTGTAGTATATATTATATGTTGGATAAGTCAAATGGCAAGTTTTTTGTCTGAGATATTTTCCTTTCCTTGTTTGCCGATAATAAAGTTACTTGGATATTTTAAGTGTGACAGGAAACCAGACTGTACTAGGTATGATTCTTCTTTTAGTTGTGGCATGTTTTATTTTAATTTTGTATTAGGCCTGTAGTTAAGGTTGTGGTCCAGAGGGAAATTTCTTAGAATTGTTTAAGTACATCAAGAATTTATTAACAAAATTTTCTGACAGATGAAATATAAATTCTCCTTCAGCTACGAGTGAGTAATGGAATTTCTCCACCCGAGATAGTTAAATTTTCAATTTTCAACACACGAGCTTTTGTGAGCATGTTTAGATCTAAAATTTAACTATTGAGGGTGAAGAAATTTCATAACTCATGAGTAAATTGAAGGAGAATCTGTTTCTCCCATGATTTTTGACAAAAACCTCAAGAAATGTCATTGCTATGTAGCTTGTTTTCGGGACTTCTCTAGTTTATCGTTCAAATAACTGTAGAAAAAACGGTGGCAATTCGTACGTAGAAATTTAATCACCGGGAAGTAGTTATATTATTATGTATTTTTTTTTATCCCGATTAAACACGTCAAGAATAGGAGAAATTGGGTTATTAGTTAGGTCTAGAGTGGCAGGCTCATTTTGTTCAAAAAATAAGAGTGAAGGAAAATTTGGTTTGCTGTCAATTTGACAGATGTGATATAAGACAAGTTTCTGATTGTATATGTTTTATTTTACAGTGATGGTGGATTCCTCTCACATAATGCAGCCAAAGATACATATCCACAGCCTATCCCCACCAAGAAAGTTATCTTCCCTGCGAATGGGTCGGCGACAAAAGACGTCCCCAACCATACTCACCCAGAAAACGATCTTCCAACGTACAATGATTACATGGTAAGTGTATAGTTATCTCCCCTACCCAATAAACAGTAAGTAAAATGTACAATGGTGGTCAGTACGCACAGATGGGTCTTCAATGAAAGATTATACAAAAGCATACAATACAATGCTTATTGGACAGGAAGTAAATCTACACTTTTGAGATATACAGAATTTTTTCCCTACTGATGGTGAGAATAGAGTTATTTCCCCCGCAGAATATTCATTAATAGATGTACCTAATCATGCCCACCAGGAAAGTTATCTTTAGTTTGTTTTTATTGCTTATGTGTTGGGAAAGAAAATGTGCCAACCATGAATAAAATGATCTTTTTTCATGCAATTATCAAATCGTATATACCAAGTTCTTAGTAGAATATTGTGTGATGCACCAAAAAACCATACTTCAGGTAATGATACCATATCATATGTCCAGATATCGTTAGTGAGACAATGTCAGCAATTAATATTTGGGAACTATGCATCCTGTGTTAACAAATATTAGCTGATACAGAGGTATTTTTCCGGTATTCAAATTACAGCTTTACCATCAATTATCTCTAAATCTAATGAGCATTTTGACTGTGTTCTGATGTGGTTTTATTTCTGAAACTAAAAACCTACTCTATGATGAAAGGGAGATAACCCTCATGTTTAAGAAAAAGGTATTGCCTGATTATATTGATTACATTTTCATAGGTAAATTTATATTGATTATTATGTGGGTGTTTTGTAGTGTATTGAAAGTCTTCTAACAAACAACTGCTATACTTTGTTAATATGAACAACATTTCTAGAAATAATTTAACCGACTTTTGTAGAATTTTATTGAACTGGTAGAAAAGATCATTGTAAAAATGATATCAGACGTCTGGAGAATTAAATTTTCTGACTGTATATTATCTGTACAGTTTATGTTTGGGTTTAAATAGTTAATGAATAGTAAAAAAGAAGGTTCAGTCAGCTACATGGAAATAACTGAACAAAGTACAGACCAACCTTGTTTGTCAATGATTCTTGACTAAATCTTATCTTTTTGACAAAAACCACAAAAAGGCAGAAATTAAACTTGAAAAGAATATTTTTTTTATGCAATGCATTTAAATATTTTAGTAAGGAATAAGGCACAGATATATATTTTGTATCTGTACGTGGAGTGTGTCACTATGATCCCCATTTGCAGCTGTATTATATTTATCCATATAGTGTATTTTCTGGACTATATGTGAACTAGAGGTCTAATTGATACTTTCTCCATAGACTTATAATGGTAAAATGATCATTTTAAAGTAAAAAAGTCTCGACCTATAGGCAGGAAAATACTTAAATCCTCTACACAGTATGCAGACAGTAAAAACCACATTAATGTCTTTATAATCTGTCACCTCTCATAGTACTGTCAAAATCTGTACATTCCATAATTTTTTTTTTTAATATTACAAAATTTTTAACATTTGAATAACTACTTTACATATTTATTATGTTAAATTGGTTAAACATGTAGGAATCCAATGACTATGAATAGTAATTTATGCTAAATTTTTAAAGAAATCTTATGCATGTACACTATTGAATTTAATCATTTTGTTGAAAAAGAAAAAAAATGAAAATGATAAAATGATGGAAGGATGATTTATTTTTGATTTTGTCAGATTTTTTAAAACTTTTCCTGTTTATTCATTTAATGGCTTAAATATTATAAAACGGTGTCAACAGCTCTAAAGATATCCCCCCTTTTTTTCCCCCACAGAATTGACAAAAAAGAATGTCCCAGCTTTGTTATATGCACATCAATATTAAAAAGCATGGTAATCATTAGTTTATTTGACAGCTTGATCATATGATGATTATTTTGATTATTATGATAAAACTTTTCATTGATATTACCAGTACCTCACTTGGACTCGTTTCCGATATGTATATATGTATTTGTTTGTCCCTCTAATTACGCAGATTGCTGCATCTGAGTGTTATCTACTCAATAAAAGTTATGGAAAGTTCTGGTAAAATTTGTGTACAATGACAGAGTCATTGTCAGAAGCTATACAACAAAATATATGACAGTCTGTTTTGACTAGTACCGCAGGCCTTATATGGACAAGTATTACGTTGTTATTTATCCTTGGTTTCGAAGGCTTGACATGATACATTGTGACAGCATTCAGTATAAATATACTTTATATAGCTTCACTAACGTGATTAAATATCAAATCGTGGGTTGTAAACATCTAAGGACAAATCTAGGATCAAATTAATTAAGGCAAACGAATGATCTGATTAATTTTGTTAAAGATGAAATGAAAACTGGAAAATACCGGTAGATTACCGATAAGATTCAGAAAAATGAACAATTAGGGGTCATGTTAATGATAAAACATAGTAAAATTAGAATCAAGTTTAATCATTATTCATCATTATGAGAAAATAGCAGATTATAAACACAAAGCTGGTTCCTTATATGATGCAATCATTTTCCATAATGTCAGTTTGTCAGTATCTCAAAATTTAAGATTATTGTAAAAAAAAATTGCAGTCAAATTAGGTGTTACAGTCATATCAGAAAGACATGTCTGGTTTCTTTATTTAACCAGCTCCATTTAGATTTGTTCTCGCCGTGATATTGGCTGAAATATCGCCAGCTCTGCATAAAACAATATTCAATCAATCAATCAATCTGGTTTCTTTATTGGAGATATCATATTAAAAAGAGGACAATTTAAATTTTAAATAAAAATGTCTTAATTATATCATTTATCTGTACTGTAAATCTGATGATCACCACATGTAATGCTAAATAGAAGCATCTTAATGGTGAGAATACTTTTTGGATTGGTTCTGTCAAAAAGACCTTGTAACCAATGGTTGACCCATGCATCAGATAATAATTATTCAGATCTGCTTGTCAACCTGCAATGATAGCCATTTTCAGAATGAATAATCATGAGATTGTGATAATGACAAAATCATAATTTTGATAATGGGAAATCATGATTATGATATTTTTTATTGATTGATGGATACACTATATTATAACCATTCATTTACCAAAAGTCAGAGCTAGAAATTATCTCTTAATTGACAAGATTTAAATGACAGGTTGTTACCTCCCTTTACCAATTAAGTGACCAATCTATCAAAACTATTAATTATAATGATACTAAGTAATGGACGTTAATCATGAAAATAAAACTAAAAATGTTTGGCATAAAGAAAGAGACTTCGAGATAATATAGGGGTTTATATCATTGATTGCTGAAATAATCAATTCTGACCATCAATTTGATGAAAAGATGAAATAGCTTAATTGATAATTCTGTAAAGGTATAAGTTTGATCATTTAACCAGAAAATTGATCCATTAAAAAACATCAATTTCTGTTTAATAGTACAGGTATGTTAATAAAAAGGTGATGCAGGGAAAAAAATGTTTATGGAATGACCATAAAAACGTAACCATGTCACAGATGGGACTGTTAAAAGAATAGTTAAATTGCCATTTTGTAGGATTGGACAATGGCATTTTATATATTCTGGATTCAGAATTTGTAACGCAAATATCTTGCTGGGATTGTTTAAAATTTACAGATGTTGTTTTATGTTAGAAATCTTCTAAATTTGACTAAAGTAGAGTCGGACCTTCAGCATTTAGGGAAACTTTAAATCTTGAAAAGTTTTATAAAACAGGAATGTACTGTATGGTCGTTGACCGTAGTAGATGTGTGTCATTTCTAAAAGCAGTTCAACAACAGTCGTTGCAGTGTCATAAAAAGGGGAGGAATGTGAGTATTATGTAAAGTTTGGCAGAGCATATATCATTCGTTGCTCTAAGGTATATGGAACAGCATTAAAGAAAGTACCAATAGGAAGGATTATTTTTCATGAAAGGCTTTGTTTTTGTATATATAGGTGAGGGTGAAATGTCAGGGTTCATTTAAGGTTAATTAAAAAGCTATCAGGAGAAAAGATCAAAGATTTACCTGGTTAAAAGTAATCACAGATCATCAAGTAAAGATCAGCAATACACCTGTAAAAACTAATCATAGATTTACATGGATGAGGTGGTCATAGAAGAAATGCATTTAAGGTCACACGAACACCAATTTACCTGATTGTGCACCTGTCGTCATACCTGTGCAGGAACAGGAATCTTGGCATTTCTACCCGATTGTGGAATGTATACAGAACTGAAAGATACAGATAGAGAGATGAAATAATTGATAAGAAATTTCTGTTTTTAAGACACAGTGAATTATTGTAAGGCAATTAACATTATCCTCAGGTGTTGTGCAGCAGGTGGAAATGACCAGCTGTTACCTGAAGACTAATTATACCTGTCAACAATCTGCTATATATACAACATTCTTTGGACACAAACAGAAGTCCAGTGATTACAGCTCAGCACAGAAATCTACAGTTGATTACAGCTCAGTGTATAGTAGCTCTGTGTATTGGCACCTCTCATTGTAAAGTAGCTATATGTATTTGTACCTGTGGAATATTTCATTTAGATGATTCTAACTATACTGTCAGCTGCAGGGAATTGGTGTTTGATATTTAATATAAATATTTCACATCTTGTTTTGGCAAAAATTCTGAAAATATGGTGTTCATAGTTTGATATTATGAGCATTGATAAGTTAAATCTCTTGTCATATATTGTTTATGCTTCAGATATTTTGCATTGTTCATTTCCTGGAATTTTGCACAGTGGATTTATATGTTTGTTGAGGCAGCTCAGTGGTCAGTTCAAAATCAATTGTGTCAGGCTATGAGTTGATTGGCAGATTGAGTTTGTAAGTTTTTGAAAGTACACTGTGATGAGTTCATTGAATAGCGATAATGATGTTTATATATAAAGTGAAAATATTGGAAAGTGATTATTGACTTAGTTTGACAAGAGTTATCTTACTTAATATGGGTTTATGTACTCAATTTTAATAAAAAAAGAAAAAAAAAAAAAAGAAAAACCATGAAAGGATTGAGCAAGATTTGACAATGGGATAATTGTCTGATTCCATACACTACCTCATTTTTTCCAGATTTAGGAATTAAAATTGCCAACCATAATGTTTAAAAGCATCAAAATCTTAGCTCTTATTTAATAATAATATAAATTTAGAACATTTTGCATGATTTAGAGTTTTTATTTAAAAATTAATTTTGAAATGGAATTTATATGCTTAAAAAAGAATAAAGAATGTTTAGCATGATATTTTATTTGACAAATATGGCGACGTCTTGTGCTTACCTCATTTATGAAGTATATGGTGACAATTGATGGTTTTAATATAAGAACAATTTTCTATAGATTAAATTTTTTTCAAATGTACCCTAAAGGTCCTTAAGTTTTTTTGGTTTAAGAAAAACTTGAAGGAAAAGGTCATTGACAGAATATAATTTTAAAATGAAAGGAAAAAAAAAACATTTTGTTTGATGTTTAAAAATCATGTTCTGGTCTGGTGCCTTTTTGCAAATGGAGAGATAAAAAAAGATGTTTAAATTTTTACTGTATTAAACTTGAATATCCTTAACATAGGGGAAATTCTTTTGAAGTAAAAACTATTTGGTTTTATCTGTGACATAATTACATCATGGGGAAAGTTATAAAATACCAGGACGTTTGTATCAGACTAAATTGTTTTCCTATCAAGATTTGAGAATAAAATAAATATTAGGTGACAATTTTAATTCAACATGAATCACCACAGTACTGTATGATAAATGTTATAGTATTTAATTCAGATGACAGGTAGCGACAACACTCGTTTTGGGATATTGTGTAAATGCAAGTGAATTTTTTTGGCATTTAAACAGTATGCAAATTATTCGATGTATGTAAGTCGGGAAGGGAATTTATTTTACCAATCCTAGTGTATTCGGGAGAGATACATTTTGTGAAGGATTATCTTACACGATATATTCATTTATACATTACATAAGATATGATATGGTGTGCAGTGCAACAAAGGATTCATCTCAGATGTGTCAGGAGATATCCAAGGTTTCATTACTTAATCAGGTTGAGATGAACAGTGTCCCATTCCGTCCTCGATCAAATTCACATGGTCCTGGTGTGTCTGGAGCCAATGAAATGTGTTCTGCCACAGGTCCTGAAAATGAAATGGGAAAATTCGTCAGACCTAAGGAATGTAAATCTTTAAGTGAAAAGGAAATAGCAAGAATTAAACGAAATAAAAGAATATCACGGAGAAAAGATGTTTGTAAGTCTATGCCAATATTTCTTAATGAAGACTCGACAGAGACGCTTGAGGATAGAATAAAAGCCATTGTGTTAGATGGCTCTTTTAGAAGATCAAAAGATGATAATCTACTCTCTCATTCTACGCCAAATTTGGATGATGTTATACATGAAAGAATATCTAGGGGATCCAATATAACTGATACAGAAAAAATCTACCATAAATTGTGTCGCAGAACAAAATCTTTTATATTTAGTCCTGGTAAGCTGAGTGATCATATGAAAAAGGATAAAGATGGAATCAAAGAAAAAAGTAAAAAGAGAATTTCTAGTTTGGAAAATGGAAAAGAAAATTGTACTAATCTTGTTCACAATATACAAACATCACCAACATTAGTTTATAACAGTTCTCATCCCAGAAGTGCCAAAAATAGTCAGAATGAAAAAAGTACCAAAGGATACAGTTTGTTGAAATTGTCACGTGTTTCCCAACCAAAGTCTTCAAAGACTCTGAGTATTTCAGTGCAGAGTGCAAAAGGATCTTCTGATCTTAGTCATAAATATAGTGCTATTTGGAAACAGAAAGCCAAAGATCGTAAAAATAATATGCCAGTTGTGCATAGTCAGGAATTGGTTCTAAGACAATGTCAAATAGGATCTTCTACTGTCTTTGGATTGGTACAAGTTAGACCTACGAAAGAATCGGTAAGTATAGTATGGAAGCAGGCACGGTGAAAATGTTCTTTGACTTTCATTTGTTTCCCTTCAGTATACAATCGGTAAGTTTAGTACGGAAGGAGGCAGGGTGAAAATGTTCTTTGTCTTTCATTTGTTTCCCTTCAGTTTACAATTGGTAAGTTTAGTACGGAAGGAGGCAGGGTTAAAATGTTCTTTGTCTTTCATTTGTTTTCTTTCAATATACAATCGGTAAGTTTAGTACGGAAGGAGGCAGGGTGAAAATGTTCTTTGTCTTTCATTTGTTTCCCTACAGTTTACAATCGGTAAGTTTAGTACGGAAGGAGGCAGGGTTAAAATGTTCTTTGTCTTTCATTTGTTTTCTTTCAATATACAATCGGTAAGTTTAGTACGGAAGGAGGCAGGGTGAAAATGTTCTTTGTCTTTCATTTGTTTCCCTTCAATATACAAATGCATAGTGATATATAAATCCATTGTTGAAACAACATTTGTAAGTGAGTCGGTGGATGAGGGGGAGATTATTAATTGTTTTGTTTATGTGGTTTACTTTCTTGCTAGAGGACATATTTTTTACTTCTAGATGAAGAACAGCAGTAAATGATCCATTCTCCTGTTTTACATGTCTGTCCTTCCTGTGTACAGTCTAAAATATTTAGTACCGTAATTAACATTATACCATATCTTGTCTTTTTTACTCAGATGCAAAATAATGGATTGAATTTTTTTATATCAATATTGAATATATGTTGAAATGACCATTATGAAATAACAGACTTAATTTGACCTGAAAGAGTACATTGATTTTGATCTTTAATGTCAGTGGCTGACCTTGACCTCCAAGTCCAATAAATGACATTAATTTTTTTAACTTGACATTTTATTAATAATTTACATAAGGAAATAATGTTTCTAGCTGGTATCTAAAAGGCCGAAATATCATAGATTTTTAGTTTTCTATATCAATAAGGACAACTTCTGTTCTATTTTCTATAAGTACTCAAAGGATCAATTTTTTAAGACCCTGGTTGACTTTCTGCAACTTCAAAAGACAATTTTTTTGTGATCTATAGCGACCATGGTGTACCTCACAGATACTACTTCGAACATAAATTGTCTTGTTGTTATGTATGGTCTCATAACTCTGGTATTAAATAGGTTAGAATTGATAATTTTCCTGTACATATATGGACATTAAAACAGTTTTAAATGCTATAAAATTATCTGAATCACTTGAAATACCAAGAATTTTTCTGTTATGTAAATTTTAAATTAAGATAGGAGCTTTAGATATTTTATAGTTATATAGCCTCATTGAAAATTGTGTACACAATTAAATGAAAAGAAGTAAATTTATTTTTAACGATCTTTGACCTGTCACGTAAAAAATATGTCTGACAATGTATAAAAGATACATGGAGAAATGTGACATGTTGTTTGCCTTACACAAATCTTAAACAGTCGGTGGGGTAATTCTTTATTTGTATAAGATATAAATGTATTTTAATAAATTTGAAAAGGAACATGATATATAAGACTTCTTTTTAAATAGAAAACTTAGGAATTTTTATGTGACATCTTTTGTTGATCAGAAATTCATGCAGGTTACTAGTCAAAATGTGTGGAGAAATTAATAGAGGCCCTAAATATGAAAAGATATAGATTAAAATTCAAAATAATTTTTTGATGATGGAACAAAAAACTGTGCTACATGGATATTTTTACAAAAGTTTTGTTAAATCATACCAGAATTTCATGAAATGCTTTAAAAAAAAAACTCTTAAAATCTGTGATCTGAGTGCATGAAAATTCATGAAATCTTTGTCAGATTCTTTAAAAATTTGCTTCAAATTTGTGCAGTCTTCCTATATGCAAAATTTTTACAGTTTTCATGACATAAAAGTCCATGTAAAGTTTAGTTTCTCAGTAAGCTTAATTTCAAAAGCTTAATACTATTTTTGACAATTAGAGATGATTAAAAAACAATATGAATTAAATGAACAGTAGAAACAATATGATTACAAATTTATTTAGTTCTTCAGGTCTCAGGAAAATAAAACAGTTCCTGTTTCTCAATAGTTTGTATTTGTGTATAAACTTTTCATTTTATAAAATACAAGTCTAGATGCATTTCTGAAATACTATTGAAAATATCCATACTTTACTTTGGTAATAAAACTTAGGGAAATATGAAACTTGTCATAAAATATATTTTTTTTTATGAAAATTGATGATCCAATGAAAATATGAGTTTAAATGTCTTGCATTATCAAGGATTTTATATTAAATTTCATAACTTATTTTTCATTGTAACGAACAGGTAAAAATTTGAAGAAGCCGGTAGCTGTTTGGGGGTTACCAGAGGGATTTCAGAACCAAGTAGAATTACATGGGTTACCAAAGGGGTCAGTGTATCAAAATTTAAAGCTCTTTTTTTCAAAACACAAAACAAGTAACATGTAGAGAAGAAAAACCAAAGGTCTTAATAAAAATCTTTAACAATCTTTTAAAAGACTGAAGCACACACAGACAAAACCAAACAAACATAAAACATAAAAAAGTATAACTGTTAGATGGTCTTACTTCAAAATTAAAGCTATTCCATTAAAGTACATAATCAATTTTAAAAAGGTAAAAAAAATGAAGCTTCCCATAAAAACCGAAATGATCTCCCACACAAGTATTATGAGATACTGAAACAGCTCTATAGAAATAGATACACCAAAATGAAAAAAAAAAAAAAAAAAACAATAGTAGAAAAAAGTAAACAGCTATTAGACTGGTCTTCCTTTAAAACTGAAAAGCTGGCTTCCACATAAATCAAGATAATAAAAAGACCTTCCATGGAAGTGAACCTATTCTATAAAAAAAATTATTGACTCTCGTAATAACTAGTTTTTTTTATAACAAAGACAAGGAGAACTAAAGCTGGCTTCCATAACAGTATAAACCTCTTTCACAACCCAAAAAAAAATATGATAAATCAGAAGTGTTCCATAAGTAAATATAAGACATATAGCATCAGAAACAATTTTATTCTACAGACAATAAATATAGGCGAAAATAATATAGAAGTGACAAAACAGAAAGGTAATACACACTAATGAGAGTGGTAAATAACAAATGAATAATTATGATTTAGAACTTCACTTTACTCCCAGTTTCACTCCACAATTTTACGAAATGAAATTTTCCAAGATGTTGCCCTCCTTCTTACAGGAGTGTTAATAGTATGAAAACGTGTCATGAAATTCTATCTAAATATCGTGATTTCCATGTAAAATATCAATTTGAAGATGTGTTACCTTTAGGCCTAATAAAGTCATCAAAACGGAAGTAAATTTAAGAGACAGATTAAATGTCTATCCTTATACATTCATAGATATAAATTACGTAGAAATCTCACTACAATTTATAACTGTTTACTAATTTTTACACAAAACTGACTATTTTATTTTGTTTTTGTTTATTTATGACTAGTCAACAAAGGAATTTGTTTACAAACATTGAAACCTGTAATTCTTGAATGGGTATTATTGTATACATGTAAATCATGATTGAAACAGATTGAATGTTTTGGGAGAAATGATTATATGTTTAATTCAACAATTGCATAATGAACTTTGGAGAAAAATGGTAAGTTTTTAAAATTTGGAATTTTATTTATGTTAGAAATGAAAACTTTTGGTACAAATGTGACACTTTATTACAAGTAGTATATATGTTTTGTATTTATTCATAAAACAGGAATAGAGTTTAGGATGTTAGTTCATATGATCTTACCAATTACTTTTTAAAGACATTTGAACAGTTTCAGATTGGATATTAGTAACCGATTTTAACATGAAAAATAGTATTAATGAAGCTCCAGATTTTTTTAGTGTTGTATTGTTTCTATTTATAGCCTAACAGCAATGGTTACACTGAAGGACATGGTCTGGTTACCATCAGGATGATCCCTGATGAACAGGGGAGGTTTGGCTTTAATGTCAAGGGCGGAGCCGATCAGGGCATGCCAATCATTGTCTCAAGGGTAGCACCAAATACACCTGCTGATTTAGCCGACCCTCGGTTAAACGAGGGCGATCAAGTTTTGTACATAAATGGTCGAGATGTGTCACAACATACACACGAACAGGTAAGGTGCTGAAATGAAAATGAACATGATTTGTGAAGAGGCAAAATGTAGAAATTGATATTGATATTGAAATTTCTCAGTTTATTTGTTGTAAAGTATAACCCACCTGTACATATTTTTGTGCTTTTATGTTTAGTTTTTTTAATGAACAGGTTTTCATGATGGCTGTACATTAATTAAATAAAATAGAACTTGTATTCCACATATCTTTTTTTTCTCCTGTTCACCATTGCATGTTTATTTCGCCTTCATGACTATAATCACTTGATATTGCTTGTTTTAACTTAAATTTTATATTTTACATTTAATAACATGTTTTACATCTCACCAGATTTTAAGGGTTTTTTTTGATAAAATATTGGAAAAAATTTTAAAGATAATATTATTGATTTTCCTGTTTTTGGTGATATTTACTGTAACCATTGAAAACTATGTTATATTGTTTAGGTTGTCATGTTTATACGAGCGTCCAGAGAAACACACTCTGGTGAATTAGTGTTAATAGTTCGTCCAAATGGTAAGTTTTTAACAAACTTAAGTAATTAAAACTTTAATAAAGTAAACCTACAACAACCGATCCTATTGGGAAGACTACTGGAAAGTTTCCCAGCTCCACATTATTCACTGTAGAGACTAATTATTAAGCAGCGTAATAATATAAGATCTAGACATAGGTGTGGTATAGGGTTATTTTCATGCAATTTTTATACGACCGCAAAATTTTTGCGGTCGTATATTGGTATGACGTTGGCGTCGTCGTCGTCTGCGTCGTCGTCCGTCGTCTGCGGCGTCGTCCGAAGACATTTGGTTTTCGCACTATAACTTTAGTATAAGTTAATATAAATCTATGAAATTTAAACACAAGGTTTATGACCACAAAAGGAAGGTTGGGATTGATTTTGGGAGTTTTGGTCCCAACAGTTTAAGAATCAGGGGCCAAAAAAGGGCCCAATAAGCATTTTTCTAGGTTTTCGCACAATAACTCTAGTATAAGTAAATAGAAATCTATGAAATTTTAACACAAGGTTTATGACCACAAAAGGAAGGTTGGGATTGTTTTTGGGAGTTTTGGTCCCAACAGTTTAGGAATTAGGGGCTAAAAAAGGGCCAAAATAAGCATTTTTCTTGGTTTTTGCACAATAACTTTAGTATAAGAAATTAGAAATCTATGAAATTTAAACACAAGGTTTATGACCACAAAAGGAAGGTTGGGATTGATTTTTGGAGTTTTGGTCCCAACAGTTTAGGCATTAGGGGCCAAAAGGGTCCAAAATTAAACTTTGTTTGATTTCATTGAAAATTTAACTATTGGGGTTCTTTGATATGCCGAATCTAACCGTGCATTTAGGATCTTAATTTTTGGTCCCGTTTTCAAATGGGTCTACATTAAGGTCCAAAGGGTCCAAAATTAAACTTAGTTTGATTTTAACAAAAATTGAATTCTTGGGGTTCTTTGATATGCTGAATCTAAACATGTACTTAGTTTTTTTTATTATGGGCCCAGTTTTCAAGTTGGTCCAAATCGGGGTCCAAAATTAAACTTTGTTTGATTTCATCGAAAATTGAACTATTGGGGTTCTTTGATATGCCGAATCTAACCGTGCATTTAGATTCTTAATTTTTGGTCCCTTTTTCAAATTGGTCTACATTAAGGTCCAAAGGGTCCAAAATTAAACTTAGTTCGATTTTAACAAAAATTGAATTCTTGGGGTTCTTTGATATGCTGAATCTAAACATGTACTTAGTGTTTTTATTATGGGCCGAGTTTTCAAGTTGGTCCAAATCGGGGTCCAAAATTAAAGCTAAAAAGGGGGTAAATTTTTTTTTTTTTTTGGGGGGGGGGGGGGCAATTCTCCACAGCATATTGTATTACACAAAAGCAAAAAATTGAATATAAATTCAAATCATATGACCAATTCTAAGTTCTTTATTTCAGTTATTCTGTGTCAGAAACCTATTATGTGTCAAATATTTGAAGAAATTTTCAATTGCACAGTATTGCGCAATAGCAAGAAATTGATATGTGTGCCCTGTTATCAAAACTTTATTATTAACAAATTCCATTGGAAATTTGCCAATATAAAATGTGCTGATGAAGCTTTTTTGTTTATCTTATCTAAACTGCTTCTAATATGTATATTTAAAATTTGCCATCCATGACTATGATGTCATTTTCTATTTTAATATGTTATGGTGTATTTAAATGGGCTGTTATGGTTGCAAAGTATAAAGAAATGGGGGGGGGGGGGGGGGGGGGGTTGAAAACAAAATTTTGGGGGGGGGGGGTAAATGAGAAATTGGGGAGGGGGTAATTTTTTCTCATTTCATATTTCATAAATTAAAAAGAAAATTTCAAATTTTTTTTAGCAAAAAAAAGGGGGGGGGTTACAATAAATTTTATTGTTTTTTGTTTTTTTTTTTTGGGAGGGGGTCAATGTGCAACTTCATAGTGTATTGCACAAAAGCTAAAAAAAGGGGTAAATTATTATTTTTTTTTGGGGGGGGGGGGGGGGCAATTCTCCACAGCATATTGTATTACACAAAAGCAAAAAATTGAATATAAATTCAAATCATATGACCAATTTTAAGTTCTTTGATTTCAGTTATTCTGTGTCAGAAACCTATTATGTGTGAAATATTTGAAGAAATTTTCAATTACACAGTATTGCGCAATAGCAAGAAATTGATATGTGTGCCCAATTTTAAATTTTAAATTGGTTATTTCTGATTTATATATAAAAACAAATAATACTGATATGGTTTGAATAGGTAAATTAAAATTTTTTAAGTTCTTAGACAACATTCATTCTGTGTCAGAAACCTATGCTGTGTCAAATATTTATTCACAATCCAAATTCAGTATTGTATCAAGCTTGAATGTTGTGTTCATAATTGCCCCAACTATTCAGGGTTCGACATCTGCGGTCGTATCTAGCTGCGCCCAGCGGAGCATTTTATTTTTATTTCAAATGTGATCGTGCTGATAGATCGTTAATCACTGTGTTTCTTGCAGATTAAGAAAAATGCAACATTCAGATCAAATTATTATTTTTCTTTCATTGTGAATTGACATTTTTATTTCTGGTTCACCGTGTCCATATCCCCATATGCGACCCTGAAACATGCCCTGTTAGAATTGATGTTTATAGAAAAATCACAAAAATTAAATGTCAAACTAGAATTATAGCAAGCACAGCGAGCGTTTTAGGAGCATATGCATTTTCTACATATGGGTCATTTAGAAAGGTCTTTGTTTAATGGGGCAGCCATTATGCAATCCGAAGTGAATTTATTTGTGCTACATACTAAGGCTATAAAAAGTTTTGTTCGCCAGAAACAGAATAAATAAAGTAAGGGAAATAACTTGTTCAAATTATAATTTTAGTGTCGGAATCGTGATACTGGAAATGAGTTTCTGGAAAGGGCTATTCCTATGCTCTCATCATTGGCCATGCCAACAGCATATTATATAAATAGTAGATACCTTTAAAACAGTACATCAGTTACCTGCAAAACTGTGCTTTTACTTTATCATATTAATGATGACCTTGTGTATAATGTTGATATTATTTATTTATCAGATTTTGTTTGACATGTATATCTATAGTACATGTGTATTGATATTACTATACACAGATGTGCTAAATAGGTAGATCTGTGTTGTAGTAAGTTATGTTGGTAGAAATATAGAATAGGCGCATAGTTTGTAGAAGATAAATTCTAGCAATATATGGATTATAGTTTCAAAGGATGTGAAATATTTTACACATTATTGTTGATATCGGCAATGATTAACAGTTCAGAATAATGTCATTAAGTAAAAATTGGCATTGCCACTATTTGTGGCTTCTTGTGGCCATATTGGTGGTGTGTTATTTCAGTAAGTTTTGAATTTGCAGATCCGTAAAATCTTTGAGTACTGTAATTGATTTCCAAAGTTTCTCTTATGTTAATTTTATCGTTTGAAAATGCCAGACAGATAACCTTTGACCTCTATAACAGTTAATTGGTAAAGTAAATATCAGCTGTTCTTGTGAAATGAAATTTACATGATACCAAAACGTATGTAAATAAATAATTTTTATAATCAATGATTATGTAATTTCCTGTTAAAAAACTTTGTTTTCAAAATTGATGATGAAAACAATTTGCATTTTTTGATTATATTGCTTTTGTGTTTTGAATATATTATGAAAAAGATATCTAATTTATCTAATCGGGAAATGTCATGTCGAGATACTTTAATTGGTATTTCCAGCCCTTCCAAAATATATTAAATATATAGATACATGCAGTGGTTTATATGCATATGGTATCTTTAGCAGGGTCTCACAGTACCTGATCGACTCACCTGTCGACAGGTACAGGAAATAATTAGAGTTTTGTACTGGATAACATTGTTGATATTATCAATCAAAGAATGTACCAAATGACCCCATCACAGCTGTAGTTTTTGTTGAATTTCAATAAAATTTAAATTTTTTTGTATTACATTTTTTGAGTAAAGGATTATTTTGAAATAATAATTGTATTGTAGATTGAATGTCAGAATAAGGATTTCCTGTTATACCTTAAATAATTCTGGTACTTTTTCTCTGAAGAGATTTTTATATACACATGAAATGAATTTTTGTAGAGGAAGGCCTTATTTATAACATTTTATATTAAGTGCCAGATTTGTTTTCACTCCTGTGAATTAAGAATAATTTCCTATCATTGAATGAGGGTTATATTCATCCCACGTTTTTTAAAATTTTTATTTCACTCATGATCATGCTGATATATCATTATCCACCATGTTTAGTGTAAGTTGAGAAGAATGCAAAGTGCAAGCCAATTTCTTGTTTTTCTTTCATTGTGAATGACATTTTTATTTCTCGTTCCCCAGTGTCCGTATCCTCCTGTATGATCCTATTTAAATTATTTTTATTCTGGGTGCTATAAGAGGTTAATTACTGTAAATTCCAAAATTTTTGGGACGTTTTTATTATTGTGAAAAATGCGACCCTGTTGTAATAATTTAAACTCGCGTTTTGGAATTTTTTATAAGAATGAAGCAGGATTTTTCTCAATATCACAAAAATTAAAATCGCATTGAAATTGGTCTAAAATGACAAAATTGCAATAAAAATGCACGCAATAATTTCTGAATTTACAGTAATAAATATCGAAGAATAAGATCTTAAAACTGTTCCAGGTGAATTATATTCCAAACTTTAGTGATTATCTCCCTTGAAATAAAAAATGCACACCACTGCTGTTCATTTTGTATTTATTTACACTTCATGCTTTTATTTTTCAGTATATGTTGGTGAAGAACAGATTGATCATGACCCTGACCTTGTATACCTCCCTGACTCTCATCAGATCACTGGTTCCTTAACGGGAGCTAATGCTTTAGAAAATTCATTGATGTTGTTACAAGAAAGTTTAGAAAGTGGTGCTGCTCTCGCACAATTTGAAGTAAGGATATTTTCCATGAATTAAACTGTAAGCTTCTTAACATGGCTACTTCTTTATTAAAAAATTATGCCATTAAGAAGTTTTTTGAAAAGATACTATTAATGTACAATAAATTTAGGATTGACCATATTCTGCCTGTCATATTTTTCTCATTGTAAATTAGTTTCTGAATTACCAGTGATTTATCAGATGGGATAAATTTAATAAAGATAATTGGGAGAACATCATAGGATAAGACCGGTTTGTTTCAAAGCTTTCAAATTTAATCAGAATAAACAATTTAAAAAAAAAATTTGAAACAGTTTTAGGCATATTAAGTAATATATCAATATAAATTATATATATTTCAAAAAATATCAATATATTGATCAATATGTGTATTTTATAGCAATTATACAGAAAGAAACCTGGTATGACGATGAACGCAGCCAGACAAGAAGCCAATATTGCCAAGAATAGATACAGAGATATATCACCTTGTAAGTCGTCAAGGATAGATTGTAATCTCCATGGAGATTCTGTTTATATTGGTTTGACAAATTTGATATTTAGATGAAGTTTTGATATCATTGATAGATTTTTATTACATAATTATTTCTGAATTTGTACCTTGGGATGAATATTTTCCTGTTATATTGACAAAACACTTTTCCTGTACCAAATTACAGAACATATATTTGTATGGAATATTAAGTTTTGTTATTATGCATTTTATGAGGATAAATCTTACAGTTTGACAGGAATGTAAATCATTAATATTCTGGCAGTTTGATATTGTAATAACTGTCGTATTTATTTACCTGATAATTCAGTTTTATTGAAAACTGCATTTTATTTTATTTTTTTAATTTGTCAAAAAAAGGTTAGGCTAATAGTATTCATAAAAGAAATGAAAAGTTTTAGCTTTTGCTCATAAGTCATGGCTACAAATATATTTTGACTAATAGATTTACCAATTTCCCCTTTAAAGATCTGCCTACTAAGTAAGTAAATATATAATCTTGCAAAACTAGTAGACGTTATAGTGGCAGAGTGATGCAGGAAGTTCCTTGTCACTAATAATGGTTCATAGCTTGCTGACACTGAGGTTGTAAGCTTTGACATAATTCATGGCCAGATTGTTTTTGACCCTAATATTAAATGGAGAGGATTGCCAGTTTTTATGCAGGTCAGCACTTGTCCATGGGTAATGTGGCTTACTCCAATAAAATTTCGCTGCAAACATTGATAGTAGTATAAAATCACAATAAACAAATAAAACTAGCATAGAAAATGAAAGGACATTAAATAATAGGCAAACCTCATATTCAGTAGAGGATTTTAATGATTATACCTTTATCTATAATGGCTATTTTCTATTGGTGACATTGTGAAATTTACACTATGATAAATATACAATACATAGTCATTGTCAGAAAATAAAAATTTATTTGGGCAAGCCTTAGAAACATGAGAAAAGGCAAGCTTTAGCGAGCCTTTTCCCCATGTTTCGCAGCAAGCCCAAATAAATTTTATATTTTCCAACAATGACTTTGTATTGTCTGTATCCAGCAATCCCCTTTAGATGCGTAAAATGCCTTAAAATTAGGTTTGAAGTTGAAATCCAACTGCCATGAAAACGCAGGAAATGGCACGACGTCATCTGGTACATTCACTACGCTCCTCATGCTCTTCATGTAAACAAGTACCAGTAGACTATTACGTCATTGACCTAATACGACAATTTTATTCTACCCCTGTTATTAGACCAGAAATGGCTTGATTGCAGGATAAACCCTTATATTATATTACAGATGACCAGACTAGAGTTATACTGAAGGGACAGACAGATTATATTAACGCTAATTATGTAAATGTGAGTATTTAAAAATTATTTTCTCAAATTGTGAAATGATTGATTATTATTATATATCATATTGTCTCTGATAAAATTCTGTGGTTGTCATAGGATAAAACAAATGTTCACTAGCCAGTAAATATGAGTTTTCGAGTTAAAAACTGACTTGCGTCAATGTATGCTTGCCTCCCATCTTATGTCAACTAAACTGCCTGGGTGACCAGCTTTTCAGAATGACATGATTTATTCTATGTCGTATAACATAGAAAGAACAAATGTAGCAACCAACAGATGTTGATGGCACTAATGCAGAATTGTTAAAACTGTATGCTTATCTAAAGCATTAATAACCTAATGTCAACAAAAATGACAGTTCTTTCTTCTTTTTAGACATTGAAAAAAGTTTTAAAATTCCTCATTCCGATTTAAATATCTGTTACTGATAGATTGAACTGTCAAATGAAAATGTCTTCATTTATTTGCAGATGGAAATCCCAGGTTCAGGAATTGTGAACCGTTATATTGCTGCTCAAGGTCCTCTACCCACAACATGTACAGATTTCTGGCAGATGGTCTGGGAACAACACTCTTCACTTCTTGTCATGTTGACCATGAAGAATGAGAGAGGAAGGGTAAGAAATGGCTTATGAAGTAAAAGATTTTTTTTTTTGGGGGGGGGGGGGGGGGGTTGAGTTGTAGAATAAGAATGAGGGATTACTTGTAAACATTTCTGTCAGATTGACAGTCATGTTGACAGATGAGGGAGGAACTTTTTTAAGGGGGGAAAGGGGGGGCGAATACTTTTTATATATGAACATATTTTAATCTCCCAAACAATCAGACTAATAACGTGCAAATATGGTTAGAACTGTTTGTATTAGACTGGCTGGCCTTTTCCGTATTTGGAATCAAATGTTCAAAAATTTATTGTAAAGAGATCTATATATTTTTCAAAATAACTTATTAATAAGATGTATTTTTTTACAGGTCAAATGTCACCAGTATTGGCCAGAATTGTATGACACATTAAGTTATGGTGCACTACAGATAACATGTGTTAAAGAAGATGCATCATCATCGTTTGCTTTTAGGGAATTTAATTTAAATAATATTGATGTAAGTATAAGACATTTCTATGCATTATAAAATGCTAAAAAGCTTGGATGTGCAAAAAATATTGTTATGTCTTAAAATTAGTGACCAGAAATAATTAATTGAAGAGAGATTATGTTGATTAATGAATTCTATGATAACAATTTTTAATGCACATTTTGTAGATTTATGACTCATCAGTTGTGTTCAAAATCTCAAATGTTGAAAACCAAAACAATGATAAAAAACATTGAAGCTACAGCTAGTATTGAAATATTAGCAACTAATAAATTATCAAAGCCTTATTGATCATATACTTAATTTTATAAAAATCTCATAGGAAGAGTTATCTCCTTTTACATTGAAAATTTTTTTGTTTCTCTGGAAGACACAATTGAACAAAATCCGGTAAATTGTTTCAGTTACGGCTTAGCTCATTGCATTTTTCATCCAAGTGACCAGACATCTCATTGATTAAGGTATTCAAATACTGAAAAATCAATTTTATGAACTGAGGTGTCCAGACAGTAGGTAAATATTTATGTGTTGTTTGTTATAGACGAGAGAAGAAAGACATATATCACATATGCAGTATATAGCTTGGCCAGATCATGGGGTTCCAGATGATCCTGCTGATTTCTTAGACTTTGTGATAAAAGTACGAGAACGTAGGCAGGGTATGGTGGAACCGACCGTTGTACATTGTAGGTAAGTCGGGTAAAACAGAAGTATCATCTTTATATTATGAAAATTTTCTATGGTTGGGTGTAGTGGAAATGACAGTGAACCATTTACTTTATTCTGTTGTATTTCTCTCTGGACCAAAACTCTCAGGAATCAAGATTCTGTACCAGACTAGACTAGACTAATACCAGAAATAATCAACTTGTGACCAAACTACAGCTGGAAATAACTAGTGCGGCACTGCGTAGTTCGGTCACACGTTGTTTATTCCTGGTATTTGAATTCAGCGATTAGTTTTAATATAATTATTTTACAGTACTTGATGTTAAAATTGTGCATTTTTCAGTGCTGGTATAGGTAGAACAGGTGTCTTAATTACCATGGAAACAGCAATGTGTTTAACGGAAGCCAATCAACCAGTTTATCCATTATCTATAGTGCGGCAAATGAGAGATCAGCGAGCCATGTTAATACAAACTGCTGTAAGTGACTATACTCTTTATAAATGAAATTTGGCAAAAAATGTTTAATGCAGGTAAATTTCAGGTTTAAATTATAGCAATGTCAGTAAATGCCAGATGGAGCTGTTTTGGGGGAAGTTATTTGAAAACTGGATTCCGCTTCTTTACAACCTTTTCCAGCCTATTTTGGGACCAGTATACTGTAAACAAACTCTGGTTTCCGCCCAGTGGCGCCCCATAGTGTTTACTGACATTGCTATAAATTACTCTACATTTTTGCTGTATCTAGTAGAAGATGGACCCCTTATGAGCTATGTTTGTCACCAGAAAAAATTCTTTTATCATTGTATATCCATTGTAAGTTTGTAGGCATACCAGAATTGAGTATTTATTTTTTCGTTCAGATCAAGTTGTCATATAGTGCATGGAATTACAAAAAAATAAAACTCGGAGAACTATTTCCTCAACTCCTGCATGGCCTGTAAGGGTGTTATAGGCAGTACATGATTTTATTACAAGTAAAATGGATGTTTAAATGATCAGTTGGAAGATGATTAACTCGTATAGTGCAAGTATCACAAACTGATGAAATCATAACAGTGCATGTTTAAACGCTTTCTGGAGGAATAAAGAAGGTTATCTGTCTTTCTGTGTTCAGTCCTATAAGATGCTGTCTCCTTGACATTCTATACATTTTCATATAGTACAATTTCATGAATATTTTTTAATATGAAGTGAAATTAAAGGAGGTACTTGAATATCCACAAAAAAATACCGAAGCAACAAAACAGTGGGAAAAGTCCACGAATTCAAAGTCCAAGGAAAAGACAAAGTCAGGAGAATGGAACAAAACAAACAAACTAAAAGAATAAAAAACGTATATATAATAAATTAAACAAACCTAGAACAAGACAGCACAGAAACTAAAGCACTAGCAATGTGAACTCCCATAAAAAAAACCGGGAATGACATCAGGTGCTCCGGAAGGATTGTTATGATTCCTTAAACATTTTTTCTTTTATATATTTTTCAGAGTCAATACAAATTTGTTTGTGAAGCTATATTAAAGGTTTACAATGGTAAGTAAATATCTTATAATATGTAACTTCAAAATTAATGTGATGTTTTTATTTACTGTAAAAGCAGACATTTTCATTGAGAATTTAATTTTGTTTATTTAGTCAACTAAAATATATCATGAAAAATAGTGATTTTACAGTATGCAAAAAAGACTCTTGCTACCCAAGTCAATAAGACCCAGAAAAATTGAGATAAATTTTCATTTTTTTAAATTGGTGGAACACGCTTTGCAGTTTAGAAATGAAAATTTAATTATCTTGAGTTGTTAAATTTCATAATCAACTGGTCATCGTTTTATAATCTATATTTCTCCTATTCTTGACGTGTTTAATCGGTGGGATAAAAATACATAATATCTTTAACCACTTCCCGGTGATTAAATTTCTATGTGGGAATTTTTTCTACAGTTATTGGAAAGATAAACTAGAGAAGATAAGAAATAAGATTTTAATACGCTCACTATAGGCTCGTGTGTTGAAAATCGAAAATTTAACTATCTCGGGTGGAGAAATTCCATAACTCACTCGTACCTGAAGGAGAATTTATATGTATCTACTTGTGTGAAATTATCATGTCAGTTGTGGTATGTAGCATTGTCATCAATAATTTCCAGTAGGTCGAAATCTATGTCAGCATTTGCAACCATTCTAAATGAAAAACTTTTATAAACCACTTGCTTGAGTCATAAATGCCTCACCTATTAGGGGTCCATGTTTCATCCACTGCAATTTATATTTTGCCAGAGAATTACAGTGTTATGTTTATATCGTTTAGGAATGACATAAAATCTAATCATCATTGTGATCTATAAGTTTTATCCTTATCCATTAAGATAACCTTGGACATCATTTGCCAAATTTTAAACCAATGGAAAATTTTTAAAAAAAAAACTGATACTAAAGTCTTTACCATATTATTTCTGTTTAAACTTATATTATGGTAATTATTTTCAGATGGAATAGTTAAACCATTAGAGGATTACCAACGGTGATGATTGCTATGGATTGTGTTAGACAATTTATCTGTGAAAAGCATTTTACATTGGACTATTCTTATGGGGAATATATGTGAAGTCAAGGACAAATCATCGTGTAGATGTTTGATTTCATCATAGATTCTGTCAGATCATAGTCTTCAGAATGTTTATTGTTGGAAGATAATTTTTAAAGTGCAGTTATTTTTGTTATCATGTTTTATATTTGTGTATTTAGACATATCTTAAATTATTTACATTTTATTTGGTTAAATGTTTATTTTAAGTGTCAACTAAAGACACAGTCATGTAAAAGAGGAATCATTGTGGTAGCAGTGTTGTGTTGCCATAGATACAGTTGTGGAAGCTATATTGTGCCTCTTTGTGTTTATGAACGATGTGTCTTTAGTGTTATCTCAGGACTATTAAAACATTAAATGGACAAAGATCATACTCAGTGTGAAGCAATACAAGTGTTGTATATGAATCTCCTTGGTAACAGAAGTGTTGTACACCTTGCAAAGGTCATGACCTCTGCTAATTGTAACTATAATGTTATAGAATTGTAATCATCCATATCTTTTCTGTCTTCTTAAAAAAAAATTTTTATTCCAGAAATATTTTCATATTTTAACAGTCCCTGTTCTTTGTTTTTAAATTTTGTAATTTTAATTTTTTATGGTATTTGTACCTCAGATTGTTTTCTCAGTATATATTAACAGGTGTTATAACTAATTAATTTGTATTTCTTATTACCATTAAGCTTTGTATTTAACTTCCAGAGTGTTTCATATAGAGATTGTCTTTGTTTAAGACAATCAGTTTTCTTTGATATATTCCTCTTTTTTTTTGAGGTGTCATTTTTCCCTTCCTTTAAACGAAGATGTCTGTTTTATTTATCATATATCTGTTTAGTCCTTAAGGTAACTGCAGCATATTGACAACATTATTGTTGAAAATGTCCTGTATGTTCAATGGAAAGTACATTGGTAAATATGGGCCATCTTAAGAAACACTATAAACAGAAATTCATTTTAACTTTAACACCATGCATACAAACTGCAAAGTATATTACAGCTTGTGAATGATTTTAAAATTCTATAAATATATCAACCAAAAGAAATACAATTTACCATCATTGAACACCATGGCCAGAATACCTGAAAGTTTTTATTGTGAGAACTTTATGCTGGACATTATTAAAATAATTATAAAACACCTTTTCTTAATATATAAATGGTATCGAAGATTAATTTATGAAAGACTATTAATACTATTTTCAAAATAATATTGTTTACATGGAATTTCAAGAAAGATTTTTGTATATGATTTGAAAATTTATCAGCATTAGAATTCTTTGTTAAGTGCCATTTGTTGAGCATTTTGCATCAGAACATTTTTCAAAAACATAAAACAGCAATATTGTGGTCTGATCATTAAAATTTATTTTGGATCTTTTTACAAAATAATTGATGTCACCTGACAATATATTGTGTCCAGTCATGCTACATTTTTTCAAGATTTTCACCTGTATTTAAACTCCTATAAATTTAGTTTTTGTTTTTTTGGTGAAACGATTTTGCATTAGAATATGAGAAAAAAGGGAAATGTAATATTTTAACCACTAACCTACTTTTATCCAGTGTAAAAGTTAATATATAATTGAATTGTCATTAAAAAAGTATTGTGTAAAATCATAATTGAACAGAATTTAATCCATTTCCGACCACCCTATAATTGAAGGGAATTTTTGCTTCCAGGTTTTGTTATGTGATAAATTATGTGAGAGAGTGGACAAGTTTGAATGATTAGTGCTTAAAGGTTTTATTACTGCTGTCTGATTATTTGAACGATCTATTTTCTAATGTAGAACTATTAATGAAAATGAGTCCACTATGATACCAAATAGAGAATGTTGTTTTAAGCTTAAGATTAACAAGTTTTTAAAATGTGGCCAAAAGTAAGGTTTACAGTGATGTTATGTTAGTGTATTTTATTGCTAACATATCTATGTTCTCTAATCCAAATTCATATGTTATACTGTAAGTTCATAAATCTGTATCCTGGTCAGTCACATACACCATTAGTCAATTCCCTTCTCTGGAAAACTTTAAAAACATCTAGGCTTCTATATCATAAACTGTTTTTTCCACCCATTTGGTGTACACCTGTATGTTTAAAGAAAAATATAATTTTTTTCTCTTAACCAAGTTATCAAGGGGAAATAATAAAAAGCACTTTTAGACAAGTACAGTTCTCTCCCCCTGGGTAACTTGGTTAAGGGGGATAAGTTTCTGTTTTTCATTATACAAAGTGAATACTGTCTAAAGTGGTAGAGAGAAATATTTTCTATAAGAAACTGACAATTGCTATTTTCACTCTTTTTAACAGCAATCATTTGAACTTTAAGAACTCAAACAGTATGGTGTATCTTGAAATTCTTCGTTTGAAGTTTATAGAAATTTTATTCTTAAAACCTCTTTTACTTGAAAGTACGGCTCACACTCCAGATACCTACGTTTGAAGTTTATAGAAATTTTATTCTTAAAACCTCTTTTACTTGAAAGTACGGCTCACACTCCAGATACCAATGTTGTACCCTATAAGATTTATCAGACGGGTAATATGGCAAGCTTTGGTCAGTAAACATACAAGGCCTAAAATGTTTTTTTTCAGAATAATTCTGAAAATTTTTGGGAATTAAAGTATACAATGCAAGATTGTCTTTTTGTTAAGTCTCCGATACATGTAGTATAGCATGTTTTTAGGCAGTTGGATTACTTTTTACAATGTAATTTAAGCATCAATATTTCTTAATCTTTGTTGTTTTATTTAGCATTTTACAAAATAGAACTTTTTAGAAAGAATTTGCCAGCCATCCTTGGGCTTTAAATAACATACTACCTTGAAAATTCTTAAGGTATAAAAATACTTATGTCATGTTCTGAAGTGATCTCAGAGCAATGATCTTTTATATATATATATATTTTAATCTCACAAATTATTGTGTAACACACTTATTTATAACAATATGGAATGTATATATTTTTATAATGTGAAATAACGGGAGAGAGAGTGAAATTGGTGTAAGCTTGCAAAAACTCATATGTACATATTCATGGTTACATGTTGACATGGTAACGGTCGTTACATTGTTAATAGAGTAAGAAATTCTATAAATTAATAAAAAGATTGGGCTGTTTTGCCAGGCAATAAAAGAAAGGGCTGTTTGCCAGGCAATAAAAGAAGGGGCTGTTTGCCAGGCAATATTAATATGTCATTAAATATTTTCTACATATTATCTTACTGTTTTACTTTTGAATGCAGACTGTCTTTATTATCAGTAAAATGCTATATTTTAATCCTTTGTTAAAAACCAGTTGCATTAGAATTAACAGCAAGGTTCCAATGATTCCAGGGAAAACGAGAAAACACCTTGAATTTATTTTGGCTGCTCCTGACCATGAAATGTCCTGAAATAAATATAAAATGGAAAAATCTGGGAAACTCCTTGAATTTTGCCATCCGTAAGTTAATTTTGAAAATGGATTATTCACTTTTGTCCCTATTGTATGGTCTGATTGATGCAATAGTTATACATTTTGTAAAAGGAAAATATGGACACTATGCCACATTCTGAAAAATAATCCTGTAAAACTAAAAAGTCTTGAAAAATCCTGGAAAAGTGCTTGAATTTCAAGTCTGTAAACAGAGATGATTTTTTTCCCATTTTTAGTGGAATTCAACTTTTCTGCTATTATGGTTTCTTTATTATATGTTGGAAAATGTTCTTTCAGTACAGCATTTTGTTTTTTTTTTTCCCAATTATGCAAAAATTATCACTCAATTAAAAAAATTGACTGCTTTATTTCATAGATTTGTTGGATTGTAAAACCTTGTGACAAAAATCTTTAAAAAGTAAGAAACATGTTTTTACACGTAT
Source organism: Mytilisepta virgata (assembly GCA_028015205.1). Taxonomy (NCBI): domain Eukaryota; kingdom Metazoa; phylum Mollusca; class Bivalvia; order Mytilida; family Mytilidae; genus Mytilisepta; species Mytilisepta virgata. Next base: position 46,188,861 of record CM051514.1, on the reverse strand, counting down.
TTAATGAACTCAGGATCCATAAATAGCCGTCATCAAAGACAGGATTATGACGCAATTAAGTCAAATTTCATTTCATTACATGTTTTTATGTTCATGTAAAATGACAGTGTCCATGTTTTATTATAGGAAACATTAAAAGTCTTATCGGATAAGGAAAACCTTTATATCTTGGACAATTACACTCACTAAACCACAATTCTGTGAAGTTTTGTTTAATTCCATCGTAAACTGCAGATTTTGGAATCACAAACTTCCCCATATATACATTTTAGTAATGATGAAATCCATGTTTTGCTACGGGAAAGAGACTGATCAGGAAAAGTTTTGTCTTGCACAACTGCACAGCAATTCTCTGAAGTTTTGTTTTTTTCCAGTGTACACTGTTGGATTTGCAATCAAAAACTAACCTATATTTAGTACGGTAATAGCAAAACTGATGTTTTGCCACGGGAAACAATCGGGAAAACCCTGATGTCTTGCATGGCAATAATTTTGTCAATAAACAAGAAAATGATAACAGGAAAGGTCAACAATGATATACCAATCAATCAAAGCAACCCAACGGACAGAATACCGGTCAAAAAATAAAGAGTAAAAAAAACAAACATGAACCCAACAGTCGGGTAAAGACTTGTTTTATTCAAATGTAAACTGTTGGGATTTTTTGTATCACAATGTTTTTGTGACAGATGGAAAAAACAAAAACATCTTCCTCCTGAAAAAGGAATAAGCAGTTGTCTTGCATTTAAATTTTAAAGTTGTGAAAAAATAAAAAGCCTCTAATGGTGGAAGCTCCATTTACATATGCAATACTGTACCTGTGTACATCATATGAAATTCCTGGTGTAATATCCATTGAAAAGTTTACATTTTTCCGTCTTTCTCTGAACCATGACATGCCTGTAACAATGTCCTACACTGTTTCAACCCAATTTATCTTGGTTGATTTATTTTTGTGGATAATCTCTCGGTTGTTACATGTAGTTTTTCATATCAAGAATACTTGCTGTATTTGTGGCTGTACTTTTTCAGCAGTACTGTAATGAATTATGCATTATGCATTATCAAATTAGCAGATTGTTTGTACATGCATACTAGTGCATCTGCTCCAGCTGCAAAAACCACAAATCGTAAAATCCACCAAAACACAACAAAACTACAGTATTCCTAACAAATCTAATCACCTGACTAGAAAATTACACCTCATTTTATTAACTGGATTTTCATAGGAAAATATCGGTTATTAAATTGGTGATGTACGGCGGGCGGGCAGGCGGGCGGACGGGCGGCTGCCAAACAGTGTCCGTGCAATAACTTATGAACTGTTCAACCAAAGCTTTTCAAATTTTAATATGTTGTTACTGATGACAAAATGGAGGTCAAGTTCGATATTGACGATTTTCACTTTCACCGTTCAGGAGTTATTGTTCTTGAAAGATTGAAAAATGGCTTTCCCAGTGGTGTCCGTGTGATAACTTATGTACTGTTCAACCAAAGCTTTTCAAATTTTAATATGTTGTTACTGATGACAAAATGGAGGTCAAGTTCGATATTGACGATTTTCACTTTCACCGTTCAAGAGTTATGGTTCTTGAAAGATTGAAAAATGGCTTTTCCAGTGGTGTCCGTGTGATAACTTATGAACTGTTCAACCAAAGCTTTTCAAATTTTAATATGTTGTTACTGATGACAAAATGGAGGTCAAGTTCGATATTGACGATTTTCACTTTCACCGTTCAGGAGTTATGGTTCTTGAAAGATTGAAAAATGGCTTTCCCAGTGGTGTCCGTGTGATAACTTATGAACTGTTCAACCAAAGCTTTTCAAATTTTAATATGTTGTTACTGATGACAAAATGGAGGTCAAGTTCGATATTGACGATTTTCACTTTCACCGTTCAGGAGTTATGGTTCTTGAAAGATTGAAAAATGGCTTTTCCAGTGGTGTTCGTGTGATAACTTATGAACTGTTCAACCAAAGCTTTTCAAATTTTAATATGTTGTTACTGATGACAAAATGGAGGTCAAGTTCGATATTGACGATTTCCACTTTCACCAATCGGACGATTTTCACTTTCACCGTTCAGGAGTTATGGTTCTAAAAAATTGAAAAAAGGCAGTTCAAGTCTCAAAAATTCCAATATTTGTCACTTACTATAAATAGGAGGTCAAGATTGATTTTTGCCTTTCCATTTCTGAACCCTACAAAACCCTACAAAAATTCATTTATATTTCTTTACTTCATCCTGTTTGGGAATCCAGATTTGCAAACATCATTTCCATGCAGGAAAATCCGGTTTGCTGTCATTCGACAGCCTCTTGTTGCCATTAAACCAGGACAATGAGGTCATCTTATTTGATATATGCAGAGTATAACCATTAACAATGTACATGTATCACCACAGATAGAATAGAGAATGGAAACGGGGGGAATGTGTCGAAGAGACAACAACCCAACCAAAGAGCAGAAAACAGCTCAAGGCTACCAATGGGTATACAATGCAAAGAGAAAATCCCACACCCCAATGCGGGCTTCAGCTGGCCCTAAACAATAATACATACTAGTTCAGTTCTTTATAGTATAAGACCCCTCGAGTAATTTAATATAAAGCCTGCATATGGAAAATGTTGCCATTTTTACAATTATTTTATCCCAGTGTCTAAGGTTCTCAATTTGAAACATCACAGGATAAGAAAATGTCAACAGCAACATTCAGTTATATTCCATGATGACACTTTAAAATGTGGACATTTCATTTATTTCAGTCTAGCGAGTTATGACTCAAGGCTTAAAAACAATTTTTTGAAAAGAATAATGCTCATTTTGTTGACCTTGACTAAAATCGTCTAGAGTTATATCAAATATATTGCTCTTTCTAAAAGTGGGAGCTATATTGCATTCACCTTGTCCGTTTTGTTTAACCAACAAATATTTCCGTCACACTTTTCCCATAAACTACTGAATGAAATGACTATATTTGGCCATTAGTAACATGTTCAATATGTTGAATGAACAAAAATTTTCGTCACACTTAAGTACTAATGAACAGAATGACTTCATACTTAGTCAGCAGCTTGACAACGATAAGTTGTAACGTGTGTGAACTTTTCGATACTGTCGGACACCTACTTTCTGTTAGAGATAGTTAAACTACAAGTGGGGTATTCAAGCATGACATTGGAGGCATTTTTGTTCTGATGGCAATTCTAAGTCTTGACCTTCAATATTTATATTATTCTGCCAATCTTTGCCACTTTGATTTATTGCCTCTGATTTTTACCATTAAGCATTACCAATGAGAAATAAATTACTAATTGATTGATTGTTATTTGCTTAACATCTGTTGGAAAATATTGGCTGCTTCTTCAGGAAGACAACCAGTTCAAAAATTTATCAAACAATTCAAGCAGGGGAACCAATTTTGACTGCAACTGTTAATGGTGGGTTGTTGGGTAGGGTCTTATAATTTAGCCTTCATGAGCCTTTTTCACAAAATATATAAAATTGGTTGTAAGTTATACTAGAATACATGTATGTATGATTTAAGATTTATAGGTTCTTACAAGAGTTTAAAATGAAGACTGGGAAACTTCAACAATTTTTTAAAATTTACGTCTTTCTCGAGTGGATCCCAGCAGAACGAGGGCAAAGATGCTCATTTTTGAAACGAGTTGAAGATTTTCAGTTCTTCATTTTTGAACGAGTGTAAGTACCTATTTCTTCCGTTGAAACAGGGGTTTTAGGCCTTGCACACCTATGTATTTTCAGTATGAACAATCGAAAAGGTATAGTGACGTTACGTTTGATTGGTCAAGAGTCACAATAAACGAATCATACCAAGTTAAGAAGATAGCACATGAACTCGTCTCAACTCGAAAATGGCCATTTTCAGAAGAAAAATTTTGCTCTTAAGAATTTTTGTGAAAAGTACCACTGTAGTTCATTAGTCTAATTTTTTTTTTCAAAAATGTCAGAAGGGGTCTTTAGCATTCAGGAAGCAAGGCATTCTCCAAACACATTACCCAGCATAATCTGTGGAGTCTTCCCTATCCGCCATATAGGGATGTGCAAGGCATCTCTATGGGTTGAGCTCCTGTGATCAATCGCACGTACCTAGTATAAATTACTGAAATGTGCAGAGTCCTACACTGCATTATATGACTAGTATCCAACTATTTTTTTTTTTACTGCAAACATCAAAAGAAAATTTCATTTCCTTTATTGTACATAATCAGTTTTAAGTATCATCAGATTCAATGTTTGTTTCTACTTTCATTGTTGGTTTCTTCCTTTTCTCTGACGACTTCAGTCTGACGCTTGGCATTTTGCCTGAAATTGAGGATAACAAAATACATTTATTGAAATTAATTTGTTTAAGCATTAATATTATTACAATATGGTTTATTGTTATGCTGATTGTGATACATTTTCCCTAATTTAAGGAAAGTGTTGCCTTGACACACAGATGTATGGCCAGAGAAGGCGGTAGATAGGGTAAATGTTAAGGAGACCTAACCCTAGAATGGAAGTAAAATGTAATAGTACAACCTTCAACTATGTTACTTCCCACGTTACTAATTGTTGATCATTAATTCATGTTAAATAACCTTGTATACATGAAACTTGATTTTTCACTCATCACGACGATTTTTATTAAAATTAATGGAGATTTAATCCTGCCAACAGACATATTTTGTTGACAAAACAACTAAAACATAAGGCCCCCATTTCACAAAAAATGTAATATAATGTACGTCTTATTTAGCGTATAAAGAATGTTAGGCAATTACATCACAGTTAGGGCTGTTCCAGAAAATACTATGTCCACCCCGGAACGGCACTTTTTTTAACACCCACCCCCTACAAAAATTGAAATAAATTAGAGCCCCCCAATCTATACCATTTAATTTTACTAAATGACCACAACCCATATAATCAAGGAACCCCCACCTATATATACATAATATGCTGTTGGCGTGGCCAATGATGCGAGCACAGCAATAGCCCTTTTCAGAAACTCATATCTGGTATCATGATTCTGACTCTAAAATTATAATTTGAATAAGTGATTTCCCTTACTTCCATTTCCTGCTAATGAAACTTTTTCTAGCCTTAGTATGTAACACAATATGGCTGCCCCCATTAAACTATTTAAAAAAAGACTTTTCTAAATGACCAATATGTAGAAAATTCATATGCTCCTATAGGCCTCGATGCACTCGCTATTATTGTCTTGTTTAATTTGGCATAGATTATCAGGGAAATTTACCTACATGTTCTTTTGTCCATGACCATGTGTATTTGACTCAAATTTGACGAAATGAAAAGTATAAGCAACTATGTAATAATTGATGATTCTGCTATGCTCTTCTCTTTAAATTAATGCAAACCAATAACAATTATTCAGCGTTTTTGATCGAAACCACCACTGTAGCAAGTAGATTTGATGTCTTTCCATATTAATTATTGTTTCCCGCAAGTTCGTTTCAATGGAAATTCTGTTTAATTTAAGGATCGAAGGGAGACAATTCAATCGCTGTTATTGTTGGTAAAAAACCGTTTTGCGATTACTAAACGTCAAAAACAGATAAAAAAAAAAACATTCCATCATTTTGAATCAAACACTGACAATTTCCTGGAATATCAATAGACATGTGAACCCACCACCTACATATTACACTTTTTTTCAACATACCGATGCCCAACATATTTCATTTCCTGCTCTGGGGCACCACCTCCATCATTCATTTAATTTCAAATACGACCACCCAATAAAAAAAATAGAATTGCCATCCTGGGGGGGAGACATAGTATTTTCTGGAACAGCCCTTATAAGATTCATAGTCGTATGATTTTTTGTGAAATGGAACAGTACAATGTGTACCCTTGAGGAACATTTGAACTGGAGACTTAACCAAGAAATTAACAAACCTTTTACTACTTTTTTTGGTGAAACTTGTTTCCTCTGCCTCCTTCCTTTTTTCTTTGGAGAGGATTCTTGAGTTCCAGATGTGGACAGATCTACATCAAATGATGGCATGTGTAAAACATCATTTCTAGTTGTCTCCCCTTCATGTGTTTCTACATTTTGTTCCACACTGACAGTTTCTTTAGAATGGTCTTCTGAGTCATCTGTGAAATGATTTAATATTCTTATCATTTAAAGTATAAATAAAGTAAAATAGTAACAACACATTACCCATTATACTTTATTCAGAACATTATTGGCAGTCTCTCTGTTGTATAAAATGTCAAATTCTGTAGTGGGAGCAACCCACAAAAATTCTATAATTGTGCCAACTGCTTTCCACCAGATGCCATGGGAAATGAGTCTCCAAAGCTCTTACTGCCCATGAATATGTAGAGTGGAAAATGCATGGTCATAGTTATTCTGCCAAGGTGGCCCAGGGAAACGATAAAACAGTTGCAGTACGTAGGGTATATCAATAACCATATCAATTAATTGTTCATTTTTTAGCATTCATTAAAGGTGAAAATTCTTTCATATAAAAAATAACCAACCAATTACTTAGTTTTTGGCTTGAAAGAAAAAAAATTAATTTATTCCATAAAGTACAGAATTACTGTCCCATGGAATAATTTGAAAACCATTTGAAATTTAATATTTAGGGTAAGTTACAACATTTAATTAAAAAGATGTCTTGAGAACATTGTGACATAATATATTGAAACCTGTTGATAATTTTTGTGGTGTGACTTTTTTCCTCTCCTTTCCTCCCTTTTTCTTTTGGTTATCAGATGGTTGTTCTTCAAATGATGGCATGTGCATAACTTCATCTCCAGTTGTCTCCCCTTCATGGACTTCAACAGTCTCACTTGCTGCTTCTATTAATAAATGATACCATTTTCTATTATTTCTTCAATACCAATAACATCAGCAGGATCCCTGAATTTCTTGTGATTTATTAAATTCTTACTTAAATCATGCTTTCATATGAAATTTTTATGTTTGTAACAAAAAAAACAAACAAGAGACAAGTTGTTTTTTGTTTTTTTTTACAGTTAAATCTGTATCCAAGCTGATTCCAAGGCCATGGTCGTGCTTTTTCAAGTACCTTTTGTACCTCAATCTTGGAGAGCACTTACATGTACAAATTTATGTTTTCTAAATGCAAGAACATTTCGGGAGACAGAAATTTCTGAGATTCTGGATTTTCTGCAATGGTGCAAGTAAACATTTCACAAAATACTATACAGTTATTCTGTAAATTTGGTGTCTGTTAACAAAGCAATAATAAATAAACAAAGGAATTTCTGTATTTACAATGTACATGTATGTAGATTTCACAACAGAAAAAGATGCACCAGATAAAGTTTAAGCAAGCAAATATCACATACAACACTGTGTATATTTTCACTGGAAGATGTATGAAAATATTCCCACTGTAATATTGAACAATATAAACCTGTTTTAAACTATCTGTTGGGACAAATGTACAGTGGCCATATAAGACAGGTGACTGTTTAATCAATATTTAACTGAGCGGCAAATCTGAATTTTTGTTTCAAACTGGAAGGGACAAGTTTTATCGTCTCAAAACAAAAAGAAACATTGTGGTTTAACTGGAGTGAAACATTGTTCTACAATTAGTCGTATATGGAAGTGGTTGATGATTTGAAAGAAGCACTACAATTTATTAAAAATCACTTGAAAGTCAACATTCATATGACAGCTTATTCAAGTTAAGTCAACATTCATATGACAGCTTATTCAAGTTAAGTCAAAATTCATATGACAGCTTATTCAAGTTAAGTCAACATTCATATGACAACTTATTCAAGTTAAGTCAACATTCATATGACAGCTTATTCAAATTAAGTCAACATTCATTTGACAGCTTATTCAAAGTAGGTCAACATTCATATGGCAGCTTATTCAAGTTAGGTCAAAATTCATATGACCGCTTATTCAAGTTATGTCAAAATTCATATGACAGCTTATTCAAGTTAAGTCAACATTCATATGACAGCTTATTCAAGTTTTATATCTGACTGCTGAACTTGACCTTTATGGCAGGTTTAACTGTATGCTGGTTAATATGACCAGTTTCTACTGCTGATTTTTTTTTTAGGTTATTTTAAAGTATTCTCTCTAATCAAACAAATTTCAATATTATACACATGTAATGTTTAAATACATTGTAATATGAACCTTCTTCCTTCACTTTTTTCTTCCTTCCTACATTTCTTTTCTTTGGTGGTGTGATCTCAAACTCTGATGACATCTTTTTCTTCCTCCCTCTGCGAGGTGTTTTTTCTGGTGACTCATCTGTTGAATCTACTGCCTGACGATGACGTCTAGATTTGTGTGCCCTAGGGACATTACGATATGCCTTTTCTTTTAATGAAGATTTCACACTTTTGTCACCAGTACACTAAAAATACATAAAATTAACTGTCATTAAAAAAACAAATTTTATATAATTTTGTCCGAAATTAAAATGTTTTGTCTGACAATGTTTCTTCCATTTCTGACAGACAACCCATCTTAAAACTAACTTCATATGTAATTCTGACAAGCTTTGTTTTAAATATGAAATAAAATGATGTTTCTTAACTCATCCTAGAGTCCATGATCAGGATAGAATAAAGCAAGGCTTTTTTTTTTAAAAATGTATTGTCAGTTACTTTACTAAAAATTTAATGACTGTTTTTGTTGAATTATTGCAGCCGCACAACAAGTTCTTTAAGTACACATATAAATTACCAATGACCTACAACGATGAGCCAACTTAAGGTACACTTTAAAATAAGCATTGTATAGGTGATACAAACCATTACAGATACATATGCATGTTGTATTAACTCGTCTTCTGTGTCTGATGATGTCCCCTTTCTCTGAAACAAAAGTTGATCACATCCAATTACACAATGAATTAATAAGAAAACACATACATTAGATTTACCAAGTGCCTTAGAATCTCTTTTGCAAATTACAAATTTTATAAATGTAAGAGAGAACTGATCTTGTCAAGAAACAGTTCATACTAAACACTGACATATTGAAGACACTATTTAGTATAATTTCTCACCAAAAATTGTATGAAAAAGGCTTCTAAGCAGTACAAAATAGAAAATCTGGCCACTCAGGCATAGTAGTACAAAGTCTTACCTTATGACAAGAAAATTACTTTACAAAAATATGAATGTTGATAGCTAATTATAAACTTCCTTATGTATAAGAATTTGTTTTTAACATTTTTATATAAATAGGTCTACCTTCTTTAAAGGCATCTCTATACAGCAATTCACTGTCTATAAAGGACACTGTAAAATGTATCACAAAATACCTAAAAAATTTGATGCACTGTATGGCCATTTCGTTGACTAATAACTCATCAGCAGTGCTCAAGATCAAAATTTTGGAAATCCGGTTGAAGATATAATGATGAATTAATAAGCACAACCATCAAAATCCCAAACAAATAAATCAAACAGGAATCCAAACTCAGCTAAGGGTTACCTCTGCATCAAAAGGAAGAGCCTTAGAAATTTCTGGTAATTTTTGTCAAATATTTGTAAAGTAGTCCACAAAGCTTGTAAAATTAACCTCTTTGTAAAGGGCACTTTACTCTGGCTTATACACAGGTTCCACTGTATTACAGTATATATTATTTTAGTAACTTACATGTTGTTTCCTCTGTTGGTACGCCATTATAGTCCTGTAAAATATCACAGGATTTAATAAATTTTATATATATATATATAATACATCATAGTAACAAGAAGACTACAGACTAAATTTTCATTCATCACTATTTTGATATCACACAAGTCCATATGCCCAACATACATGTAAATCATTTCCTTTGAAAAATCTTAATAAAGTACCTTGGTGTTAAGACTGTTGAAAATATTCTGTTTTATCGGACCTGACTGCCTAATTTTGACGAGGGCCACTACAAATCAGCAGTATTTTATGATGCAGAGTCCCACAAACCTTACACAGATTTCAATAGCTCTTTTGGAGTAAATATACTTTCACATCTGATTGGATACTGTTTTTACCAGATATAAAATATTTTTACATCCATTTAATTTCAAAATCGACCATTTCAATTGGTTGATCATTGTGTATAATGGACATAATGATAATAATAAACCCCAACATTTCTTAGGATTTAAACATGAAGCTGCTTTGGGAAACTTTACATTTTGTGTGGCATCTGTTTTTAAAAAAAACATTTATGACAGGATCTACTTATAAAATTTGGTTTGGTTAGTTTAATCATTTCCATTAATCACTTCATGGCTTAAAAAACAAAATTATACTGAATAACCAGCTAAAAAATTAAAAAACAATCCTTAAATATACCAGCCATTTTCCTACATGGATATGTCATTTCCACACCTATAGAAAAATATTTCATTTTTGTATGTTCTACATGTTTATCTCATGATGACACTTTTATGGTATTTTCAATCTTGACCTTGTGTTCCTCACCCCAGTAATGTTGGTACAATGTTTGTCTGTATGACATTCAGTGACCTTGACGGCTCTGTTGCTTCAGGTCCTTCTAAACCAACCTTGACCTTGTGGTAATGGTCATGTAGTTGAGTTAGTTGCTAAAAAACAAAGAACCTATATGATGAACTGATACAAGAGTGGACACACTACATGTCTCGGCCGAGTATGCACATGGACACAGAATAATGATTATCTGATACCCGACATTTTGCAAGTCAAAGGAAAATGCGTTAAAGAAATTGAGGTCAAGGTCAAAAGGCAAGTGTCTACTAAGAACTATCTATTGACCAAATATGGTGGGTCTAGGTATGAAAGTTGCTGAGAAATGGACTTGATCAACATATTTGGATGAAAGTCACTCAACCATGAAATTGAGGTCAAGGTCCAGAGACAACTGTCAGACTGGCATCTACCCACCAAGAACTGTCAATAGACCAAATACAGTTGGTCTAGGTATTACAGTTGTTGAAAAATGGACTTAATCAAGAAACTTGGATAAAAGTCACTCAACCATGAAATTGAGGTCAAGGTCCTGCGACAAGTGTCAGAATGGCATGCATCCACCAAAAACTATCAATAGATCAAATACAGTGGGTCTAGGTATTACAATTTCTGAGAAATGGACTTAACCACGAAAAAGTGACAAAGTCAATCAAGCATGAAATTCATGTCAAGGTCCCAAACCAGGTGTCAGACTGACATGTACCCACCTCGAACTAACTATTCACCAAATATGGTGGGTCTAGGTATTCTAGTTGCCAAGTAATAGAGTTAACAACGAAAATGTGACGCAGGTCACTCAAGCATGAAATTGAGGTCAAGGTCAAAAGGCAGGTGTCAGACTGACATGTACCCACCAAGAACTTTCTATTGACCAAATACGGTGGGTCTAGGTATTACAGTTTCTGAGAAATGCACTTAACCACGAAAAAGTGACAAAGTCACTCGAGCATGAAATTGAGGTCAACGTCCCTAGCCAGGTGTCAGACTGGCATGTACCCAGTAAGAACTATCTATAGACCAAATAAGGTTGGCCTAGGTATTACAGTTGTTGAGAAATGGATTTAACCATGAAACTTGGATGCAGATTTTAAATTCATGTTTATGAACTCAGTGAGCCATAAAAATGAGGTCAGGGTCACAAGTCAATTATACTTCGGCAAACCTTATATGATAAGCTACCTTGTGGACCATAAATCTTAATTGTAGGTATTACATGTGCAAAGTTATTAAGTTTTAAAAAAAGTTTATCCCGTCGCCGCTGGAGGAAAGTAATACCTATATCTCGCCACCACGACTTCATCCAAGTCGAGACAAAAAACTGAAAATAAAAATATTGTCATTTATAATCTAATCAATGATGCATATTCTTTCTTTTTAAGAAATCTACAATGTCCATTTTTTTCTGGACTTTTCCTAATCTGCTAATGTTAATTCTACAAATAAAATGTGCTAATAGGAACAAATCTGACCAATGTGCATGGTCTATAAAAAACAAACCAACATTCCTTGAGAGTTCGTCCTACACTGCAGTTTGCACTTAAAACTTTTTCATCCACCAGAACCTCCTGATAGTTCACGTAAAGCTTTTACTACACCAATCGAAAAATTATCTGATTAACTTATTGGGAGATATAAGCAAAATTATCTTTTACTTGTCAAGTTGATGAATAATTTTAACTAGCCTGAATCGAATCTTAAACTCTCATTCCTGGTTAGTGAATGTATAGGATCCTATATTATATAGTAGAAATTTATTCGAAACTTTTAATGTCCTGTTTGTTTTTGATTTGTTTTGTTCAGTTGGGGTTTTACACCATTTTCAGCACATTTGGCTATTTCACGGCGGCCAGTTTTTATTGGTGGAGGAAGCTGGAATACCCAGAGAGAACCACCGACCTTCGTTAGGAAAATTGGCAATCCTTGTAAATTAAGATGGGAGTTGAACACACCCCGCCACAGGTGAGATTCAAACTCACAACCTCAGCGTTGACAGGTTAGTGATCATTAGTAGTCATAATGTTTGTTTTTTACCTCAGCTGTATATTATTAATGGCATCTACTAAGAACAGACTTATGAGATGTTCAACCATAAAAATTTTTCATTGTATTTCCACAAAATAAATAAGACCAGCTGAGAATTTTCAAGAACAGAATCATTTACATTTTCACCTCTAAAAACCGATCAGAAAACAGATCATATAAAATGCTTTGTTCTTCTTTAAATTCTTCTGGTGTTGTATCATCATCTCTTTTATCTGCACTGATTGTATTCAGGTGAAATGATACCTGTCAATAAAGAACAGAAGTTAAAATAATACCTGTATTCAGGTGAAATGATACTGTCAATAAAGAACAGAAGTTAAAATAATACCTGTATTCAGGTGAAATGATATCTGTCAATAAAGAACAAAAAGTTGAAATAATACCTGTAGTTATCTCTAAAATAAACATACAGCAAAGTCATTAAATCATGTCTCTTTGTTCTTGAACCATTTATCATATCAACTGGTTTCGGAATACCAATGATCACGAATGGTAACAATTTTTTCCTTTCTAATCTCTGATCTTTTCCAATACTGATTTGAATTATTACTTAAATCTTCAAGGGATGTTCAAATCCTACCTAGTGATTCAACCACAATGATAATAAGATTATTGTTGTACTGACCAAAGGTCATTTTATACATATTCTGTGAGATTGAAATGAAATAAAATATCAACCTGAACATATACAAATGTAGGTGTAAGATTCTTTACACTGTTCCAAATTTGTATCTTCCTTGTTACCTTATCATATATTGTGGGAGAGAGGAAAAGGTCACAAATCATTGTTATTAATTCAAAGACAATAAATTCCTATGCATAAGTGAAATGACAATTTTTACTACAAAATACATATGATAAGTATTCAGTTAACTAAAATCCAAAATAAATCTGATTAGTTTTCAGTTAACTGAAATCCAAAATACATCTGATTAGTATTCAGTTAACTGAAATTCAAACTACATCTGCTTAGTTTTAAGTTAACTGAAATCTACAACACATCTGATAAGTTTTCAGTTAACTGAAATCCAAAATACATCTGATTAGTTTTAAGTTAACTGAAATCCACAATACATCTGATAAGTTTTCAGTTAACTGAAATCTAAAGTCATTTAACAATAATGGATTGTATTTACCAACTCCAACAAATTTTCTCATAATAATCTTGATAATATGACCAGAGAAAAATTTAGAGTTACTTCCCTAAGACAGATTGACCCGAACAACTTGCATGTACTTGTAGCAAAAATATACCTCATTATCCGTAGCAACATACAGGAAGGCATCATCAAATCTAAGTTTGTGGAAAATGTAATTTACATCTAAATGTTGTTGTCTTCGAGCTTCCCTTTGGAATTCTACAATATCCTTCAACTTATCTGGAGTGACACGGATCTAAAATTAAATCAAAACATTACCATCACAGAGTAATATTACACCTGTTTACAGAAATAACCCAAAAATCTTATCTAATTTACAGTCTTACAACCTGTACAGACCATTTGTTGGTGTATATGTGCAAGTGAGTATAGATAGCATTTCTGCAGTAGGCCTTTGAGAATGGCTAGGTTGATGATGATTGTTTAATGTCCAGTGGTAACCATTAGGTGCATATCAGGAGGATGATATACTGATATAATATGACTATGATCTCTGCTTTATACCAGACTGACACGTTGAGCCAGATTTTTAACTTGCCAACTCATGAGGTAAATGTCCGCATAAGACATATCATTCCACTCGAACATATTTTACTGACTCTGAGCCAACCAATCATTTGCTCTTACTCCTATATGCTGTGTACTTGGAAGAGAAGCAGCAAATACCAATTTTAATGTCTTTGGTATGACCAGGCCTGGGATCAAACCCGCTACCTTCCAAACTCAAGGCAAGCACGCTACCACGAGACCACCTAGGAAGTCAAGAATGGCGAGGTAAAAGAAAAACTACAGAACTAAATTCACAGTTTCATTGCATCACCAAAAGCCTTGAAAACTGGTTTCCTTCTAAGTATTAATGACTCCACAGTTACAACAGCAAGTCTTCTCTGGATCAAAAGTTCAGGGACAGTAATTTTGAAAAATGTTTATGGGCTGTGGTAGCCAAGTGGTATGTGTAGTTTGTTGTAACTAGTACAGACCATTTGCCTGTCAACACTGAGATAGTACATTCAAATCCTATCCATGGTTAGGTGTGTTTGAGTCTGAACTGAATTGACAAGGACTGCCAGTTTACCTGCTGTAGGTCGATAGTTCTGTCTGGTTACGCCATCTACCACAACATTGCACAATACAGCCAAATACGATGACTGAGTCATTAAATCCCAGTATAACAAACCAAACTAATATTTATTTTTACTTATCTGTTATTCTTGTACTATCAATTATGGCATCATGGCAAATAAAGGGCGTTGCTAAGCGCAGCATGATATGACCACAAACATATCGACAGGTAAAGAATTAAAGTAAATGCGGACACAATATTATGCTTTCCCAATTAAGTGTTGGACAATATATAAATTACACAGAATATATGAACTACAACAAAACCAGATGAAAAACCAAAAAATTTACATATCAAGCCACATTGCTTTTGGGGAATTTTAATCCCTTATATCTCAAAAACCATAAAAAGTTAGAAGAAATTTGTTATATACCCCTAGAAGCACCCATCAAGATGAAATAAAACAAAAAATCTCCATTAAAATCGGATGAAAAATATAAATTTGAGTGTCCTGCAATTATTTTGGCCCCTTAATCCCTTTTATCTCTGTATTGACAAAAGTTACACAAAACTGCTTGGAGTAACTTTTATAACATATTTCCTTATGATGAACAGTTTAACAAAAGTCATCAAACTGAGAAAAGAAATAAAAACGTTTCGAACATTAAGGTGTGTCCCTTCATCGCCCCTTATATCTAAAAAAACGCTACAAGATAGTGAAAAGGTATTTTAAACAAGTTTTCCTCTTTTCTGCAATTAAGGAACATTAAAAACAAAAAAGCATAAAAAATTGAACAAAAATTTTAAAAGTTACACCAAAATCATCAAACAACCCTTAATGACCCCTAAAAAACAGGAGGGGCCAGATTCCCAAATCAATTCCAACCTGTATTTCTTAGAACAAAAGTAAATGAGCCGAAACCTAACTGTCTAAGGATGCAGATAACAACAACAGGCTCATACCATAATATGCTTGCAAATATTTACTGTCGTGTAAAAAGACAACAATTCATAACAAACAAACAAAAAAACAAACAAATACTTTATTGCTTAATCAGAAGTGCCCACAAGGGGCAGAATAATTACCATTAATTTCATACAGTGATTACAAATGATTCAATGAGATTAAAATACAATTAGAAATCAAAAGATATACAACACACACAGCTAATGACTTTGAGAGATGACAATGTATGAACAGTGTTATTTATAAAATTGTTTATATTTTATGTAAGTATATAAAAGTGTACAGAATGTAGGTAAAATAATGTACAGAGTAAAAATATTAATTCATATTATGTAGACCACCAATATTGCATAGATGGGGGTCAGTGTGTATTTTGGGTTTTAGTAGATAATAATTCGTTTCTATGTGATAATAATTTTCTTAGCAGTTCTCCAATTCTTTGAAGTATAAAACTATCTTCAAATGACATAAGCCATATAAATTGTGACTTTATGTCTAAATTTTTAAAATTCTTATATTGTTTATTTACTTCCTGTAAAAAATAATCAGGTACATTTGCAAGTTTATGGCATTGAAGAAGAAAATGTATTTCATCCTCAACCTCAACACCACATACATTTAGCCTGCAAATGCACTGAGACGTCTCAAGATTTTTATATCGACCTCTCTCAATCTCTAAGTCATGAGCACTTATCGGAAATTTGCTAATAATATTTCTAGTATTGAAATCTAGAAGAAGATATTTTTCTAAACATATACATGTATGGTTTTTAAATGACCTGAGCTTATTTCCATCTGATTTATTATCTCTGAGGTCATTATGGAGCTCAGTGTGCAAAATAGATTTATACTTTAATTGACGTTTTTTGTGTAAATAGCTTTTTAATTTTGTTATAAGTGTCATGATATACTGTTCATCAATTTCAAAGTATTTAAATAAAGATTGAATATCTCTACATGTATACCAGTTCTTTTTCTGGTTCTCATGTAGAGACTTTGAGAGGGAGAATGCCTGTTTCAATAATAAATCTTCAGTTTTATATAATCGAATGTAATATTTAATCATATTAAATATAATTTCCAGAAATAAAGGATATCTGCCCAATTCTCCCACTGCAATATGAGTTGCCGTTTAGGGGTCACCCTGGGTGTTAAGTTTATTACAGTTAAAGCCTACCCTTATTTCACTGCCATACAGTAGAACTGGTTTAACTGTATGATCAAACACATGTAGTAGATTTTAATATTAGGTTGTTGGCCGAAGAAGCATTTTTTAAAATTTAACTAGGGCCTTCAGACCTTTATTATATAACTCCTGTTTTGCATCAGCAAAGCTGCCATTAATATTAAATTTAACACCAAGGTAAGTATAATTTTTTCATTAGCTAAAGGATTGTATTTAGAAAAAAATTTTGAAGATGTTCACATTTCTAGAGCAGTCAAGTGCAAGATTAATGATTGCAACTCAAAATTCTGTGATGCACACAATGAAAATATATTAATCAATCATGAATTTTAAGGACAATGTTTGTTAAAGGTTCCATAAAGTTTTACAACTACATAAGAGGTCTGCTAACTTGTAAGGCTGTTTCTTTACTGATTTTTTAGTTTTATTTACAAAGACTTACTGAACATCTTGCCAGCTGAATATAATTTTTACATGGAATCATCCAACATGCCCAAGTATGTTCAAAGCTTTCCATTGATATGTTTAGCTGACATATTAAAATTATATTACAGATTTTTGACTACTGATAAATTGATAATATGATAACTGATGGCAGGTGCTCATAAATTGAACTTTTCATGTAGATCAACTAAATATTTATACTTGTATAAAATTTCATTACTTACTCGAACTTTTCTGATCAAAGGTTGTTGATTAAACAATCCATACAGAAGGTATAAACCTCCAACTCGTACTTGGAAATTATAAGGTGGTAACAGGTACTTCAGTGCCATCTTCAGGATTTCTGCTGTATACTGAAATATATACATGTACCACCATAAAATTTACATAATAATGAACTGAGACTTATATTGCTGCTGTAAGACAAATTTGTTTACACACATTCAATTAAAGTCAATAACTCAACAGGCATAAATTTTTTTAAGTATACCTCCATTCTCCATCCCTCAAACCATCCCAACAAAGAGAGTATTTTCATTACTAGCATGAAGAATAAGCATAAAACTTGCATGTATAACTGGTCTTTTCCTTTTGTCAAATAAATACTGGGTGTGCAAGATTTAAAAGAAATTCAAGCAGCTGACTGGACAAACGAGGTGCTGATAATTACAATAACAGAGAGGGGAAAAACCTTCCATTTATGAATATCCAGGGGTTCATCAGCAACACAATTTGGGGAAGAATATGGACCCCAGTCCCAATAGAAATTATTTTAAATTTATGCAGAATTCCCCCCCCCCGGCCCCCCCCAAAAAAAAACAGAAATTTTCCTTCCATATTCATGTAAAACTGTACCAAAAATCCCAATTTTTAAGCATCCAGGCCACTGAAATAAAAGGTCAGATTAACCCCTAATATCTTTGTTTCCGGGATGTGAGTATTCAAAAACAATTTTCTTTTCCTGGATGGCTTCCCAGCATGTAAAGTCAGATAAAAATTTTCCATCTTTAAGCGTATTAACATTTGCTGGTTTTGGAAAAGATGTTTCACTCTTGTTTGTATTTTCTAAGAAAGCTGTTGATTCTGATTGTTCGTTATCGCTGACTTTTTTATTTGGTTTTTCAAAATGGTAGTTATTACGGGTCAGTTCTGGAGAAGCTATTTCATTTGTAGTTGGTTTGTCAGCGTAATCATCGTCGCTAAAGAAATATGCAAATTGTTCAGTAGTATATCCTTGTAGAAGTTTTTCAGGAGCCGTTTCGTAGTCAGAAGGTTTAAATTCGGAACGTTTAGTGTCAGAAGGTTGTTTGTTCCCATTTCCTGAAACACAGAAGATTTTTTAGAGGCAAGATCATCATCCGCAACTTTCGCCAGAAATATTAACTGTATGTTCTAAATCTGATTGTGAAATGATCTTTGGTGAAGGTTTGACATGTATTGAAGATATGTTGCATTTCGGAGAACTTTGATACGACGGAACAAAAGATAAATCTAATGCATAGTTGTTGCTTTTAAATACAGACAAAAAATGGTTTGGTGTCCAAGTACCATCTCCGTTTGAAGTTCTTGAAGAATGGGACCATATAAATTTTACACTAGTTGTTGGTTCCCATACAGTGCTGGGAATGAAATCTCTGTTTAATACTTTGTATGCTAAATCTTGAATTCCATTGTTTTCGGGGTAAAGAGACGATATATATATATAAGGCAAGTCCGTCTGAAGAAAATGTATTTGATCTGGAACAGTCAACAGTTGAATCTTCGAATGTTGGAGAAAGTATAAATATGTTGTTGGCATCGGTTTTTGTAAATTTCTGGATGTAAACACATTTGGATACATGTCCTTAAGCTGTGTCAAATAGTCTTCATTCCCGTATAGCGAAATTGAAAAGACAATTCCCATCTTTTGATGTTGATTTTGGTGTTCCGTGATGAGTCATTTTCTGGTTTGCCATTATGGTATGACTAACATAGTCTGTATCGAGATCCTTTGGGTCGAAATGTGTTGGTGCCGGTATTGCTTCTTGTGGCATCACAAGGGACTCTCTACGTGTAGGTAGTCAATGTCTCCTAAAGAGAGATTCTGGCAAGTGTAGAGGTACCATGACTGGCAGGTATCACACTGCACCGAATTCTCTTACCAGTTCTGTCTACAGTCACCACAAGGCCAAAAAATTAACCTCTTCAAGTAATAAATCTTTCTTTTCAGCATATTTGCGAGTTTAAAGATTTGGTAGTTATATCGTATGAAATCAGTACTGAGATATGAGAAAGCACCTTTAACTTCGACAAGGACGTATGTTAGTTATACGTCCTTGACTTCGATGATTATATATCATTATAGAGATATTACATGAAGGACCATGCTGAGCACAACATGATTCGGTCTCTGGATTTTGAGAGGGAATAAATTCTGATGAGCAACACTTCTTCGAATGTCCATTAAATTCAAATCTTGGAAATGAGTATTTTACCACGCGGGGATCAGAAAATTCAAATTTTGTCAATATACCAAACCACGAAAAAAATAAAATTATATTAAATCCAACAAACTTACGGCAAATACATGAGCTGTCACCCGTCAGTTGAACTAGGATCAGGAGACTTGTGTAACACAGTGTTGTGATTTTGTTACTTTAATTATTATTTTATCATAATTATCTTTTTGTGTTTAAAATTTGTTCATTTTAGCTTATTTGACAATAAACTATTATTATTATTGAAAGAATTTATAACATTATAACACACATATGTGGGAATTAATCAAATAATGAGATGTTGTCGCCTTTCAAAAATATTTACTTGAGATGTTACTTCCTATTTTAGAATTTCCAAAATTTTCAGTGTGCAAATAGTGGATCGAAAGTTAACAAGTTCTTTCCCCTAACTGCCTGGATATTTCAAATAAAAAATATATTTTTTTTCTAAATTGCTTCGATAATCAGGACAAAAATTAAAGGTTCATCGACATTCTTCAATCTTAACTCTTCTCAAGTTGGGTTGTGAAGATTGCCGATAAGTCGATGTACATTCTTAATAAAAAAAATATTGATAATTTATAATTATCAAAGCAAATCTATACTTTATTTCTACAATTTTGCTAGAAACTAGGAGTTCTGTGATATTCTGCGTTCTGTGGTAAAAAGATGCACCGTTTGTAATAGGATTGTAACACAATCATAAGGCCTGATAGTTGTAGCAAGAAAACAGAGGAATTAATAAATATTGAACTGGGAAAATGGCCAGTGTCATTAATTGTTTAGAAGATGCGACCATAAACACACCACAAAGAACAGCCTTAGTGCATGTGTAAGACAGAATAGTGTCCGCCTGGATAGCTTTTCACAGAATTATAATATTAAATTATTTTTTTTAATTTTTGAACTTTTAAACTTTTATTAGTCTTGTTCCGATGTATTTTACTTTGTGATGTACAAACAAGAACAAAGATAAAATTTGAAATTACATTTTTTCACATTAAACTTTTTAATACACAAATTTTGTTATTTAGAACCCCTATTTAGAATTATCTTCTATTTATAAGGTTCTTAGTGCAGATTTATAATGTGCATATGGTCCTTAATGCACTATGGAGGTCCTCTGCAGTTTTTTTTTTATGGACCGTTAAGAAGCTTGATGTTTTATGTCTATTTGCACCTCACGACATTCTCTTTCTGTCTCTCTTCCAGCAAAAATAAA
Source organism: Mytilisepta virgata (assembly GCA_028015205.1). Taxonomy (NCBI): domain Eukaryota; kingdom Metazoa; phylum Mollusca; class Bivalvia; order Mytilida; family Mytilidae; genus Mytilisepta; species Mytilisepta virgata. Next base: position 46,167,807 of record CM051514.1, on the reverse strand, counting down.
ACTCATTTTCATGTCGCGCCATATTTCTGCAAACTTCTCAAATCTGACAGTTTCTGTGGAAGTAAAACGTTGCAGAAGTTGTTCAAAATCAGCATTTACACCTGCAGTAGGTTGATACTGAAGTAAAAGTCGTTTCTTCTTTGCGGGCATTTCCCTAAATTTTCTTGAACAGGGGAGATAATTTCAGACACCAACAAAGCACCAGTCACGTGACAGAAAATCGCCATATTTATAAGGTTTTGGTAATCTTGTTCACACCTTAAAACTAAAGAAATCTGAAGAAGGAGTGTTTTTTAAATTGTTAGTATTGACAGTGTTAACAAAACGAACTTTGTAATTTCTACTCGTTAGTTTTAACATAAGGGCTATTGATATTTATTGATAAATCCTTCCAAATGGTAAAATTGGTTGAACCTCAATAATTTTTCTGATTTACGTTTTTACTTCCGGCTTCCATGTTGTTTAATTCTGATTCCTATTATATTTACTAAAATTGCCAAATTCTGTAAAATTGTATTATCAGTAGTTAACGGATGTGCATTTGATTTAAAATGTATCACCATATTTGGTTGCCTTCCTTAACAGTAACACATACATGTGTTACTATTATAGTTATATGTAATAATATTTACAATGTTCACTGCATTACTTTTATTATAGAAACTGTTCTAGATAATTGAGGCTCTTTTTGTGTATATATAATATTGTATGCCTAATAATTTCATTATCAATCATAGTATTAAATTGTTTTAACTTGACAGCTCAAAAGGGCGACATGTTTGTTTGTTAATAAAAACATTTGTATTTGTTTTATTTATTATGTGATTGTTTCTATTCACATACCCCTGTTGCGGTCTTTCAGAAAATAAAACTTTAAACATGTTTACAGAGGTGACTGCAGTATTTTATACAGACATGTGGAGACACTATCAACTTGCATATATGTAAATAGCATATTAAATACAGGTGACACAGGTACTTAAACTTTTTACTTTAAATTTTGACTGTAAGCCCTGCAAAATTGAATGTTGGTTTCTTCTAGCATGTATGTTTGTGTATTTAAGGCCCAAGTTGTTTTTGGTTTTTTTTGTAAACTTGCACTTGTGATGGTTTTGGCCTACAAAATGAATTTGTTTCATTACAAGTTTTGTTTCATTCACGATTACATAAAATAAGCTAATAATTTAAAACATGGCAGACAAAAGTTGCAAGATGTTATAACAGTTTCTAATCAATGGACAGGCACAAAAACCAGGAGATTTTCTTATTTTATTCGTGGAAAAAAAAGAATTGACCAGTATGGTATGGTTGACCAAATTGTCTGTCTCATATTTTGCATATTTATTTATTTTATTTTTTTGCAGTGCACACTGATATAGATATGCAGAACACGAGACAGAAAATTAGACCAGGGTTAGGGTAAATCAACATTCAATTTTCCATGCTTATTGTCTATTCCTGGCATGTCTGGCTTGTTTTTCTTTTGATTTTGTTACTTAAGATTTGATTATTGGACATCAATTTTGAAAGAAGTTGCCATTGTATTGCAATCTTGGAAATTCATGTCTGATTGGCCCAAGGTTCCATTCTGATGATACTATGTGTACCATAGATACGTTTCTCTTGTGTACTCAGAATACTAAGGAGAGAAATTTTAATATTTTTCAGAGACAGAAAATGCAAAATGCAAATGCCAGAGTATGGTGTGATTCCAGCACATCAGAACAGAATGTAAACTTGAATCAGACAGCCATCCACAGTGAGAACCCATTAAAAGGTGTTGAGATTAAATCAACCCATAATCCACTGGTTCTTCTAGGACTGGGTTCCAGTACAGATTTTCTTCTTTCTGAAAACTTGCAATTTACAAATCTAAACAGATTTTTAAATTGCAGCAGTATTATTAAAAATGGTAAGAACAAAATATTGTGTCATGTTGTAAATCTTTGAACCTTTTTCAAGGGAGAGAGAGGGCTGAATAATTACTGATGATTGCTGGACTACAGGTATGAAATTGATTGTGACCATAAAAAGAGGTACTATAGATGCATGTGACTCACAAATAAGAATTATTTAGTGGTTTATGTGGATTAGTCAAACCACATGTGTATATATAGATATCAGCTAAACTACAATTTCTTTAATAGTGATGTAATAAGAAAAAGCCACACAATAATCAATTGGTCATATTGATCTCAAACCATAAAAAATACTATGCTTGATGAAAGCACTTTCAATAGTTATTGATAGTTTTCACACAATTTTTAAAGTTAAGTTAAACTAATTTTACATGTCATCAATCAGGAAACATATGTTTTTCGGTATTACTAACCACAAAATAAAATCATTGAAACAATAAATTTTGACTTGCCTATGAATAAAATATATCACAAAATACCAAAATAAATTTGATGCATTGTATGGCCATTTCATTGATATACACAAAAATATATGAATTCACAGTAGATTACTGAAATAAACTAAAAAATTACTTAAGGTAGTAAATTGTTACCGGTAAGTACTGGCAATTTTGAAAAAGTTAATGAAATTTTAAAGTGAACTGTTGTCTAAATAAGTATACATGTTTCATAGATCCAGCGCTGTCAGATGGAAAGATATTACCACCAAGAAACGACTCGTCTCCAGCTTGTAGTAGCACATACCAGCCCTCTGATCAAACTGTCAGGAATGAAAATCAGATAGCTGGTCCACCAGAAGTTGTTCCATTGAGAAATGTCAGTAATATCCCTGAAACTGAATACCCGGAGCCGTCTGAAAAGGACAAACAAGTTCAACAGTATATTGCTCAGCCAATCCTTGTAGGATCTGGTAATGGTCTGTTTGAAATACTGGATGAATTTGGAATTGATTTCAGAGAGGAGACCGTTGTTTCGAACTCTTGCTTTACAGAAGAAGTTACAAAAAATCCAGAAAATTATATCCAAGGGTAGGACGTTTTTGTATTGCAAGCTTTTCCAAACCTTTATAGCTTATCTGGTCTATAATGAATTTAGAAAATATTCTTCTATGAAACTACATTTTCAAATGAAACCAAACTTGGCAGCAATGGTCCTTAGGGTGTCCTCTTTCAGAATTGTGTCCAATGACCCAGACTGTCCACAAAGATTGCCGCCACTGCAGAACTTACATGTAGTTTAACAAAGGACCCTATGAGAAAATTCATTTACAAATCTTGTTTAAAACCACTTGGCCAATCGGAACCAGATTTGGCAGCATTGGTCCTTAAATAGTCCTCTTTCAGAATTGTCATCCAAGATGTCGGTCACAGCCGAACTGTTTAACATAGGACCCTATGTGAAAATTCATCTAAAAATCTTCTTGTCTGAAACCACTTTTCCAATTGGGGACAAAATTTGTAGGAATGGTCCTTGAATGGACCCTTTCCAAAAAAGTGTCCAGAATCCCGACTTCCAACCGACATAGCTGCTGTTACTGAAAAATAGAAAAAATTATGTTTTTCATCTTAACTCGGTTAGATTACTCAGCTGACCCTATATGCTATATATATATGTACAATAATGTATAAAAAAATTCATAGAGACTGCATGTTTATAAATGCAAGGAAGCAAAAAACTTTTTTTAGACATTTTTTGCAACATCTAGAGCATGTCAATTAACCAAACAGTATTGGAAGCTGATCAGTAAAAAATGAGATATGTTAAGATACAACCTTGCCTACATAATTAAAGTAATGCCAAAATGTGATAGATAAATACTTCAACAAACACTTTAATAAAAGAAAGTGAGTAAGAGTAATAAGAGATATTGCAAAAACTGTAAGTCTTCAAACCTTTGAACAGTGTTCTTTGAGTTACATGGGAGAAAAATGTCTTGACTCACTGCAAGTTATAGACAGCACCTTGGACAGGTTTGATCAGAAGTTTTTTGCTAGATTCAGTCATGTCATTTAATGCATTCCAATATTATGTTTGTTTTCATATATACATTGTATTACAGAAAAGTTATATATGGAGGCAGACAAGCTTTAGAGAAGTTAGCTAGAGATACTAACAAACTGAAAACAGGGACACATGGAGTAATTACAAATCCAGTAATGTATCTTTTATGATATTTTCTATCACATTAATATATCTAAGTTCTAAAATAATAAATTCTAATTAAATTGTTTAAAAACTGCTTGAGAAGGATATGTGAGTTGTTTGAGAGTTGTGTAAAAACTATTTTATCCAATAATCTAACTAGGAATTCAGATCAATTCTACATCCTAATATGTAGATGTGTGCATGCAAAGGGTGTCCTGGTCCATATATTTTTCCCCAAGTTATACCCGGTTGGACTTTGTGAGACAATTCACCATGAATTTAATTTTACTTAGATATCGTTAAAAACTAGGGATTGTTGAGGGGGGGTGTATAACTTTATGAGCATGCTCACAGTTCTAAGTACAAAGTTTAGAAATGAGTAATTGACATACTCAAAGAATATGTCCCTTGTGCATAGCTCTAACATTAAATGGTCTTTGGTTGTTTTGCCATTTTTGAATTTGCTCTTCAACTTTTGAAATGTTATTTGGTTTTCAACATATTTTGGCCTTGATTAAAACTAATGAGTTGTTTACCAACGAAGTGTACACATCTTGTACATCAAAATTGGTATCAAAGATTTATATACAATTTATTCAAGTTTGTCATTATCTCTTACAACAGCAGGTTAAAATGGAAAATTACAGACAAGGAATTAAGAAATGTTATAAAATGAATACATTTATTTCAGAAATATGAATTTTTATGGAAACCCACATCTTCACTGAAAAAGGTAAAGGTTTTGGGACGAGGAGGCAATGGTACCGTGGAACTTTGTCGTTTCAATAATATGGAGTTTGTTACAAAAACAGTGAGTATGATCGACAGATGGATCATTTCAACCTTGACATAATCTCTTAACTATTACACATAAAAGAACGTAAAATATTTTCATTAAATGTGATAATAAAGTAAAACAACCTCTTTTGCTTTTTTTGTTTAAAAAATACTGAATTAATAATCTTTGACAATACAAGTTGACTTAATACATGAAATACAAAGTATTGCTATAAAACTGTGTTTTCAAGCTTGAATTTTGACTAAAAAGTCAAGAAGATTGTTTTTTGTAAAAAGTGAATACTCCCAGATTATAATTTACAAAGTTCCAAATTAATCATTTAACTTAGATAACAAAGGACATGCTTTATTCATGCATGAGTTTCTTCTAAATTAAGACAGATTTCACATTTTTAAAAATTGTGTATTTTTTTTTTTTTTGTGTAAACAACATTTGTCTTTATTTTATACTACAGATTTACAGAGATTTCAGACCAAGTGAAGTTATGTTCACCAATAGTCTGAGCCATGAGTTCATTGTAAAGTCACATGGATTAATAATCCGGAATGGAAGTCCACAGATTATAATGGATTATGCAGGTAAATACCATTGCCTATTGATGGATGTTATATATTTATACATTTTTTAAGTGTATAGCATGAAGCATTATAGTATTCAGACATTTTGATCTCTTGAGATTTATGTAGAATTATTTGATATTCTATAAGAAAAGTAAGAAAGAGTCAATAATTTCACGACTTACAGATGTGTATAAGTGTGGGTTTTGGATAACTATGAATACATTTGTTTCAGTTGACCTTTTTTCATGCATATCTGTCAATAACTCTTCTTATACTTTATTAACTGACCATGTTGGATGGTTTGGATTGGCACAGATATTTATTGTATATTACAGGTGACAACTTGCTTCACTATGGCCTTTCTAGAAATGTGGAAGAAGGTGAAATATGGAACATTACTTACCAGATTCTGGAGGCACTTGATTATCTCCACTCAAAACAGATCAGACATTTTGATGTCAAACGTGAGTTTATACATGTAATACACTATCTTATCATATTACATTGAATAGGAAGTATCATGTAGACTTGATTTTTGGCTGGGTTGCAAATTCGTGTTATAGTATGGTGATGTTGGGCTGGCAGGCAGGGAAAATAGAGTACCAATCTTGTGCCATCAACTGCTCCTACAGTTTTCAACGCAGATTATCAAACTTCAAAGGAAGATTGTTCACATATTGAAGTTGTGCTCCTGCTATTATGGAATTGTTTGAATAATTTTTTCCAATTTTTCCAGACTTGGAAACTTAGTAATTTTTCCATCAAAATGTGAAAACACAGTACCCATTTTGTGTCGTCAACTCCTCCTACAGTTTTCAATCCAGATTGATCAAACTTCACAGGAAAATTGTACACATATTGAAGTTGTAGCAGTTGGGCTTTCAATAGAGTGTTTACTGTTTTTTCCTAAGTGGAAAAATCATATCTGAGTATGTGAAAGATCCCTTTTACACATCATTTATTTCTGTAATAATAATATGTGAAACTTGGGTAAGTTGTGTTCGATAAAAGAAATTCGCATAAAAATATAAATGACTTTTTTATTTATTTTTTATACGACCGCAAAATTTTTGCGGTCGTATATTGGTATGACGTTGGCGTCGTCGTCGTCATGGTCGTCGTCCGTCGGAGTCTGTAGACATTTGGTTTTCGCACTATAACTTTAGTATAAGTTAATAGAAATCTATGAAATTTAAACACAAGGTTTATGACCACAAAAGGAAGGTTGGGATTGATTTTGGGAGTTTTGGTCCCAACAGTTTAAGAATTAGGGGCCAAAAAAGGGCCCAATAAGCATTTTTCTTGGTTTTCGCACAATAACTCTAGTATAAGTAAATAGAAATCTATGAAATTTTAACACAAGGTTTATGACCATTTTTTGGAGTTTTGATCCCAACAGTTTAGGAATTAGGGGCTAAAAAAGGGCCCAAATAAGCATTTTTCTTGGTTTTTGCACAATAACTTTAGAATAAGTAAATAGAAATGTATGATATTATCTTGGTGGGCTAAGGGAGGTAATCCAAACACATTTAATTTTTTTCTCATTTCATATTTCATAAATTAAAAAGGAAATTTCAAATTTCTTTTAGCAAAAAAAGGGGGGTTACAATAAATTTTATTGTTTTTTGGTTTTTTTTTTGGGAGGGGGGGGGGGGGGTCAATGTGCAACTTCATAGTGTATTGCACAAAAGCTAAAAAAGGGGTAAATTATTTATTTTTTTTTTGGGGGGGGGGGAATTTTCAATTGCACAGTATTGCACAATAGCAAGAAATCTTCAATTGCACAGTATTGCGCAATAGCAAGAAATTGATATGTGTGCCCAATTTTAAATTTTAAATTGGTTATTTCTGATTTATATATAAAAACAAATAATACTGATATTGTTTGAATAGGTAAATTAAAAAATTTTAAGTTCTTAGACCACATCAATTCTGTGTCAGAAACCTATGCTGTGTCAAATATTTATTCACAATCCAAATTCAGTCTCGTTGGGGGGGTTGTCAGGTCATAATACGGAAAGCCTGACCGCGGACCATAGTGGGTAACGTGTTTGGAGAATGCCACACTCCCTGCACGCTAAAGACCCCTTCTGTAGTTTTCGAAAAAGAGTAGGCTGATGGCCGCTACAGGAGGCTAAATTATCCGACCCTACCCAACCATCCTCCTTTTACAGTGGCAGTCAAAATTGGTTCCCCTTTGTGTCCCATCCCACCCCTAATTGAATTGTTTGATAAATTGAACTGGTTCTCGTCATGAAGATGCATGAAATATTTGCCACTGGACGTTAAGCAACAATCAATCAATCAACCAAATTCAGTGCTGTATCAAGCTTGAATGTTGTGTCCATACTTGCCCCAACTGTTCAGGGTTCGACCTCTGCGGTCGTATCAAGCTGCGCCCAGATGTAAAGTTTCTAAAGATTGGTATCAATATTAAAAGTAGTACAAATTAATAGTTTTCTAACAAGTAATATTTTTATATATTTTATTTTGTTTGTTATACAGCTGAGAATATTATCTTGTTGGAAGATTCAAGTGGTCATAAGACATTGAAACTTGCCGATTTTGGTGGAGCTTGTCTTTTCACTGAAGAAGTGGACTGCCTTAGTTGGACCCCAGCATACATGTCTCCAGAAATGGACCAGTTTTTTCTGAAACGCCAGTTTCCAAGACAACAGTTGATTACCACTTCCTGTGGTGAAATATCAGAGAAATGTGATGTTTATTCATTGGCTCTGTCCATTCTCTTCCTGTATGTCAAAGGTCATGTTCTCATAAAACATGTCACCAAAGGCATGCAAGCTATGGTTGGTCCCGAGAAAGCAGATGCTGTCAGCATGAAAATTGTCATCCTGGTAAATATTTGGGCATTGTCTTGAAAATTAACTGTTTCATTATTCCTTTAATTATACATGTATTCTTGATCATTTTAATAGTTAAAAACAATCATCAAACAACAAAACACACTCCTTGGCTTTGAAAATATGTTTTTTTTATTTCATTCTTATTAGATTTATTACAATATGTGAAAAAAGGTAGAATGCTTGTTTTAGTAAAAATCCTTGATTAATTTTACAAACTGAAAAACAGACTGACTTACCTTAGAACATGTTAGTTAACATTGTGTCCTGTTATAATCAGAATGCACACAATCCAGGCCTGGCAGAAAGTTTGATCCCAATCACAGTTGGTAAAGAAATGAAGACGATTCTAAGTGGCATGTTAAAAGGCAATGTTGATGAAAGATTAACAGCTAGGCAAGCCATGGAACTAATGACAGGTAAGCGTGCAAATATGTGTTAGTGAGTATTGATGGTAAATTTCTCATGACATCATGATGAAGATTTTGATATAGAATATTTTTGAAAAGTTTTATATTATTCAATGATGAAAGAAAATCTGGTCAGACAGCTTCCTCTATTTTGATTTTATTAGACCATACAAAATTGATCTTAAGTTCTTTGCATTTTGCCACTCTGATTTTTGACTTTGTAAATTTTAAGAAATTTTTTTACTGCTTCATTTTGCAAAAATGCTGAAAATTCGCCCCAAATTTTTTATTTTTCAATAAATTAACAACCAAATTTCGCCCCCCTCACACCTATTTTTTACATCCAGAAATTCAAAGAACGAAAAATTAATTTGGTGTGGCTTTTGTTAATTGTTTTATTTTATGGTTATTTTCTAACAAATAGTATTGACCGAATCTGTTTGGCCAAACTGAAACCAAACCTCACTAAGGAGTGCAGATTGTATCATTAAACTAATTCAATAAATTTTGTTTTTTAAATATGTAACACATTAGTAAATTCTTTTTCAGGACTGTCATCTCAGTGTGGAGTTGTTGAAGAGCCGAAAAGGATAATGCGCAGAAAATCAAAATCTACTGATGCCAGAGGTAGACATGCGCAGACCACAAAAACACCAAGACTTGTTATTGTAACATTGGACAAAACAGGGAAGAAGGTTGGTGAATACGAAAACCCAACAGTAGGAAGCCAGTTCCCACAGACTAACATACAGAGAAATGCTTTGGAATATAGGAGTTCTGTAATACCAACAGAGGACATGCAGACACCCGGATACAACACCTTGGAGACTGAAGAACAGCAAAGACCTCTACGTGATCTAAATATTGACCTACAACTCAACATTATCCTGGAACAACTTGACAGTGTAAAGGATGAAAAGATGAGGCAGGTCATCGATGAAGAAAACCGCCCTCTTTTGAAAAGATTAGTCAAACGTAAGCTCAAGGACAAAGTCAGCGGAGAGATTGCCTTCAAGATGACCAAACTAAGAGAAGAGCTGGACAGTAGCAGTACCTGCTCCAGTGATAGTGGTAAAGAGAACACAGTGTCACTGACCTGTCAAGAAAATATTGTTACTACAACATCAGAACCAGAGGTGATGGAGTATAATGATGGACCAGGAAATATCCCAAATTTTGACATGTTCCTTGATATATAATCAATTCAGATTTGAAAAGCAATAGGTTGACCTGATGATTTTTTTTTCTTTCATACATGTGATATTCTGAAACTGTAAGAAGGATTAAGTAATTTTAGTGTAATTTGTGTAAGATAAAAGCTTAAATACAAGGAATAATTAAAAATTATGACATTTCATTGTTTTCTTTCAGTGTAGATACATGTATAATTTATATTATCGCTGTTGTATTAGTTAAAATTTAATATAAACTTTACCATTTATTATCATGGATTTGCCATGTGTTGTACATGTGTATATATATTTATATTAGTTTATATTTATCATATTTTTAATGTTGATATAGGTAGTTTTGCCCATATGATACAGCCGGAAGTGAACTTGCCACATTATCCCGCTGGGAAACCCATATTGTACCACTAAAGAATCATGTGATCCGAAAGAACGACTGGCATCAAGTACACATTACATGATAATGGTTATTTCATATCATACCCATCGACCCCTCTACCCATAACACCAATCAAGCAAGCTCTCGGGTTGATTTTGGTGTAGATATGGAATATGATATGAAAAAACCCATAATATTTTATATATCAAGCAGATAAGTATTACATTGTATATTGTACTGTACAATTAAATACATGTACCTTTATTGTTGCTTAAGCAGCATTTTTTTCAAAAATCATCATGCTGGGTTGACATAAAAAAAATGCATGCTTCCATTACTATTCAAGTCAAGTTATTCCATGCACCTGCAGGTAATCTCCTGCATAAGTTAACCAAAATTATTCTCGGGTCCTCAGTGGCCAAGTGGTCTAGGTAGTTTGTCATGACTACTAATGATCACTAGCCTGTCAATGCTGAGGTTGTGAATTCAAATCTCACCTGTGTTGGGGTGTGCTCAACTCCAATCTTAATTGACAAGGATTGCCGATTTTCCTACCAAAGGTCGGTGGTTCTCTCCGGGTACTCCGGATTCCTCCACCAATAAAACTGCTGCGAAATAGCCAAATGTGCTGCATAAAACCCCAACTAAACAAACAAAACAAAATTATTCTCAAGTCATGAGAAGTTAATTATCAAATTCAGTTTCATAAGATGTACATTGTATGTAGGAAGTACAATATATAAATATTATTACATGTATTAGTAATACTATCTGGCATTTATATAAAAGTTAATTTGCAAGTATTTCAATCTATAGATGTATTTGTTTTATCTGAACTTGGAAGATTTAAGATTCATTTTGATACATGTATTATCAAAGCTATGGTCAAATATTGGCATAGATTGGAAAATCTTAACTCGTCGATCTCATTATTAAATCATGCATTCATGAGAGTAAATCATTATTTGATAAAAAAAAATTCCTTCATGGTTTAGTTCAGTAAGATATATACATAATAATATAAAGGGAATGAATGAATCATTGAAAGAAACCAGTTTTACAAAATTTAAGAAGAAATGAGTAAGAAGTTGATATTTCACCACTACCTTGTGGCAAGCTAAAAAAAAAACAAAACACACAAATGGGAAACTTGAGAACTATTGCCAACTTAAAAATAATTTTGGAATTGAAAAATATTTGCTTATCCTGAAAAACTTTGAGCATCGGAGAAATATAACCAAACTCAGAATATCTGCACAAATTGAAAAGTGGGAGATATCAGGGTATTCTTGGACAACAGAACATGTCGGATGCATGTCGGGGGGATATAGATGATGAGAAACACTTTTTGTTTATGTTTTTAATAATAACTATCATTTAAGAAATCAATTTTTTAAAATACCTCACATGCTAATTTTAAATATTTGAGCATCAATGAAAAATGTATATGGTTACTTAATAATGAAAATTTAAGTATACAGTTCTCAATTTATGATTTATTAACAGCAAGTGGGATGTGATTTTCCATACATCTTTTTATACCCCTCTTGTAGTTTTCTTTTAATGATGTATGCCTGAGACAGAGTTCCAAACTGGTACTGTTATTTATACTTATACAATTCACTTATTTGTAGTTGTTAACTTGAGCAACATTTTCATGGTTATTTTATATACTATACATTTGTCATGCATGTTTGTTTCATATATGTAACTCAATCATATTTGTTTTGCACTGTAACTATGCCCTCCATGGGCCCGTTAATTGGTTAATAAAAATCTTCTGTACATATTTTTTATAATTTATATTAAATTTTAAAAGTTTTTTTTGAATGATTTTATTAATATGATATCAATTTAAATATTGAGTAAATTTATTTATAGTACATATATTTTAATCATGGGATTTTCCAATAAATATAACTTTGGGTTTTCCATAATAGTCTATTCTGGGTATTTTCATGTAATCAAATATTTTGAACTGGTCTTGAAAAAATCTATCAGGGAATATATTTAAACATGCAACTGTTAAATATTTTTTAAAGTAATAAAATAAAAAAAAAATAATAATACCAAATCTTTGTACTGTATTTTCTGGACTATGAGTCTATGTGGACTAAAGGTCTAATTGATACTTTCTCCATAGACTTATAATGGTAATATGGTCTTTTTAAAGTAAAAAAAAATCTTGACCTATAGGCAGGAAAATATAGTATTAATTTTTGCCTCAATATCAGTGGTGGTTTTAAGGCTCAAGGCTACCAATGGGACTTCAATGCAGCGAGAAAATTCCGCACCCAGAGATGGGCTTCAGCTGCCCCCTAAACAATAATGTATACTAGTTAAGCAAAACTAAACTCTGAAACATAAAAATGAACCAAAATTCAAAAAACATACAAGACTAACAAAGGCTAGAGGTTCCCGTCTTGGGACAGGCGCAAAAATGTGGCAGGGCTTAACATGTTTTGTGAAGTCTCAACCCTCCCCCTTCACCTTTAGCCGATGTGGAATGAACACAAGAAGTCTGAGTCCGATGTTAAAAAAGGTAACAGAAGAAACTAAGCAAAATGACAATGATCAATATATATTAACAAAGGACTACTAGCAGTTACTGACATGCCAGCTCCAGACCTCAAACTGATAGAAACATTACATCTCTATCATATAGAAAATCAGCCACAATCCCTCCTGTAAGGGGTTTAGTATCATGCCATCAAAATTATACAACAAGAACATAACATGCCAACAACTGGTTTTAGAATAAATGTGTTTATTTCCGATGCAAAGAGCCTATGAGTGAATCAATATTAATTCCAAAAAATGCTATCTTTTATGACTTGACAACAGAACTAGTTTACAATGTTTTCCAAAAATAATTCAATAAAAATAGCTTCTGAGTATTTTTCAGTTCCATAGACTATTACAGGTGTTGGTTCATTGTCCCCTTGACCAATGGAGTTGGGGATAAAGCGTTTGGTTTGTACGTTAATCTGTCAGCCCATCTCACCTTATAAAGGTCCAGATCTATCACAATGTAAGTCATATAGATATAATATTTAACAACGAAAGTCCATATAAAAATTGGATCACACTGATCTACATTTTATGCATGAGTGACTGGTGAAGTTTTGTGTTAAGGTCAAGATCTTTATTTCACCAGCAGATGCATCTCTTATTATACTCCATTTCTTCATAGAAATAACCTCAACATTATATGATAAATATATATAAAAACAACCAAAGGTACACTATTGTATCAGGGCCTCGGTGGCCGAGTGATCTAGGTAGTTCACAGGAGCTCGTTACAATTGACACAGTATGTCATCTGTGACTGATCCGACCATAGTTCGGGGCCATACTGTGTCATACAGATGACATACTGTGTCAATTGTAACGAGCCGCTGTGGGTAGTTCGTCATGACTACTAATGATCACTAGTCTGTCAACGCTGGGGTTGTGAGTTCGAATCTCACCTGTGGCGGGGTGTATTCGACTCCGATCTTAAATGACAAGGATTGCCAGTTTTCCTACCGAAGGTCGGTAGTTCTCTCCGGGTAATCCGGCTTCCTCCACCAATGGAGGAAATGACAATATACGATTCATATAACTGACAAACTGGCCGCCGCGAAATGGCCGAATATGCTGAAAACGGCGTTAAACCCCAACTAAACAAACACTATTGTATCAAGAAAAAATATCTTGTGTTGTAAAATGTCTAAGCCATATGTTCAAAACAAGTGAAAATATGGGAGAGAGGGTTTATAGCTGTCTTTTAATACTGCTCAGGCTACTAGTTGCATTTAGTTTTTAGTAAAAAAAATCATAGGATAGGAGTTATATCAAGTATAAAAATCATAGGATATTGAGTTATATATTAAAGAAATCTGTGTTTCTCTTTGTTCCTGAGTATGGTTTTATTAGCTCACCAAATGGCCACGCAGGCTATGCCTATCACTTATGCATTTGAAATCATAAAGTATTCACTAACAATCCTCCCCATCTTAAACCATTTTAATGGAATTGTCCCCATTCAAAATTGTGTCTAATATTGGACAATACTTAAGGTTGAAAAATCCCCCCAAAAGTATACCTTTATAGGTTGTACATGTATGTGGGGTTCTGGACTATGGACCATGTGTTTGTGTCCCCCCGCAGCAACGCAGTGCGGGGACATAGAAATGCGGGGTGTCCGTACGACATTTCTATATTTTTTATAAATTTATGTATATATATATATAACAATTTTTATTAATTTAAAAAAAATAAATCGGACGTATGGACGGAAGAACAAGGGTAAAACTATATGCCCCTTCATTTTCAAGGTCGAGCCTCGGAAAGACAACTTTTATATCATGATTATATAATACTCCACTGAATTTACTAATTATTGATTCCTCGGGCTAAATCACATCTAGTTCCTCCAAGTCACACAGATCTCTACAAGTCATAGCATTGCACTAAATGTCCGTATTTGTTGCAAATTCAAAGACTTTGGATAATTACAGGTAACATGAATGTTTGGTCGTCAAATAGGATCCTTTTGAATAAAAAAAATTATCCAGAAACAACAATTTCGCTCCGGAAAACACGATTTGAAATTCCGTCTGCAGAATTAAACACCTCAACTTCTGTCTGCCAAAAGTTGTAGTGCCAACATAATATTACAGATGTTAAAACGCTGTTAATATGTGACAGAGAAATTATTAAAGGGTATGATGACATTCTTAGAATTTTCATATTCTCTTTAAAAACCTCATACGGAACCATAAATGTACGACCTACCAGCAAAAGGTCACGTAAATCGGGAACTGTATTGTAGTATTATATGATCCCTGCGTAAATGGTCTCCTTCAAGCAAGGACGTGTGTTAGTTATACGTCCTTGCTTCAAGTCACAACCCGAAATTCCTATAAACCGTTTTCTTTCACAGCATTTGACTGTGACTTGGAGCGATTGGTGGCCTTGACTTGGTCAGTAATGCATTCTCTTTGAAAATAGGAAAACTTGTTTACTTTGTTTGAAAACTATAGCGAATATACACGAATTCTGTACCGGTGATGACCCAAAGCTCGTCGTTTAACTATCACTTGATTGGGTGTATTCCGTTGAAACCAATCAAAATGGTTCATGAATTATTCATGAGAACGAGGAAAAATGAATGAATTGATAAGTAACAAACTAAAGACTTAAATTGACGATTTATACCATTGACCAAAATATTCTTGATATTGGGACAAATGCAAATAAAATGCAATTGACTACAGTAGTTTTGTTGGAACATAACCCTTCCTCTGTGTATGGTCAAGGGCAAAAAATAAAAACAAAAGACGCGGCAAAAACTGACCTGAAATATATCAAACTCCTTCGAAAAACAATTCAATATTTATGTACAGCAACACTAATGAGGTACAAACAATGAAAACCAGCTGAAATATAATCAAATGGATGGGATGGTAAAATTAAAAATTTCAGCAAACAAGAAGATACTAATCAGCAGATGTAGGCTTTTCACTTGGCGTTTTTCAATAAATCAAGGGTAAACTTCATTAAATTACAACACAAAATAGGAGTTGAAGCTATATGTTTAGCATTGATTGGCAGTTGACCATTAAAAGATACTTATCTTTACAAAATATGTTTCAGTTTTTAACAAGATATATTGAGCATATCGAAGTCGACAGGTTTTTAGCTCACCTTGCCAAAGGCCACGTGAGCTTTTGTCATCACTTGGCGTCCGTCTGTAAACTTTTACATTTTCATCTTCTCCTCGGAAACCCCTGGACATATTGAACTTAAAATTTGCCTGTAGCTTCTATGGAACTTCCTTTACAAATTTGCATAGCTCATCCTGGTCTGTGAAACAAAATGGCTGCCATGAGCATTTACATGTTCTGATTGGTCGAAATTTGAAACTTCTTCTCCGACGAAACAGTAAAGCCAAATGAACTGAATTTTGGTATGGAGCATCTATGGAAGGGCCTTTACTAAGTTTGCATAAATCATCTTGGTATGTGGACCAAAATGGCCGCCAGAAACCATTGTATGTTCTGATTTGTCGAATTTTAAAACTTCTTCTCTGAAACCATAAAACCAAATGAACTGAGTTTTGGATGATGGATGAATTATTGTTTAACGTCCAGTGGCAGCCATGTGCATATCAGGACGAGAACATGTTGATATGATAATGAATATGATCCCTGCTTTGTACTAGACCGACACGCTAAGTCGGATTTTTAATGTGCTAGCTCACGAGGTAACTGTCCGCAGGAAGGCATATCACCTCACTCGGACACATTATACTGACTCCGAGCCGACCAGTCTTTGCTCTTACTCCTAGATGCCGCGTGCTTGGCGGAGAAGCAGCAAATACCAATTTTAATGTCTTTGGTTTGACCCGGCCAGGGATCGAACCCGCGACCTTCCGCACTCGGGGTGAGCACGCTACCACGAGACCACCGAGGCAGTTAACTGAGTTTTGGTACGGAGGATCTATGGAAGGGGGTTTACAAAGTTTGCATAAATCATCTTGGTATGTGAAACAAAATGTCCACCAGAAACCTTTGTATGTTCTGATTGGTCGAAATTTAAAACTTCTCCCCTGAAACCGTTTGGCCAATGAACTTATACTTGGTATGAAGCATTGATAGATCATTTTCAAAGTTTCCAGAAATCAATCTAGTCTGTCAAATCAAATTAAAAGTTTGTGACTGCAAGGTGAGCATTACAGGGTCAGCCCACTGAGCCTCTTGTTTAATTTACCTGAAAATTGCTAATTTTGTGATTTTTCGTGCATATTTGGTTTTTATATGGCCACAGCGACATAACTCCAGAAAAACATCTGCCTTGAATAAGGTAACAGTATAGAAGAGCCTAAGGAAATTTTAGTCTAGTGAGTCTTTTTAGCAACTTCAAAACTTTTGATCACAGATACAAAGAACTTTGCAATATTTTGAAACCATTTTTCACCATTTTAGTAACGATGATTTATGTTTTATTTAGAATAAATAAGAATATTTACACGGGAAACAATAAGAAAAATGTTTTCATGTACTTATTAATAAATTGTCATTTTTAGCTCACCTGGCCTAAAAGGCCATGTGAGCTTTTGCCATCACTTGGTGTCCGTCGTCGTTCGTCGTTAACTTTTTCAAAAATCTTCTCCTCTGAAACGGCTGGACAGATTGGATCGAGGCTTCATAGGAATGATATATGACATGTCCTCCACAAACGATCCTCACTTTATATTGATCCGATGAAAAACATGGCCACTGTTGCTAAAAATAGAACATAGGGGTAAATTGGTGTTTTTTGCTAATAACTCAAAAACCGTTACAGATATCGAAAATCTGACATGGGGTAAAATTGATCAGCATGACAAGATCTACCTACCCTGAAATTTTGAAGGAAATTCCAAAACCCATTTAGGAGTTATTGCCCTTTTTTCGTCAAATTTTCAAAATTTTAACATTTTTTGTCATTTATCTCCAAATCTATTTGAGATGGAAGTGAAATGTAAATTTGAAAAATGTTTGCCATGTTGAGATCTACCTACCCTGAAATTTTAAAGGAAATCCCAAAACCCATTTAGGAGTTATTTCCCTTTTTTGTCAAATTTTCAAAATTTTTTCATTAAAAAATCTTCTCTGAAACCGCTGGGCCGATTGGTTTGAAACTGAATAGGAATGATCTATGACATGTCCTCTACAAACGATCCTCAATTTATTTTGATCTGACGTAAAACATGGCTGTCGTAGCTAAAAATAGAATATAGGGGTGCATGTGTTGTTTTTGGCTTACAACTTTAAAACCGTTACAGATATCAAAAATCTGACGGGATAAAATTGATCAGCATGACAAGATCTACCTAACCTGAAATTTTGAAGGAAATTCCAAAACTCGTTTAGGAGTTATTGCCCTTTTTTTGTCAAATTTTCAAAATTTAACATTTTTCGTCATTTATCTCCAAAACTATTTGAGATAGAAGTGAAATGTAAATTTGAAAAATGTTTGCCATATTGAGATCTACATACCCTGAAATTTTAAAGGAAATCCCAAACCCATTTAGGAGTTATTTCCCTTTTTTTGTCAAATAAATTTTCACGGAACAGTTGAACCAATTGCAACAAACTTGGTTAAATAGTTGATTAATTGTCCAGTGAAAACCAGACTCCAGGTGAGCGATACAGGCTCTGGTGAGCCTCTTGTTTATATTAAAGTAGAAAGGCTAGCAGATGTAAATATTGTTGGCACATACATCACAACAAAATATTTTTCTAACCCTCCATAAAAAAAGCAGAGCATTTGCAATTAAGAGGACAAGGTTGATATCATATATTGCATACTTTACCAATGAAGAAAAAATAATCATATAATGTAGTAATGACACAATTGGTGTTACTTTTTTTCACTTCAATATAAACTCAAAATCTATCTTGGTACACGTGATTGGTCATGGTACTCCATACACTGAGCTATTATTGCCAGATAGAGGAGACTATCAGGACAATACAGAATCAAAATGCTGGAAAGCAGTGGTGGAGAGATTGCAACTGTAGTTATGTATAATTTCAAATTGAATTTTATCACAGATTTGTTCTTTGTTATGTAAATGTATTCCTTTTTTCCTAAAATATTGAGGGGTTTTTTTTCAAAATCGATGTACATTCCATGGTATGGAAACCAGGACATCATTTTCAGTAAGAGTTCAATGTGTATTAAGGCTTAGCTTTTAGCAACAGTCAAGTTTTAGTGTCAATATTCGAAATCTAAGTGGAGGTGTTCGAATGTGACTGAAGTGTGAAATTCAGGTGAAGGTCTCAGACAGCCATGTACCAAAAGTCACTCATACATGAAATTTAGGTAAAGATCCAGGGGAAAGTGTCAGGCTGGCCTGTGCCCACTAAGAACTATCTATTGACAGTGTGCTGAAATTGCTAAAAAGAGTTAAAACTGAAGATCCATGTCTATCAAAAAAATTTCCTATCCCTGCATAAAACATTTAGATTCCAAAAGCGAATGTCTGAGTTATATTAATAGATAATCTTAAAGTATTTTTTCTCAAATAATGGGTAATAATCGTCAAATTTGTAAATGCGCAAATAGTTTTGACAATGAATTAATTCAAAAAGTAAATACGGGAAGGTGTTTCTAGTAGATTCCTTATGATAAATAAATTCATCCGCCGTCTGCTTTGACTTCATTTTAATTCCTTGGTAATTTCGGTAAATGATAAAGTTTTATGTAAGTTAAAAATATTAGTTCAGATATTATCAACATGATCAACAAGAATAAAGTACTCGTAATTTAAAAAATGCTGTCATCACGGAAGAGGTCTTACTTTCTGTTTTGGAGGCCGATGGCATAGGAGCTATTTGCAATCTTTCCAAAAACATATGAAGGATCATAGTTGGCTGACATGTTTGGAGGGTGTCAAATTCCTTACCGGTCAAAGAATCTTTCTGTGGATTTCAGAGCAAATTATTATACTCGTATATAAACCCAACTCTGTGACAGATCAAGAACTTGGATATGCCTATAAGAGCATGTTTGAAAATACATGTATATATAACCAATTAAAATAGTAAATTCTCTCTTCATAGTTTTATAAAAATATCAGAGACTCAGGAAGGCAGAATATGATTTAATAAAATATTACAAAAATAGTAAAATGTTATATCACAGAATTCTCTCCCTTTGTTTCAGAGTCTATATTACATGAATCACACAATGATGAATTTCTTAACAACATACAGTCATTTCTAAAATAGTTGAAGTATAGTGTAAAACAGTTTATGCAAATACAGAAAGTTTTTATCATGCATGTAAATACATTGTATGATCAAATTAATATAATATTTATGAATGTTTGAAAACTAGTGAACCTAATTAAGATTGTATAACAGACAAGATTATCTCCTCTTGTGTTAACTGTATTTGTCTTTAAATCCCTGATATAAATCCTCTATTGTATTCAACACTGTATCTTCTGTTTCTTCATCTATATCTAACTGTGAAAAACATATACAGATATAATTTTACTTTTAACAATAGTACATGTAGATGGGACATTGATAAGACCAATTGCACATCAAGATCAAATTAACACAAGAGGTTTTTCAAAAAGCTTTTAAAAAAACCATGACCGTTATTTGACAAAAAGACAATTAATTGATTATTCTTAAAAAACAAGAGTGAACACACTACATGTCTCGCCTGAGTATGGACATGGACACAGAATAATGATTATATGATACCTGAAATTGCAAGTCAAAGGAAAATGCGTTAAACGAAATAATAATGGTCAGGCAATAATTTGTCTGAATAATCTTATGCATGTCATTCAAGCCTAAAATTGTGTCCAAGGCGAGCTGACAGGCTGGTATGTACCCACCAAGCGCTATCTATAGACCAAATATGGTTGGTCTATGTATTGCAGTTGCTGAGAAATGGATATTATCCCAAAACATGAAACAAGTCAGTCGAGCACGAAATAGAGGTCAAAGGTAAGGTGTCAGATGTTAAATTGGTATATACTAAGAACTTCTATAAACCAAATACTGTAGGTGTAGTTACAAATGTAGTAAAGTTGCTGAGAAATAGACTAAATTATAAAAATATATATTGTGTTAGACCGATATATACCCACTAAGAACTATCTATTGACCAAATATGATGGGTCTAAGTATTAAAGTTACTGAGAAATGGACCTAATCTGGAAAATGTGACAAAGTCACTCAAGCGTGAAATCGAGGTCAAGGTTAAAAGGCAGGTGTAAGACTGACATGTACCCACCAAAAACTATCTATTGACCAATTATGATGGGTCTAGGTACTCTAGTTGCTGAGAAATGGACTTAACCACGAAAATGTGACAATGTCACTCATGCATGAAATTCAGGTCAAGGTCCCAAGCCAGGTGTCAGACTGGCATGTACCCACTAAGAACTATCTATAGCAGGGGCGTTTTCAGGATATTTGAAAGGGGGGGGGCATATAATAAAAATTTTTGGATCTTTTTTTGCCAAAAAACAATAATTGTGAAATGCACTAATGTAACGGTTCCTGACTTGGAGAATGTATATTTAAGAGTATGTGTTTAATTAATGAATATGATAAATTGCCATATTCAATACAATATAAGCAGATTATGATAGTTTCTTTTTTCTTTTTTTTTGAAAAATTGGGTATGCCCATTACGCCCTCTCCTTGACCCGCCCCTGTATAGACCAAATATAGTTGGCCTAGGTATTACGGTTGCTGAGAAATGGATTTAACCACGAAACTTTGACGAGGATTTAACATTTGTTTATGAAGTCAGTGAACAATGAAAATGAGGTCAGGGTCACAAGTCAAGTATACTTTGGCAAACCAAAAAATATGATAAGCTATCTGTGGACCATAAATCTTAATTGTAGGTATTATATGTACAAAGTTATTAAAGTTTAAAAAAGTTTACACCACCGCTGCAGGAAAGTAATACCTATATCTTGCCTTATCGACCTTTTGTCGCAGGCGAGACAAAAAACTGTTAATTACATGTATACGTATATGTTGAAGTGTTTGAAGTGCAGAGCTTTAGATTGGTATTATTTGCAGTATATTAATTATTATAAATATAATGTGCTTAGAATGATCTTCACAGATTATGGACTGCCTCAGTGGTCTCACGGTAGCGTGCTCGCCCCGAGTGTGGAACCCACGGGTTCTATTCCCGGCCGGGTCAAACCAAAGACATTATAATTGGTATTTACTGCTTCTCCGCCAAGCACGAGGCATCTAGGAGTAAGAACAGACTGGTCCGCATGGAGTCAGTATAATGTATCCGAGTGAGCTGATATGTCTTCCTGTGGACAGTTACCTAATGAACTAGCACATTAAAAATCTGACTAAGTGTGTCGGTCTAGCTCAAAGCAGGGATCATATTCATTATCATATCGACATGTTTTCATCCTGATATGCACTTGGTTGCCACTGGATGTTAGACAATAGTTCATTCTCCATTGTCACAGATTCTGTTAACTACATGTAAGTGAAGTAATTATCTAATGCATCTGTCACAAAATGTCTGGTTGGCCCATTAAATTTTTGAACCACCAAACATGTCCACACCTTTATACTGATACATACCTTCACACCTTTGATATAGGATCTACCAAATACATCTACATTACTATTAAACTTAACCCTTGGATCTAATCTGGATGGTTGTTGTTTTGACAGCCATACCTACATTATTAAGATCATGATGTTGTTGTATTAAAATAAAAGCATTTTACAGAAGCATTAATTTCATTAAAGTACAACCACTTTTTATTGTTTTTCGTTTGTACATAGGGAAAAATTTGTGTTTCTTAAGATAGTAACAAAACCACAAATTTATATACCTTCCAAAAAAAGAATTTTTCATTTAGACATTAAACTAATACAGACACATAACAAAATACCCTGTGAAATTAGCTATTTGAACTTAAAATAAGATAATATACTTAAGATGAAGAACAGCAATAAAATTAACATTAATTATTAACATTAAAATTTAAAACTGAAAGTAAAATTAAACAAGTGAGGTTAGGATTGCCTCAGGAAATGGCAACCTTGCCGTGAGCAAAGCTCACAATCAATACCCCCCGCTACCGTCATATAAGAAACCGCCAATTTTATTATAGAAAGAAATTTTAAATTAAATGGGCACGGGTACATTATAATGCCGTTCAACAGGGTATAACTGAACAGAATAATTCTTAAGAAGAGACATAACTTTGGTATATTTTATTACACAATATGAAAGAATATCTTTTTTTCCATTTTATAAAAACTTCTCTGTCCATCAGTCCAACATAAAAAAAAAGGTATTTACAAAAAAACCTGATATCAAATCTGTGTTACAAAATTTTGAAGCCCTATTTAACAAAGCTATGAGGAGGTAATTGATCAATGAAATCCTTATTATCTAATAAAAGACTAAAGTATTGGACCAGAACATAATTTCTAAGTCCAAAAGTCCAAAAGAGTATAAATATGGAAAAAAGAACTGGACCAGGACATACTTCACATATGCATATCTATGTACTAGGATCTAACAGTATGTAAAGTTTCAGTAACCTCCGATAAGGCATGTTTGAGAAACTGCGGGTACATAAAAAATTGGCAGACAGACAGAATTTCCAAGTCCAAAAGGGTATAAAATTATGGGAAAAAGTATTGGACGAGGACATACTTCGCATACCCCCCCCAAACTATGTTTGCTGGGGGTATAATTAACATTGTTGTCTAATAAGTAAATTTTTTGTCAAGAAGTGATCCTCCATATCATTTTTTAAAGAGTAACTAAAACGCTTATAGCAAGTTACTTTCATTTTAAAGTACTAAATAAACGTATAAAAACGCAAAAAACCCGATGAAATTTGGTCAAGTAATAACGGAGAAAATAGCGAGTGAAGTTGGATTAATTTTTACCTGTGGGAAATCCAATCAGCGCTATTTCCGGAAACAGGGTTTCCTCGCTGAGTGACCCCGATTGACCGGATATGACGTACAGTGCGGGCTACTCTTGAACTTGTTTACATTGACCAGAAGGAATATATTATGGATGGAAACAGCAATGCTAGTGATTTATCGCTGTCATTTCAAAGCTCATCATTTGAAAGCACTGAAGAAGTTGACCGGCCAGAATTATCAGTGCTTACCAATTTGAAATAATAATTTAATTCTAGAAATGGGGAATTCTGGTAATAACTATAATAGTATAGCCAATAAATTTCAATAAATGCCCCCACATACATATATATATAAAAGGATGAAAATGAAATTATAGATATTTTGAAAGGTGTGAATAACATAAATACAAATGGAAGATCATCTTATAGGAATAAAAAGCAAACACTATTTTTTTAAACAAGCAAATATAAGACACAATATTAATTGATAGTTTTAAAACAGATGTTTTACAAATAGTGATATAAGTTACTGAATAGTAATATAGATTTTGATTTAGAATTGTAATGTGTTTTTTTTTTATTGAATTGACAGATTCATAAAATTTCATAATTTTCTTATAAAAATATAATAAATTTCTTAGTTTAATCAGAGACATATATGTAGAGAGGGATAAGTAATTTCTTACAATCCTTGTTGTAATAATAAAAATATGTAGAGAATCATTGGAGAAACTGCACTGTACACCTAAAACTTTAATAAAAGATTTTGATGGATTTTAATAAAAAAAAATTATTCAACTTATAAAATAATTCCCACATTTGTAGAGTTATAATTTGGTTAATATTGGTTATGGGACTTTATGCTCTTTGTGTAATTTGAATTATAATATCAGTCAAAACTGGTTTTCATAACACCTTTCTAATGACTTTGTTATATTGATTTACTCCACAGGTGGTAGGTGCATGGCCAAGTTGTTATTTACCTGATTGGAGGGATTAAAACTTTTGTTTGATCTTTAGTACTAGATAACAGGATGTTAATTAATAGGTGCTAAAACTTTAACTGTTTTAATTACCAGGATTAAAGGTGATAAATATCCAGCCACATGTTTACTAATTTGTTTTATATCATGAACTAGTTTTAATTTTCACAGGTGTTTAATACTATTTAGGGGGAAAATAAAATTTCTTGCACGATTGTAAGTGTCATATACATATTTTTTTTTATAAATAATGAATAAATAAATACATATTCTTATAATAAATAATTAGACAGTCAAACTTTGCTTTAGCTATACATTGCCTAATGAAATAGAATGTCTTTTAAAAAAGCTACATTTTTACCCAAATTATTTTCTGCCTTATCAGGATATGTATACTGGTCATGCTGGTTGCCCATTTTTCACACAAGTAGAAATATATAAAATTATATATATTAAAATAGTAAGTTAAAGTCCTCTTATACATATATGAACAAATATAGGCAAAATATAAATCACAACCCTCCATCCAAGACACAATGTAATAAAAGTGAGCAAACATAGGTTAAGTCTATTCAATTAAACTTTTATAATTCTATTATGGCACAAAATGCACATCAGCTGTTTATCGCAAAGAATTATGACGCTTTATATTATTTCTGAAGTCTCTAGGTATTCAAACTCATGATAGTAATGCCAAGTCAAACTTATTCATATACATTGCTAAGTCTCTGGTGGATTTGCATACATTGTATAATATCACAACTATTTTTTATAAATTTAATATACTTTATATGTATAATAAGTCATAGTGTACAACAGATGCAATGGACATGCGTTTAAATGGTGATCGGAAAAAAAGTCACAAGAAAAAGTCAAAGGAAAAAAAGTCACAAATTTGGTAGGAAAAAAAATCACAGGAAAAAAAGTCACAAGAAAAAAAGTCACAGGAAAAAAAGTCACAAGAAAAAAAGTCACAGGAAATAAAGTCACATGTATTTGGTGGGCAATGTATCTGTTGTTTCTGTTTTCCTTTATGATGTTTTATGTTCTTTTACACATTTTGAACACAATTTCCTCGTCATATGTGTATTAATTTTAAAGTTATTCTGTTCTTTCATATACTATTTCTTAGTCAAAAATTCATTGCATTGCCGAAAAGGCAAGAACATAAATAAAAAGTGTATAAACATGAACTAAGCAACAATACATATAATTTTGACAAAGTCTATTGGTCATAGCACTAAGAAACAGTCAGTATCAATCACAGCACACAGAAGAACACATAGTTTTGTCTATTACTTGTTTTATTAACAATTGGGAATAGCCACTAATTAATTTTTAAACAAACAACTTTCACTATAGGCTTTAGGTAGTGTTTTGACAGCCATCAAATAGGGTTTCAATTTATGGTTTTCTACACCTACTGACAGATGGCATAAAATGTTAAAAAATCAAATAGTAAGGCTTCTAAAATAAGTAAACAAATCATTTTTAAATAAAATACAAACAAAATAAATTAAAAATTTTACTATGCAAAATTGTGTAAAAAATTGTTATTTTTTATCACTAATAACAAAAAATAAATAATTCATTTAAATTCAGTTTATGTATTTAAAAAAAATAGAAAAAATTATAAAAAAAAAACCTTAAGTTGCTTATGGTTTGCAATTTTCATATATAATAATATATAGTGTGACTTTTTTTCCTGTGACTTTATTTCCTGTGACTTTTTTTCCTGTGACTTTTTTTCCGTGACTTTTTTTCCTGTGACTTTTTTTCCTACATTCGTTTAAGTAATGTGCTTATTTATTGAAAAGGGGTGGATTAAAAAAGCGTGTTGAGTATGTCCCGTTTTTGCAGAGTTGCTGCATCCCGTAACTGCACAATTCCTTCCCACTGTTGAATTGTAGATTTAGATTAATTAAAATGTTTCATCAAACAAGTGTCGGTGAATATATAAGAAGCACTGTCAATTGATAACTGTCACCAATAACGTATAAACAATCGACTGAATCTGCTTTCACTTTGCAAATGACCTGTACCTATTTATGTACAAGATCTGAACCGCACAGTACGTCACTTCCGGCGAGTAGTAATATTAGATAAAGTGGCGAGTTTTTTAACAAATCGTTCAGGTGTGCAAATGACGATCGGCCAGTATTTTGCTAATATCTCGAAAACTAAGTTACCAAATTTCATCGGGTTTTTTGCGTTTTTATACGTTTTTTTAGTACTATAAAATGAAAATAACTTTCTATAAGCATTTTAGTTACTCTTTAACCATTTCACAGTAAATATAAACATGTCTAAGGGAACAACAATTTGATTTCTATGGGGGTCTCCGGTGAAATGTTGGATCCTCCCTATTTTATTCGCCAACATTTTGGACCTGGATTTTTTAGTTCTGCTGCTATCACAGCCTAAATTTTTATTTGCATTTAAATAAAAAAAATTCATGATTGACACATGTCCTACATTTTTTTTTTCACACCTGATCCTGGCTTTTTATTTTTCCAAAATCCTAGTCCTGCCTTTTTATATCAAATTTTACGTCTACTGTCAGTCCAAAACATCCAGGAACAGTCCTTTTGTTAAAAATTGTATTTTTAATAGTTTAAATACCATACATGTACTTAAGTCATGCTAAAAATATCTCACCATTGCTTCTGATCCATTGTATGCTGAATATGTGATACTAGCACAGAACAACCTTAGCTAAAAAACAAGATATGGTATTATCAAGTATGTAGACAGAATACATGTACATTCAATAAGTACAGAGAAGACCTAATGTTTAAATCAATGCTTAAAAGGCTAAGAAATAAAATTTTGTTTCATTTTTCATTCTTAACAGTTGCATTTATCAACTCTTAGATGTCTTTCATATGTATTGTCAGAAAATATTATTCTTTTTATGTCTTTTTTTCTTGCTTGACAAAAGATGTCACGAAAAACAAATCTGACATCTCTGTTTAGTTGGAAGTTGTGTACTTTCCATAATTCTGAGTCATGTTGAGCCTGAAAACCTTTTTGAATATATGAACATAAATGTGCCATACTATAACACTGTTCCAGGAATCAATTATTTAATGTGTGTACGTCATATAACACAAGAACTTACAATCATAAGCAACGGATACAACATAATCCAAACAAAGTGTGGTAATATTCCATCTGTTAAATTCGTCATAACCAGTCCAGGACATGTTGTGTGGGAAAAAATTCTCTGTGAAAAGATTAATATAATGAAATATAATTCACATACATATATATATATAAATATATTCTAAGCTTTTATGATCATATATTACTAGTATCTAAATGTAGATAAAATCTGTAATTAATTCCCATAATACAATATCCTTCAACTTAATATGTAAGTTAAATATTTCAACGAAGAAAAATAATGAAATATACAAGTAATAATATATAAAATGCATGATCTGACATCCCACAGCTAAAGCCATTACAAACAAGACCAAAACCGGGTCTAGATTGATTGGAAAACAGGATGTGACTGCACCACAGATCCAAATATTGCTTACACGCAACAACTTAACATTATCAAGCTGCAGACAAAATATAAAATCCTTCCATTTTGTAGAAGCCAAGAAAACTTTCACGAATTATTGAATTTTAAACCATCGGCAAACAGGATGTGGCTGCATGAAAGATCCAAAAATAGCTTACACGCTACTAATCAACATTATCAAGCTGCAGACAAAATACTGTATAACATCATTCCCTTCTGTAGAAGCCAAGAAAACTTTGACGACAGTTTCCTACCCAAGGTCTTTCAGACCTAAGGACGGAGTGACAGAGTCAAGCGGTTACTAGACCTGCTTGCGACTTTTGCAATGCAGTAAACAGTGCATTTTAATGTCAAATTAATCTCAAACTACTGACAAACAGTATTGGCATGTTTTAGATGAGATTAAGACTTTCAGGAAACATACAAATGTTCCTAATTTATATACTGTCAATATGGAAATTATTGCGATGTTTTTATTATTGCGAAGATTGCGATCGGTTTAGCATCGTAATATTATAAACTCGCATTTTTAATGCATATTTTCATGTCCGATTTATTCTAGATTTGTCCCCCTTTGTTTTCATTTACTCAGGAAAGTGTCTGGTCATTTATTTCTGACATTAGGAGATAGGTTAATTGGTAGACACTTTGTTGTATAGGTATTGTTTTCACAGCTATTATATATATATTAACATTTCGAATTCTATATTTTTAATCCCAATAATTAAAACAATTACTTTATATAAAACTTCCATTTTCAATTTTTACTCGATCTCAGATCGCAATAATTTAACCTCACAATTTTGCGTTGGGTAGAAGAATCGCAATAATAAGTGCACGCGAAAATTTCCGAATTTACAGTAGTTTACAGTAGTTCCTTAACAAATCTACTGGTATTTATGTTTATTAAATGACTACTTTAAGCCATTAATTGAATTAAATTAATGATTGTGCAAGTAGTTCAGAGAATTATTAAAATTGGTCATACACATGCAGGTCCACAGCAGCCATGACAGTCTAAGTATTCTCTTAAAATTTGGTCCCAATTTGTCAATACTTTCAGAATCAGATATTTTAATATTTCTTTGCTGATTATTCATATTTTTTAGAGGTCAAGACTTCAGACATAAATTTTAAAGGGGAATTGGCAAAGTGGTTTCAGGATAAACTTTCAAAGGTAAGTTTAACAAACAGGATGCAATACTTGTGTTTTTATATGCTGTTAACAGTTAATATTTTCAGTTTGATGCAAGATATTTATGGAGATGTTGACATTTTTCCATAAAGATTAACACAAGTTGTACACTATATAACATTAAAACCGGTATCAGAATTGTCTAACATATTTCTGTACCTTTTTATTTAGTTTCTTGTTCAATGAAACACTCACTGTATCTATGACATACTTTGACGATGAATATGGATTTTCTCTACAAAAAAAGTCTTGGGTTAAGTTGATTAAAAATGCATAAAAATGTCAATATACATATGTATACGCATTTTTTGGCAGATATCAGATTTGACAGAATATTTCCCATTTTTTGGTATGTATCAGGTTTAAGAGCAGTTTTTCTCATTTTTTGACAGATATCAGATTTGACAGCAGTTTACACTTTTTGGGGGGAGATATCTGATTTGAAAGCAGTTTTCTCATTTTTTGGTAAATATCAGATTTGAGAGTAGTTTACTCATTTTGTACTGAATTTAACTTTTGATACTTTTCCTAAAGTAGAGAGTTATACTCATTTTAACACAAGTATCAGATGATTTTACCCATTTTTATGCTGAATATCTTTGATATCAAAGGAAGACTTTAATGCTGCCCTGGAAGACGTCCATATTATCTGTGTGTCTCTATCGCCACCAAGTCTATCTTCTAGTTCACGTATCTACAATCAGAAATTAATCTAAAAATGTTTTGTTTGTCCAAGTGTGCTTACAGATTTATTGAGAATTTATAATTACTATAGTTTCTTATTTAATATGTTTCTTTTATGACGATGATGATGACACAGAAGCAAGAAACATAAAATAATTTTTATTGTGTATTTCATGGAATATAGTATGCAAGTTCAAAGTCTTACTACAAGCACGAAAACTGGTACAAACAAATTAATATAATGAAACAAGATATATAAAAATTTCATAAACTTTTTCACAACTTTGGTAATAATATCACAGGACAGAAATATTTAGTCTTAAGATTATTTTATTTATACTTTAATCTCACAAATATATTTAGTTTTATATTCATCATGTTTTTAAAATTTGCTTCTGAAAATTTTTCTTTGTGTTTTGAATTTAAACCCCCCCCCCCCAATCCCCAACCTGTATTTGAGATTTTTATTAAAGTCAAAGAATGCCCAATAAAACCATTTAACCAACCAAAGTATAGTGTCCAAACACATTGGAAGCAAAGATATTCTTCAGTCCGTCTTTGGTTACTTCATCTGTATGGTACAAACAACCCTCTCCTGTTGACAAAACATGGGCACATTTTCTGTAAGTAATTATAATGTTATTAAAATTAAGTAAAAGTATTCAGAGTAAAGTACATGTACCTATTCCTTTTCACTTATTTATGAGTTGTTTAACAGCTTAACAAAAAGTTTAACATCAGTGTTTGTCAAGTTTAGTTGGGATTTTATGCCATTTTCAGCATATTTGGCCATTTCGCAGCGGTCAGTTTTAATTTATTGGTGGAGGAAGTCAGTGTACCCGGAGAGAACCACTGACCTTCGGTAAGAAAATTGGCAATCCTTGTCAATTAAGATCGGAGTCGTATTCTGTTTATTCTGTAATGGCACGGTTGTAATGCCTTAATTTTACTTATAAAAGCTATGCATTTTTAACATACATGTATTTTATCCTTCTGATTAATAAAATCTGATAACTTGTTTTGTAACAAGGTAAAGTCCATAATATAAATCAAGTTTATAAATTCACAATGAAAATGCCTGTTTTGAATATTCACAGATATCCCCTCTTCCAGGAAAATTGAGATCAATGACTGAATCAACAGACTGCATAAAATACAAGCAGTCAAATTTTGGTATTTTTTCATGCAAGATTTAAAGTCTTGAGAAATCACACACTGATATCTACAAGCCTAATTGGGAACATGCTATTTTTTTATTTAGTTTGGGTTTTACACTGTTTTCAGCACATTTGGCTATTTCGTTGCAGCCAGTTTTTATTGGTGGAGGAAGCTCTAGTACCCAGAGAGAACCACCAACCTTCAGTAGGAAAATTGGCAATCCTTGTCAATTAAGATCAGAGTCAAACATACCCTGCCACAGGTGAGATTCGAACTTACAACCTCAGTGTTGACAGGCTAGTGATCATTAGTAGTCATGAAGAACTACCTAGACCATTCGGCCACCTAGGCCCCCTACTTACTATTTAAGATTAATAACTATGCAATTAATTAATGAATGATTATTACATTGAGTGTGGTGAAATACCGGGATTTCCGAGTGAAATCAAATCCGATAATTCACCCAGTGAAATAGAAAGTCATATTTCACTCTAGGAAGTGACGTAACAACAGCAGTCGCCAAAGATGTTGCTATACAAACATCGTTGCGTAGTCGCATTAAAACATAATCCCTTGTATTTTCTCGTTTATTTTTATGAATACATGCGCACTCGTGAATTAATTTGTTGTTCGGTAACTTGTTGTAGATTTTTAGGTATTCGTATTTCAAGATTAGTTATACTGTAATAACTATTCCTCATAATTATATTTAAAGTACAAATGTATATAATTTACTTTGAGTGTTTAAGATACGTAAATCTAAACCTTAGTAAAAACTGATGTTTAAAATAATGAAAAAAGTCCATCAAGAATATTTTAGTGTACAGCAATTGTCAATTTTACTTACGTGGAGAGAACACCTTGTATAACATTTGACCAATTAACTCCGGTGACTGGCATTATTCCAGCATTTAAATACAGTATATCTATTTTGCTATATCTATAACAGAAAGGAAACCGATCACAAAAATTAGTAGAACAAATATCACAACTATTTACAGAACTACTGAGTGTTTGCAATATAAAATATTTTGTGCCATTGGACAGCTGAAGAAAATTATTAAGGGACTCAAGTAGTTTGAGTTTTTAAGTCCAAACCCTTAACATTTCATATCTGACTGTCCAAGTAAATTTTTAGTACCCTATGATTTCAGCAAATGGAATAATTTTGTTCAGTATTTGACCACTATTTTCCACAACCTGACCTCAATCTTATGACATTTTGTCTCATTGAAACTTACCCTATAGTGATCACCTTTCATATTCACATACAAAAATGATAATAGTGTGTATATACATCTTTGTTTCTCATATAAACATGTGTATAATGGGCATCCAAAGGACCAGAGAAAAGTGCCCTTTATGAGCAGGCGTCTCGATAATATTTAGATATGGGACGTGCAGCAAATTGGGGTCAAGATTTTACAATACCGGCGGAGATTTCGAGTCAGGATTTTTTTACATTCTGGAAATTTCTGGTCAGTATTTTTAAAATTTCTGCACATTTTTATAAAGCACTGAGGAGAATTCAGATTTAAATGTTAAATGTATAAATATGTCTCATCATGATAACTGCCTTTTATTATTTTTGGATAATTTCGGGTATGTAATTTTAGCTTCCCTGGATATTTTTGGGTCACAAATTAGATATAACGTGAATAATTTAGGGTAGCACCACGTGATTGAGGTTATTTCTTCATAGACTAAAAAAAATAAGTCAATCCTTAATTAAAACAATTTCAGGGTTTTTATTAAGAAATATTACTTTTGTTTGAGTTCTCTTGTAGCTTTGAATACTGATTTGATATCACTTGTATCCATGGTAACAATACTAATAATAGCCTGAGGATGAGATAATAACAAGGCATGTCTAGCTGCTTCAGCTCTCTGTACATTTCTGCATAGCAGACAAAGTTCCAGGTGGTGATGCAAAGTAAGTAATCTCTCACACAATGTAAGGCCAATCCCTCTGAAATATATAAGTCCAAGATCTTTATTAAAGTTAAGTTATCTTTCACACAATAAAGTTCAAGGTCATTATTTAATGTTAGTAATCTTTCGTATTAAGGAAACATCAATTCTCTTTTAAGGTCAGGTTTCTCAATTATTGTAAGGCCAAATATACTTAATACATTATTCTTTAAAATGGCAACAAGATTGCTACATGTAGCCATATGACCCCAGCCACAGAGAAAAGTCGAAGCCCAACAAGATATACAAAATGTGTATTATTGAAATGGCAGCATAGAATCAAGTACATGTGGTGACTTACACTCCTACAAAATATGAACGAAATCCGATCACCGGTCTCAGGAGTTGCATCCACAAAGTGTTCCTATAGTGTCAAATGCCAAAAAAAGTTAAAGTCCCATAACTTTATACACAGATGGTAGTGCTATAGGGTGACTAAACTAACTGTCCTACAAAATTTTAACAAAATCTGATCAGCGGTCTCAGAGGAGTTGCATCCACAAATAACTGTGACGGATGGACGCAGACCATTACTAGGTGACAGTACTGTCGTGTTGCAGCGTTTCACAATAAAAGTCATCATTCAGGCACAAACTGTAAGACGTCTTTCCTACCAAACATAAAGTTTTCAAACACTGTAAGGCCAATTACTATATAAAAACTTACAGACAAAACAAAGTTCAAGGTATTCATACATTTTTACAATGTAAGTGATCTACACACTTTCTGTGGCCAATTTCCATACAACAAGGTAAATATATTTTACAGGATAAAGTCATTGTAAAACAGGATTTGTCTTTGCTGCATCTACAGGGAAATTTGTTTTCTAAAACAAATTGCTTGCCATACATTTGTAAGGAAAATAGACAACTGGTAAGAGTCAGTGATGAAAAAAAATCAACACATGACCTTTTCTATACATTGTATTAGCAATGCCATCATTTGTATATATATGTATATGTATACAAACATTAAACCTCAGGGTTGATATTTGTGTCATGCCATAATAAGGGTCACCCGGTGCTTATATGGAAAAAGGCACACATTAACATACAAGTATACACTTATTTGTAAGCCTATGACATGATATACTAATATGATATCATCATCTGATGATTTGATGGGGTGATGGTTTATCTTAACATCTGTTCACTTTATCATGATAAAAATGTTGATAATAAAGTTCTGTATTATTTATATTAACATGATCATAGCACTCACTGTTGTCATCTGTAGATCTATTTTTTTTTTGTATTATAGATTTTAACTGAAGCATAGGCACATCCACAGAACTCTAATTCATAACATCTGGTTATTGTTAAATTTTTACAATATATGGGGTGTTATTTCAAAATTTAAGGAAATTGATTTTTTTTATGTGTGTTTATTACCCCATTTAGATTTATACAATTATATAATTATTCTTATTTTTAACAAGGTTTGTTTGTTTGTTTAGTTGGGGTTTTACGCCGTTTTCAGCACATTTGGCTATTTCGCGGCGGCCAGTTTTTATTGGTGGAGGAAGCCGGAGTACCCGGAGAAAACCACCGACCTTCGGTAGGAAAATTGGCAATCCTTGTCAATTTAGACCGGAGTCGAACACACCCCGCCACAGGTGAGATTCGAACTCACAACCCCAGTGTTGACAGGCTAGTGATCATTAGTAGTCATGACGAACTACCTAGACCACCCGGCCACCGAGGCCCCTTTTTAACAAGGTAGGCAGGCATATAACAACAAAGATTTTTAATAGTGTAGCTATTGAATGTGTCATGTAAATATCTGGGTATTATGTTCAGCAGTTCTAGGTCATTCTCCCTTGCTCAACAGGAAATATTTAAAAAAGCACTCAAAGCTTTCTATAAACTAAGAAGTGATTTTCTGTCACTGAACACTAGTGTTAAAATATCTATGCCTGTCTTTGTTCACACTATAAAGCCAATCCTTTCTTTATTGCACTGAAGTATGGGGGTTATTTAATCCATTCAAAGCAAAATTCAGATCTGAAACTTGCAATTTAGATAGTATTTATACATTTGAGCATTGAAGAAATATAACCAAACTCAGAATGTCTGCACATAGGTTACAAATTGAATGTAGGAGATATCAAGGTATTCTTCACAACAACAGAACATGTGTCAGGTGCACATCAGCGGAAATAGATAATGAGAAACACTTTTTGTTTATGTGTAATAAAAAAATCATTTAAGAAAATCAATGATTGAATTAATTTAAATACCTCTTGTGCTAATTTTAAATACCTGAGCATCAATGAAAAATTTATATGGTTACTTAATAATGAAATTTTAGTATTCTGGTCTCAATTTATGATTTAATAACAGCAAGTGGGGTCTGATTTTCCATACAGCTTTTGCTACCACTATTGTTGTTTTCTCTAACTCTTAATGATGTGTGCCTGAGACATTGTTCCAAACTGGTACTGTTATTTATACTTATACAATTCACATTTACATGGTTATTTTATATACCATACATTTGTCATACATGTTTGTTTTATATATATGTAACTCTGTTCTGTTCTGTCAGGGAATGTAACTCTTGCATATGGAAGACAACAAATAACAACAAGTGGGAAATAGAAGAATGTAAGAATTACACAAAATTTGATAATACATGATTGATAGTCATTGTTTTACAACTATACATTTAAATTTTAAAGGGTAATAATGATATTTTCATGATACAAGTACAAAATTCATGATGTTCTCACTATTTTCCAAGAATTTTTTTCAAAGCATGGAGAATTTAAAGGATGGAAGAATTTCATATGGTATTTCAAAATTTCAAGATTGTTGCCTAAAATTAATTTACAAGATCAACTTGCATAAACACTTTAAGGATTAAAACATGGCAAAGATTTCACCTAAATTAAAGCATTAAATTCAAAATTCAGTCTATTTCTGGAAAAGCCCAAATTTGGAAGGATGGATCACTGTTAATCCCTTTTGGGATTCTGTGTCCGGAGCTATTTTTCTTACTTGGCTGCCCACTATAGGGGTGGGATCCTATGGAAAGCCAACGGGGTCAAGATTCTTAATTCGTAAATTGTCAATTTGTAACTTGTAACTGTTTAATTTCTAAATTCTTAATTCGTAAATTGTCAATTTGTAACTTGTAACTGTGTAATTTCTAAATTCTTAATTCGTAAATTGTCAATTTGCCACTTGTAACTGTGTAATTTCAAAATTCGTATATTGATATTTTGTAACTTGAAACATGTCGATTCGTTAAATGTCATTGTTATATTATTCTAACGATCATTATGACGACAGATGGCGCTCGTTTTTCTTTTTTTCTGAAGACGACAGGTGGCGCTGAGTTCGATCATGACTGGAAAACCCAGGTAATAAACGGCTTCTATTAATCCTAAAATGCGATTATCGGACCATTTGATTCTGACTGAGGGGGGGATGGCTGACAGATATATATTAATATACATGCCTACTAAACTTTACTGGCCAAGAAGTAATTGCCGCCATCCGATTTTTCGTCCTATAAAAAATTAAAAAA
This sequence comes from Mytilisepta virgata, assembly GCA_028015205.1. NCBI lineage: Eukaryota > Metazoa > Mollusca > Bivalvia > Mytilida > Mytilidae > Mytilisepta > Mytilisepta virgata. The sequence continues at coordinate 46,131,058 of CM051514.1, read as the reverse complement.
TGTGTTGCACACAAAACGTCCCACAGGGTGTTCTCCAAATATTCCTGATTCCCTCAACTCCGACTTCACGCCCCCTACTCCCGGGATCCCGTCCCCTTGCCACTCCCTCCTCACAGTTTGCCACCATTTTGCTCTCAAAAATGAGCTATCACAGACCCCCCCCCCCCAATCATGTGCAAAGATTTTCATGGAGAAATAAAATTGTTGTGAACAGATTGGCGAGAATTGTTTCTGTGAGGTCTTCTCTCTGACCAGCCAGTAGAAGTACTGGTCAAAAATTATTTCTCGCCGGCAAGTAATTCTTGCTACCCCATTTTTGGCACCTCTCCTGTCTGAAAAGTTATACCTAAATTTGAAGATAACATCTAACAGATTGCTGATGTTTTGCTCTCTGAAATGAGCTGTCATATATGAAGATTTTCGTGGAGAAATAAAATTACGGTAAGCAGATTGGCGAGAAGTGCTTCTGTCATGAATATGGCGAGATGGCGAGATCTTCTCTATGACCAGTCAGGGGAAAGGGGGGGGGGGGGGGCACTTTGGTTAAAAGTGGGTAAAGGTGTGTAATAAAAAAGAAACAGTTTCATAGTTTTATGATCATGGTCATTGACAAAATATCCTGAGGGGACACCAGGATATCACACCATTATACTACATTTGTTTGTACTAGTACTAGTATATGTCATGTCTCGACGATCCAGTATTCATTAAGTTTTCTGGTTGGTCAGATTCCTTTAGACTTTATATATATAACAAAATATTGCACATTCAATACAGTTTTAATATAAAGTATACATTAACTAAGTGACTCATTCTTTACTCATTCAATTTGTTTTGCTAAGTACAAACATGATATAAAACATTTTTATCTTCATTACTCAAGAGCCAAATACATAAAGATTTTTCATCTATTTGCTTCTTGTATTAAAAAATAATTAGATGGTTTAATTCTTTTCCAAAATTTTAACATTGGGATTTTAATATTAAGGAATAATGGGGGTGAACCCATTTCTCCCATAATATATTTAGTCCAGCCCAGAACAATATTAGTCTGAATTTTCCGGCTCAGTCTCATATTTCATATATTTAATCTGCAATTTTTGACCCGGTCTTTTATTAAGTCTTCACTTTCCGACCAAGTGACAGTCATATATTTGCCAAGTTGAAAAAGGGACCCATTCCAGCCACACATCTGAATATACCTTAATAAAGAAAGTGACACCCCCTCCCAGGTGTGGTGACTAGTACAGTAGACATACATGTATATTGGAGGTCACCTCTATGTGAAGATGTTTTTTGACCCAAAAATGAAGTCCCTCAAATACCATAAATTTGTTAACGCGAATGGCTTTCAAACAAAATCCACGTAACTTGTTGCGGAGCAACACAGGGATCGCTTCTTTGACTTGACATTTCAAATATTTTCAAGTTTGATTGATACAATTTCAGACTCCTGTGAATGTTGCCATACAGCTTCTTTATTGATTATTATATATCCCCATTGTTCCGCAATGCAAAGTCATCTGTCTTATTTTGAGGGTATCCCTAAGAATACATATCAAAACACAGTGATTAGGATTAGAAGGGGTCATGCACCAATTTTCACATTCAAGTTGAAAATGCCACATTAAAATCAGAGCATTTTACAGAGATTGTTAAAGAATGTCCCCTTAAATTTCTGAATATCAATAGAAAATGTCCCATTATAACTTTTAAAAAATTATTGCACCCCCCCTTCCCAACTATTCGTGACGGGGATAATAAGATTCACTGATGTAAATAATAGAAAAATTCTAACCCTAAACACTGCATTTGCATGAGAGAATATCTCACAGGAACAAAATTCTCGCCAATCTGTTCACAACAATTTTATTTCTCCATGAAAATCTTTGCACATGATTTGGGGGGGGGGGGGGGTTCAGTGATAGCTCATTTTGGAGAGCAAAATGGTGGCAAAGTGTGAGGAGCGGGTGGCAAGGGGCGGGATCCCGGGACTAGGGGGAGTGAAACCGTAGTTGAGGGGGAGGAAATTGGGAATATTTGGAGAACACCCTGTGTGTGTTTTGTCTGCAACACATTTTGAAAATTTATATAGGACGAAAAATCGCGTGGCGGCATTCAATTCTTGACCAGTAAAATTTAGTAGGCATGTAAATTAATATATATATATATCTGTCAGCCCTTCCCCTCAGTCAGAATCAAATGGTCCGATAATCGCATTTTAGGATTAATAGAAACCGTTTATTACCTGGGTTTTCCAGTAATGCTCGAACGCAGCGCCACCTGTCGTCTTCAGAAAACAAGAAAACCGAGTGCCATCTGTCGTCATAATGATCGTTAGAATAATACAATGATGACATTTAACAAATCGACATTTAACGAATGGACATGTTTCAAGTTACAAAACATCAATATAAGAATTTTGAAATTACACAGTTACAAGTGGCAAATTGACAATTTACGAATTAAGAATTTTGAAATTACACAGTTACAAGTTACAAATTGACAATTTACGAATAAATAATTTAGAAATTACACAGTTACAAGTTACAAATTGACAATTTACGAATTAAGAATTTAGAAATTACACAGTTACAAGTTACAAATTGACAATTTACGAATTAAGAATTTTGACCCCGTTGGCTTTCCATAGGATCCAAGTCAGAAAGATTTCTCTGGACACAGAATCCCAAAAGGGGTTAAAACAATGTAAAAGTTACTGCCACAGTGTTGATGCATTATACTACATAGTATAACGTCAGTGAGTAAATGTCATTGTTGCTTGCATAAAATGACTGCTAATGACTAAATCTGGTACCAGTGAAGATTGCTGCATTCTGCTGTTTGGAGGTTCCTCATCCCAATTAAAATGAATAAAAACTTGGAGATTCCCAAAAAATATTTTGGGTTCCTTATCATGTCATTCACGATTGATTGTCAACCATTTATCAATAAAATGTTCTTGGTCTTTAAGGAAAAAAAATATTGATAAACGGAGAGTAACTACATGAGTACGGAAAATTCAAACTTACGAATTTCCACCAGTAACAACAGCTACACGTTTTTCCATCGCCTGCAAAACAAACCGAAGTCAGGGAATACATTAGGAAGGGGATAGTAAGGAAGGATAAACACGAGGATAAACACTTCTGTAGAATTTTCTCCCTATATGTTAGGGTAACCGCATATTATCAGATCAATGAAATTAAGTAATATATCATATATAATGTAACGTGTAAGGGGAACCGAGCGGGGTGTATATAGCTAAACAATTGCTGTGTCCGTTACCTGATTGTACTCAGGATTCGAGGAGTCTTAAAAAGTTTATCTTGACGTCTCGAGGTCAACGCCAAGACAACTATAATACAATAAAACACAATTTCGAAAGAACCACAAATTCAAAAAGTCTCTATATACAAAATAAACGAATTACACTATAAATATTCTTATCCCTAGAACAATTCCTATATACAACAATAAAAGACTATCCTATAGACCACTGTCCGTAAAAGCAACTGTAAAACCCTATTTATTTAAACAAACCCTATGCAAAACAAAACTTAACCACAGATCAACTGTCTATCCTTTATTAAATCTAGTAGCTATGGCCTATAGTCTACAAACTCAGTGTTCATAGACCTTATGTCTATAAGCTCAATGCTTATAGACGATTTATAAACTCAATGTTTATAAACCTCTATGTCACAGCCCTTATCCTATAACTTGAACACAGACCTTTCTTGTATTGTTCCAACACGTTACTGTGAGGCTTACGTTTGTCTGAGAGGCTTTGTAGTCAGAAGAGCTACAGCATCAGACACTGTAATCTCTAGTTCCGTATTGAAACCTACCTATATGCTTTAAACCACCAAGCTTCTATAGGTCTCTGTCTATGTAATACTTACTACCACGGAGGTCTTCTTAGATCGATCTCTTTAACAAGACTGACGAACTTTACCTGTGCAATCTCCTTTTTATACTAATCAGTGGACTAGTCCATTATTACCAGGACGCTCCCAACTTAACCATATCTTAGCAACAAGGGTATATCAGGACAGGCAATTAACCTCTTATCTCCTATCAGCTGTCAATCAACTTCTGTTATCTCCTTGAAGTAGCAATGTGTACGTGACTTTAAACATGTTTTAGGACTTAAAAGAAATAAAAAGGGAATTAAAGGGCCTATGTAAACAATAATGTGTAATACATTTAAATCTTCATATCTAAGCGTGGTGGTAATAATTATTGATTATATACAACACAAAAATCATCACAATAATATATTACTTTTAAAATTTCATTGATCTGATAATATATACGCTTATTCATAAAATTGTTCCTTTTTAATAAAAAAAACATGATTTAAAAAAAGGACAAATATACCTAACGTAATCCATTGGACAGACAAACCCGGGAAGACAAATGAACAACCACAAGCACAACAAATAAACACAGAAAACTAAAAAACAATGAACAACACGAACTCCTATAAAAACCAGGAGTGAACCCAGGTGCTCCGGAAGGGAACGTCGGGGGTAATATGATGTCATAATTGTTTCAAATCAAAGCTAATTAAATGCTAATCATTAGTCATTAGAATTTTTTTGATTATATGAAATTGTTTGACTGGCAAATTATTTGATATGCATATTAAATAATTATAATCATACAATATACTAATCAGTGATCATTAGTGGATAATAGACCTGCAAAAAATAAAATGGGCCCGTGGAGTCCTGGACAGTGTTCAACCAACCTACAAGAACCAACAACGATGTAGAGGGTTGGCATCGCCGTATTAACAAGAAGTCGTCAGAAGAGAAGAAGCCATTCTATCTGCTGCTGCCAAAACTAGAAGAAGAAGCCGAACTCAGCTTAGGGTTACCTCTGCATCAAAAGGAAGAGCCTTAGAAATGTCTGGTAATTTTTGTCAAATTTTGAACGGAAAATCTTAAGACATTTGAGTAATGAATCATGCCAGGACAAAAGTTCTGGGTATTGGGGTGATAATGCCCTCGGGGACTAACAGTCCACCGGCAGTGATATAGACTCAGTGGTAGAAATAAAACGTTTCAAAAAATACCGAAATAAATTTGATGCACTGTATGGCCATTTCGTTAACCGACAACTCATTAGCAGTGCTCGAGATCAAAATATTGGAAAACCGGTTAAAGATATAATGATGAATTAATAAGCACAACCATCAAAAATCAAAACAATTAAAACAAACAGGTATCCAAACTCAGCTTAGGGTTATCTCTCCATCCAAAGGAAGAGCCTTAAAAATTTCTGGTAATTTTTGTCAAATTTTGAACGGAAAATCTTAAGACATTTGAATAATGAATCATGACAGGACAAAGGTTCTGGCTACTGGGCTGATAATGCCCTCGGAGACTAACAGTCCAACAGCAGTCACATAGACTCAGTGGTAGTAATAAAACGTATCACAAAATATCGAAATAAATTTGATGGACTGTATTGGCATTTCGTTGACTGAAAACTCACAAGCAGTGCTCGAGATAAAAATATTTGAAAACCGGTTAAAGATATAATGATGAATTAATAAGCACAACCATCGGAATCAAAACAATTAAGACGCACCAAATAACACATACCTCGCTTCCTCGGAAACGGGGGGGGGGGTATTACCACACCTATCAAATCAATAATCGATGGTCAAGCGCGACGTCATAATGAAGAAATGGCACTGAGCGCGATGTGTATAAACGATAAATGATTTTACACATTGACCGGGGAGTAGTGTGCTTTTGGCAGTTTTAAGGGGGGAATCGATGGGAATGTGGGAATCAGGTGTCAAGGAGTACGTATAATTAGCATTCCCTTCATTGGAATGTGTGACGTCATTGGAATGTCTGGTATCTGACACGTGACTTCAGTGTCTGGTATGTGAAGAATGTAAAAGCCAATGCATAACACATTTATAAGAAACAGATATCTACCAATGTTCCAAGTCAGCAGACAGAAATCACTTGGTCAACATCTTTATTATTTTTACAAGTCATGGACCCAAAAACCAGTATAAGTAGATTTGCTAGTATCAGTTCTAGCTTCAGTTCGCTTTATCGAAATTATGATTTCCATTTTGACATAATAAAATTAACTGGAATCTGTATTATGTTATCATTAACATGTACAGTGCTGGTGTTAACCAGTTCCATCTACAATATGGAAAAGATAACCAACAGCACAGACTGTATCCATTTATCTAATCTAGACATTCCAATGAATGACACTCATTGTTTTAAAGCATTCGAGTTACCCGACAATGAATTATATGTGAGGATATGTGAATACCAAGCTTCAATAATATTGGATATAAGACAGTATCACAAAGGCAAAGCAACTCCACATGGATTACACATGAATCTGAAGCAATGGAATTATCTAGAGAGACTTCAACAAGCCATAGACCAATCTATTGAAAGTGCACTGAGCTAACATTGTAAATAAACTAATTCACCTTTTTTATGTTTGTCTTGATTCTGTAGTTCTACATCAATAAAACTTTCTCATGAAATAAATTATTTTACCAAATATTTGTGGAGACAAAGAACTTTCCCAAGAAATGAAACATGTTTTCTTCAAACAGGTGATATCATTAAATAGTATTTAAATCCAATGTTACTCCAAATTATTTGTTGACTTCTTTTTTTCAAAGGACATTTAATGTATAACACATCTATATCTTCAAAACAACACAGCAAGTCACCAATTAAGGGGTTAATTTTGCTCTGCAAATATTATTAAACATTAATTACACATCATCAGATGTTAATTTTCCTTTTCAAAGGACAAGCAAAGTGTAACATATACATCATTTTCTGCAATTATCATTACTTCAAAAGCAGCAGCTGTCAATTTTCTATATCAAAGGAATTGCATATACCACTTAAAAGCAACACAGCAGGATATAAATATGTAACCGTAATCATCTACAAAGTATCAAGATGTCATTAACCTCAAAGGCAAGTTGTGAAATAAATGAAGTCAAGTAACAATTTTTATTTTCATTCACTAAAAACCAGTGTATAATTTTAACAAAAGTAATACTTTATAAAAAACACCACAGTAAATATGTTTTGGAATACTTAAATGAAAATATGTTTTGAAAGACTTAAATGAAAATATGGCTTGCTAATGACTATAGGGGTAATTAAAATTTAAAATGAGTTTTGTTTGAACATCAAAATCAACGAATAAAACATTTTTTTAACTATAAAGTTTTGTTTGGGAATCAAAATGGGGAACATGAATGATTTTTTTTTATAAAAAAGAAAGAATAAAAAACAATGGAAATACTTTTCTTCAATAACATTTTAACAAAACAGAAACATTTTTTTTTTCATTCAATATAAAAACCTTTAAGTTTGAACAAATATTTTCAGTAAAATTTATAAAAAATGAGCACCAGTCATGGCAGTAAAAGTTTTTGAATATAAAAAGATGAGTCTTTATGCACTACTGTATAAAATATTTTTGAAAACATGAAAGTGGAGCATTTGAATGAAACTTTTATATACAATCAAGAAATTTACAACTGATCTGTTATCATTCAACAAAAACCAGTACTTCAACAGTGGAGAAAATCCAGACGGCTTTTAAATATATTAGTCGAGTATTCCCTACTATTGTAAAAGTAGTGAATAAACAATTAAGTAACAAAATTTATTTAAAAAAAAAAAAAAAAATAAACTGTTAAAGGGAATGCTTTAAAGAAAACAGAAAATTGTAAATGTGGAGATGAGTTGAATGAAAACTACAAACTACAAAAAATCACAATTAATAACAAAAAATCACAAACAGACTAGATTTTACAAACAATATAATGTGTAAAAGCACCATTTAATAACCTGAGTGTAAGTTATTGACAACCAGTAACATATAGAAGCACCAATAAAAATTATTGAAATGTTAAAGAGTATGCAATATTAAAATTTACTTATGAAAACATCAGGACGGATGATTTACAAATTTTTTAAATGGAGTTTTGTATGTCAAAAACTTTACTTTAAAATGGAAACACTGAGTGAATACTCTCAAAACCCTAGAGCTTTAAAATGGAAAACTTTGAATGAAAACTTACAATCAAAATAAAACATCATTCAAGGTTCAAAGGTACTTTTGATAAAGTAATTCATGATTTAACAAGATGAAATGACTAGCTTAAAATATGAAAATTTAATATAGACTTTGCCAAAAAGACTGATAAAGTGCATTTTGTTTTGACTACAACATGAATAATCCAAATGATGAGAGTTGAATTATGATTGTAATACAATGAAAATTAAAGTACATACATGAAGCAAAAGTACAAAACCATTTATGAAAATAAGGTACAAACAGACTGTTTACTGAGGTATACGTGATATTTGACACACAGGGTTTGTTATTATAAAATTGAGGTAAAAGTTGAAGACTGGATGAAAGTATAACAGGAAAAAGTTTGGACGGTGGCATTAAAATGTAAAAATAGAGAAAAATGTAAGACACTACCTAATAAAATTCAACAAAACCAGTATATTATAACAGCATTATAAAATTATAGGTGGTTTATAACTGAGGTTTGAATGTACATTGATATAAAAAACATTTGACAAACAATTTTGGACTAAGGTAAAAGTTGAATGCAAACTTTAACTACAAAAATCACAGATATATACATCATTAATACTGAAAGTAAGAAAAAAAAAAAAAACATCACTATATACATACCGCTTATAAAGCAGGGGGTATAAAAAATACTAGCACAAAGAAACTTAGCAGTAGGACATGTAAAAATGTCAGTTAATGGATTATGAATGCAGAGCATATGATTATGAAACAAAGAGTAAAAATGACTCTTATACACCTTCATGCCAAATATCATTGACTTAACACAAATAATTTATACTTTAAGCTGACTAGAGAAACAAAATTAACAATTTTGGACACAGTCATAATCTGCACACCTATGTTTCACCTTACCGACAAGAAAAAAAAAAAAACCATTAAAAAGTATGATGTACTAGGAAATGACTAAGGCTGATATTGTACATGTATCAAAAATTTTTAAAGGAATGTTACATGTATAAAAATCACTGATATAAACAATATTGCATAAATGTACCAAAGATTTTTAAAGGAATGTTTCGAAGACATAACCAACAACTGTAAAAATGTGGAAATTAGTTAAATGATTAAAGAGAAAGCAATGTAAAATCTAAGTACTATTGAACCATACAAAACAACTTCATGTTAAAAAATCACTGATATAAACAATATTGCATAAATAATATACAACTGAACACAACCAATATATTTATCTTGCATGTAAGTAAATGAGAAAATTTAGGTGTGAAATAAAAAGGTTATAATTTAAGTACTAAACTGCAATTTGTAAACAGATCAACACTTATGATAACACAAATTTGAATGTGGCATAATTTGAACTAGCTACATGTACATGTATAAAAATTTGCACATGTACCTAAAAAAAAAAAAAAAAAAATTTAAACTTATCAATAAAAAAATTCTAACCAAGGCGTGTAATAATTGTATATAAATAGATATAGCTGAATGGTGTAATCAATCATTATTTTAATAGTAAAATCTATACATGAAGTTCACCTACAATATGCAGTTATAAAAAATCTATTTTGAGGATAACAAAAGTATTCTGTGACAAAAAAAAAAATAAACCTCCTTCTTTAATGCATTACAGACAGGCAAAATGAAAACAAATCAGTATCAAATTAAAATAAAGCATGATTATTCATAAGATGGAAAAAACCCAACAAATAAGGAAACAATGCCCAACCCTCTGAATTAAAATGAAACCGCCTACAATAGAAATGTCCTATATTAACTGAGTTTTAAAAAGCTTACACAATTTCATAAACCTTCTGTGAATCAACATTCTCAAAAATATATTTTCAAAATGGAACTTGATATAATACTGCTGGACTCCAGAGACATTCCATGTCTCTATTGTGCACATGATTTAGAAGCCCGTAAAGAGATGGCTGAAGTTAGAAACATTCTGAATGATGATTCAAACTTGTCTAGAGAGCTATATGCAACATATCATTTCCTGATACACACAGATATGACAAACGGTTTGCTTTGCCTATATTTTGAGGAAATAAGAAAGCTATTTAACCTAAAACTACTTGCAAAAGAAGTAAATGGAAGAAATGGGAAGAAGGAAGAAAATGTTATATACAAGATGGTGATTGATGTGATTCAAAAAAGGTAAGTTCTATTTATGTTTGCCATTCTCCATATCTTTCAGGTTGCTTTCTGTTCCGTTTAGGGCGAATTGGAATAGGAATATTTTGTTGCTGATTGATTTGCTGTACAATAGGAATATTTTGTTGTGTCTGTTGATCCACATTTTGATTATTTAACAATCTCAGAAATTCATGGCGAAATCTCAGAAGCACACCAAGTACTGTTATAAGGGCACCTGCTAATACTTTTATTATATCTAAAAAAAAAAAAAACATTTAAACCTGTCTATAATACAGTAAAAGAAGATTTAGTTTTTAGACATTTTCTTCGACAACATTCATAACATTTAGTTCGGACTTGGTCCGCCTGTCTTGCATTCTCTCAGATATTGATTTTTTGCGGAGAAACATAGCTTTTTTTTTTATTAATTCTTTCCTCCTCCTTCTTTTTCTCAATTTTATAATTAGGCAACAAATGATACCTCCAACAGATCCTATGTAATAGAAAATTAAAATCATTGAATAAAAGAAAGACCTTCATCACAAATACAGGCCTTTTCAGAATTCAAATTAGTAAAACATGAAAAAATAGTACATATATATAAATGTATAAAACACTGTTTTTCTGTATTTAATTTCAAAATCTTAAAACTAAAAATCTTTTTTTAGCCTGCAATATCCATAATTTTGGAGAAAAAAAATATTAAAAGCATTGAATTTAATTGGAATGCGAGTAAACAAACATTTTTAAAAGTGTTTATTCACATTACAATCAAGGTATGAAATTTGTCTCAAAAAGTAGGCCTGAATGCAAATTTTTAATATTTTCACAATATGTCTAATATAAAAAATTTTGAAAATTTTAGGTTGTCCTGCCCTAAACTAGGGTGCCTCAGGCAACCTGTTATTTCCAACTCTGTTACAATAATGAACTTTAGACATATGCATATGTAGGTTAAATTATTCACTTACAAATGTATACAAGTACAGATATTCTCCTAATCTAGAATTTAAAATATATTGCAATTTTTTTAAATACATGTACCTGTACATGTATGTATTCTGTATTTTTGGAAAAGCATGCTTACCTACTGAAGAGAGGATAAAGCTTATTATCCATGGTGTAGAAGACTCTCCTGTGTCTTTCATCTGAAATAAAATTTTAATTATTTTATTGCAGAAACAGCTTAGTAGATATAGTAATGTCACAACCGCCATGGAATTGGCAAGCAACACCACCAAGCACCCCAACATCTCCTGCAGTCTCTTCGGATTATAGTGAGGTTGAAGCAGATGATCCACCTGCAGACACCAATATGGTAACTTTATTACATTATAGTTTACAAAACAAGTTTAAACATGCTTTATACATTAGCACGTGTCTTATGTACATTATGTGTATTTGATAAATATTTAGTACAAGTATTTTGAAAACAATGTGGGTTCAACAGAGTTTTATGGTACCGAACCTCTCTCTCCTGTAACACACACACATACAAGAACATGCTTATCTTTTAAGAATACTAAATACTGTATGAAGCATTTATAAACATGCATTGTACATGTACATGTAAGAATATTGTGAAAGGACATATGTCGAGTTATTTAAATAAAAGAAATGATCAAATACATTCATGTACTGAACTTGTCTGAGTAATCGTTAAGAGCAAACTTCAGTGTAATCTTTACGAGAATTCATAAAGAAATGAAGCCTTAAAGGCATGACAGGTCAGACGGTCAGACACAATTCTACATATACGTCCCCACTCTACATTGCAGCGTGGGATAAAACATTTGTACATGACTTATTATATAAATTCTTCATAAATTTTGGTTAAATTATTCTAAATTATAATTACAGGTGCAGCAGTAGTAAGGGGTGTGGAAGTTGTTGTCCCTACATGTCCTGGCTTTGATGATTCTGTCAGCAGCTTTGAAAATGTGGATCCTAGCTTTGGGAGATCCATACTGACTGTAGGCATGACAGGAGAAATAATCTGAAAATCATGTACATATTTGAAGTATAAAGATTAAAAAAATCTTACATACCATTCATTTTTTTTTTTTCTTTTTTCGGTGCAATGCTGGTCTTTACCTGTATGTTCCAACAATGCAACCTTAAACTTGCATATACATGTACCCTTTTTCCTTTAACCCCATTGATGTCACAAAAATTACATGTACAGATATTTTATTGATATGTGACAATCAGTCCTTATTTTATAAGTTTCAGTTTTACATCGGACTGTTTTACCAAAGTTTCATTCTGTAAATTAAACATGCATATTCAATTTAGGAGTAATCGCCAACTGATTCTATAATTAATAATGATAAAAGTGCATTATATACGACATAATTACATTGTAAATTCAGACCTTGATTTCTTTTGCCATAGTGAAAATGCTTAATAACTTACAACATTGTCTTGCAATTGGTCACATTTTTTATTATTTATTGTGATGGATGGTATCATTGGTGGTTTGTTTCCTAGCAGAATAGTCTTGCACAAATCCAAAGAGCCACGTTTAATTGTTATTCTGTTAACATGTCCCACTAGTATCAATGTGGAATCTGCACTGAATGTATCAAATTCTATGAACTTTAAGTTTTCATTGCCTTGATACACGTACACATTTCCATTGTCAAACACACATTTGTAGCCGATATGTTTATACTCCAAATCCTGAATCAACACACATACATTTTTTACATCATGTACATCACACACAATATTTAAAATGCACCAGTAAAAGCATAAACACGTTAAAATCCTAGCTTGAATTGATACCAACATAATTGAACAACGACGTGTGAGACTCAACGTGTGAAACAATAGGCTATTCCGGTTATCGACAGTACCCCCTGTTTTGTACTTTACCTGATTAAAGAATCGCTGGGTTTCCATGATTTTTTTTATTGAAAAAAACGGGTTTATTCTCCTATTCCAATAATATGAAATTCTTGCTATTTAGCTTATCATGTTTTTGAATAAAAAAAATCCTGAAACCCCAGCGATTCTTCATTAAGATATAAAGTACAAATTATAGGGATGGAATAAGATCGATGGAATAGCTCAATCAATTGTTCGGGGATTACCCATAGTGTAGCACGGTCTGCGGCGGTCTCCAGAAATTGCGAAAATATAGACCCGAAATATACAATTCAACATTTTTTTTTTTTTTTTTTTTTTTTTTTTTTTACGTTTTGGGGGTGTCAATATATTTTTTGTATGACAGGTCTGCTACTTCTTGGAACGGTTACTCAACAATTGTACTGATTAGCGAGGGACAACTCTGGGTTTTCATATTTATTTAAGATGGATCGAGTTTTATCCCTTTAACGAAATTGGTAGATCAAACCAAGCAAATTACGAGCAACGAGTGTATAAGAAATGGAACAACACATTATAGACCTCAAAAATGAAACAACTTTCCATCAGAAATTCTGAAAATAGTAACTGAATTCAAATGGGGAAGGCAAAAACAAACAAAAAAAAAATTAAAAAAAAAAACAACAAAGAAAAAAGTCTCGAGAAAAAAGTAATAATAACGGCAAAAGTGCTGACTCGATACACACATTTCAATACGAAATGGTGGGCTAAACCATGCCCCATTTTATTGCAATAGCACAATGCTATAAAAAGTCACAACGAATCAAAAATCAAAATTATAGCAAAGTTTTAGACAATACATTAAAATCAAAGTACTAAGAGCACTGACAGATACATGCATACTCTAATAAATTATTTCAGTTGTTAAAAGAAATTAAAACATAGTGAAAGAATTTATTTGTTATATTCTTTTTATAAGAATATATTATAAAATAATATAAAAAGCGAATATGGTATAAAATTACTACATGTGGTGACTTTACTCTGATAAAATCGTGATAAACTTCGAACAATATCATTCATATAGATGTACCTATATAAAGCAGTATTCATACTTGTTCATCGATTGACTGGATGCTAATTGACCAAATGTTTCATTCACAATTTTTTGGTATATCAAAATACTCCTATGACAATATATGATAAGATTTTTTCAAGAACAGAAATTTTCAAATGAGATTCGAGAACCTTATTTTCAAATATGTAGCATGCTCGCAACGATTTTCTATGACTTTTTAAAACACTGTGATGTATTTTTTTTTTTTTTTTTTTCGTTTCCCACGACAGTTAACCTTTTTAACACGTGTTTTTAAGTGTTATTAAGGCAACTTATTACAAAAATAAATTTAAATTGTGTAAAGTCAGCAGCAGTTCATGTAGGTAGAATATTTTCCCATGAATAAATGTGTCATATATCCACAAACTAATGAGTTTTCAAGAGGGTTATATGATAATGTACTAATACTAAACCTAAAACAGTGCCTTTTCCCATGAAGGAAAGCACTTAATACTGTCAGATGAATGACTTTTCAAGAAAGTTTCATCAAGATTTGTTTGTTTTTAATGTATAAATGACGCCATTTAATTATCCATCTCTGTGTGTTATTTTTACGACCGTGAGAATGCTTAGTCTGTATAACACTCGTGTAGAGGGGACGTAACTAACACTCACACAAAAATTAAATCTTACCCGATGACGACCACGAGAAAGTAAGACCAACCAATGAAAAATGCTTCGAAATCAATTGGAGCTGATGAAACACCCACACTTAAACTTGGTGCTATAAATAAGTCTGTTTCTCCACAAAATATCATTCGAGCTTATTACTTTCCTTCGTTTTTGTCTGCTTCTTGATTTAACATGGAGAGCTACGCTTTTACCAAAAAACAAAGTATAAAAGGCAACTGGGAAATGCGTACTTCGTTTGGTCGCAATATGGCTGTGGTATTGACAAAAGTGAATGACTTTTACTATCTTAATTTGTATAACAACAACCCTAGAAATCCAGGAAGGTGTTCGCTGGGATGGGATGAATTTTTAGAACTGACCAACATGAAGGACACATTGGAACAGCTGTTCCCGCAATTTCAGGTAAGACTTTTTCTATTTTTCGGCTAGTTTACATCTGTGTTATTGAAATTACAATTATATAACCAGAAAAATCACGTCCCCAACCATTTAAAACTTTCTCTTTTTTTTTTCTTTTAAAGGAGCACACAACACCCCAAGCTCAGCCATCCACAAGTGCACAACAACCAACCACACAAGAGTTGATGCCACCACCACCGCCTTACACTGCACAGCCCATTAAAGTGCTTGGCCAGTCCAACAAGAGACCTAACACGCTACCACGTAGTGCACCACCAACCAAAAAGCCTAGGGGTGAAGAAAACTTTGACCCGATGGAATTTTTCAGTCAATTACACTGACTTTCTTTCATAAATGAACAATAGTGTAGTGACATTAAGACGTTCACACTAAATGTATTACATATTGATAGAAATAAACCAAATTCAATATATACAATTTATTATTTACAAATTATCAACAATATACATTACAACACTTTTGTACAAATGGAATTTTATAATGTCCGTAAGCATAACTTTGTATGGAATTTTTCCAAAACCGCTTGTCATCGAAATTACAAAGTCCTGTTTTTCGAACGTTGTTGATATACAAAACATGGTTCTCACTTCGAATTAAATTCATATCATTTATTGTCGCTTTACTGTCAAACAAACACTGTTTATAATTCAAATGTCTAATTTGTTTGTCAATAGCACATTTGGCGATTCCTTTGGCCGTCCTCTTTTCCTTCTGCGTTCCTTCCAACTCATACGTTAGCGAGTACATCTTGGGTCTCAAACCAACAAACTCCTTGATGGGAACACCTAAAATATGAATGCATACATGAGTAAAGCTTGTCGAAGCAAACATATTTTAAAAAGTAATTTTCATTTCCAGCCTCATCAAAGCCATTCTAAGCAAAAGGTTGTTAAAACAATAAAATAACTAAATAAAAACTAACTACTAAACATAGAAGTATCCTGTCATATTACCTGAAAGTTCGTCCTTCATCTTCCCAACGACCTTTTTATTAGCAGTAGAATAGAGTGGGTGCTTGTCATCATAACCAGAGGTATCGAAATAATCTTGAAATGTCACCATGTCCTCATAAATATCGTCAGTAAAGATTTGGTACATCAGAGAGTCTGTGTCGGTAAAGAGGAGACAGAGGTTGTTTCCATACTTTGACTTCATAACGTTGTAATGAAAGTCATACATGACGATTTTTGACAATTCCAAAATGGTGGCTCCCACATAGACTGGCTTGTTTAAACGTAAATTTATGGTTCTGTTTTCTATGCCTACAAGATCCTCGTTAAAGATTTGAAAACGTTCGAATGATGGTCTACTGGTATATTTTCTCAACGAGTCTTCGTTGTTAACGAGTTTGATGTCTTTTCTATTCCTCAAATTCTCCATGGTTTTACCTGCGTAGTAAATAAACATCTTTAAAACTGTTACCCCAAATTGGTTTATTATATTGTTTATTTGCATTGTTATAGTTTTGTTCTTTTTTTCATAATCGACACATGTTATTTAAAATCAGTTGGATGGAGTACCTCTGACGAGTCTTAGAGGAAACACGCGTCCGGCATAGCAAAATTTATTGTCTGGAACTTTCTTGTAGTTTTAATGAATGGTTCTCAAAGTCAGACATTTTCATTGTTTATCTAAAACTTTGTATAATTGTTAAACTATGTTCATAGTTTAGAACTTATAAGATACTCACCAAAAACGGAGTTGCACATCAACTTGAAGAAATTCTTCTCAAAATCGTTTTTGGCCTGTTGTCGTTTTGTAGTGTTGAAAGAGATGTACTTGGCTAACCATGGAGACTGATGAAATTCTAGGATACGATGGATCTTTGAAATTTTCATTCCTAATTTGACATACAACTGTAGGTTTCTATAGTGGATGATGTAGTTGGTTTTATTTTCCAATGTCGGCACCAGTTTGGTTGTTTTCGATCGGTGTCTTTGTCCAAACAAATCACGTTGTATTCCTCTGCTGTAGGGTGATAGCTCATCATCTTGCGTTACTTTATGTATAGGCGCTAGAGGATAGGAGTTGTGATTATCGTGGAGTTTATTGGGATATTCCAAGTCCACTTCAAGCATGTATCCTTTGTCCCCATTAATGGTAACATCATGCACATTAAATTGTTTTATTTCGTCTTCCTCTAACCATCTCATGTAACCTGTAGGTAAAGGTTGCGACATAGCCCAACCGTATAAATTGTTGGCGTCATAATACATAAGGTAAGAAGAAGGTTGGTTTGGGTTGTATCCTTTGACGTATTTGTTGTTGGCTTTAGCATACTTTTGAGTGATCATGCTAATCCCTCCACGACAGGCAAGTTCGAAAAAATTATACATTTCGTGTGTGGTCAATAGGTCTAAACTGATTTCGCTCTTTTTTAGAGCAGCCTGCCAGGCAAGTCCCGGAGCTGTGTAAAAATGACAGGCATCGAGACCGTAATACTCTAGCGTCATGGTTCTAAATCTTTCAAACACGTCGGCCAACAGCAACACATCAGTCAATAGATACAAATCGTGATATTCTCCCAACGTTTTCATCTTTAACGTGCTCCATACCGTTTGTGCATGAACGTAGTCTGCATCCGAAATGTGCTCTCGTTTAATGGTATTATAAAAGGCTTCCTTTGGTGGTAAGGATGTTTCCAAAAATCTATCGTGATGGTCTACATAGTCGTAGCAATACACGTTTTTTCGTAATAACAATTTTGCAAGTTGTTTGGAGGGAAACGCCTTTTGAAAGTGATGAAAATGAGTCAGTCCATCTGTAGCTAAATTTTCTACCAGTCTTTCTAAACTTTCCGACATAAATTGAAATGAGTCTAGAAATCTCAATTTTCCAACGGAAAAAGAAATATATTTTTCCATGTTATTGGGGATGCACACTATTTTTTGGTCTTTGTATTTTCCTGCAGCCTCAATCAACAGATGGCTGTCAAACCCTCGAAAATTATGGAAAAATATGGTAATAAACGATGGGTTCTTAAGCTTTAAATTACAGGATTGGCAGGCGCAACCTCGATAATTGCTATAGGCTAAAGATTGACGATCACCGGTGACGCCGATGTGAGAATGATCCCGGACTTTGATTAAATTCGTGTTAAACATGCGGTTACAAATGTAACAATGGGTAGCTTTCTTGAATTGGTTTTCCGTTTCTTCAGTCATAATCAATGGTTCCGCATCTTCGTAGATACCGTTTATGTATTCTTCCTCTTTAAACATATCTTCGAAAAAGTGCTCGACTGCATGATCACCCCTGTAAACAACGGCGGGTTTCGTATAGTTATCGTTGGTTGAGACTACTTGATAAGCATATCCACAAGCTTCAAATCTAGTTTTATGTGTGGTTGAAGACGTAGAGGGGTCAGGAGAACAGGAATCCATTTTCAGAGCAAGGGCTTCGAAATCGGCATATATGGTAAAACCTACGCGCATACTTTTGTGATAATCT
Organism: Mytilisepta virgata; assembly: GCA_028015205.1. Lineage (NCBI taxonomy): Eukaryota > Metazoa > Mollusca > Bivalvia > Mytilida > Mytilidae > Mytilisepta > Mytilisepta virgata. Next base: position 46,112,379 of record CM051514.1, on the reverse strand, counting down.
GTAAATTCTAAAATGTTCTCTCCCTCTTTGGGAAATTCAACCTTTTGAAAATCAAATTTATCGCAGTAAGGTCGATGTTGATCTAGTAAAATTCTACTAGTAAATCCATGTAAGCATCTATGACAATAATGGTACTGTCTATCTGCCTTGTGAGTATGACCTAAAAACCTGTTAAGGTTCTTAATCCAACAATAATGTGTATTACCATCATTTGAAAGATAAAGTAGATTGACTTCCTTAAAACCATTTTTCATTTTGGTAAGATAGAGAGGAAATACTTGATTCTCTTCGTATCCAAAAACGTTGATAGACAACTCGTTTTGATTTTCAAACTTTTGTAGCTGAGATACTGGAGTGGGAAAATCGATGCCTTTCACATTTAAGGAATGTTCGTATTTCTTGTAATGTGATACTAAATTTGGATGATCTTGAACAGGGTGTAGAGCCGCTAAAATACTCCATAGAAAGCATTTATTATCTTCGTTGTTAATATTAATAACGGATCGTGATAGTCGTAGTTTATCTGGAAGTTGCATATAACTTGACCCAGCTATTGGCGAGTATTTCACGGTGTGAATTTCCAAGCACTCGATGTTCCTTACAACCCAATCAGACCCTTTGTGGATAAATTCTTCCAAGGATGCATTCATTTTTTGAAAGGCTTCATTCAAGTTGTGCTCACTGTCATCATTTTCTAGAGCGATATAGGTCTTACTACGAAAATGAGGTGTTATGTTTTCCTTCCTGTCATTTTCGATGTTTTTTTCCATTTTAACTTGTATGCTCAAATACCACTTTAGATTCTTGATATTGGTGTGTCTTACTTGCAATTCGCTTTCAATTTCACGTTTCACTTGAGAAAAAAATCCTAATAAATCATGTCTTTCTTCTTTTTCTGGAATTATGGTTGTCTGGGAAACGTTATCGTTAATAGCACCTTTTCTGAAATACCGTTCACGTTTCTTTCTTATCGTTTTCTTGGTTGACTCTCCACTTGATTCTGTTTCTTCTCTGTTATTCGCTTCAAAATTTCTTGCATGACCACCTTTTTGACCACTCGTTGTTTGGAGTTCATTCAGGGGGTGAGTGTCTGTGACGTGTCGAAATAAGGACTCATCAGACTCAAACGAAGTGTTACAATGCTTACACTCGTATTTTACCTTTAGGTTTTTCAAAGTCTCTTGACATCTTTTTTCATGCTTCATCAGAGCATAATTTCGCGAAAACAATTTACCACATGTTCGACATGCCAAACTAGGAAAGTGGGATTTTTTATGACGGTTCCTGTTGAATTTTTGGTTAAATCGTTTTCCACATAAATCACATGCATGTTCCATCTTTGGTTTCTTTTCTACTCTCTCTAACTCTCGCACTAGATCTTCATCATCCGAATCGTTAAAATCACTTAATTTTCGCTTTAAGCTTTTAACCTCTGATTTAAACCTCTCATTATCATCTGGATATTTATCCAGTAATGCATCCAAAAACCTATCGGCCGAATGATCCATCGTGATATGATGGGAGGGGAATAATGATCTGTATTTATACCACCGTCATCATTACTATTTCTATTAAATCTAGATGACTAGTAATTTATGGAATCTGGTATGTTTGGAATTTTTGCTTTTGTAAATATGTAATTGCTATATATCTTGGGAACACACAGCATGACGTCTGAAAATCTCAATTTTACTTAACACTCACTTTGATGTTTTAACTTTATTACATATTAAAATGCTTTGAATATTAGCTTTGGTAAATACATTTAACACATGTTGTTTCTTGATATCGCGGGAACGCTCTATTCACACACGACGCGGCGTCTGTATGGCGTCTAAAAAACCTCAGTTTTTCTTTGCAAACGCTTTGATGCTTTAACATTATTACATATTAAATGTCAGCCACTTTTCCTTGATGGGCTTTTTCGAATGTTTTTTCCTGTCCGCTAAAAATGCTTTTGGTTTCATTTTAACATAAAATTCCTCAATGTTTTTTTTTCATCTTTTGGTTTTGCGATGTTTTCTGCATTACCATTCTGTTCGATTGCAGGTGTGTCAGAATGTGACTCAACATCAGGTTTTAGTTTTGCGGTGTTCTCTGTATTATCATTAAGAGATGTGTCAAGATTTGACTCTTCTTGTTTTTTTCCTTCTAGTAATTGTTCATATTTGAGTTTTGGAACTAGGATCAATTCTCGAGCCATGATGATAACAAGCTTCTAAAAATATACACAATAACTTTTTAAGTTTGAGTAACTTCTTTTTTCTCTGGACGGGTGTTAATCGGGGAAGTAACACCTCTCGAATGAGTCGCTGTCTTTTTTTAAGTCTTGTTTTATCCTTGTCAGTAATAGTACATACTCCTTTCACGACATTATATATTATTTCGGTGATCACTTGAGTCTGTTCTTTGTTTAGTGTTTTTAGAATATTCGTGAATTGTCGAGTTGTGCATGATAATAAGAAATGACTCAGACATCGTTTATCTACTCTCATTTTGTTGCTTGATACACGATCGTGTCCTCTCCTGGTAATATGTGAGTGCGTAACTGGTAGGCTCTGTCGGAGTGAGGGTTTATATCTACTAACAAGTAGCCATAGGGATAACTGGTGCTCTTGAAATATGCATCCATAAAATATTTGGTTTGACCGGGAAATATTTGCCTTCCCAAGATTTGTATCTGAGATGGATCTCGTTTAGTTGTCATCAATATGAAGTAATGACAGTTTAGCGAAGCAGTCCTCAACGATTTTGATTTATGAAATATGTTTTGTAATAAAAACATGACTGTGAAGTTAGTATGATGACTTCCAACACACATCATGTGCACCAACTCTTCAGAATCAGCTCCCTTCATCATTAAATCATCTAAGACTAATAATTTATGTCCTTCTTCTTCACCCCAGTCCTTGAGGTCTTCCATGGAAGGAAGACCCTGGTAAAAGGAAATGTTATTAATCGTCTCTTGCATTTCGGTGTAAATTGGTTGCCAAATTGTATAACAATAATAAATTCTTGTTGGGGGAATTTTAAACATGCCTCGAGCATTTTTTAAGATGTTTTTAGTCAAAACAGTTTTTCCAGACCCACTGGGAGCTGCTATAAAAATAGACGTTGGAGACTCAAATTTGATCAAGCTTTCTCTCTGCCACCAAGCGTCCATTTTCATTGAGTGTTGACTTAACTATGACAAAATATCTATTCAGACAATGAAATAAAAACAATAAAAAATTGTTATCTAATTTTATTTGTACAAATCTGACAATATGATGAAAAATGATGCATGCAACAATAATATCTATCGTCTATAAATGTGTACACAAATTGATCGTTATGTTCTAAATCGTCACTAAATGTGTTTACAATGTTTGCCATAGTATATCCTCTACATCTGCACATTAAGTAATATAAACAGTATTGTCCACATACGCTGGTTGTTGAGCTTTGTAGTTCTTTCGTATTTATAATCACTCTTTCAAACTTTTGCATGAATCGTGTTAAGTATGTAGAATAACGACCGGGTGATTGTCCATAAGAATCAAACGCTTCCAACTCTTCATGGTTGACAAAAAATGCGACCCAATGTTTTCCAGGAAGATAATGGGGATCGGTATTAACGATCATTCCGTATTGTTTTGTAGAATGTCTTTTTGGTATACGATCGGCAGCAAAGACTCCTACAATTTGATTTTTCATGTCAACATCGCAGTCGATTGCGCATTTTAGTTGGTAATTGTTCATTTTTCTATGACAATGTCTCTAGCAGCGTTGATTTCGAAATAACCAGGATATTCGGCATACACAATGCAGCTGATGGCTTCTCTGAGAGCTTTGCTGAACTGAACTTCTAATCGAACGTTTCCTTGTTTTAAAAAGTGTAGGTAGGACCCATCATCTCCAAAGTTAGGTTCGATTTCAAAACAATATAATGCATAACCCCCTGCAAAATCGTTTCTATCTAATTGATTTCCAGAATCTCTCATCCATTTGTCCGTCACCTCGAACATGTTGTTGTATGCAGGAATGATTGTTCGTCCACTAGTTGCATCGAAATTGAGTCTTAGAACATTACCGGACACGGGTACGTTGTCAATATATACCCCAATTTGATTTAAGTCGAAATGTTGGAAGTTATAAGGGTTTTTTGTGTAATCACCTGCAGCAGCCTTTGCGTCGACGAATCCAATTACTATTCTGTTAGGTCTGACGTTTTGAAACAACTGGTCTTGGGAAAAGTTGACCGTTCCACTAGCAATAGCTATCTGTTTGACTTCTGTTTTCGTGAAGGGATACTTAGCGTTGACCGTTTTCATGATCTCTGCGTGTCCATAGATCACTGCCGGATTGATTTGTACTTTACATGCCTTGAGTACGATGTCTTCAATTTCTATTTTGAAGTCTGGAGTTGCTTCTGTTGTCATTAGACAAAACTCTGGTCTTGATCTCGTCAACCTCACGTTGATAGCCACTTGGTTTAAAATATATCGATTTATCTGGAAAAGATCATGATATAGTGGACCCTCCATGTCAACCGTCTTTGATGTAGCAAAATATAAAGACCTTCTGTTGAGGGATCGATTTGATCCTCCATTTACGTCATTATCGTCTAAATGACCTGGCACGTCCTTGATAAATAACTGAGAGGTGAGTTGAGAAGTTTTAGCTCCGTTACCATTGGATAAGAGAGTCTGGATCATGGCCTTGTATGGATAATGACTCGTGGTCGATGCTACTAACCTACCCTGCATGGTAACGTCTACTTGTGAAAACATGGACTGTAGAAACAGATTGATGGGACCGACGTATTCTGTGGAAGGCAAAGCTTTTCCATCTCCTTTAAGTATTTTAACCTTTACGTACAGTCTTGACCGTTTGAGGTCGACGTATTCCATACCATGCTTTCCAGTTATTTCCATGTCAATGATGTTACCTGTTAACTGGGAGTTTGAACGAACTTCTTGAAAGTACATGTTTTCCACTGCCGACTGATATGGTGGTAAATTAAATAAACTCAATCCACTAGGTTGAGCCTCCTTGAAATCTGACATGGAAAGTGTTGCCATTATGAAGAGAAGATATCTTTTCCTATGAAGGTTTTAACTCTCTTTTGCCTCTGGGTCTTTTGAGATGTTTTTGTTTTAGAATTCTTCTTTCCTCGTACGACTCTTTTCTTTAATCTTTTGACTGTCTTTTGTTTTCTTACTGTCTTCTTTTTCACTGTTCGCAATGTCTTCTTTTTCATCGACCGCACAGTTCGACGTTTTGTATGTCTATTGAGTGATTTTCTTGGTGTCTTCCTTTTTGTACCAGCCATGTCTAATTCGGCTTTGGCTTGTTCAACCACTTGTTGAGAAGGAGATACTAGTTTAAGTGTGACTGGATTGGTTGGGTTGTTTGAAGAAGTTCCGTCTTCTATGGGGACAACGAAGGACCCTTCACCTCCCGATAAAGATCCTCCAACCTGTTTTCTCTGAAAACCCTGACCAATTAACATGTGGCTGTTTTTATTTTGATAATATTTTATCCATTTATCCACATTTGGAACGTACATTTTACTGCTGTCCATCTAGAAGAATGGAAACGACTTGAAGTGTAGTGTTATCGTAGAAGGTTGATCTAAGAATGACGCTCGTGTCCCATCTCGATCTGTTATATAGATACTTATGTCATACAGTTCTTGCCCATTAACCAACATGTAATGTGGGGTTTCAAGAATAGAAGTCCAATCGCCAGGTTGTACACACGACAATTTTCGAAGGAGAGGATGCTTGTCCCCTTCGATGATCGATTCGTTACAGACGTTAGAAAAAAGGTATATAGAATCTGCTTTTGAAATACTGCTTTTTATATCCGCCTCGACTAAAGCAACTTTCCACTTCCCTTCTAACAACAGCGGTGCATTAAATCGAGATTTAAATTCATACGGTTTATTGTTAGGAAAGTAATCTTTTGATTTATCACTGCTTAATATTACATAGATGCTCATCTTTCTAGTGTTTAAACGTCATTGATGTCGTCTTCAGGGATCCACTGATTATATTTTTCTGGCCATCCATCAAACTTCACCAGCCATTCAACTTGACCGTTTCTTTTCCTTTTGCTTATTTTCTTCTCAATAAACCACATTGCATCCTCATCTTTATCTACCTTCTGTAATTCACTCTCGTAAAAATTGCCTTTTATAGACTCGCCCATGAAATCTTCTATTTTGTACATGGGAATACCTTGCATTCTTAACCTTTGTTTTATTTTGAATATTTCTCGTGTAAACTGTTCGTCATAAGATCGCTTAAAGACCATGTTGATGTGTGAAACTCTGACTAGATCTCCCTTTTTGAATTGGTAGGATTTGATCCCTTTCTTTAATTTTTTTGGCTTTAGAAACATATATGCCCATAGATCTGCTTCATTATCTTTGCTAACATCTTTTGGTGCAGTGTTGTTTAAGCTTCTGTGGGGGGTTGCATTGTAACTTTTGACTAGATCTTGTAAAACATCGATATAACGATGGTGTCTTTGTTTGGTAAAATATCTGAACATCATGTTTTTAAGAGTTTGAATTACTCGTTCTGAAATGTTCGCTTTTGTATTTGAATTTTGAGTCGTAAAATAATAAATACCCTGGTCTTTTAAATAAGATCTTGTCATTTTTGAAATAAACTCTGAACCATTGTCGGTTCGAAGTTTTTTACATTTTCTGCCTTGAGCAAACACCTTTTTAAATCCATCAACTACATCTTTTGCCATCTTGTTTTTTAAGGGTTGAACCCACAAGTATTTAGAAAAAATGTCAATGACGACAAGAAGGTATTTAAACCCATCATTTTCTTTAGAGAATCTAGCCAGATCAGCTAAATCGGCATCGTACTGATCATCTATTCCTGACACAACTACCTTGGCCTTTTTAAAGGTTTTTCTGTTAGGCCTTTGTAAACTATAATCGTCTTGGTTTTGTAACCATTTTTTTACTGTGTATTTTCCAATGTCTTTAATACCTTTTGCTTTTAAAACTTTATAAAGTTTAGTTGGACCAAGATAAGAAGCTGCGGTAGGAAGGTCGTAATATATTTTTTTCAGAACGGAATCTACTTTTTTCTGGTCTTGTCTTTTCACCATGATTATTTCTGTAAAAAAATATGTTAAGAAGTATAGTTGAAGACGAATAAAATAAAAATAAACAACTATCTATAGGTTAAATTTTTATTTACTTACAACTGTTTGCTATAAAGATTTTATACATTCTAAATCAGTAAGTGTCAATCCTGCATATTTATACAATTTTCATTTAGTAAAAAAGTTCATGAAATTATAGTCTGTTGCAGTTTTTCTCATCCAAACTTTGAATTCACATTGTCGATAAAACGATCCTTCTTGAAAGTTAGTAGGAGATGATTATGATTTAGTTCCAGAAAAATCTATCGTCCAGTTGTATCATTTTTTCTACCATGTTGACTATCCTTGTCTTTTCTTTTACAATGTTTCTCTTTTCCAGTATATCTGTACAAGAACTGTGTTCACTGCTGGGTAAATCCATAGAAGAGATTACACCATCCCATATCATTTTCAAGTCATTGCGACAAATGTTTTCAAACGCTTCATCTTGATACATGTAAAAATGTTCCATCTCTGTCCACATAAGACACGTGTGGTTTGTCTGGCTTGGATGATGTACTTCACACCCGTAACAATATTTCTGTGCAAGCGTTGTGACTTCTTTCCGTAGAAATCTTGCCATTTCAAAATAATATGTTTGAACAAAAATACGTGAGGTTTCTTCTGTACTAGCCATGATTTTCTCTAACAGAAACAATGCTTATAAATAATATACTGAAATTACAGGCATGTTGAAATTGTCATTAATTCATCTCGAAAAACAACAGGAATTCCAGGCATGTTGAAAATTTCATTAATTTATCTCGAAAACACGTCATAATGACTTACAGCACCAGATACCATTTTTGCGTACAAGCAATTAGGTTCATATTTCAAATGTTCCGTTTGAATGCAATCTGTTTTTTCCCATTGCTTTAAAGTAACATTACAGTAAAAACATGTCACTTGATCTCCCATTCCTGTGTAAAAGAAACCATTAAGAACGAGTTCCTTTGGCTTCTGAAGTATTTGCTGAGGCCAATTTTCAAACGATTGCTCTCTATCGATATAAAACATTTTCGTTGGGTGCCATGGCTTAAAGGTGAAAAGATTACGACAAAAAGAATCTGTCTCTATATCCATTCTCCTGTCAGCGTGAAATGAAGCAGTAAATATTTCTCTGACTATCCTCATCAATAAACAATTCATTTAAAACAGATGTAAACACTTACAGTCGCATATTTTAACCTTAACCGCATTACATTCTTAACATATCAAACATTGAAGTCACGTGTCAGATACCAGACATTCCAATGACGTCACACATTCCAATGAAGGGAATGCTAATTATACGTACTCCTTGACACCTGATTCCCACATTCCCATCGATTCCCCCCTTAAAACTGCCAAAAGCACACTACTCCGGGGAATGGGGTATTTCCTCGTAAAAAATCAACAAAAGACATTGAGATCCTTGGCATTAAATTATAAACATTTTTATTCTTTGTGAAAAGCTCAGATATCCTCAGAGTTCATGTCTCACCCCTTTAAACACTGGATGTATCATCAGTATTTCTGAATAGCTTCGAAACTGCTGGCCGGGATAATCATTATGCCCATAACAAGACCTAGTGAATGCACAATTGGTATTGTTCGTGGGGATAATTTACTATTCCCGGAAGATAATACATGGTTATATATCATAAAAAAATTCTCCAATAATATTTTATGCTATAAACTGTTTTGGTCGAACTTTTTTATTTTTTGTCTAATTTTATGGGGCTTGGTTTTATAGGGCTTGTTTATTATGTTCCTTTCGACCCGTTTTTATCTATATATGTTATCGTTTTTAATTTAGATTTAAGGTGACGCGCTAATTTTTGAAACTTTTGAATTCTTCATCGGACCATCCCCCCCCCCCCAAAGTCAGGGTTTTGTATCCACGTTCCTTTGAACGTGGATAAAAACCCTGACGAACGTGGATACAAAACCCTGACTTGGGAGGATGCATCGGATTTGATGATTCCTCACGAAAAACCCAACAAAAGTTACTGCAGTATTTTTTTTTTGTATCTTTCACCGTTTCCAAAATAAAAGGGTCAAAGGGGCGATTCTAATTTGATTGATGCTTATCCCATATCCTTACATTTTATTTATCTATATTGAATTTTGTCTCGCACTTGCGCAAATTAAGAAACTGAAAGAGAAAAATCCTGTTGTTATTGACTCCAGTGGGTAAAAGATCGACAAGGTCACTTTCTAAGAGAAGAAATTTCGTTTCAGGATGATATCTATAAAAAGATGGCAATGATTTCGTTCTGCTATTTCGCGGGTGTGTTATAGGGTAATTTTTAAAACTGTAAATTTAAATGAAATACATGTATATTTTTGTTAACCCGTTAAATGCGCTTTTGCAAGGTAATGCTCCTGGCCGGGGATCATCACCGTCTTGTTGGGTACATCAATGTATCAGACATAATATATAATAATAGATATTATTTCATTTGCTTGGCATGAATTAAAAAAAAATTCTTGTTGTGTTTCAATTGTAAATATAATTCAAATTACACTGACTTGATGTTTGGAGGAGATATCACGGCAGGTAGGAAGTCTTTTTTTATTATTTTTATTTAATCTATTAATGAAACCGATTTGCATTTTATTACACCATACAATAAAATCAGTTCTCGTAAACGGTTCAGAAATATTGGCATATATCTCTGTCAGTGCAGCATGTGGACAAACAAAAGTTGATCACATGTGACATTGTATGACTGTAAAACTTGGGTCACAAACCTTTATCACGATTTTCAAGTATCCTCTCCATTAACATGATTAAGTATGCATAAACTTTATAGGAACAATTTCCCCATTTCAGTCTCTGAAAAAAAAATAATTTATTGAATAAAATGAAAGGTATTCGAGATATCAGTTACTTCGTTTGGGAGACTTCGTAACAGTTCACTGTTACAGTTATTACTCGTTCTTTCTATTTACCTTGTGCCATTTGGCAGTTGCTTATTTTATATGAAAATCGATTTGATCTGTTTTATGTGGGAACTATTTTGTTGCAAAGGTGACTAGTTTATTTGGCCCGTGTTTGGTGGTGGCATGTTCCAAATTTAGCTATATATTTTAAATAACTGGCAGTTTGATTTATAACCGGGTACCTTGGTGATATATCGGGTTTACCAGGAAGTTTATTGTACTCTCCAAAATTGGGGTGTGACTAAACATCGAGTTCGAGTTAAAGTTGGAGTTCGAGTTAAAGTTAGAGTTCGAGTTGAAGTTCGAGTGAACTCGAGATATTAATTTCTAATGTCATTTATCGAGTTACATTTCGAGTTAGATTTACAGTTCCAGTTAAGGTTCGAGTTAAGATACAATTTTTTTTGTATGTAGCGATGCCGATATTCGTACAAACTTTTTTATAATATCGAAAAAAGTGACGAAAAGGAGTGTTGTTCTGCAGACATTTTATTCAAAGTTCACATGATTAAATCCTGTTACGTGGGCCTTTAGAGGACTTTATCTGCTAATAATTTCAGAATTTTTATTTTAAATAAAATGTCAATGAGAATACAAGGATTCTTTTTTCCGGGTTAAGCAAACAAGTCACCCAGACTCTACCATACGATCTTCAACATGTGTACGGAGGTACATATACACTATATTTGCCCCAAATGTAGAAAAATATGAACACGACATATCAAGCCTACAAGTACTCTATACTACAAACAATATTTCAAACAAACCAGAGGCTGCAAGGAGCTTATATAAGCTCTCCTGAAAACATTATTGGTTCGGTGCATCCTTCGACACAATTTTGAAACTGGACACCCTCAATGGTGATTAAGGCCAAATTGCCCAGTGGATTTAGAGGACCATCTACAGATCATTAAAGTAAAGTTTGGTTGATACTGACTCTATAGTTTCAGAGGAAAAGATTTTAAAAATTTCTTTCCCCCTTTTCTATAATTAGCTCCTGCAATTATCTTGGTTGAAGGTCGGGGACAACAGACACAATTTTAGAAGGGGAAGAGCCAAGAACTATTCTACCAAAGTTTGGTTCCAATTGGCCCCGCAGTTTTAAAGGAGACCTTCAAATAGTGTTCCCCATAGGGTCCTAAGTTTAATTATGTCGGGTCGTGACGGCAATCTTGGATGACGGACGAACACGCCAGATAAAAATTTAAAGGGAACCACCCCATAACTAATATAACCAAGTTTGGTTCCAATTGGCCTAGTAGTTGTAGAGGAGAAGATTTCTGTATTAAAAAACAAAAACAAAAAGGCTAAAACTCGACAATTCAGGGCAATAACTCCAACACGGGTAATCCAATTTCTACGAAAATGGAAACCCATGTAGATTTTGTCCTCTTGATCGTTTTACATTGCCAGATTTTCTCTAAAAGGAATTTCTTCTGAGATAATTTTCAAAAACTACTGTCTGACCCATATGCTCTATTCTTAGTAACATAGGTCATGTGGTTTGACTTGCGGCATCTTTTTTTCTACTAGACACCCTAGTGATGACTCCGGCCAGGTTTGATTCCAATTAGCCCAGCAAAGTCAGAGTGTAAGATTTTTCCAAAAAGTTTACGACGACAGATGACGGACACCAACTGATGGCAAAAGCTCACGTGGCCTTTATGATTTTCTGTTTAGTAGAGATGTATACAATCAGCTCATCCGAGACAATCAATTAATGGAGTGTTTACACTTCAGCTGATTTATTGGCCAAGTATGAAAAGCCATACAATTAAACTTTGACGTTTTTGCTTTCCATAAAAAAGCCAATTTTAAACGTATCCGGTCTTAGGTGCGCCGTTGTACACCGTTGTTAAGTTTCGTCTACTTATATAAACGGTACATCGACGATATGAAGAAAACATCAAGAAAGCCAATCAATCAAAAATGCACAGGGAAATAGACAGAAAGGCACACAGATCAGTATATTCAGTATATTCCCTACAGTTTTGCTATGTTTGTCTGTGAACTAGTGGGCCACAAATACTAGGAGAAAACCGTTAAATTTGATGGTACACATTATCATCATTATCAAGCTTCCAGATCAAGTATTAATCAATTCCTACATATATACAACCAAAGAAAACTCTGACTGAAATTTTCATCCATTATGCCTAACAGTCAAATTTCAGTCTCAGCAACAACTCATCATTATCAATCTCCAGGCCTCATATAAAATCATTCCGATATGTGAAAACCAAGAAAACTTTTACGAAAAATTTTATTACGGACGGGAGGACATCCCGATTATTATGCGGATGTATGGGACGCCGTTGTTATATTTATTCAATTTCGAGATATCTTATTTAGTTAAATAAGATATCTTATAAACTAATTGAGATATCTTATAAACTAATTGAGATATCTTATAAATTAATAGAGATATCTTATAAATTAATAGAGATATCTTATAAACTTATAGAAATATCTTATTAACTTATAGAGATATCTTATTTAACTGGTTATAAAGATATCTTATTAAATATATAAGATATCTCTATAAGTTAATAAGATATCTCTATTAGTTTATAAGATATCTTATAAACTTTATAAGATATCTAATAAAGTATGTGTTTAAAAGATATCTTTATAAAGAAGTAAGATATCTTATTAACTAATAGAGATATCTTATTAACTAATAGAGATATCTTATTAACTTATAGAGATATCTTATTTACTTTCTAATTAAATAAGATATCTTATAAAAATTAAAGATATCTTAATACTTTATAAGATATCTCTATAATAAGATATCTCTATAAGTTTATAAGATAATAAATCAATTACGGACAGTAATATCAAGTATTATTTGGGATTTTGTCTCATGTACATTTACTCCATATCCTTTCATTTTTCATTCATAACTAAACTTTTATTTTATACCGCAGTTTTCTGTCACAACTTTAAATCTCACAATTCATTGTAAGGATTATTTTAAGGAAGGTTTGAAAAAAACTTTTTAAATTAATACAGGATCCGCAAGCATTTCGATTTAGGGAGAACCTTATACTAATACTTTAAGGCGGGTTGAACAATATAAATACAGGAATTTCGGATATTGGGGGGTGTAGGGTGTTCTTTCCAAGTCCAATATTGGGTCATTTTATTGGGATCCTGCTACAAACAAAGAGCTGGATAAAGTAGAATTGATAATTACTCGGCAGTTCACAACTGAATTAAAACATGTCCAACTTACTGTTGTATCCCCAGATGGAACGTTGTGGATTGGTGACAGTGCTTCTAAAGCATTACAAAATGGCCTTGTCAAAATCAATTTGAAGAGCTCAGGATATTATAAGCTGTTCGTTATGTGAATCGGGGACACATATTAAATAGAAGTATATAGATTGTGACCTTCTGCGAGGCTTGCCGAGCTTTTCTCAGCCCTTTCGAGCCGAGTTCGAATAAATTTTATATCAATATAGAAACGGGGATAACCAAAGGTCTACGTTAGAACAATTCATTTTCATTTCAAAATGCGAAGTTTTTAATTTTTTGAACCAACTAGCCGAGTGTCTAAATTTCATTGTTACTTGTTAAAATTTCTTGGAACTTCACTGTTTTTATATGCCAAAATACACATAAAAATAAAAGATTCTATGATAAGACATCTGATTAGGTAAATTTCATTTAAGAAAAAAATTTGATGACTTTTGATATGAAGTTGCCGTTGGCCTCGGTGAATATCACTTCACTATCAACCTCATCAAAAGTCGTTAATTGTTTTATTAAATGAAACTGACAGTGAGGCATTCAAAGCAAAAGCAAAATCTTGCACCTAAGTGACCTATAGGAGCAGTTTCAGCCGAAGTTGTATGTCGATTAGGTCACATCTGTTACAATTTGAAAGTCACAGCTCCAGGCTCAGCAAACAAATTACACACAATATAGCAGACAAAATTAACTGTTATAAAATTGTAAAATTTGTGAAAACTAGAGTATTTCTTAGCATTATATGGGCACAGTTCAAGTCGGATTTGTGGAGGATAATGTGGAGGCTCATTTGGAAGTGACATCGCAAAAAGTGACGTGACGGAATTCAGGTGAGTGGAACAGGAAGTGGTTTTTACGCATGTGCAACCGGAAATGATGTATTTTGGCGCCATTTACTTATATTATGTTTACGGAAGTGACGTCAGTCACGTATCCGGACCCGAAACTGTGTTGTGCACATGCGTGGGCGTGACCGGAAATACCCGGATCTGCCATCAGTCTGTATAGGTCAGGGGCTGACCCTCTCACTGTATCGTCGAAGCCCAAGAGTATACGCAGTTAAATGGGACTATTGGGTTATCTCCCCTTTTCCCGCGCTTTCATTTCGGGTATTGTCTGATCTCAACTTTGATTATGTCCCCTTGTCTCCATTTCGGTTGATGCTGTCTTTGTAAGGTTAATACAGGTGTGTCCTTACCAACTGCCTTATCAACGGTGGTCCTTCGCATTGCTTTGTGATTCTCTATACTGCTTTTCTTGTTTCATGCTGCTCAGAACTATGCGCTCGTGCTCATTTCGGATTTTAGGGAGGAGTGAGGAGAAGAAGCGACTGCTTTTGAGGAGGAGGAGGTGGGTCATTTTCTCCTTGTCATGGTCTGGCTTGTCATCAGACAACTTTCTAGATAGTCGAAATTCTATTTTCCTTGCCGAGTTGGATGATTCTCTTCACTGCTGAACAAAAAGTAAAATAACAAAAATACCGAACTCCGAGGGCTTCACTCCGCTACATATCGCTGCTCATGACTGTACCCATTCTGCTCTCTGGAGGTGGGATCATTTTCTTATTGTCTTGGTCTGGGTTGTCATCAGACAAGTTTCTAGATAGTCAGAGGTATGGAACTTTTTTCCTTGTATCTTGGATGAAGACATTTGTATTCAGTGTTGAGGCCTTCGCTCCGCTTTTGCTCTTCTCTACCTAGATAGATCTTGCTCTGTGATGATCTTCATTGCTCATCGCTGCTCAAGTTTTACACATAAGTCTTCCTGGTGTCCTACTGTTGATCATTACATCACCACTTCTTTGGACCAGATAAAAAATCTCAAAAAACATAACCTCAACCCAGGTGAACAAACAAGAGACCCAATCCATATGTAAATACTAATATAATTCACAGGCTGACTGAATTGATACTCAAACTCAACACCTTCCAATTCAATGGAGATTACTTCTCACAGACGGGAGGGGTGACAATGGGTACGAAAATGGACCGAGTTTTGCTTGTCTGTGTGTTGGCTATCGGGAGGAAAATATGTTTACGTAATTTGATGGACCCATTCCTCGCCTATTTAAAAGGTATATAGATGATTTCTTCGGAGTGTCTGATGACTCCGACGAGAAACCCTAATTTTTCATCGATTTCATATCGTCTTACTGTTACGGCCGAAATCACCTTTTAAATTGTAGCCAACAAAAGACACAAATCAATAATAAAATTTAACAAGATTTATTATATACAAGTTTACAAAAAATATTGCACAAAATAAAATGTCAACTGTTCAAAATCCTATGTCTTTTCTGTATCCGGAATTTCTTCTCGTCACTGTTGCGGGAATCCAAACGGAATATTATATCCAATCAGTCACAATCTAGTATGATGTAACGTAAATAAAAGTGTGTCAAGTATGATGTGTGTAACGTAAATAAAAGTGTCAATCCAACATCTGAGAACACAAGATTGTTAACGTCTGGTCTGATACTGTTCTGCTCTGAAAGTCTAACTTTCTTGTCCGTATATATACTGTAGAACGAAAACTTCTGGAATACGGTAGAAGTTGGAATTACACCAGAATTATTACGTAAGTCAAATAGAAAGTTCTAGTCATTCCATCAGTATCTATTATCGTTCCAGTGATTTCTAAACTGCGCAGTTATAACATTATTTGGTAAACAACTATAAGTATTATGTAAGCATATTATACATGTTATAAGGCCACACAAAACAAATTAGGCCAAGATAAATAATATAATAATTACAATATCATAACATTACCATCCATCAATTAAATACACATTCTCTGTTAGTGGGTCAGAATTGTCGTTCCTTGACTTGACATTTAAATTGGTTGACGGCAGCATCGGAACTTCGCTCTTTTATAAATCTACCGACGCAATGCTACCTGACCTATTCCTCTTGTCATCCTAAGTCTTGCAAAGATGCCACCCCTAAATCTCAGTTTCTTAGACTTAGACGTATCTGTAGCAATGAAGAGTATTTCAGACAACAGTGTGACAAGATGTCAACCTTCTTTCGAAGGAGAGGTTATCCCGAAACTGCCATTGACACTACTTTTGAACCTGTTTCCAATGTGACCAGACCCAAAGCTTTAAAGTCTGGTCAGAAATCTAACAACAAACGTGTTTCACAGGTCCTTACTTACCATCCCCATAATGTCACCATCCGTAGCATCCTGATGAACAATATTAATAACATAGTGATGAAAGATCCGTCGATGTCCGAAATTTTTGAGACTGTTCCCATCACCACTTACCGTAAGGGGAAAAGTCTAAAAAACCAATTAGTCAGTAGCTCGATCAAGTCGAACATTTCCTCAGTAAAGATCGAACTGATTGTCCAGTTGATAATCACTTTCAATTGCCTGGTCACAACTCGTCAGACGTCCGGGTAACCGTTTTAACGACAGTTAACGGGGGAGACAATACAGACAACGCTTTGGGCAGAAAATAATTTTCAGCCTGGGGAGACTCCGACCCCGTGGAATTAATGTAAAAAAAATTCTTAATTTCAAATCATTTTACTAAGTATGCACACAACTGACTTTTTGCAGTACAGTTATCTTGTATATGGTAAGTGTTCTATACATCATAACGTCAAAGATATTATTATACTTATGTTTACTATCTATTTTTACTACATGTATCTATCTTGCCATGTATGTATTTTATATGAAGTACATTTAATGATCGACGCCATGTCAAATAAATTTTCTTTTTGTTTACATTTTATGAACGGACTCAGTCTTGCTCTGGGTTTCAAGGAGTCAACACCTTTTTATTAGCTAAACTGGCCCAATTAGAACAAAACTTGACAGCAATGGCCCTTAGGTGGTCCTCTTTCAGAATTATATCCGATGACCCCGCCCGCCATCCAAGATGGCCACCAGAGCCGAACTTAGTTTAACATGGGATCATATGGGAAATTTATTTAAATATCTTCTTGTCTGAAACCGATTGGCCAATTGAAACAAAACTTGGCAGCAATAGTTCTTAGGTGGTCCTCTTTCGCGATTATATCTGATGACCATGTCCATCATCCAAGATGGCTGCCAGAGCCGAACATGGTTTAACATAGGATCCTATGAAAAAATTACTTAAAGATTTTTCTTGTCTGAAACCACTTGGCCAATTGCAACAAAAGTTGGCAGCAATGGTCCTTAGTTGTTCTCTTTCAGAATTATATCCGCTGTCGCAACCCATCATCCAGGATAGCTGCCATACTCGAACATAATTTAACATAGGACCCTATTGAAAATTACTTAAAGATCTTCTTGTCTGAAACCATTTGACCAATTGGGACAAACCTTGACAGCAATAGTCCTTAGTTGGTCCTCTTTCAGAATTCGAAGACTCTGTCCACCATCTAAGAGGGCTGCCATAACAGAAGTTAGTTAAACATATGACCTAAAAGGAAATTTCACTGAATGATCTTTTTTGGACCTGGTGAGACAATTGGAACTTGACAGCAATGTTTCACAGTCAAGATGGACGTAGTCCAGGTGAGCGATACAGACTCCTGGGAGCCTCTAGCTTTTATTATGCTCGTGATTGGGTATTTTTACTTTTTTAGTTTGATTGTGTTTTTTTTACGATTTTATATTATGTGTATTTTACAAATTTAAGTCGTTTTATGCCTCTTTTGACAGCTCACCATTTCCATTTATTTTCCGTGTTATCTATTGTCGTATGAGTGTTTCGTAATATATTTAGTTTTTTGTTAAAATACATTATGGTTCTTTTGGTATTTTGCTCTATCATCTGTCTGTGGTATAAACATTTTCCTCTGCATTGTTAATCTTCAGTGCTATTTGAAAAAAACATAATTGATAGTTTGAAGAAATGTTCACGTGATACAGTCTTGATAATTTATATCAGAGAACATAATTACTTCAATTGTTTTTCTATATGTGAAGGATGCAGATGCTCAAAACAAAAGGACATTGAGACATTAGACAAACAATAAGCATATAAAACATACAGACACTCGGTAAGAAAGGTAGAGATAAAAGTAATTTTGGTGAAATATCCTAAAATGGAATTACAAAGTCACAAAAAGAGATCATCGTTCATACATCAAATTTTCTCGTATTGCGCCATATAAAAACGTTTAAATTTAAATCGCGCTAATCCAGTATTTATCATGTTTATATTTGGTTTAAGAAAACTGCTTACTGGTAATACACATTAAATAATCCTGACATCAAATTTACTTTTCGCACTTTCGGAATGAAAAAAAAAAAAAAAAAACGCTGTTCGATAGTGGCGCAGGCGGTTCCGTACAATTTGACAGCACATCTTATATTCTTTTGGATTTAACATCATGAACAACCAAAATCTGGATCTCGTGCATCAAACTTAGCATGGAATTTTTGTATCTCCTTATCAATGTGCCACATCCGTTATCACCTTTAGCAAATGAAATTTGAGAGGAGTGTAAATGTTTTATATATATATATATATATATATATATATATAGATATCATTTTGTAAGTACGAACAATCGTTGTAGATGCGTTTTGAATAATTTAAATTCTATAACACACAGAAACAAAAAACATGAAAGAACATTCATTTTTACTTTCGTAATATATTATTTACAAAATAAAGTTTTTCGTAACCCAAAGTAACAATATTAAGATTTCCAAAGTAGCCATCAATTGTACGGTTACGAATTCTCTCTTCGAGACAGTCTAAAACGTAATGGTGAAAATCCCAGTGCAATTTATTTACGAAGAGTTCAAGACGCCTTCCAAGTCTGGGTAAATCACCTACTCCCGGTATACAGATATTCCGGACAAATTTTCCATGGCATCGTTTATCTTTTCGCTGGTCAAACCCCCATAATTTAAATCTGGTCACACTACAGCAGGAGTTGCCATCGGTTTGCTTTTTAACGGTAATATTGCCTGAAAAATTTCATGTAGTATTACAATGTTAGTGTATTTGGGTTTATGTCACTTTCAAATCATTTGAGTACTGGACGGCTCGGAGTCTCTATAATGTGTCCGAGTGTGGTGATATGTCTTCCTGCGAACAGTTACCTCGTTATCTTTCTAGTCCGAGGGTTTATGAAACAGTGTTTAAGTGTTCAATATTTACAGCCTTGACTAAGCACATCCGATTACTGTGTGTCTCGCATACTTCGACAACTGAATTCTACATGAAATACTCCGGACCTCCATATTATTCTGTACTTTTTAAAATAGCACTTCGTTATATCTTAATGGTCAACATGAATCAAACTTTCGGAGATATAACTTGCACATCTTCATTCTGCTATGTCACATTTGTTTGTGGTGACGTCATATATCATGCAAAATCAATGAAAGGCACACGAAAATCGGAAAATCATCTGAATATTAATTTTTTGACATTTCAACAGTGGAAAAGGCAATAATGCGTTACGACTAATGGAAACAAAAGGCAGTGTAATACCTTTTACTTTCATTTTAAAGAAACATTTGAGATATTCCCCAAAACCACTTGCATTTTGAAAAAAAGACACACAGTAATCTTAATTATATTAATAATATGAAGAAATATGCATGCATTGTGAATTAAAATTGATATCACATAACAGTTATTTTCTTTTATTGTTACAAGTAAAGTCAAGAATTACCAAAGGGATATTCGAAGGAGAGAAACATCGTAACAACTGACATACTCCGGAGAACAACGAAAACAAGACCAAAACAATACATGCACTACAATTAAAAACTGAAAACATATGAACAACACGGACCCACCAAAAAACCGGGGGTAGACTCAGGAAGAAAGCAGTCTCTGCTTCCTGCAGGACACCCGCCATGCTGCTCATGTCAAATCCGGTATGAGGAAGGGATAATATCAATGGAAAAAGTCCATTTTCATTTTAAAAACGGTTTTGTCATACCTGTCAACCAAGTCATGATGACGCCCATAAAACTTTAATAAGGATGACTTCAGCTTAGGAGCAACGTACCCATGTCTGAGAAACTTTTCTGTTAGGAGCCGGGCTCTGTCCAGGAAGTCAATGTATATGTCACAAGCTCTGGAATAACGTATGAGTTGTGAAATATATACTCCATACACCGGCGCTTCTGGAATATTGCTGCTCAAAAATGGGAAGTTGACGATTAGAAAGTCAATTGTATGTTTGTTTTGATTGTAAAATGTATGAAGACTGTGCATTTTTCCCTCAAGCGTAGCTACATGCATTTTTGATTTATCAAGTTTTAGTCACTCCGGATTATTATTGTTTAAGCTTTCCCCGTTTCTTGCCTTTAGCTAAAAAACGTGTAACGAGACTGAAATTAGACTGAAATGAACAATATTATAGTACGTTAAAAGCATTCATCGACAAGCTATCTCAACAACTGAAAAAAAAGTGTTCGAAGGACATTGTTGAATTTATGAAAGGCCAAGTTAACATTTCGATAAATTCAAATTCCACACACAGGTTTGACCTGTAGTTCTCCTAACTTTAAGGAAAAATTTAAAATTAACCTCAATATCTAATAAATCATGCGGTTATTTTGTCGGCGAATGGTATTTGATGTATAGAAACAAAACTTGGATATATTTTTTTTTTCAACTGGCCAATAGAAAAAAAACACAAATAAATAATCGGAATTATTTATCACGCGGAATTACTTTTAACTAACAGAAATAAATTCTTTTATACCAAATATGATGCATAAGATCTTAGATATGCACATTTCGTGGATTTACCTCTCGTCATTTGTGCCCAAGGCCGAACATGTTCTAAATGCCAAAAATACCAAAAGTGTAAAGCAAAAATCCTCTGGGATCTGAGCTATGCACGAGGGAGATACTCCTTTTTTCGCAAAATGTATCATCTTTCTAACACTTAATAGAAAGTATCAATTTCTGGCTAGTATCGAATTACTAGCAACTGAGCAGGTGATAGCCACCATCAGTAGTGTTGACTCTGTGGTAATAATAATTCGTGTACACCACTTTTGATGTACTTGATGATGGAGTGAAACTTAGTATATCATTACTGAAAATCTGTCCGGCTTTGCCTAACTTTTCGTTATTAGTATTAAATCTTCAACATTTGGATTTATAGATTCGGCTTTTTTGTTTTTGGTCTTTAGCACTGTTGACTATATAAGTTTTATCGAAACCTACTTATACAGAGCATCACAATCGGCATAAAATAACTGCTTACCGTTAAATGACCCCGGAATTCCAAGACTTGGATTATGGTTTAATGTTGCAAAAAATGTTTCATCTGGTATTTGGGTATATTGTAGCCAATTCAGCAGACGATGTGATTTTTCGTTTTCTACTGCATATTCCACAAAGTGTCTGTTTACAGTGACATGTACAGCACCCTTGTAAGGGATAAGCTGATCAGGAGGTGGTCCGGCTTTTTTCCAACGATATGTTAGGTTTCTAAAATAGGTAAAATGTATCTATAAGAAACTTATCATCAACTTTCATCATCAATCCATGAACACACTCTTCTTCGACAAAGTTCATTAAATGTTAAATTATGTTTGAACAACATATATTCTTTATTTCAGTTCCTGCAACTGTTCGTCTAGTGGAAATGGTGATATTACATATTTTATATGTTGGTTTTCATTTAAATAAACCCAGACAACACAAGTCTTATATAAACGTAAGAAACCTTTTGAGACAATTTTCCTAAATTAGAATGACCTGATATTGTACTTTTTTGCAGTATAATATTTAGCGGACACAGTCTGACTCAAAACCACTAAATATACATTACAAAAGTTTAAAGAAAGGAGCAGTGCTTTTGTTGCCCTTCTTCATCTGAAAATCACGACGAGACATTTAACACAGAGAAAAATCTCTTACCCATTCTAAATTCAAAACGGCCCTTGCACGTTTGCTAAAATCGTTTGAGACGCACAATTGAATAAAGGATACTGGGAGTATTTTATTTTGCACTAATTCTTTTTAAAAATAACTATGGATAGTATATTTCCTTAGGAATAAAACAAATACTTACCTTTTATCAATCCAAACATCATTAGCTCCATTGAAAGCTTTTAGTATCTTTACAATTTCCAAGTTTGTTTTCAAAGGGAAATCTTGTCCCGTCAAATTTATAAAATATTTCCATTTTTTATATTTTAACAAGTCATCCATACATATCAGATCGGCTTTGAGAACTGACATCATACCCCACTGTACATTGTACGATCTGGAGGCCAAAAATACGTTGTCAAAGCAACTAATTATCGCTTCCATTGCTCTTTTATTTATTTCAATCATTTTATTATCAATATGAACACAATAATAATTCTGTGGGTGGTATATGCTCCTCAATAATCTCTCAAACTGGTACACTGCTTTATAAATAACGATGCTGTAAGCTATTGGGAAGTTGTTTTCTTCCTCACTCAGTGTTCTAGTAATGTATTCCCTGTCGTGTATAAATTTATCACAGTTTTGTGTCATATCTAAGTACATATACGGAGTCAAAATTTTTAAATAATCATTTTCAAAATTTTGGGCCTTTTGAATTTCAAGCATATTGGCATAAAATATCTTGTCACAACTGACCATCTCGACCAATTTCTTCTTTGTTAGCAAAGTATTATCTTCTTTTTTGTCTGATATTATCGTATAACTTTTGGAATATTCGGTATTTATTCGGTTCAGTGTGAAGTGGGCTTTGTGTTGTGTTACGTATAGAGAAGTCCAAGCAAAGACGAACATCACTGACGTCGTTATTATAATTATAAAGAAAAGCTTTGAAATCACAGAAAATGTTAGGCGTGTTCTCTGCCCCTGAAATACAGTAAAAAGAAAACAAATTTTAACATGCTTAAGACAAACCAGTAGTGTACTTTTGAAATCCAAAATATTTCAACAAGGTTAACACTACATTAGACATTGTTTGTTTAATTGTGCCAGCTTACATAGTATATTTTGAGTATGAGGGAAATAGTAAGTTTATTTTTCCCGAGGTCAGTAATAATCGAAATTGTTATACATATTTAATTTTTTTCCTATATGAATTTAATAGAAAGTATAATCAACATTTTAACTGTTTTAAAACAAGGCTCAAATCTCTCAAATTCCTGAGCTGTTTACCGTCAATAGTTTTGAACGCTTGCCTTAGTTTGATTGGTTTGTATAAACAGCAACTCCACGTGTAAAGTATAAAGTATAACAAAACAGTTATTGACTGGATCCTCGGACAACAGCTGTTTTGTTTGACCCTCTGACTGAACTGTTGCCCTCACCCTACGGCTTCGGCAACCGTCCAGTCAGAGGGTCAAACAAAATAGCTGTTGTCCTCGGACCCAATCAATACCCACTATTTGGTCCTTCCAGTGCAAATTTTCCACATCCCGTTTATGGCACCTACATGTATCGATTTAATGATAAACTTGCTGTCGTCCTGAACTAGCATTAAATAAATACCACTGAAAGGCGGGCAAACAATAAATCAACCATTTACTCGTACATGTATATCGTAATTCTTATTATCACATATTTAGTATAAATAACTGCAATTTTGCATGTTTGATAATAACCGGAAGTCAAATTAAGTTATCAGCCCCTGGCAAATAACTGGTTATTGGCCCGGGGCTGATAACCGGATTTTGCCTCCGTTTCATACTATGACGTCCGCTGTAGCAGACGACAATTCGGCAAGCAACGTATGTGTATGAGGAAAGACTCTTCGATGTTTCCAGGGATGATACATCAACAGCAACAAAAAAATTCTTACATGCAGCCTTCTTGTGATAATGTACCAGTTGTAATATGAGGCAGGTGTTACCTGTTGAGCTCCCTCAGTTTTTTTAAGAAGGGTATATCAGGAAATATGTATCCATGTTTCCCATGAAAAATTATTTAACAAAATATCTTAACAAAGGCTTTGAACGGATCCAGGGGCGAAAACACGTACATAGGGGCGAACGGATCCACATTCGTGTCTTAGAGCAAGACCGGAAGTTGGTTTCAACTTCCGATTAAATAAAAATATCTTCTAAGTACAGTAGCCAAATCGACACTTCGACCATAATAGCTCCCTTCGGGAGTTCATTACTTGTCCAAATTAAAATAATTTTACTAGTAATCATCCGACAATGTGTATAAACATTAACAACAATATTGATAACAGGAAAGGCCAACAATACCACCAAACAAACAAAACAACTAGACAGAAAAAAATAGGGTAAAACCGGTTTTATGGGTAACCAAACCTCCTTCTTATCTATTTTGAAATTCTGGATGCTCGAACTGTAAAAATTAGTTGGACGGTACATTCTTTAGATAGCAGGGTCAGAATGTGCTCGTTTTAACTGTTAGACTAGCTAGGGCTCTCATAGCTGCTGGTCGGACCATTAACCGAAAACGTCAACACTAACACTCCCATATGATAAGGGGATTAACGTTATCTAAATCGGCAGTATTTGTGAGAGGCCAGTATAGATTTAAAGTCTTCAATTTGATATTTGTAGCCTTACTGTAAAAATATCTTAAAAAACTTCCAAGTTTCTGGGAGTTATTGGAGAGATTTAAGCATTTGTTCACAATATTATAGTAGAAACTTGGATAGGAAAAAACCCGGATTCAGCTAAAAGATGTTGATAGCTATGTAAATATCTTGTATATATCTAGTATATACTTTTTAAAGGCATTAAGTAGTATAGTATGTGAAATCTATGTCTAGTTGAAAATAAAGACAAAGGATGCTAAGGAAGTATAATTTGTAGTACACCCCCCTCCCCTTTAGATTTATAAAGCACAGAGTACATATGACTGCTCTGGAGTAATTTTGAATGAAAAAATAATTATCGCTTTTATGCAAAAATCGATTTTTAGATATCCATAAAACAACAATTCAGGTTTTATAACGAGTTATAGATGATATCTTGACAACATAGATAATGTAAATAACGCCTACTTTCCTTG
The DNA here is from genome assembly GCA_028015205.1 of Mytilisepta virgata. Lineage (NCBI taxonomy): Eukaryota > Metazoa > Mollusca > Bivalvia > Mytilida > Mytilidae > Mytilisepta > Mytilisepta virgata. Next base: position 46,087,118 of record CM051514.1, on the reverse strand, counting down.
TGTTAACCCTTTCCAGGGGAACGATGCCTCAAGGCATCGTGGCCCATTCCCGCCCCTAAGTCTCTCCACTGATATTTTGATAAACATTATAGCTACAGAAACAGAAACATTTGGGACACAAATTCACATGTATGAACTAACAGTACCAGGGAAAATAGCCTTGGTGCAATCATTTGTCACAAAGCGTGAATTAAGAGGTTGGGGTGGGCTGCCTTTTGGGCCCCAAATGGAATATTGTAGGGTGGGAAAATTTTACCTAGGAACTGTACAGGAACAGCAAAGGTCATTTAATACCTCAGTGGGTATGAATTATTTAAAAAAAAACACCTTTGAGCACCGGGGCCATTAACAGTGCAAATATGCCCAAAACTGCACTTGTGGCCTCCAAGGGCTTCCATACATCGATTCTACAACACAATTTTAGTTATTTTTACCTCTTGATAGGAATAAATGGAAAGATAAGATGGCAGCCCATTCTAACACATCATACATTACTAGGTACGTGGGGCCTTCACTCTGGTTTCCATGTCAACGGGAAGTTCCCAAAATCAGCAAAAATCGGCGTGGATGGCTTTTTTCAGGGTTGAAAGTGTTAAGTTAACTACGATATAAGGAACATTAGTTAAATGTAACCATCCCGAAATTGATACTTTAAATTTACTGTTACAAAATTGTAAAATTTGTGAAAACTAAGGAGTATCTCCCTCGTGCATAGCACTGTCCTAAGATGGTTTTGGCCTTACCCCTTGTGGTCATTTTGGCATTTTTGAATTTGCTCTTCAACTTTTGGATTGTTGGGTCTTGAGCACAACTGATGAGTCGTAAATGGAAGAAATGTGCACATCTTGTGCATCAAAATTGGTATCAAAGAATTATAATATTTATTCAGTAAAATACACATCAGTTTCTGATAATCAGCGACGTTGGTTGCATCGTTCATATTATTTACCGTAAAAAATATTACAGGGTTTCGGGAACTGCTTAGTACTTTCAAATGTTTTTACATGTGCGTATTTGAGGATACACACATGTATTAGCAGGGCTTGTAATTCCTTGTAAAAGCTACCAAACCACAGAGCTGGCTGTTTGTGAAGCTTGCCTAATCCTGCCCACGTTCAGCCAGTCCTGACAATTTTTGTGAACTATTAGTTGTGTTATATGTTAGATTTGATACTACAGTAAAATATCTAATAGTTGTGTTTTGTGTTTTGCTTCCTAAAAATGTTATTATTGCAATGTAAATAAAATAGAAATCTAAATTTAGTAACGGGGAACCTCCCGAACAACATTTCACGTCTGTCCGACAACCGGTCAGGCGACTATAATTTTCCCCACTTTTATGTTAACTCACTTTTATGTTAGTACTTTTTGCACTAATTAAAATGTTCTATTTTTCTTACAGAATATATTGTTATTTCTCCTATTCCTGACGTGTTTAATCGGTGGGATAAAAATACATAATATTTTTAACCATTTCCGGTGATTAAATTTCTACGTGGGAATTACCACTCTTTTTTCTACAGTTATTAGAACTCGAAAATTTAACTATCTCGGGAGGAGAAATTCACTCGTACCTGAAGGAGAATCTATATTTATTGTGCGATCATTTATGCTGAATTATTTAAACGAGCGCGAAAGACCCGAATAACTGCGATGAAAATTAATTCTACAACACATAGCATTTACTATTATGATTTTAAAAAAGTATTCTCACGGAAAAATGTTTTGGAATTTTACTTAAAATAGATAAATAAATAAATCAGTTCTTTTTTAAATCTGAAACAACAACTCCACTGAGTATTATTGACCATGTTAATATGACTCAAGTCTTTATATTCTTACCTTCATCTTTTTCTCCAATTTGTTTGCACTAATCAGAAAATATCCATATTTATTTGTATCGAGACATATCTGAACTTGAATAATTATAAAAAACCAAATTATTATAAATATGATATTCATTGTTTCAATCTGTTCTTTCTTTTATGTACCAATTGATTATTGATAAAACAAAACAAGGACATATGTATCTACCAAGTAAATGGATTTTAATAGTTATCGGGAATATGTCAACAGCTCATTAAGGGGACTACTGTTTCAAGAAACGAAACGAAACAACACATCTTATTTTAGTAATTTCCCATATAGACAATTACTATTTCAAGAAACGAAACTGTTGTTGGTTTAATAATCAAAATCGTGCGTAGCGGGTTATTTGAAAGTGTGCATCATGTGCATTGAAGTTATTTCGAATAGACTGAAAACAAAATTACTGTCAATCCTTATAATTTGAGGTAACACGATACCAAATGGGACCGAAAATGTTTTTTCATAAAATTACTTGAATCCGGAAAGACCTATCAAAAGTAAACCAAAAAGTTTTAAAAAAAATCGGGCGTCACCGAGCTTATTCTTAAGTAATCGTTGATTTAAAATGTCAATTTTGGCACCAAATTTGCATAGGTATATAGGGTTAATTACACTTTTTACCCCGTTTTTTGTTCCGTTGCGATGTTTGATGACGAAAAATGTGATCACGTGTGACAAAAATTAACAAAATATAGAGAAATAAAAACGCAATCCAACCATATATAAAAAAGCATAGGTCACCGATCTATTTTTCAAGTTATATTGCCTCAAACTTTACCTTTCATGTGGAAAATAGCGAAAAACTGACTGGGGACGTCAATACGATGTTATCATGTAGAACAGTCAATAATATCAATTATCGCCGTCAATTTCGAGAAAACAGACTTCTCTTGCCACAACCTTCATTCTGTTGTTTAGCATACCATATACACAAACCTAAAACACCTCTAACAGACAACTTAAATGTTAAGGACGCCTACTCCATATCTCATGTCTACTCAAAAAAGGTTGTAAACTAATAAAACAAAACTCAATTAAAGTGCATAGCTACACGACAACGCCGCTGCTGAAGCCAAAGAACGGGAAAAGGGGGGTAAAAATATAATTTATTAAACAGCAAAATAATTTATAGACCCAAATTTAGTGAAACTTGTATTATTTCAGAGAAAGAGTCCTTCACGTAACCGTCTTTTGCAGTCTCTGACTTCCACCTCCCGTGTCTTTTAAAAAGTCTATCTGAAATTCCAAAGTTATATGCTGCGGTGGCTCCACCAGCGCGTAAACTGTGTAAACCGAAAGATTTAATGTTTTGAACAAACGGCGAAAAGGCTTCTATAAACAATTCTCTCATCCTTGTATACGAAAGCGGCTTGTTATCTTTGCGAAATATATAATGATCTTCTAGCTTGGTCAGATTACGAAACAAGTAAACATCACTATCCGAAGGATTGCTACTCCATTCCAAATACATTTCTAAATTTTTTACGGGACACAGTTTATTTCCGGTCCTAGCGATAACTATTCTATCACCATCTCTATAGATATCAGTTTTGCTTTTCTGTATAAAAACGGACATATGACTGTGAAAAAATACGATATCACATGACTGAAGATTTAACAATTCGGACACTCGTAGAAATCCCGAATAACTTAATAAACAGGCACAAATTGTACGTTGAGTATACAAATTTTTAAGACAAAAAATTTTATCATACATATTCGAAAGCAACTCTGGTGTTATTGGCTCTTTCTTCTTAATTGGAATTGATAAACGCCTCTTAGCACCTTCCAGAATATTTTTCACTAAACTAGAATCTGTTGGAGAACTCAAGCTAGTAATATAATGTGCCCATCTGATACTATAAAACGCTTGATTGATAGGACTGGGTGAAACACTTTGCTGAACTAAGCAGGCTAAATATAAAGCAACATGAATCGGTTTAGCGGGTAAAATAAATTCACCAGAAATTCCATTCGATAATGCCCATTTTTACCATCTTAAAAAACCATAATAATAATTTTGAACTGTGTTGGTAGATTTACATTCCAATAACAATCCAGGTAGTAACGAGATTTTTTCCACAAGTAAAGCAGGCAATTCCGATAAATCATTCTGGAAAGCCTGAAAAAACATATGTAAAAATGAAAATCATATTATTACAATATAATAGAAAATACAAACATAATCATAAGTTAAACACAAAGTTCATTCAAAAATTATTACTAATGCACCGTTCATCGCGTAATACAACCACTACTACTAACTAGATCAAAGCTACATACTATGATACATGTAAATAACCCACCACCAATACCTAGCTGGTCATACATCTACATACAAATCCCATTAAATGGGATGTTACCCTCGCTACCACTGATATTTGAATTTAAGAAAATGAGAAAAAATAAACTGTCACCTTCAAAAAATATTTATAGAAATTAGTATGTGTTAGTACCAAAATCCATTCTCAAAGCCAACATCCTGAAGGGTAAATCAATATTTCCAAATACCGATTTATTACCTTTACCAAGAGTATAAAATTCTTTGTTAGTCGGTAAATCCACACAAGCCTTCAACTCCTTAATAAACCCTTCACCAGCAGGAGACAAAACTGGCCAAAAATTTGCCGATTTCCATAGGGGCAAAATAATTGTCCCATGTGCCATACATTGCTTCATATAGCGTAACACTCTTGCTACTAGACAAACAGGTGGTACAAACCACCCATTAATACCATGCCAGTTCATTGTAAAGGCGTCAATGCCCATCGAGTTGACCGTCCAGTAACGGGAATAAAATACCGTTAGCTTGTTATTGTCGTCATTAGCAAACCAGTCTATCTCATGGGGTCCCCACAAGGAATCCAGATACATAAATAGTTCATACACAACACCCCAATCATCATAATCAATGATACGACTAATGTAGTCGGCTTTATCGTTGTCAGTTCTAGGGACCCATTCTAGATCAATAGAAATATTATTTTGCACACAATTTTCAAAAATACACAATGCTATATCCTGTAATTCAAGTTTCATGCTACCTTTAGATACGATTGTTACTATATTCTGATTGTCTGTAAACCATGTAATGCGTTTATCCTTTAATTTACTGATAATAGATAATAAAATATTTTTGACGGCGATAAGTTCTCTCCATGTAGAGCTCTTGTGTGATTCACATTCTGTCCACATACCATGTGCAATATCAAAGGGAGTCTCTACAATGTAACCACCGTACCCAGTATCACTTGCATCGCTATACACAATAGATTGAATAGATAAATCTGAAGTAAATTTTTTACAATTTACTTGAGTTAGATTGTCTTTCCAAAAATTAATTTGATTCACACTATTTTCGGTCAACTCGATACAATTGTTCCATGAAGCTTTTTCTAAAATATTAATACTCAAATATTTTGTCATGATATAGGCTACATTGCCAATGACATAGGCCATAGATATGATTTGTCCCACCAAAGAAGCAACTAATCTACAATGCACTTTACCAAATTTTGTAAGATAAAATTCAATGTCAAAAATAGTTGTAAGAACTTTTTTAAGTCTGTCATCTGGTATTTTAATAATACTTTTGTCAGTGTCAATAGCGTAACCCAAAAAAGTCACATGTTTAACCGGAGACCACTTTGACTTCTCATTTTTCGGAACAAAGCCACTCATAATTAAATCTAGCTTAACTTGCTCGGACATAGATCTGCAAATTGCCTCATCCGTATGAGTACCTAAGCCGTCATCTAAGTACATTAACACCTGTTTGCCTTCGCTACGCCACTTTTTTATAAGTGGTCTAGTAATCTTAGTGAATATGTAACAAGCAGAGCTTAAGCCAAATGGAAGTACCAAAAATTTGTACCACTTAACTGTATTACCGCACTTCCATGAGAAACCTAGAAATTCTGTATGTGGAATAAAAATGTTAATATGATGATAAGCTGATACAATATCAAACTGAAAACAAAAAGAATTGTTTGTAATAAATTCCATGGCTATTCGAATATCCTCGAATTTAACACTAGTTTTCCAAAGATGTTTATTAACGTGTCTAAGGTCTAATATCAAACGTTTCTTTCTATTGTCAGATGCAGAAACAGTAAGCGGATTAACAACGTACGGTTGATTATCACATTCTACAATTAATCCCCTAATCAAAAGATCATGAATAGCTTCGGTGACAAACTCGCTATGGATGATTGCTGATCGATTGTTGGGTAAACAAACAGATGGCGGGGTACTGTAAAAGGGAATTTTGTATCCATTAAAAATGGTTTCCAATATATAATCATAACATCCAATACTTTTCCAAAAAGAATAATGGTTTTTTAATCTGTCTTTGACTATAATGTTAGCCTGGCCCTGTTCATATTCATAATAATCATGAGTAAGATTATCGGATTCATTATCATGTTCAAAATTTGTATTAATATCTGCCAAAATTAAACTATACTTATCTTTTACGAATTCGGTCTTATTTTGGTTTTGATATGGCTGGTGCTGTTCTAGGGTTGAACGGACATTGATTCCTCCAGTGTCCAAAAGCTCCGCATCCATAACAGGCTCCTTGTTGTGGATTTCGTCGTTGATATCCGCTCGTGCTAGGCATGGGTTGTCCTTGGTACAGTGCAGGTCCGCTGTACCATGTTGGAGGCTCACGAAAGGGCTGATTCTTAACTGGAAAAGTAGCAACAAATTGAGAAGTATTTTGACTAGCATTGTTCGCCTTGACAGCAGGCTTTTTACCCTTGGCATTGCGTTTGCGTAAAGCTCTGTTCTCTGCTTTATTGATCTTATTTTCATCGTCAGAGTCGCTGGCGACTGGGTTACTCTCATATTGTCTTACAGTTTCCCATCCCCCTTCGCTGCCGTCTGCAATTTTAATATGTTTATTGCGCTTCTGGATCTTTTCAATTACCTCGGTTATGGTTTCACGAGCATAATCAATCTTAGTGTTGTCAATAGCCCAGATAGATTGTGTCAGGTCTTCCAATAACTCGGAATTAAGCATAAGCTGTACTTTATTCCCCTCATACTTCCATTTGTATTGGGATTCAGTTTTTAACTTTTTAACTTGAGATGCGACAGAAACGGAAGCCCCATGAACTTCTTGTCTTAAATTAGCAATGTCTTTACTTAATTTAGCATTTAAGTCACCTTGAGCCTTGACTGCTTTCATGACATCTTTAAGGGAGACATCCTGCTCTTGAGAATCAGAATCCTGGTCAGCCATTGCCGGAAAAATTAAAGTAACCAAAATAATCGACTGTTCTGTTTGACGTTGTCGTGCTGAACTGAAAAACCTGAGTTGGCATAACCTTTTCACGAATAATTCCATTATATGAAGTTAGAAGTATTTTACTGTCTGAAAAATGTCTCAATTAGTCCTCTACAAAGTTGCGTCAAACTATATTGCAGAAGGTTTTCTTTGCTCACATCGACTTCTCTAAGTTATATTTAAAGCACGAGTTTCCGAGTTAGACAAATAAACTTTCGATCGCGAAGCGTGAGAAAAGCGAGGAAGCCGGTGCTATAAATGATTTGTAACGGGAATTGACAAATGTGTCTGCCCACATAATTATGCTCTGACCAGTCGGATGATTATAAATAACTGCGTCAACCATGGAGCGCTCGTGGACCTCGACAGGGTCGGAAAATGTAGTACGCAATAGTTTATTTCAGTTTTGTTACGCGAAACTTACAGGGGAGATTTTATCGCATTTTTGAAAGTTTTGACTTCGCATACTTTTGGATATTGAAGAGATCTGATCTTTTGAAAAAAAGCCAAATTGTTTTTCTTCGGACGGATTTGAAAAAAAATGTGTTTAATTTGAAACATAACTGAACTACATTGGAAATTGTAAGGTATTTTATACATAAATTGTCATAATTTGTTCTGAATAAAAGTATGTATAAATAAAATTTTCATGTTTAGGGTGTCATTCACTGTTAGAGGCGGAGCTTAGCTATGCATTATCACATTTAGGTTATCGGATATTGCACGGTCTGTTTTCAGTTTAAATTACATCTGATGGGTTTATGCATTATATCATGACTTTGGTTTTTATTGCACATGTTCTAGCTGATGCTTGCTTTCTTGGATATATTCCGTAAAAGATCAAAGAAAAAAAAGGAATTCATGTTTCAATGAGGTCTTGTAGCATTTCAACATCAGCGCGAGCATCGTGTGCATTGTAAGATTTTTTTGACAATATCCGCGGCAAGGGCGCTTTGTGAATACGATTTACGACCGGGAAATTTAGCCTTGAACAGAGAAAGTGTGTCGGAGAAACCGGTTATAGACCTTTCAACATAGCAGTACTGTTGGTCTGCTGCATGCATTCACATATTTGTATGCCTACTTTTTTATTCTGTAATTACAGATAACTTCTACGATGAATTATTTTGGCCATCATTTGGTTTTTCTTGTTGTATATGATCGTCAATTAGTACAAATTTTTAATTTCTTAGTTGTTTAATCCCGAGCATCATTGACCATATAGTCGAATTGCTCTATGGTGTAACAAAATCGACACAGAGCGTAACAGTAGAGCGGCCGAGACCAGAAAAGTTCCTTAGTTTTCGAGTTTTATGTACCCACCGACTACACTCGATATTTTGCTTCAAGATGAAGGAATAAACATTCAATTAAAGACTTAGCCCGGTCGTCAATTTTTAAGAACATATATTTAACTTTTATGAACAATTATTTATTTGTATGAACATATATTTTTATGAACAATTACTGAATTTTATGAATCAATATTATGATTTTATGAATCAATATTGTGATTTTATGCATACATATTTTGTTTTCATGAATACATATTTAATTGTTATGAACAATTATTTGTTTTTATAAACATATATGAATTTTTTTATGAACAAATATTCATTTATAAACATATATTTATGTTTTATGCATATATATTTTATTTTATGAACCAGTTATTTTGATTTATTGAATATATATTTTGTTTTTATGAACATATATTCGTTTTTACGAACAATTATTTAATTTTATGAACATATATTTTGTTTTTTTTTTGTGAATATTGCACGTTTGACACGCCATAATTAATTTTCATTAATTGTGCTTGTTCTCTATTCCCCGTGTTTTCTTACACGTGTACATAAAGTATAAATGTTTATTGTTTGTTTGCATATGATTATGTTGTACCGGTACTTTTCAATAAAATCTTGAAATCCTGACAGATGGCGAAGAACACGAAGAAAAATTTATAAATCCTAAAGATAAATTTATCCTACCTTAAAATTAAATAGGTAATTTTATTCATGAAGTTTCGTTTAGTGCAACAACCAGGGCAAATGCATCTGACCTAAAACAAGATTAATACGAAGAAACGCCAACTTTGTTGATAGAATAAAGGGAATTAATACAAAGAAACGTCAATAAACAACAACAAAATAAAGACAAAAGCAGTGTCCGGTTGAGATATTTTCTCCTGAGTTTGTCTTCAGATGTCAGATTTACAGTGACTGAATTATCGCCTGGACTGACCGGTCCAATGGAAGTGGACCGGCGGGACATTTTGGGCATTAGTAAAAACAAGCATTCTTATAGTTTTGCTGAACAATACAATATCCCATACCAGCTTGAGCTGTGAGAATCAGACGTACCGACATAGTGATTCAAAGAAATCCTAAAACTATGTTTCTAGAGGTACACAATAATTACCCTATCCGCCTGAAACTGAAATTTGATCTGTAGCTCATAATTATAAACTCACATAAGAAACATAAGATTACTTGGTAAAAGGATTTTAAAAAAAGTCCAGAAAACTATTATTTTGACAATAATAATATGATTACTGTGAAACTCAAAATTGATCTGTAGCTCATCATTATAAGCTCACATACCAAAAATAAGATGAGCTGGTAAAAGAGTTTGCGAAAAAGTCCGGAAAACTAATATTTAATATTTTGACAATAATTCCTATCTCCAAGGGTAATAACTCTCACAATGATTCTCCGATCAGCATGAACGTCAAACTTGATCTGTAGCTCATCATTATAAGCTCACATACGAAAAATAAGACCATTTGGTAAAAGGGTTTGCTAAAAAAGTAGGAAAACTATTATTTTGCAAATAATTCCTATTTTCAAGTTCAATAACTCTCAGAGTAATTGGCTGATCAGCATGAAACTCAAACTTGATCTGTAGCTCATCATTATTAGCTCACATACGAAAAATAAGATAATTTGGGAAAAGAGTTTCCTAAAAAAGTCCGGAAAACTATTATTTTGCAAATAATTCATATTTCGAAGGGCAGTAACTCCCACAATAATTTGCTGATCAGCATGAAATTCAAACTTGATCTGCAACTCATTATTTTAAGCTCACATACCAAAATAAGATCACTTGGTAAAAGGGTTTGCAAAAAGAGTACGGAATTTTGACAATAATTTCTATCTCCAAGAGCAATAACTCTCACAATAATTATCCGATCTGTAGTGTGACTGACGGACGGACTGAAGGACGACCGGAGTGCAAACCTATAGCCCCTTCGGCGTTGCCAGCAGAGGACTAATAAAACAGTTCCGAGGACAGGCGGTTGAGACGATTAAGATTGAGTTTCTTTGTAAAAGCAGAATTACAAATGTACGTCATGGCAGACATTGAAAGTTTAAGGTAATTGTTTCATATAAAAACCACTATCCACACCCGTACTGACAGTATACAATACTCCTGAATGCATCTTCATTTTATCTGATTAAATATTTACTTACAATAAACATGACAAATAAAATGTATGGACTTCTATAAAAAGGACAAATATACCTAATTAGCAATCAAAAAAACGTAATCCATTGGACAGACTAACGCGGGAAGACAAATGAACAACCACAAGCACAACAAATAAACACAGAAAACAAAAAAAAAAAAAAACACAATGAACAACACGAACTCCTATAAAAAACAGGAGTGAACCCAGGTGCTCCGGAAGGGTAAGCAGTTCCTGCTCCGTATACGGCACCCGTCGTGAAGTTCAACAAAGTCAATGCTGGGGAAGTCACAAATCGGTGGAGGCACATGAAAGGTTACGACTATGGGAACAGGCCCAACATCATCTTAGATATTGGAACACTGTAATGGTCAATCAATTCTTGATGACGACCCTAAAATTTCCTAAGTGATGACATCAACTTATCCCTGATAAAAGCCTGGTTAAGAAGCTTTTGTAACAGCAGTAATCCTCTTTGTCGAAAGTCAGGGTAACTCACGCATGCCCTTGAAAATTGGATAAGCTGAGAAACATAGACGCCATATGCAGGCGATGCTGGTATATTGCTACTCAAGAAGGGAAAAGTAACAATAGGAAAGTTGAAGTCATCACGTTTGTCATAAAGTTTTGTCTTCAAATGTCCCTCATAGTCTATTTCAAGAAACAAATCCAATTATGAAGCGGACTTTGGTGTATTTGTAGTATCCTTAATTTCAAGCTCACTGGGGTAGATAAGATGTAGAAAGTCTTGGAATTTGTCGTTATTTAACGACAACACAGCATCTATATAACGAAAAGTGAAATTAAAGGATTGGGCTAGTTTCTTTTTGTTTTCACGTAGTAACCCTTGAATGAAGTCCGCTTCATATGAGTACAGAAATAGATCGGGGAGGAGAGGAGCACAGTTGGTTCCCATTGGAATGCCGATTGTTTGTTGAAAAATAAGGCCGCCAAATTCAACGAATATGTTTGTAATTTCATTTTCAGAATACTTTTTGTCAGAATCAGAGTGGTTCTTCACGAAATAAGCCTTTTTTCTACCTAGAACAAGAAATTTATACCTGCATGTCCTATGTTTCTTGAAAAAACATTGATGAACTAGTTGCTTTAAACGATCTTTTAATTGAGAATGTGGTATGGTAGTGTAGAGTGTAGAGAAGTCGAATGTTTTTATGCTGTTGTATGTAGCCAAAGATTTTGATTTTAGATATTGAAGTAAATTTTTGGAGTTTAAGAATCCACATCTGATTGACGCCACTGGTGGAATATGATGTTTCACAGTAATTCTGTAAGCCCTCTTTAATACATGTCAATATGAATGTTAAAATCTTTGAAAGAGGTTTTGTAGAGCAATTAGCTGACCCAGCAATGTACCTTTGTTTAAACGGATTCTTATGTAGTTTAGGAATCCAATAAAGAGCAGGAAGGTCCATTTCTTCACTCTTTGTAGAAATGCCAAAGGAATGGAGAACGGTCTTGTGGTTATCAAGGACTTCCCGCTTAGTGAGTGTGGTCGGTGCATAAGTTGGGTTACCGGCAGTGTTATCTATTCCCAGTTAGTTTCTAAGACACTCAAAATAATAGTTCTTGCAGACAAAAACGATGTTATTGGGGTCTTTGTCAGCTGGGACAACTACATATTTGTCATAAACGCTACAATTTATAAAAGAACTCTGGCGAAAAAGTCATCCACATAACAGTACACATGAATTATGATTTCAAAGCACCGTACGGGTAAATGGAAAATTCTAATGTGACGTCCTATATATCGTCACACGATATATTAACCGATATATCCACTTCTAGCACATGCGTATAGAGGCTTTTATGCACATGGCAGCCGTATTTGTAGTCCGATTGGGACGAAATGAGGAAACTTTATAAAGGACCTGTCAAGTTTTGTTCCATTTGGCCTAGCAGTTTCAGAGGAGAAGATTTTTGAAAACTCAGCCAATCAAAATCAACAATTGCCCATGTTTGTTGTCCGATCGGGACGAAATGAGGAAACTTTATTAAGGACCTTACATAGATGCTTCCAGCCAAATTTAATTTCATTTGTGCCAGTGGTTTCAGAGAAGATTAAAATGGGAAAAGTTAACGGACGACAGACTGACGACGGACGCCAAATGATGACTAAAGCTCACATGGCCTTTTGCCAGGCGAGCTAAAAAGTTTTATTCAAAATATGCTCTTAAAAGGACAGAATGCAACATAAGAGAAATGGAACGACCAAAACAATGTTAGTTACATATAGGACAACTCAAATGAGCAAAATGAGTATGTGTCCTATTAGAATAGAAATAATTCATGGGGGTTATGGAGTTGAAGTCATTTACACATGGGCTGGGCCTTTATATTCGTATTTTATACCTTGCATACGATCGGTATAAAAGATCCGAATATAAAGGCCCAGCCCATGTGTAAATGACTTCAACTCTATAACCCCCATGAATTATTTCTTAATTAATACATGTAAACTATATATTGAAATGCGTTTATCTTATTGATTAAAGAAAGACATAATTATTTAATTTATTTTGAATTTTTACAGCAGGTTCTTGTATATACGAAATAACTCGCTCAAGTTCAATAGATTTATAGGAACAAAAGTCATAACAAACTACTCCTGTCTGATAACAAATTTTAGGAAGAGGTTTTCGTTGAATTGTGTTGGCAGGTTGTAACCACTCAGCTCTACAATGACGAAAATGATGTATAGTGGCTTCCGACGGCCTCACAGGTGACCTGAAAATAAAGAACAATATGGACAATTTTGCTTATCAACTCCAATACATTGATTGATTTATTGTTTTTTGCTTAACGTACACTGGAAAAAATCTCATGTTTCTTCGGGAAGATAACCAGTTCAACAATTTAACAAACACAATTCAAATACGGGTGGGACAGGACACAAAGGGAAACCGTTTTTTTTTACTGTCATTGTATAAGGATGGATTATTGTCTTTGCACTGACAACTCCAGTCTCTCAAAAATGTATGAAAAAATAAAAAGGATTTCATAAAATTTTGTCAAATACCATTTTAAGGTATATATGATTGAATTATAAAAGAAAAAGTGGGGGTTCATGGGCAAAAAATTTAATGTTTAAAAAATGGATAAAACCGGAGGATTCCGAAAATCTGACAAAAAGACCAAAACATGACCAGCAAGCATCCTTAAAGCCAAATTCAGATATATTTATTAGTACATGTATGTTTGGGCTTTTCTTTATATATTTTATGCATATTATCAAACTATTATCAAATTTATTACAAATAAGGTCTATATATCCTACTAAGTATATGCAGACAATGCTTTAAAAATTAAATACCATGTAAAAGATTCGTTTAATCTTATATTCGAGGCACTAAAATATTATTTTATCACATGGCGACAGTAGTATGTATGCGGTTCTAAATTAGTATTTGAGGTGGAGGAGCTGTGGAGGAGCCGGAAGTGACGTCACCGGAACCGGAAATGACGTCACAGGAAGTGACGTAACCGGAACCGGAAGTCACGTGACCGGAACCGAAAGTACCGGAAGTGGTTTGCGCGCATGCGCAACCGGAAGTAGTGGTTTTTCCCGCCATTTGTTGACGGAAGTGACGCAAGTCACGTGCTAGGACCCGGATGTGTCGTCCGCGCATGTGTGACCGGAACCGGAAGTACCCGGAAGTGGTTTGCGCAACCGGAAGTAGGGTGTTTTTTCCGCCATTTGTTGACGGAAGTGACGTAAGTCACGTGGTAGGACCCGGATTTGTGGTCTGCGCATGTTCGGGCGGAACCGGAAGTGGTTGGTGCAACCGGAAGTAGTGGGTTTTCTCCATTGACGGAAGTGACTTACCCGGAAGTTCCATGCTTGACCAGATTGAATTATCTCCCTTTTCCCGCACTTCTCGGTCGTCTCTGGCTCTTTCGTCGGTCTCTAGGGTCTGATACTCTCACTGTTATGTCGAAGTCCGAGAGTATACGAAGTACACTATTGGATTATCTCCCCTTATCCCGCTCTTTTCAGTATTTTCTGTGAGGACCAGATTTGTTTACGGAAGTGACGTAAGTCACGGACCCGGATGTTGATGCTTGACCAGATTGAATTATCTCCCTTTTCCCGCTCTTCTCGGTCGTCTTTGGATCTTTGATTGAATTATCTCCCCTTATCCCGCTCTTTTCATCTGTGAGTGATGTTTTCTGTGAGGACTAGGATTGGATTATGTCCCCTTACCTCAAGTTGATGCTTGTCACCGCTCAATGGAGGGGTGTCCTTAGCAACGGCGGTCTATTTCATTGCTCTATGCTTCGCTTCTCTTCGCTTGCTCTTCGCTGCTCCATGCTGCTCATCGCTAATAATGACTATATTCACCTGCTGATTTAAGATTCTTGGGGTTACTTGTCGGTGTTTTCGCTGCTGCTTCCGCTCCTGCTGCTTGTTGGTGTTCGTCATTGCTGCTCTTATCTTGTTCATCGCTGTTTTTCTCGTGCTCTTTGCTGCTCATCGCTGTTTTTCTCTTGTTCTTTGTTGCTTATCACTGTTTTTCTCTTGCTCTTTACTGCTCATCACTGTTTTTCTCTTGTTCTTTACGGCTCATCGCTGTTTTTCTCTTGCTCTGCTAATGATGACCTTACCTCATTTCAGTTTTGGGGCAACTTGTCGCTGTTTTCGCCGCTGTTGCTAGTGGTGGTCGATTGTTGTTAGTCAAAGATTGGATCTGTGCGAGAGCACCCTTAGATCCGGGTTATTTAAAAGTCCACTCTGCATTTATCCAGGCTTGTGACTGGCTATCATAAGATAGGCTGCATTAATCCTGCTCAATTTTTTAAGGGCACTCTGCATTTGTCCAGGCTTGTGACTGGCTATATATATGTATAAACATATATAGGCTGCATTACCCTCCTTCCCTTTTTTTGTTATATTTTTTTCTGTTTTTCTTTGTAATATGTTCCAATTCCTCCGTCACATAGAGTCATTGCTGTCTTCAGCTGGAGGTGGGTCGTAGTCGTTCAATACACGGTTAAGCAGATATTTTCGTTTTTCTACGGCCTAATCCCATGATTCTTTTGATTCGTAGTCTTCCTATTCTCTCCAGCGTTTAGCCGTTTTTCTTGATCTCTCTATGTACGGGGTCTTTATTTATGTCTTGATGCCAGGACACCAGTCCGAGGTAATGCTTTCGTATTTCGTCTCTGTATGAGTCAAACATGTCTCTATATGCTGCCAAGCGTGCCTTGTCTTCTTCCATTCCGGCTTCCACTACGTTTACTGTCTGTAAGTATTCCGATTGATGTACTTGAAATATTATGTTCAAAACGACTTCCCATAGGGACTGTTCGCAAAGCTCTTCGGAGTCTTCGTTGGATCCATGGTCACTACTTTGTTCCGATTCATCGTTATCGGCTTCTGTGGTGGTGTCTGAAGCTGAATCACTATAGTCTGTTGAATCCTCTTCAATACCATGTGCATTCTTTTTGTGTCGCACTAGGTTAAAGTTTTGCTTGGATTGGTATCCACAGGTATACATTTAAGACGTCTTTATTTCCTGGTAGTCGATAGCAGAATGAGTTCCGGTCGTCCTGCAAGTGCTTATATTAGATACAGGTTCCTCAGCGGCTTGTTGATTCATACACAAGCGTTTGGCAAAGTATTCGTTTCGACATTGTTGCAGTTCAGATTTCACTTTTCTGATGAGGTCTCTTTTAAGTCTTTTCCACTCGTTGTCAATCCTTCTACATCCCTTGCAGATATTCATGTTTTTGTAGAAGTCCGCAAAGCTCTTGTTCGTTTGACACTTTTTACATTTCTTGTTTGGATCCACTTTGTTGGGTCCTCCACTTGTGTTATCCAGCCGTTTGGTTCTCTTCACTTTGGTTAGAAGTAATTTCCTTTTCCTTTGTGGTTTTGCTTTGGTGTTAGAAAGATCCACAGGTATTAAATATCTAGCAGGAACCACTAAATCAACGAGAGGCGTTTTCGATCCCATTGATACGTGTGTGTTGTTTGACGGTCTTAAACAAAACCTCTGATTATATTTTCGTTAAAAGCTTTTCATTGGTGTCATGGTGACGAAGATTATCCCACACAGTTCGCTGTTCGTTGTTGCTATTGCTGCTGAGGAGGTGAAGGTGGGATTCTCACTGTTTCGTTATAAGTCACCTCTTAGTCTCGTTGATGTTACGATGGATACAAAAGATGGCTGCGTTCATGTAACGCGGACCTGAAAGAGAACACCCTTATGAAACAGAAATTTTAGAGTCTTTCCGGACGGGAACGAATGTTCTCGGTCTCGTTGATGCTACGACGGACATCAAAGATGGCTGCCCCCAAGTAACGCGGACCTGAAAGGGAACACCCTAATGAAACGAAAATTTCAGAGTCTTTCCGGGCGGGAACGAACGTTTACGGATTTCAGTCCTAACCCTAACTCCAGTCCTAACCCCAACTCTAATCCTAACCCTAACCCTAACCCTAACTCTAACCCTAACCTTAGTCCTGCTTCTAACCCTTATCGTAGGTCTGTCTCGTACTCCTACTCTAACAACTGATACCCCACACCGGTGGTTCACTGGTGCAAGCGTGACAAACACGAGGCAAACAGTCACGCTTGCTTAGGTGATCCAACAACGTGAAGTATCAGTTGTTAGAGTAGGAGTACGAGACAGACCTACGATAAGGGTTAGAAGCAGGACTAAGGTTAGGGTTAGAGTTAGGGTTAGGGTTAGGGTTAGGATTAGAGTTGGGGTTAGGACTGGAGTTAGGGTTAGGACTGAAATCCGTAAACGTTCGTTCCCGCCCGGAAAGACTCTGAAATTTTCGTTTCATTAGGGTGTTCCCTTTCAGGTCCGCGTTACTTGGGGGCAGCCATCTTTGATGTCCGTCGTAGCATCAACGAGACCGAGAACATTCGTTCCCGTCCGGAAAGACTCTAAAATTTCTGTTTCATAAGGGTGTTCTCTTTCAGGTCCGCGTTACATGAACGCAGCCATCTTTTGTATCCATCGTAACATCAACGAGACTAAGAGGTGACTTATAACGAAACAGTGAGAATCCCACCTTCACCTCCTCAGCAGCAATAGCAACAACGAACAGCGAACTGTGTGGGATAATCTTCGTCACCATGACACCAATGAAAAGCTTTTAACGAAAATATAATCAGAGGTTTTGTTTAAGACCGTCAAACAACACACACGTATCAATGGGATCGAAAACGCCTCTCGTTGATTTAGTGGTTCCTGCTAGATATTTAATACCTGTGGATCTTTCTAACACCAAAGCAAAACCACAAAGGAAAAGGAAATTACTTCTAACCAAAGTGAAGAGAACCAAACGGCTGGATAACACAAGTGGAGGACCCAACAAAGTGGATCCAAACAAGAAATGTAAAAAGTGTCAAACGAACAAGAGCTTTGCGGACTTCTACAAAAACATGAATATCTGCAAGGGATGTAGAAGGATTGACAACGAGTGGAAAAGACTTAAAAGAGACCTCATCAGAAAAGTGAAATCTGAACTGCAACAATGTCGAAACGAATACTTTGCCAAACGCTTGTGTATGAATCAACAAGCCGCTGAGGAACCTGTATCTAATATAAGCACTTGCAGGACGACCGGAACTCATTCTGCTATCGACTACCAGGAAATAAAGACGTCTTAAATGTATACCTGTGGATACCAATCCAAGCAAAACTTTAACCTAGTGCGACACAAAAAGAATGCACATGGTATTGAAGAGGATTCAACAGACTATAGTGATTCAGCTTCAGACACCACCACAGAAGCCGATAACGATGAATCGGAACAAAGTAGTGACCATGGATCCAACAAAGACTCCGAAGAGCTTTGCGAACAGTCCCTATGGGAAGTCGTTTTGAACATAATATTTCAAGTACATCAATCGGAATACTTACAGACAGTAAACGTAGTGGAAGCCGGAATGGAAGAAGACAAGGCACGCTTGGCAGCATATAGAGACATGTTTGACTCATACAGAGACGAAATACGAAAGCATTACCTCGGACTGGTGTCCTGGCATCAAGACATAAATAAAGACCCCGTACATAGAGAGATCAAGAAAAACGGCTAAACGCTGGAGAGAATAGGAAGACTACGAATCAAAAGAATCATGGGATTAGGCCGTAGAAAAACGAAAATATCTGCTTAACCGTGTATTGAACGACTACGACCCACCTCCAGCTGAAGACAGCAATGACTCTATGTGACGGAGGAATTGGAACATATTACAAAGAAAAACAGAAAAAAATATAACAAAAAAAGGGAAGGAGGGTAATGCAGCCTATATATGTTTATACATATATACAGCCAGTCACAAGCCTGGACAAATGCAGAGTGCCCTTAAAAAATTGAGCAGGATTAATGCAGCCTATCTTATGATAGCCAGTCACAAGCCTGGATAAATGCAGAGTGGACTTTTAAATAACCCGGATCTAAGGGTGCTCTCGCACAGATCCAATCTTTGACTAACAACAATCGACCACCACTAGCAACAGCGGCGAAAACAGCGACAAGTTGCTCCAAAACTGAAATGAGGTAAGGTCATCATTAGCAGAGCAAGAAAAAAACAGCGATGAGCAGCAAAAACCAAGAGAATGGGTGCAGCCATCTTTGATGTCCATCTAACATCATCGAGACAGAGAACATTCGTCCCCGTCCTGGAATGGAAGTATCTTAGTTCTCCGATCTCTGCGTTTCTCAGTATAAATCCAAACGACACGTTGATCTTGAAGGTCGTATTTTGTAGGTTGAATGTGTGGCGAACCATATCAGGAAAGGTGGCGGATGTGATCTCGTTCATCCTGAACACGATTGTCGGTATTTTCCTCTGTCCGGGTGGACTGCCAGTGCCTCAGATACAAAACCCCGGTATCGGGATCTTCTGGCAACACTATATATACATGTATATACGTAGACAGTTACAAGTTTGTCAATGCAGAGTAGTCTCATGTCATAAATGTATAAAAGGAAGTGAAGATAGTCAGAGAAGTCATTCGTACGATGGACCCCTTCCAAGTATACGAGAGAATCGTCACTGCCATGTTCGAAGACGGTGTGGTGAACCAAGGAAGACTGGTCGTATTGTCGGTGTTTACTCGTACCTATTGTGAGCAGTTTCCGGATTGGGCGGCGCATATTTGGACAGTGTACCATCGTGTTGATCTATCGAAAAGGTTGGAATTGACCAATGAAAATGACAGATTTTCGACCAATCGGAGCGGAAGAAGTTAACCAATCAAGATGTCTTAAAGATAGCCAATCCTGTTTCACGTTTCATAATATAAGAACCAATCCAGTCCATCTTCACAAATATATATATATAAATAGACCAGCAAGAAGAGGAATCAGTCAGCCGACATGTCTCGTAAAGAAAAGAAAACCAAAGACCAGACCAAGAGCGATATCGTCCAAGACGCCATGACAGCTTCCGATATTCCTTTGAAAGTACTACTTGGTGGAGGAACGTATGCAGAGCTGACAGAATGGAATGGCAGTAAAAGAGTAGATTTGAGATTTTGGGAAAGTGAAACGGTGCCCACCAAGACCGGAGTGAGCTTATCTTTGATACAATGGAAAATGTTGTGCAGTACCACAGAAGTGGTGGACGATTTGATCGGTAGAGTACAGGATAAAGAACTAGTCGACTGGAGATATCACATTGGGGACAATGTATTCGTCACCGTCAAATCCCCATACCCCACTATTTGGATAAGAAAGCACTTTATACCCCGGGGAGACTGGACCTATCGTCCAACAAAGAGAGGAATCGGCTTGGACACCTTCGAATGGAAAGAACTGAAGAAGATCATACCTTTGTTTGAAGAGAAAGAACCAGAACTCAAAACATTGACTGATGTAGATTTTGTAAAATAAAATATGGAACTGTTTCATTTGTGTTTGTCGTCGATAAATATCCCAGTATACAATCACATCGATCAGTCTTGATCTACCAATCAAACCGACAACATGAGTACCGAGTGGCCTTCCGATCATCAGCAGTAAACTACATTCCTTCAGCAGTAGCAGCAGCAGCGATTAAAAGTGACAAATAGCACCAAAAACTGAAATGAGCACGCGAGTAAGATCATGAGTAGCGATGAACAGCAAAGAGCAAGAGAAGAGCAGCGATGAGCACGAGAAGAGCAGTGATGAGCAAGAGAAGAGCAGCGATGACGAACAGCAACAAGCAGCAGGAGCGAAATGAGCACGCGAGTAAGGCCCTGAGTAGGGATGAGCAGCAAAGAACAAGAAAGGATCAGCGATGAGCAAAAGAAAAAACAGCGATGAGCAAGAGAAGAGCAGCGATAACGAACAGCAAAAAGCAGCAAGAGCAGTAGTGGCAGCGAAAACAGAGACAAGTAGCCCCAAAAAACGAAATAAGCACGCGAGTAAGGTAAGGAGTAGCGATGAACAACAAAGGACAAGAGAAAAACAGTGATGAGCAACAAAGAGCGAGAGAAAAACAGCCATAAGCAGTAAAGAGCAAGAGAAAAACAGCGATGAGCAGTAAAGAACGAGAGAAAAACAGCGATGACCAGTAAAGAACAAGAGAAAAACATTGATGAGCAGTAAAGAGCAAGAGAAAAACAGTGATGAGCAGTAAAGAGCAAGAGAAAAACAGTGATGAGCAACAAAGAACAAGAGAAAAACAGCGATGAGAAGCATAGAGCAAGAGAAAATCAGCGATGAGCAGTAAAGAGCAAGAGAAAAACAGTGATGAGCAACAAAGAACAAGAGAAAAACAGTGATGAGCAGTAAAGAGCACGAGAAAAACAGTGATGAGCAACAAAAACCAAGAGAAAAACAGCGATGAGCAACAAAGAGCGAGAGAAAAACAGCGATAAGCAGTAAAGAGCAAGAGACAAACAGCGATGAGCTACAAAAACCAAGAGAAAAACAGCGATAAGCAGTAAAGAACAATAGAAAAACAGTGATGAGCAGTAAAGAGCAAGAGAAAAACAGTGATGAGCAACAAAGAACAAGAGAAAAAACAGCGACGAGCAGTAAACAGCACGAGAAAAACAGTGACGAGCAACAAAAACCAAGAGAAAACCAGCGATGAGCAACAAAGAGCGAGAGAAAAACAGCGATAAGCAGTAAAGAGCAAGAGACAAACAGCGATGAGCTACAAAAACCAAGAGAAAAACAGCAATAAGCAGTAAAGAACAAGAGAAAAACAGTGATGAGCAGTAAAGAGCAAGAGAAAAACAGTGATGAGCAACAAAGAGCAAGAGAAAAAACAGCGACGAGCAGTAAACAGCACGAGAAAAATAGCGACGAGCTACAAAAACCAAGAGAAAAACAGCGATGAGCAGCAAAGAGCACGAGAAAAACAGCGATGAGCAGCAAAGAGCACGTGGAAAACAGCGATGAGCTACAAAAACCAAGGGAAAAACAGCGATGAGCAGTAAAGAGCAAGAGAAAAACAGTGATGAGCAACAAAGAACAAGAGAAAAAACAGCGACGAGCAGTAAAGAGCAAGAGAAAAACAGTGATGAGCAACAAAGAACAAGAGAAAAACCAGCGACGAGCAGCAAAGAGCACGAGAAAAACAGCGATGAGCTACAAAAACCAAGAGAAAAACAGCGATAAGCAGTAACGAGCAAGAGAAAAACAGCGATGAGACGTAAAGAAGAAGAGAAAAACAGTGATGAGCAGTAAAGAACAAGAGAAAAACAGTGATGAGCAACAAAAAACAAGAGAAAAACAGCGATGAGCAGCAAAGAGTACGAGAAAAACAGTGATGATCAACAAAGAGCGAGAGAAAAACAGCCATAAGCAGTAAAGAGCAAGAGAAAAACAGCGATGAGCAGTAAAGAACGAGAGAAAAACAGCGACGAGCAGTAAAGAACAAGAGAAAAACAGTGATGAGCAGTAAAGAACAAGAGAAAAACAGCGATGAGCAGCAAAGAACAAGAGAAAAACAGCGATGAGCTACAAAAACCAAGAGAAAAACAGCGATAAGCAGTAACGAGCAAGAGAAAAACAGCGATGAGCAGCAAAGAGTACGAGAAAAACAGTGATGAGCAGCAAAGAGTACGAGAAAAACAGTGATGATCAACAAAGAGCGAGAGAAAACCAGCGATGAGCAGTAAAGAACGAGAGAAAAACAGCGACGAACAGTAAAGAACAAGAGAAAAACAGTGATGAGCAACAAAGAACAAGAGAAAAACAGCGATGAGCAGCAAAGAACAAGAGAAAAACAGCGACGAGCAGCAAAGAACAAGAGAAAAACAGCGACGAGCAGCAAAGAGCACGAGAAAAACAGCGACGAGCTACAAAAACCAAGAGAAAAACAGCGATAAGCAGTAACGAGCAAGAGAAAAACAGCGATGAGCAGCAAAGAGTACGAGAAAACAGTGATGATCAACAAAGAGCGAGAGAAAAACAGCGATGAGCAGTAAACAGCACGAGAAAAACAGTGACGACCAGTAAAGAACAAGAGAAAAACAGTGATGAGCAGTAAAGAGCAAGAGAAAAACAGTGATGAGCAGTAAAGAGCAAGAGAAAAACAGCGATGAGCAGCAAAGAGTACGAGAAAAACAGTGATGATCAACAAAGAGCGAGAGAAAAAACAGCGATGAGCAGTAAAGAACAAGAGAAAAACAGTGATGATCAGTAAAGAGCAAGAGAAAAACAGTGATGAGCAACAAAGAACAAGAGAAAAACAGCGACGAGCAGCAAAGAGCACGAGAAAAACAGCGACGAGCTACAAAAACCAAGAGAAAACAGCGACGAGCTACAAAAACCAAGAGAAAAACAGCGATAAGTAGTAACGAGCAAGAGAAAAACAGTGATGAGCCGTAAAGAACAAGAGAAAAACAGTGATGAGCAGTAAAGAGCAAGAGAAAAACAGTGATAAGCAACAAAGAACAAGAGAAAAACAGCGATGAGCAGCAAAGAGCACGAGAAAAACAGCGATGAACAAGATAAGAGCAGCAATGACGAACACCAACAAGCAGCAGGAGCGGAAGCAGCAGCGAAAACACCGACAAGTAACCCCAAGAATCTTAAATCAGCAGGTGAATATAGTCATTATTAGCGATGAGCAGCATGGAGCAGCGAAGAGCAAGCGAAGAGAAGCGAAGCATAGAGCAATGAAATAGACCGCCGTTGCTAAGGACACCCCTCCATTGAGCGGTGACAAGCATCAACTTGAGGTAAGGGGACATAATCCAATCCTAGTCCTCACAGAAAACATCACTCACAGATGAAAAGAGCGGGATAAGGGGAGATAATTCAATCAAAGATCCAAAGACGACCGAGAAGAGCGGGAAAAGGGAGATAATTCAATCTGGTCAAGCATCAACATCCGGGTCCGTGACTTACGTCACTTCCGTAAACAAATCTGGTCCTCACAGAAAATACTGAAAAGAGCGGGATAAGGGGAGATAATCCAATAGTGTACTTCGTATACTCTCGGACTTCGACATAACAGTGAGAGTATCAGACCCTAGAGACCGACGAAAGAGCCAGAGACGACCGAGAAGTGCGGGAAAAGGGAGATAATTCAATCTGGTCAAGCATGGAACTTCCGGGTAAGTCACTTCCGTCAATGGAGAAAACCCACTACTTCCGGTTGCACCAACCACTTCCGGTTCCGCCCGAACATGCGCAGACCACAATTCCGGGTCCTACCACGTGACTTACGTCACTTCCGTCAACAAATGGCGGAAAAAACACCCTACTTCCGGTTGCGCAAACCACTTCCGGGTACTTCCGGTTCCGGTCACACATGCGCGGACGACACATCCGGGTCCTAGCACGTGACTTGCGTCACTTCCGTCAACAAATGGCGGGAAAAACCACTACTTCCGGTTGCGCATGCGCGCAAACCACTTCCGGTACTTTCGGTTCCGGTCACGTGACTTCCGGTTCCGGTTACGTCACTTCCTGTGACGTCATTTCCGGTTCCGGTGACGTCACTTCCGGCTCCTCCACAGCTCCTCCACCTCAAATACTAATTTAGAACCGCATACATACTACTGGCGACATAACGTTAAAAGTGTAATAAATCCAGCTATTACCCAATATATCCGGCCTTTGCTCTAAAGTGATGTATAGTTAATGATTCAGGAACAACACGGGTTGGCATAAATACATATTTCTGTCGATCAAAAAGTGGTACTGTAGAGTTCATGTATCGTCCAATAAAAAGCTGGCTTTCACTTTCTGTTCTATTAGATGTTATATGGTATACGGTCTGAAAAATCATACCAGCAATTTTCTTCTGGAACTTCTCATCCTATTTACAAAAAACCAAACCATTCAAAGATATATACATTGTATTTCAGATTTGATTAAAACATTTGATATCTGAATTACTTTTTACAATAAATAAATAACTTCAACATATTTATTGGATAAAGCATAGTCAGCTTGTGTAATCCTATATTAAATTTAAAAAAATAAATAAAAAACATTCATAAATAAATAAATAAAGATGGATGGATGGATGAATTGTTGTTTAACGTCCAGTGGCAACCAGGTGCATATCAGGACGAGAACATGTTGATATGATAATGAATATGATCCCTGCTTTGTACTAGACCGACACGCTAAGTCGGATTTTTAATGTGGTAGCTCACGAGGTAACTGTCCGCAGGAAGACATATCACCTCACTCGGACACATTATACTGACTCCGAGCCGACCAGTCTTTGCTCTTACTCCTAGATGCCGCGTGCTTGGCGGAGAAGCAGCAAATACCAATTTTAATGTCTTTGGTTTGACCCGGAATGGGATCGAACCCGCGACCTTCCGCACTCGGGGCGAGCACGCTACCACGAGACCACCGAGGCCGTCAATAAATAAAGACAATAAATAAACAAAACGTTAAATACTACATTGGAATGAACCCTACATTGTAACTCTAACCCTTATTTTTGTGAGAAGCAGCTAGCTTTCTTTTTTTTTGTTCTTGTAAATTTATAGTAATTGGACATAATAAAATGAGTACATTTACAAATGTATGATACTTCCATTGATTTCTGGTTTTACCGCCACAACGACACAACTGATGACGTATACGGACAGAAAGTACATGTAACATTACACCGCCAGAGAATGTAGATTCTCTCATTGTTCCCCATTTTATCAGTATTTTCTCCCGCGGAATACTAAATCATATCCAAAAATGAGATCATATAAAAACCAGCAGATTTTGGAAATTATTCATAATTCATTATTGCAGATATTAGGGCAATTGATTTTTCATTTACATTTCGTATTTGTATTTTACATTTTGTAAAGAGACCTACAAAGAAGCTATTCTGCTAGATGTATTGTTTTAAACTTAAAGGTAAATATAATACTTACGAAAAAACGTTTCCAAGACCCTTTAAGTTCTGGGTAGGTTGGTATCATGAATTCATCGGTATCAATAATAAATACATATTTGTAAACAGAGAGACTTGTCATACAATCCATTATCATTACTTGTTGGTCTGCCCAAACCTGGGGATTTTTTTCTCCAACCTCTCTTGGATATTTGTCTACAATGAACAGAGTATTTAGATATATGTGCATGTGATGCACTCGGATTCTTTATACATTGTAATTACTCTAAATTAGGAATTTGTTTTTTTCCACTTATAATCAACAATCGACAATAGGATGCGAATATTAATTAATGCAATTCATGTGCAAGTTTGAATATGATATTACAAGTAAAAATTATTATGTGAGACTTAGTATCTTTACAATGTTGAATTTTAAAACTCCTCAATTAATTTATGAATTTACATTAACGGTAAGTGGAAGAGAAGGTTTTTAGTGCAAGTAGTGACTGACTCAACTTATTTTTTATTATCGGTGTATAAAGGAGACCAGTTCACTCATAAACTGAACAAAGAAGGACTTTGTGTTAAGTTTGTGAGGGACCTGGTCAAGTTTATACATCGATACATTGCAGAAAACAACTCTTATTGCTTATAATTCCATAATAATTACACTTTTCGGCAAAATAAGAAAGAAATGAGCGTTTGAACTCTTTTACTGTGTCACATATTCATACGCTGAACGTCATTTATCCGAAAATAATAGATCCCATACGTCACGTTGTCGACCAATCATAATCTATACACCACATTGCAATTATTGTTTATTTTATTGCTTCGGGTATAGTGTTATGGGCCCTGTCTTCCCCGTTCGTTCGTCTGTCCGTCCGTCCGTCCACACCTCCATAACACGTTCTTTTGACCTAAAATCCTCGTTTCTTTTTAATTTCATGTATTTTATTTCTATATAATAACATTACTTGTTTGTTTCATGAAATCCATATTTTTATTGGCGAATATCAATCAATTCTGAAAAGTTATGTTTTATAACCCATTAAAAGTCAAAATCTTATTTAGCACGTTCTTCCATGCTACAATGCAGCGGAGTAATATTCCAAGACAATACGGAGAGTATTTAAATATCTAAGTCATATTTCATACTTGTCAAATTTATAATTTAATTATAAGAATTGAATGCATCATTTTAACAGTTTTAAGCCTTGACCGTGCTTCATACAAAAGGTGCTTCGGTCAAGACTTTTACATTCCGATAAAACTACAAAATTGAAGCATTCAATTCCTAAACAGTTTTGTTACATACTGTATGTAAATTCGCAATAAGGGTTTAGAATTTTGATTTTTAAAACAGGGGTCGAATTTCGAAAATAGTGAATTCAAGCTTGTGAAATATACTCCAATGTCATTTTATGTATTTTATTTCTATATACTATATTGTCAAACAATATTTGTAGGAGCGCAATAAAATTTATAATTTTGATTTACAAAGCTTGTGACTTAAACTCTTCAATCTTTAATTTTTTCACTTTATGCATTTTATTTCCATAAA
Organism: Mytilisepta virgata; assembly: GCA_028015205.1. NCBI lineage: Eukaryota > Metazoa > Mollusca > Bivalvia > Mytilida > Mytilidae > Mytilisepta > Mytilisepta virgata. The sequence goes on along the minus strand of CM051514.1, from coordinate 46,059,642 downwards.
ATGTTGGCACACACTGTATGTAGGTGTGCAAAAATATTTAGAATTTTGATTTTCATAAACTGGGTCCAACCAGGGTCGCATTTCGAAAATTGTGAATTTAAGCTTGTGACCTAAACTTCTCTTTTATTTTTCACTATATAATGCACTTTATGCATTTTATTTCAATATACGATTGTCATACACTATATGTTGTAAAATTTTGATTTTCAAAACTTGAGGCCCATAGGGGTCGAATTTTGAAGTTATGACTTAAGCTCCACTTTTTTGCACAGTATGCATTTTGCTTCCATATAGTATTGGTACACCTTGTATATAGCCGTACAATAAGGTTTTAGCATTTAAATTTTCAAAAACTTGGGGCCCATCCGGGTGGCATTTCGAAAATTGTGAATTTAAGCTTGTGACCTAAACTTTTCTTTTATTTCTAACTTTTTTATTTTTTATAGACTATTTATTACATTGAGTGTGGTGAAATACCGGGATTTCCGAGTGAAATCAAATTCGATAATTCACCCAGTGTTTACACTCCACTAATTATCTTAGTTTCAGAGAAATGCACCCCCAGAATTTTATTAATTATTAGAGTTGGTAAAGTTTGACTACATGATAGATAAATAATAAACGTCTTAACCTCAAAATTGTAATATTGACTGAAAAAATATAACAGTTTTAAAGCTTTTTTTATGAAAATTTTTGAAATGTTGCTATGCCAACTAGGTTTCCATGGATATTTTTTATTTATTTTATCATGATTGAAACAATGCTAACATAATGGCCTTTCAGAATATATATATATATATATATATGTATATGGGTATTATTTACTCTGAAGATGGCACAAGACCATGACATTTGTTAGCTCACTTCACATAGAAAATGGTACTATTAATTTGTGGAGTGCAACCAGTGAAATCGAAAGTCATATTTCACTCTAGGAAGTAACGTAACAATAGCCGTCGCCAACGACGTTGCTATACAATGGTCAACGCGTAATCATATAAAAACATTACCACTTGTATTTTCTCGTTAAAATTTCTGAATACATGGAACATTTCAATGTAATAAACAGAATAACTAATCTTGAAATTCGAATACCAAAGATCTACAACTCTTGACCGAAAAACACTAATAATTCACTCGTGCGTTACGCGCACTCGTGAATAAATGTGTTGTTCGGTAACTAGTTGTAGATTGTTAGGTATTCTCATTTCAAGATTAGTTATACTATAATTCTATATACTATTGTCATACACTATGTTAATGCGCAATAATACTTTAGAATTTTGATTTTCAAAACTTGAGGGGTCGAATTTTGAAGTTTTTATTTACGCTTGTAACCTAATTTAAGCTTATAATCTAAACTCCCATTTCATTTTTCACCTTGTACATTCAAAGTTATTTCTGTCGCTTCCAACTGCCTCCATCTAGTTTTATTAAAAAATCTTCTTTTAAAGTTACTCACATGGCGACCCCAGACCGATAAGTGTGGTAAAAAGTGTAAAACAAAAACAATCGTAAGAACACCAGTTACTAGTCTTGATGAGTGGGATACTACTTCCAACATATCCTGATTTTATGAAAGTTCCATTTTGAATATTAATAAGGGCATCAAGATACTGGAAACTGATTTGATGAAGTTTTATTTCATTTTCATTTGTACTTCAGTGTGTACGTACTATTGGATATGTACCTACCTTTTTCTGGAGCCTCAAAGCCTGCGATGGCTCCCACCAAGCCGATTGAACTGTAATAGTTTATAACTTTTGTTGCCTGTGCATTTAATTTGTATGGATAAATCTGAATTCTGTTAACTCCAACCAATTGCAAAAACTCGAACCATTCTATAAGTTTTTGCGGATTCACCTGGCCATATACGAACTTTCCACAAACAGCTATACCGTCAATGTTATTCTGTGGCAACAATACTGGTTTAACATACAAACTGCTGTTGTAAATACAAGTGCCATTTCGTGGGATCAGTGAAACGCCTTTTATCAGTGACGTATGAACAGTATTGGGACATATATATTGCATTGATAATATATTAGTAATGGTTATATATGGTGCCCGACGATTAGCTAGAACCTCACGTATGCTATTGTCAGACAACCAAATACAACAGGATAATTTGATATTTTGTATATTTTTACTAGTCCAAGAATTAATAATGATCTTTTTATTCGGATGACTTTTACTTTCAATAAAAGCAGAATATAGATACAATCGCAACGTTGGAATTTTGATGAAAGGTGGGGTGACAATCCTGGTTTCAACACTACCATTGGTTTTGTTGTTGCTTTTCTGTGTAAACTGCAACAGTAAAGAATATATCTGCAATTAAACAAATTATGGAGAGTAAACCCGATTTTGCCTCATCACTGTTTTTTTGTCGAAGGCCACCAATCTGATAACCAGTTTTTCCAGTGTGAAAGTTTGCCTTTTTTAATTCAGTTTATGCAAATAATACTATTTATTCTGATGAAATATATTTCATATAGCACCTGAGTCTACCCCCGGTTTTTTGGTGGGGTCCATGTTGTTCATATGTTTTTAGTTTTTAATTGTAGTGCATGTATTGTTTTGGTCTTGTCTTTGTTGTTCTCCGGAGATTGTCAGTTGTTAAGATTTTTCTCTCCTTCGAATATCCCTTTGGTATTTCTTGACTTTACATATTTACTGGACAGTATAGAATCAAAGTATGCGTACAAGAGCTATGTTTGTCCCTTATTTTTATCGTTGATTGATATTTTTATCTGGTGCCAAGTTCAACAGATATATTACTATAAAAATGGTATGAAGGAATCCATTTATAATTAAAAAGAGAACAATCACTAAAAAATAAAACTTACGATTTTTTTGGAGTGAAAATAGCTTCAGTTCTATGGTCGTCTTGGTGTAACTGTAGTGTATGGGTTTTTGTCCGACCTGATATCGAGCATAAAGAATAGCAATAAAAGAGACAATTGACAAAGGTCATTTTACAAAAGGAAATAATAAGATACTCATAACAGTATAATTTATCATACTGTATTTAGTTCGTGTTGTTCATTGTTTGTAGTGTTTAGTGTTTATTTGTTGTGCTTGTGGTTGTTCTTTTGTCTTCCCGGGTTTGTCTGTCTGAGGGATTGAGTTTTTTTTTGTTTCCTCCTTAACTATATTGAAGTTATTTTTCTATTACCTTATATTTCACATTATAGAGATATCCAGAATTTCTCTCACTGCTTCTGAAAAATTAGAGAAATTGAATATGTTCTATTTATTGATTACGTGTCTACACATGTATTTATACCTATTAGTATAAGTATAAGGGCCATTTTATCAATGGTAGTAAGTCCAATTGGGAATAAAAATTAAATTTAAAGTGAAATGAAGGAAAACCCATTGCAGCGAATGTATGCCTTATTTGCACAACCCCCTATCACCACATTTCGTTCAACAATAGTTCTAGTAAATTAAAACTAATCAGTTGCACTCAAAATAGACATGTAGCTGTCAAAATGACGGAATGTTCATTGATCTCTGAATCTCGTTTAGTCATTATCTTTCAGCACCGTTAAGCAGTATTTTTTCCCCTGGCCCCAGTAAGTTGTGCAAATGACCATCAGAGGATCTCAGACTATCCAAAGAAATGAACAACAAGGTAAAAGGCATGCCTTCAAATGTCAATTTATTGGATAACCAATACCTTGCTTCATGCAGGACTAAAGAGAAATATAATTTTGATCATTAGATTTTTAGTCAAGTTACCTTGTTTTCTTATTTGACCACCATACAGTTAATACTGTAACCATCCCAACTAACATCAAAAATACCAAATAACGTTGCAGGTATTTAAAGTATAGAAACTGCAAAAAAATAGCAATTACAATTATTATGTGAGAGAAATTGGATATGGAGTGAAGTTATAAAAGGAAAGCACAAAATCACAAATATATAACCAAACAAATATCTAGAGTGGTAATAAATTATGGAAAATCATACCTTACCTCAAACCCTGACATGCCTGAATTTCCCCAGAATAATTCATTGATAGTTGTTGTCCAGCAGTACACTATTATGTCAGAGTATCAATAAAGTAGAGGTAGGGGCTGTCGAAACGACAGCTATACCCGCACCTCACATTTATTTGTAAACAAACGTTCTTAACATTTTCAGTTTCCATTGCATTACAGTTTGCATCTGTAACAAATAACCTTTGATATATCACAAAACACTTTTACTTTAATCTAACTTTTTGGCCTCTTTTCCCCTTTTGGCCCTTTAAATATTCAAAATGCAAAATAAAAGCATGCTTAGTATCACAGTTTGCATCTGTAAAAAATAACCTTTTCACAAATATATCACAACCGACTTTTGCTATAATTTAACTATTTGGACCCTTTTAGGGACCTATAGCCCCTTTAACTGAAATTCACAAATTTGTTCATTTTTTTTTCTTTAGACCAAATTTTAATACTTATGGTCTTTTCCTGTTTCGGCCCTTTTTGGTCCCTCCCACGCTCTTTAAAAAAAGTTGGAATTCCAAAACCTTATTGCTCATCAACAGTTGGTAAGCAACAATATGGCAACAATTAAAATAATTTAAATTAAAAAATGAAATAGGAGTTCGTGTCACATGGCTCTTTGTCTATTTTGGCCCTTTGTGGTCCCTCCCAGCCGCCCCCTTTTAGAAATTTGGAATTCCAAAACCTTTTGCGCATCTGCAGTTAGCAAGCAAAAATATGACACAGTTATTTTAGTAATTATGTTTTTTTTCTGTTTCGGCCCTTTTTGGTCCCTCCCATCCCCCTTTTAAAAAATTTGGAATTCCAAAACCTTATTGCTCATCTAAAGTTGGTAAGCAACAATATGGCAACAATAAAAATGGTTTAAATTCAAGTGAAAGAGGAGTTCACGTCACAATGCTCTTTGTATAATTTGGCCCTTTTTGTTCCCTCCCAGGGCCCCTTTTAAAAATTTGGAATTCCAAAACCTTCTAGTTAGAAACAACAATATGGCACAAAAAAATGGTAAAAATTCAAAAGTGAAAGAGGAGTTTGCGTCACAAGAAAGTGTGACGGACGGACGGACGGTACGACGAACAGACGGACAGACGGACGGTCGGCCGACCGCAACGACAATATACACGAACTTTCATTCGAAAGTGCGGGTATAATAAACTAAAAAAGGTAACCTGAACAAAGACATTCATGACTATACTTTCTTGACTGGGACAGGCGCATAAATACTCCAACCTTCCCACTTTTTAAATATGGTCAAGGAAAACTTAAAAAAAAATAAACTTCGATCCAACACGCTTCCAACTCCATGGTTAAGATGTTTACGATAACTATATATAACTCTAATTACTATAATAAGGCTCTCCAACATCTACATTTTTTTTCTGTTGTCGGGTACAAGCACACATAAGCACACGCAACAAAATAAAATAAAATTTACCCCAGGATCGACGCATGCGCAAACAATCACGCTTATCGGTTTCTTTGTTCTACGATGGATGTTTGTATCAAGAACAGGTTGTGCCCATTTAATCAAAAATCTTACCACAGATTCGAAAAGTAAATACAATTCAACCCGAGACTTGAGATTGTCCTAGAAATCTCTCCTTGATCAGATATTTAAAACGTTTTTGTATCGTTGTAGTACTGACACGGAACTCGTATGATATATGTTTTTTTTTGTTACAGAGCAGAAATTGGAACCAGAAATTATAAATTTAACTTATAGTCACGTGGTTCGTGAGCTTGATGTATTTTCTTTCTTGCAAGAAATCGAGAGACAGAGATATGGCTTAAAAATCTTTAAATTTTTCAATTTGTTTTTGTATTTTTGTGCTAGTAATTCTTAGTTTAAATTCTCATAAACAATAAACCACACATTTTGTTTTTCCTTAACTCTCGTGAAATAAAAAAGATTCAGTTTTTTTTCTTGCCTGATACTGGACTGGTGCCTTATCTATTAATGATTCAACTTGAGATACTACTTTGAAATAGTCGTATCTTGCAAGGACTTTTAGCAAAAAGGGTCTATGTAATTAAAATCTCTGCTAAAAAGTATCAGATAATAGTACACAGAACTATGAAAATTCTGACATAATATACATTGTAGTAGAGATAATTCGACTCACCTTCATGGTATTATGAAATGGTCCAGTATTGGTATACAGATATAAGTATGAAACAGAAATATCGATTAATTCATACGGCAGATGTAAACAATAGGTTAATAATATGATTAAGAGAATTTAATTAAACGATTTTAGATGTGTATAATCTACAATCGATTATACAATTAAAATGCCTTTCTTCATGTTTAGTAATGATCCTTTCGTACTAGGCTTTATACGAATATCCAAAGAAAGCGTTCCCAGTAAAGGTCAACAATAACATACAAAAACACAAAACATCCAACCTCTCAAAAAAATTACACGGCTCGGAGTCAGTATAATGTATCCGGGTGAGGTGATATGTCTTCCTATGGACTGTTACCTCGTGACCAAGCACGTTAAAAATCCGGCTCATCGTGGCGGTCTAGTACATTTATATCATATCAACATGTTCTCGTCCTGATAGGCATTTAATAATTAACACTTAGTCTAGACGTTAAACAATAATTCATGCATCCATCCATGATGTACACTTAGCATATGTTACTTCCGGCTTTTTGTGGGATCTCAAAGTACTTGGTAAATGCTTTAGTTTTCTTGGTTTCTTGTTCAAAGTCTGTTTAATTTGCTTTGTATTTTAAATAGTTTTGTATGTGTCATTTTTGTATTTGTTTGCCCCAAGAATATGTATTGTCATTGGATTTTGGTCATGTGGACTTAAGCCACTGTCCTATTTTTTTCGGTGTGTTTTGTCTGATATTTGTATGAAAAAAAATTTACATTAATACAATTATTATAATTAACTTTATTGCAAAATTACACCCATAAGGGTCCAGCAATGTAACAAATAAAACACAATACAACTCGTACAGAAAAGCTTAACACAGTATAATTTCTACATACGATGTCATGAACTTGTCTGACAGAGGTCCAATGCCCACCGTTCTAAAGACTGTTTAATCAAGGCTCCAATATGACAAACAAGCTTGGGAGCGGGACTGAGAATAAAAAGTAATTTATCTGAAAAATTCATGTCATGAAATGATGGAATTTGGTCTTTTAAAAAAGCAAAACATTTTGGGCGCAATAAAATAAGAAGTGATGCTCGTCATCTACATATGTTTCATTTATTCTTGGAAAGAATAACTGTATAGTTCTGAAAAGCCTGTAACAATCTGTTTGCAAATGTATACAAACATGAAATAAAAGGACGTGCAGATTTACATAATTTTTGTGACGTTGATAGACTTTCCAAGTAACACGCTTAAGCGACATTAATACAAATGACACGAAAGCAGCTACATTTTTGTGTGAAATTCACCGCTGCCTTTGTTTTACAAAAATGTCGAGCCTCTCTTTTACTTTGAGCCTACATTCTTTCAAATATATTTCTTGTTTAAAAAATCAAATGGTTGCATGTTTCCTGGCACTAGATTAGGTTCAAAAATATGATCTGTCAAATTTGAATACTTCATAGTCTTCAGAATATATATTAAATATTTTGTCCTGTCTATCTTTATTATAGAATCTTATTAATTTATTTTTTGAGTTAGTTGCGTGATATCTCGTGCTCATAATGAATTTATCAGTTTTTATCCATTTTTTAATGCTGTAACTCCATGCACCAATTTTTCGTAAAAGCCTTTCGGTAAAACCCGTTATATCATCCATTTTTCCAATCATCATGGTATCATACATATATCGAGGAAGACGCACCTGTGATTCCCAGTGAGGGTCTGGACATTTTTGTATTAATTCCAAAAAATCGTCAAAAGATTTAGCTTTCTGTTGACATCTATTCCACGCAAATTTTGTGTTAACAACTTTATTCAGGTAAGCGGACAATATCCTTTCCCGCGGTTCTCTCACAAATGTAGCTTTTGTCCACGTTTTATCATTTAACATTTTAAGTACCTCATCATCAGTATAATTTGGTAAATGAGTCAATAAATCAAAACCTTCGAATGGCACGTTATGTATCTTTTTTGATACATTTAGTTCGTGTCCTTGAATATACTGTAGCAGATATCTCCAATAAGAACATGCCGCTTTTGGATGAAAGAAGAAGATTAATTTATATTTTGAAACGATAACAGGAGATGAAGGCAAACGGAACGTTTTGGTATTCCATTTAATTTTTACCAAATCTGCTGATGATATATTCGAAAATTTGTTTGAAACTGGTTTGTTAAATTTACTCATGATCAAAATTGACAAAGAAAAAAACAAAAGTAAGCCCAGGCTAAGATAGATTTTCCTCATGTTCATATAAATAATATAAATACATATGTAGCAACATATTGTATGCTGTATAAAAACTTTACTTTCTTGGCGATTTAGTCACTTTACATTTCACTCAAAAAAGCATTACTTATAGTGGTTACTTATGTATTAATATAAATATGTAACAGCCTTTCTCCTTACATATATTATAATATACGTCTTATATATTGGAAAAACATTTTAAAGTGATAACGAACAAAAGGCTCCTAAGAGCCTGAATCTCTCACTTGTTATTTTTTGTGTAGATCTTGCATCAATGATGATTTTTGCTATTTAATGTATACCGTCGCATTTTTCGCCTTAATATTAACTTGTACAGCTAAAATATAGAATCCTGAACCCAAATAAAATATGAATGCTATGGTCTTTTTCATCGGTTGCTATGGACTTTTCAATGGCATTGACCTTCCATTTTGACTTGAACAGATATATTATAGGGCCCTGAACCCAAATATATCTGGTCGCTAGGGACTTTTCCATCGGTTGCTATGGATTTTTTTCAATGACCTTGATCTTTGAGCCTCCATATTGACTTCTATGGCTATATCATAGGGTCCTGAATCTAAATATATATGGTTGCTAGGGACTTTTTCATCGGTTGCTCTGGACTTTTTCAATGATCTTGACCCTTGACCCTCCATTTTAACTTGTACAGCTACCATTTAATTTATTTAAAGTTAAGCTCTAAACATCTGTGACAATATGTCAAACCATTATTTTTACTGATAATTACTGTTTACATGTAAATAATCTTTCAAGGGCAAAAACTCCTATAAGGGGTCAATTGATCTTACTTTGCTGAACATTTTTGCTGTTTACAGTTTGTCTTTATCTATAATAATATTCAAATTTATAACCTTAAACTGCAAAATGTCCTTAAAATAAAAATTCAGGGGTGATAGCCCGAAAATAGGTTGACCAATTGGTCTGAAAATTTCATGGCAGGTAGATCTTTACCTCATATACATTTTTACCTTGTCAGTTTTGCTCTAACTGCAATAGTTTATGAGATATTTTGTAATATTGAAAAAAAAATTTTAAAAATGACTAGGGATTAACAAAAATGTCTCTGTACACATCTGGTACAGCCGTTTTGGTACGTCTAATATGAAAATAAAGTAATTTTGAAAAAAGGAAATGTCCCAGTTTTAAAAACTATCATTAAAAAATATTATTGATTTATTCCACAAGTTGGAAGTTCCTTAATCACTTTTCGGATTCTGTGTCCAGAGCTATTTTTATGACGTCCCCAAAAGGTATTAGGAAGTTCCTCACAAAATCTATAATAGGCGAGTTTGTAATTGCAATCTACATTTTTTAAGCATTCATTGACCAGTCCCCGGTGTTGCTAAGTGGAGCTTATTGTCTTTAAATTGGGTGCAGCTTTGTTGAAATGGGAGGCAAGAAGGAGGAGGTCAACTTGGCAGTGGTGCGAGTCGATTTGGATTCTATTCATTTTGATTTTAGTTTTTGCTAGATGTGCAAGCAATGCATCTTTTACAAAATTATCCCTCTGTTATTTATTTGTTGTTAAATTCACCCATTCCAACGAAATTTTAAATTCCAATTTAAGATATATATCACAATAAATTTATATTTCATTTTAATATAACTTTAGACAAAAACACGTGATTTACCTAGATACCGTTACTATGCTCAGAAAATTGCGCAATGGGCGCGAAAATTTAAACCCGCGAGCCTCCTTAAATAACAGAACCGTGGTGACATTTAAGTTGTACACAATGAAAGTTTGGCAGGCGTTGACCACTATAACTATCGCCAAAAGAATATCGAAGCGACAAATCAATGGGAAAATTCCACAAATTCGAAGGAAAAGAAAAAGTTAGGAGAATAGAACACAACAAACAAACGCCTCAAGGATACATGAAAAACTAAAAGAAAAAAAAAAGGTTTAATGAAACTAAAGCACTAGCAATGTGAACTCCCATTTAATACTGGGAGTGTAAGCATGTCCTGCTCCGTTAACGGTACCCGTAACATTGCCAGTGAAGTGTCAAGTCTGGTGAGATTTCAATTCCAGAAGGACTTCGTATTGGCCATCAAATCGTGATGTTTAAGGAACCTAAGGTTTAAGGATATAAGAGATGTGTATAATTGTTCAATCATTATGAAACAATGTAAACAAATAAAGTAATAAACATTTTATTAAAGATATATAACAACGCCAAGATATGTCATTAAATTCCTTTCAAAATAAAATAACCATACGAAAACGTATTTAATATGAAACTAATCAATCTTTAAGTTGAACACAATTCGTCATGAACAATAAGCATTAAATAATTATAACCTTGGTGATATATGCATTTAATACATCAACGTCATACTGGAAAGGTAGGAAATATTATACATTTATTTCCCTACCATTAGTGAAATATGAAGATTGTTCAACCTCAAAAAGTCATGTTTCCCCATGGCTATTAGTGAAACCCTCTGGAAACATGACTTTTCGAGGGTGAACAAATCTTCATTTTTCACTAATGCGAAGAAAATTAATGATTTATTCCACTATCCATAGTGTATTTCAAATAAATGGGATATGATGGTAATACGAATCTGAGCGGGAAACACGATGTTTTGTTCAATATCACGTGGGAGAGTCTCAACCAATGAAATACGTACATTGCTATGAATTAATATATATAGTAGAATAATACAGTTTATTGTATAGCAACGTAATGTTCCCTGTAGAACGTAAACACATGTTCACAAAATGAAGTTAGCGTGCAATATTATACAATTATAAAGCCCTCGGGGAAATAATCCTTCAACAGGGTTGACCATTTTGGATATCTCGATCCTTCCTCATAGAGCCGTAACTGTTTTATTATACCGAACAAATATTTTTGTGTAACATCGATTGTAAGGGTTATTCACCTGCGGGGAATAATAGTGTTATTCATCGGACAAATGAATTTTGTCGAGGTTATTCCCTGGCACCACCGATTATAATAAAATATCTGAATTATTCTATGTCATCTGATCATTTATTAGCCAATAGATTTATTTAATTATACTGTAAGGTATAATAATCGCCGATATTGCACGGAGAGCAACATTGAATAGTAAAGACAATGTCTTTGACAGCTTTTCGGGTTATTTCCGGGATCTGGGTGGTTTTGCCATACAATAAAAGGGTTATTGCACGAAATTGGTAAATATTGTCCCTCGTAAAATATTATATCACAATCGCAAGCTCGTGCAAATATTACATTCTAATCGGGACAATATTTCCCAATATTCGTGCAATAACCCTATATTACAAGAATGAATAATGCATATTTTTTTCAGCAACTGTGCTCAACGTTGAAAAATATGGTAAGCGAACACAGTGACTAAAACGTTGTAAACATATTGATATATTAAGACGATAAAACAAAAATGAAAACCAAAACCAATCTAAAGACAGACTCCATAAATTAAAAAAAAAAATTAATTTGAATATAAATTTCATTGTCCGTATCAAAATAAAATACCTGCAGAGTGGCGAAAATAACCATCATGCAATACCAGTTGTTCTGCACTTAATTCCAAAGGTTCAAAATGTGCATAATTAGACAACATCTTTTGTAGAAAAAGGACAAAACGGCTTTTAGAATGTCACAGATGGATTCACTCCTTATGTTCAAAATAAAGTATGACCGGAAAATAGAATGAAACAATAATACACAAGTCAAAAGCAACATCATGACTTTTAATCTTACTGCCTTACAAACAAACACAGCAGCGTGATAAAATAGTCTGACTTGAACAAGCTCTAATATATTATTGAGTAAATCAAAAGAGAATTGAAAATTGTTATTTGAACTTGAAAGGTTTAAATAAATCAGTGTAAATCATGAAAATTAAAAGTTATGGGGAATCTTCAAAGGTAAGTAAAAATATTTACCACAAAACAAGCACAAAATCTCAGATAAGTACATGTGTGGCGATAAATAATAATAAAAAAACAACTAAAATTAACCACACTAAACATTATGTTAAACTTTGTTGAACTTCACAACTGGTGCCGTATACTGAGCAGGAATTTCTTACCCTTCCGGGGCACCCGAGTTCATTCCTGATTTTATAGGAATTCGTGTTGTTCATTGTTTTTTTTTTGTTTTCAGTTTTTATTTGTTGTGCTTGTGGTTGTTCATTTGTCTTCTGGGTTTGTCTGTCCAATGGATGCGTTTTTTTTAATTTGCTCCTTAGGTATATTTGTCCTCTTCATTAAACTTTCACAAAACACTAAGGTTAATATATGCACATAAGCAACAACAACAACAAAAAAAAATAAATAAATAAAAAATAAAAAAGTAAAAAAAAAAGTAAAAAAAAAAAAAAAATAAAATAAAATAAAAATAAAATAAGAAAAACTATAAGTAAAATAACTATCGTGATTATATATTTTAAAGAATATTTCTAAATGTAGAACTCCCTAGAGTTAAATCATGAAAGAAAAGAAATAAGCTTATTTCAACATTTTTATTTGGGTTTTATATAGGACGCAAAACACCTATGTTAGGAATAAAGGTTTAGGTATGGTTCAGGTGTCAAAAATCAGGTAAATATCTTATTAAGCTTCCGAATCTAAGCTGTTTAGTTACGCATGCACACACACACACACACACACACAAACAAAGAATTTATTAGCTGAATATTTCGGTTAGAAAAAAAAACAACTTTTGTTTATTACGAATTTTGACCTTCGATGGATATAAACGTAACACACAGATCAAGTCATCAAGGTGTTTTACCTGCTTAATACAATTTTATGGGACGTTGTTTCATTGACATATTCTTTTTTATCGTTTCATTTAAATATCCTAAAAAAATAGAATAAAAAGGAAACATAATAATTGATAAAAAAAATAACCTTTTTAATAGACATCATACGAAATCGATTACTATACCGACTTCTACAAATACACGGTGAACTCAAAATACCTTTACCTACAGGGTAACTTTTCGATTGAGTCTATTTTTAACATTTCAGTACGAAATTGTTTTTCCTAAACATAAACAATTTATATGATCAAAGCAAAAACGAAGAAATAAAGACGTTATTTTAGCATTTTAATAGTTTGGAAAGATTCCTATCAATTTTCAAAGGTCCAGTTCTTAAGGAAATGTTGTAATTTGCAGCTGCGAGGGAATGATCCACCTTGCAATGTCCTTGTTATGTACCTAATTAATGTCCCAGGTAACGGAGTTGAAGGTATAGACACAACATCAAGTTAATCCAGGTAGCTTTCTCGCTGAAGAGAGAATATTCCACAAATTTGAATAAAAACGCTAAGAACTAGGGCTAAGGATGAAGATTTTCAACAATGTCGGACCCAGACTTTAACTGATTATAGATATTTTAAAGGTAAGGGAAAAGGACTTGAGTCCATGTGATCGTCTCGAGCTTGGGGGAGGGGAGGTTGGGTCCGTGTGTTCGATCCAGGGCCTGTCAAACCAAACACTTGTATTTGCTGCTTCTCTTCGAAACACGCGGTATTTTGGATTAAAAGCAAAGTCTAATCGGCTTGTAGGAAAGATAATCTCCACAAAAAATGTTGCATGTCTTCTTCTAGACTGTTATCATGTGAGCCACCACGCTCAAAACCAGCCTGTCTGTTAAGTACAAAGCCGGGTGTCCGCATGTTCATTAAACGTCCGTCGCCTATATAGCTAACCTGTGCTGATTAGGCGCAATACACTAAATCAATAAAATCAATCAATCAATCTTTGATGAATATACCAATACAGATCTGTAAATTTTCAAATCCTGGAATTGTAAAAGTTCCTTCCTCGTTCATATAAGGAAGAAACCATAATTGTTCTATTTAATGAGAGAGGGGACTCTTATTAATTTTGCTTGTATTTCAGTTTGTGTATTATTGTATTGTGCTGCTATTTGTTTTTTTTTAATTTTTTATTTGTCACAAGCTTGTAATCATGCTTATATGACAACACAGTTTTTTAAAAACAATTTAAAAATCTATCTGAATACAAGATAAAAAAAATACATTACACGAAGACATCCTGGGTCCACGTCTGAATCTCCCTTTTCACCTTTCTTATAGTCCACTGCTTACCACTATATCTTTGTAGATTTGTATTAGCACTTTATTAAACTTTAAATAGCTAGGAAAGAATTTGTAACCTACGTCTTTTTATAATGCCTGTGCATAATTCCATAATGTAGTGTTATAGAAATGCCTTCTTCGGCAATGAAACTAAAATTGAAAAAGCAGTATCACTGCCAAAAATGACGGACGGGTTTTCGACAAATATTATTATTTCAAGCATGGATTATATGTATTATAAATTCAGGTCCGAAACCTAGATACATCTTCTAATTCTGTACAGACTATAAATTTCGAATTCATAAATAGAGTAATACCAAAAATGAAAAAAAAATCTGGAAAGTTTACCAATTAGTATGTACTTGATTCAAGCCGATCCCTCACGCCAAAATTCAAATGGTTGCTCCCCCAAGGGGGGGATGGTACTCTCCAAAATGTTCCGTACGTAGGCTTGTCAGAGAAAATAAATTTCACCCCTAAAATATACCAAAAATTCTAGACACACCCGGAAAAAAAATCCTGTTAAAAAAATGCCTCCCCTATAAAAAAAACCCTGAATATTCGCCAATATTTGGACCACAAAAAATAGTACGAGCATTTGTACGGAAAAGTTTTTGGAGTTTCCGCCCCCTGGGTTTGCTCCCTCCTAAAATCAATCGATCAATAAATCAAAATTAGATAAGATATAAAATCTCCGATATTTTTCACTTTTCAACAAATTTTAAAACATTTTAACAAAGAGGCACATTGTCTTCAAAAGGGCCACTGGAATTTACATTATCTTGTATTTTGAGATGACCCCTAACTAAATAAGTCTCGGTGTAGAAGTTGGTGTAGATGTCGGTATAGGGAATTTCGTATGATGTCTAATGGCATTACAACACATGCGTTTTATTCTAGTTACTCCCTGGAGCTACGGTCTCTGAATCGTCCTTTTACTTTCTTTCCATATGAACTTGTATTGATTTTGGCATAAAAATACACGAACAAAAAAGAATTCTGCTAATATTTACACAACGGTTGTTTTTTTTTGACAGAAAGTTGTTCTATTTCCCGATGTTTACCATGGCAATATTCAGCATTTATATGACGTACAAATTAAATAATAGAGTAAAAGGTACTTTTACTATTGCGAAAATATTCGTTGGGAAAACAAATTCAATCAGGAAAAATAACTCCACAGCAATCTTGTTACATATGCATGAATATGGAGCATCGTCTGGTTTGGAATGTGTAATAAAGCAAAAAAACATTGCTTTCTTGAAGGTCCATAAAGCTGGTGGAACTACTTTACAAAATATATTCTTGAGATTTGCAGTTTCTTATAATTTAAATGTCGCCATACCAAAGAGTCCAGCAATGAATTATTTAGCGCCTATTGATAGGCCATTTAAACTAGATGATATTATTCCTTTACAACTGAACCAATCGTACAACATTTTGTGTAACCACGCCGTTTATGATAAAAAAGCTTTTTCAAGGGTCATGCCATCAGATACAGTTTATATCGGAATAGTACGTGACCCCGAGGAACATTTCATTTCAGCTACGCAATATTACGATTTCACTGGTCTACTAAAGCATAGACTTAACCAGTCTTTATCAGCAGAAGAAGTGTTGTATAGATTCCTAAAGAGTCCGAACATAGTACCTGAAATCCGTCAAAAATATATTCACAATAGAATGTCGAGAGATTTTGGAATACTTTTGGAAGACTGCTATGCAGAAGATAAAATTCAACAGCATCTGAGGCGATTAGACAAGGATTTTCTCTTGGTTATGGTACTTGAGTATTTCGACGAATCATTAGTTTTACTTAAAAGATACTTATGCTGGGACTTGAAGGATATAATTTATAAAGATAAAAATGTCTTAATGTCAAAAGCAAAAGTCAGCATTACAGATGACTTTAGGCATCGACTTCAAAGCTACAACAAGGCTGATTACATGTTGTATGAGTATTTCAAATCAAAACTTTTACTTCGAATTCAGAAAGAAGGAAACGAGTTTTTTGAGGAAGTAACTCATTTCAAAAAGATATTAAAAGAGGTTCGCAATTATTGCGAAAATGATGCTATAAATGTAACAGAATATTTGGTTTCATCATCAAAATGGAACTCAAATTTTATATTTTACAGCACTGAATGTGAGAAAATGACACAAAGAGAGCAAGTTATTTTGACTAAACTGAAGCAAAGGCAAATGTAGAGAATACATCTAATATTATGTAAAATTAGATTTTTTTATTCCCAGAATCCTTTTTGGGTAGGAGATTGTTCGAAAATATATCGCTTTATGTTTTGATCTATATTTTGGTGTTGCAGATATTATAATGATATTCGGTATATATGTACATGTGTATATTACATTGTGAGAAATGGCAATGAAGATTGTGTTTGGCTGGGTCAGAGCTTTAACTGGCGGTGAGTACCTCACTCAACTCGAAATGTCTCTTGTCTGACCTCTACGTATCTTCCTTTGAAACAAATCCATGTTTCGCTATGCTGAAGATATTGCACAGTTACGACTTGCAACCAATTTTGAATCCTATATCAATTCCATTGTTACTAGAGCTCCCATGGCCATTGTGAAAACCATTTCATGGTAGCTGCGGGGTTGGGTTTGTTGGTTTTCTCCTTAGGTTAGTTTGTCCTCTTTTCACCTTTAGAGATAGCTATAAATAGAACATTGGTTAACTTTAGATATTGAATCTCGAATCTCGTATTTCGAATCTTGTATGGTCCTTCTGGGCTTTGTTATATTGCCTTTAGGAACATATTTATGTTAGATATATTCTTCAATGCCACCATACTTATTTATATGATGCTGGTAACCATTAACGTACCACAAAGGTAAGTTGTATTGGATAAGATTACGGATTCTACCAATAAACTTTTCTGTCCTAGTGCAAATTGGTGCAAAACGTTAAATCTAATATTTATATATGCTCGACGCGACAGTTCTCGAAGCAGGTCCCCGTCTAGAAATTGAGTACTGAATACGTGTAAATTAAAACCAGCACTTTTATCATAATTTCTCCTATTCTTGACGTATTAAATCGGTGGGATAAAAATACATATCTTTAACCACTTCCCGTGAATAAATTTCTACGTGGGAATTACCGCCCCTTTTTTTTACAGTTATTGGAACGATAAACTAGAGAAGATCCGAAATGACGTCTATGTAAACAAACTAAATAGCAACGACATTTTCTTGAGGTTTTTGTCGAAAATCATAGGAGAAACAGATTCTCCTTCTATTTACTCGTGAGTTATGGAATTTCTTCACCCTCAATTGTTAAATGTTAGATTTTAAGGTATGCGGACCATAAATGACCACGTGATTATTCAAAAGTCCCGGATGTTCCATACAACGCAATTGAAATGACCTCGGTAATTATCGGCAAACTTCGGAAATGCCAATATGACTAACTTATTTTTACAGACTCTGCATATAAGCAACAAAGTGTGTTTCAACTTGAGAAAAATATATATACAAAATTCCAGCTTTAAATTTTTTGGTTCAGCCATTCACGGTCAAAAAGAGATACACTTTTCGTTCATGATCTATTATTTTCCGGATACCTTAACACGCTCGCTAAAGGCTTTCGTGTCGAAAATCGAAAATTTAACTATCTCGGGTGGAGAAATTCCATAACTCACTCGTACCTGAAGGAGAATCTATATTTCTAGTGTCTCCTTGATACACTACAAGTTAGTAAATGTCTGAGAAGTCATTGGTGATTTTTTGCCTAGTCATTGTCATCCCCAAGATTAAAATTCTTCATAAGATATTGTAATATGATCATCAAGGCAGATTCCGTCTACACACTGAACATTCGTTAATGGAAAAGTGTCCATTAATGCGTGGTTCTGATCATTGTTAACGCCAAAAGTGTAAAAAAAATGGAATAGATGTGTAATGGAAGAAAATAATAGATAATGACAGAAAATTGTATTTCGTATTATTGAAAATAAATTAAGCCACACGTTTAAAACAGAAATTACGTAGAAATGTCTTCTCCAAGATTAAAGCAATTTCGTCGTTTGCATGTGGCCTCTATGAAAATAAAAGTATACCGCATTTCCGAAGTTTGCCAAAAATTACCGAGGTCATTGTATGGAACATCCGGGACATTTTTTTCATATTATACCCATATCAACCCCAAGACACTAATATCATCCCGGGATCTTGCTTGATATTGGTCGATGGGTTGATATGGGGTATGATATGAAAAAACCCATATCATATTCTCTTAATTCTTATTATGACGCCACTTGTACATTGAAATCAGGTGATTCTTATTGATACGATATGGGTTAAAAATACAATTTTGACCTAGTTGATGCAATCAAAACTCTAAATGTTAGTATAGATATTGGTGGTGAAAACATTTGTATTTTGCTTTATGCAGATGACGTTGTATTTTTAACTGATAAAGAAAGTGATTTACAAAAACAAAATTGTGTTAGATAGTTGATGTATTTCAAATAAGTTTACAGTGAACTTAGATGAATCTAAAATTGTGCATTTTACAACAACTTCTGTGGATAGAACAAATTTTGTATTTTATTTCGTGGTCGTGAGATTTCGACAGTTTCTCAATATAATTATTTAGGCTGACTTTTAACAGAATTTTTGAGGAACGATGATATGGTTAAGGCTGTGGCTAAATCAGCTAGCAGATCACTTGGATTACGTATTGCTAAATATAGGGCAAATGTATGAAGGGGCGTTCGGGTCATAATTCATTTTGTTACACGTACGCTAGAGGTACGCGTAACAAGTCGTTCACGTAACCTAGAGGTACACGTAACACTTTGTTCACGTTCCTAGAGGTTCACGTATGCATATTCTCCAGCAGACGAGTTCATTGTGCATAGGGTATAAAGGTTATTCCGCATACGTGAACAAACAGTTATGTGTACATCTAGGGTACGTGAAGAAACTGTTACGCGCACCTCTAGGAACGTGAACAAAGTGTTACATATACCTCTAGAGTACATGAACAAAGTGTTACGTGTACCTCTAGGTTACGTGTACCTCTAGGTTACGTGAACAAAGTGTTACGTATACCTCTAGGGTACGTGAACAAAGTGTTACGTGTACCTCTAGGGTACGTGAACGACCTGTTACGCGTACCTCTAGCGTACGTGTAACAAAATGAATTATGACCCGAACAGCCCTTCATAAAAATGGTGGATTTCAATACCCAACTTTAACATAACGTTTCGATTAACTTGTATGGTAAATTACACATGTATAGATTATGGTACATCAATCTGGGATACAAAAGAATGTTCATGTGTAATAGTGTAAAACACAGAGCTATATTGGCGTGGTAAATATACACAAAATATATCATCTTTGTATGGTAAATTTGACAGTCTTGGTGTGAATAATAGTTATCTTTGAGTAAAGGCGTAATTAAGCACATTAAAAACTATTGTTTTGATAGTTTCAAACAACAGTGGTGAAAATGGCCGAAATCAATTTGCTCAATTAGCATATTCAAAACGATTCAATTGCGCCATTGTCTATATTTTTCCTAGATTTAATTGCGCCAATAAATGAAATTCAACTGCGCCATATATTTACCTTATCAGATTAACAACAAGTAAATTACCTGCACATAATTTACCTATATACCTGTATTACAATTAACCTTAGAGTAAAATTTATATCTATCCCAGTGAATACTTTTCAAATATAAGAATACTCACAAGCGAATATATTGTTCAGTAAGAAGAAAGTTTCTTTTGCCGATATTTCAACAAGTAAAGATGTCTGAAATTCCATACAAGAAAATTAAATCTGATAGGTGTAAACCTGCCATTATAGTAAAAAAACCAAACATTCCGTCAAGCCTTCATTAAGAAGAATGGAGAAATTAGATGCAGACGCACCGTAAAATCTTGTTCTGCTAGGGTATTTACAATATAATTATAAGTGGTGAATTGGACCATACACATGAGACAAATGTGCAAAAATAATTGTAGAACGACAGATTTTGAGAACAGCTTGTAAAGGAAAGCAGTGGATATGATATCAGAACGACCTTCAAAGACCATCAACTCTGAACAGCTTGTAAAGGAAAGCATGGATATGATATCAGAACGACCTTCAAAGACCATCAACTCTGAACAGCTTGTAAAGGAAAGCAGTGGATATGATATCAGAACGACCTTCAAAGACCATCAACTCTGAACAGCTTGTAAAGGAAAGCAGTGGATATGATATCAGAACGACCTTCAAAGACCATCAACTCTGAACAGCTTGTAAAGGAAAGCAGTGGATATGATATCAGAACGACCTTCAAAGACCATCAACTCTGAACAGCTTGTAAAGGAAAGCAGTGGATATGATATCAGAACGACCTTCAAAGACCATCAACTCTGAACAGCTTGTAAAGGAAAGCAGTGGATATGATATCAGAACGACCTTCAAAGACCATCAACTCTGAACAGCTTGTAAAGGAAAGCAGTGGATATGATATCAGAACGACCTTCAAAGACCATCTCTAAACTTTTCAAAATAGATAAAGAAAATTTGGAAAAGATTGACTTAAAATACGTACGTCAATCTATGAACAGGGAAAGAAGGAAACTTCATCCGGCACAACCCAAAAATCAAGCCGAATTCCATAGTATTCTTGATGATATTGGCGTTGTCACAAATAAGGATGAGACTTTGTGCCATGTAATGATTTTGAAAGTGGGATAATTTTATTTGGATGTGAGGCTAATTTGAAATTTCTATGTACAGTTGCTGATGGAACATACACATGTTGTAATAAGTATTTCAAGCAAAAATATATGTTTACGATACATAGCTTTAGGAATGATGGTGATTACATTTCACTGGTCTTTTGTTTGTTACCATCGAAATCAGAAGCCTGTGACTGGAAAATGCTTTCATTACTCGATGACAGCTGCAAGAGATTCATTCTTGATTTGTGTATTTAAACAATTTATCTATTCATTTATTACCATCTATTTGTTATTAAATCTTGTATATTCCATCTCGGTCAGGCATGGTGGAGAAAAGTACAGGCTCTAGGTCTAGCAAAAGACCAAGAAAAGGTGACTGACAATAGTAAATGGTTAGACCATTTTTTGGATTAGCTTTTCTTAATCCGGGATGTAGGTGACAGTTTTTTCCGAGGATTTAGTTCCTGATGTGCCAAGTTCAGGTCTTTGCCGATTATTTTTTGTGAACAAAAGTAGATGATAATGCAATGTTTCCACCATTAGTGTGGGCTGAAATTCCGTCTAACGTTAGACGAACAAATAATGGACCAGAAGCATTCCATTTCCACAATAACGAACAATTCTACTCATCACACTCATCTATGTTTGTGTTTCTAGACACTCTTACAAAGATTCCTACATAAAAATCAGAAGTACCAGTTCAGAAGCTGCCAGAAGTAGACATGATTCTGTAAAGGAAAACTTAGCAATGGAAAAATACCAAAAACTTTTACGTGGAGAAATGTAGCAGAAAGCAGTATGTTTGCATTTTGAGTTATAAATACCAGCCACTAGTTTAACAGTACATATACTTGAGTTTAACTGGATTTTAACTCTAAATAGACCGTCGTTCAGCTTTTTAATTTTGGTATCGTATAATAAATTACACTGCCAGTGTTAAAATTGCCGTTCCCAAGCCCGGATAAAAGAGGAGGGAAGTCATTAAATTAGTTTCTTTTAAATAAACCTATAAAACAATAATTGTATAAATGTATAGCAACGTTGCAAATGAATGTCTATTTTGTTGGGGCAAATGATACCTATGGTTTGAAAAAATAAGTGGCAAAGTAGTATTGACGCAAATCATTTGTGGCGCAATTCGATATCGGCCGATATAATGATATAAATACAAATGATAATAGTAAATTATGAAGCGATGGACTTTTTAAATAGTGATGTGCGTTTACAAAATTGTGATGTGGTGTGGCTCCTCTGAAAATTGAGAGTGGTAGACAGGATAATATCGAGGATGAAACACATGTACTATTAAACTGTCAAATATATGCAGATCTACGTAATGCTCTTCTAATTATGGTTGTTTTGTTGATAATAATATTTAGTTATTTGTCTGATTACAAAAATGTTTGTTTTTGTTTCTTTGGTATCGAAAAGATTTATTATTTTACAGCCAAAATCTGACACGAGGTTTTAGTTAGAAGGCGAAATGTAATATTAATGTTTAACAATAGTCTCTCAGACTTCGTATAAGAGTGGCTTTTAAATGTATATTTGGTGTGTCATTTTATGTGAATTTATATGTTTTATATTGTAAGAGGTAAGACTTTGTTTGTTTATATACCAGATTTGTACAGCCCTCTATCTAATATAAATTACATTGCTTGTAATTGTGGTTGTCCGTTTGTCTTTCCGTGTTTTGTCTAATGGATTGCGTTTTTTGGATTGCTCCTTAGGTATATTTGTCCTCTTTACACTAAGGCCCTTCACATATTGTACACAGTAAAGTAAGCATTATATGAAAAATATCAAATGTACGAAAAAAAATGACTTAAAAGAATTACCCATTCAATGTCAATATCGGCAAAAAGGATAAAACCAAAAAAAAAAAAAAAAAAAAAAAAAAAAAAAAAAAAAAAAAAAAAAAAAAAACCGTTTACAGACAGCTATCATTTCAAAAAAAAAAAAAAAAAAAAAAAAAAAAAAAAAAAAAAACCGTTTACAGACAGCTATCATTTCAATCATCCAATATTTCATCTCTTTGTTGGCTTGTTTTTCGTTTTCCATAGATTCGTCAGGCATTGTAGTCATTAGGCAAGAAATTTAGTATCTAGCAATGACACAAGACTACTGCTAGAGCTTCTTCAATGGCATAAAGATATACTGAAATTATCAGAAAATTTTTCAATTCCGTAAAACGTAGGTTTTCAACTCCATTAGGTAAATTTCACCATACTTGTATTTTCTCCAGTGACTTGAAGACTATAAACATGTTAAATATGACCCGTTTTCAAGTAGACTCCGCTAAATCCTTTATGAGAGCTTTATTTCTGATTTTTATGTTAAATAGTACGACGGTATCCGACCATTAGTTATGATAACGCATAGAGAACCTTACCGAGTTTACCAGTAAAAACGAGTAAATCAACACAATTACACGCAGTTATGAGTTATAACGCGGACACAAATGGCACATATTAGTAATTTCAATAATGGCTCTATACAGGTTTTAAGTGTATTAAAAACTAGTCGAAGCATCCCTGCTGCATATCCCCTCGCTACTCTTGTGTTTTTTAAATTCCACACAATCCAAACTAGTGCTGTTGCTATAGTGATTCCAAATATATATAGTTGCTAAGCAGAAATCCCAAATAAAGTAGTCTTTCAGGAAATTTACTAAAACTGGAATCACATCCAAATATAAGCTAATATGATCCAAAAAAATCTATAGTTGCTAAGTAAAATTCCAAAAATAATAGTCTTAGACACTTTCAGGAAATATATCGAAATTGGAATCTCTTATTTTTGAAATCCATACAATCCAGACTAATGCTGTTGCTATAGTGATTCTTAATATATATGGATGCTACATGTAAGTAAAAATCACAAATAATGTAGTCGTTGAGTCTTTCATGAAATTTACGAAAATTGGAATCACATATTTTTTGAAATCCAAATAACCTGATAAGTCTTAAGCTTATATGATAAAAAAAAAAACAAAAAAAACAATAATTGCTAAGTACAATTCCAAAAATAATAGTCTGAGAAACTTTCAGAAAAATTACCAAAGTTGGAATCACATATTTTTGAAATCTAGATGATCCCAATATGTGTTACTATTCAAATTTCGAAACATTTGGCAGGGCAATTACTGAGCCTACTTTCAGTTTCGTATTCCAAATAACGTGAGAGGAGTTGAGCGACAAAGGAAAAATGTACCCTTAGGCCACCCGTGTAGCTCGGCACCCAGGGGCGCTATTCATATTCCGAAACCTTTAGCACAATCTACATTGGCACTGGGTCAACTTACCGTATTCCAAATAACATAAGAGAAATTGCGTGAAAAGGAATAATGTACCCATACGCTCCCTTGTTGCCCGGCCCCAGGGGCGCTCTTCAAATTCCGAAACCTTTGGCACAGTCCCCACACACAGTGCAATCAATGACCAAAGTTTCATCTTTCAACATCCAGTGGTTACTGAGATTATCCTGGACATTACTAACGTACGTACGTACGTACACCGAACAGCAAAACAATATCCTCGCGCTTCGTTGCGCGGGGATAAAAATCCCGTTGAACAATTACGTATAGAAATTGTATTTGATTAAAAAAAACTTCATATTCTGGCTTTTACTATGCAGTACACAGTCATGTAAATATATTTATTAGAAAATCGACATGGTATAGAACATTTTCGTAAATGAAAACTGTATTTTCTAAATGTATTTAAATATATCCCGTTGAACAATTACGTATAGAAACTGTCATCAAATCCAAAAACTTCATAATCGGATTTGTACATAGCTATTATTTCTCTCTCCAAGTGTCTGTTATAATATTTTTCGATATGATCTTTAGCATCAGTTGGGTGTTTCGTCGAATGTAGATTCGTTGAAAATTCCATCCACTGCTTGACAGTTTCCCACGCACCAACCTTCTTTAGAAGTTTCTCCGTAAAAAATGTTATATTATATCTTCGACCCATTCTTCCTATGACCATATTTTTATAAAGGCTCGTCGGCAAATATGTTTGTGACCTCCAGTGAACATTTTTGCATGTTTTTATCAAATCTACAAATTCAGAAAACGAATTAATATCTGCTTTACAAAAGGAATTCTGTACACTTTTTTGTCTGACAGCCTTATGTAGATAGGCGGACAATATTCTCTCTCTCGGTTCTCTAACAATAGTAAATTTAGTCCAAGTTTCTCCAAACAACATATCCAAGGCTTCATTATCACTGTAATTTAAGAGGCTCATAAGCTGACGATTATAACGACTAGGACAAGGTTTTGTAAATTCGACATAATGCATCAGACATTTCCAATACGTACTGCCAGATTTCCCATTAGGATAATATATCAATTTGTACTTTGATACGACAAAACTTCTATATTTTAATTGAGTAACGTTCGATTGTTCTACATTTAACCATGTTGATTCCAGACTGTCCGTATATGAACTCTGGGCGACGAATATGATTTTTCTAGAATCATTATAATGGTCTTTAGCTTTATAAGGAGAATCTGTTGATGGTTTATGGGACTTTCTGTACGTTAAAGAATTTATACATTTACAGAATCCGGTTTCAGTATTATGAGCTAGTGATTTCAATTTAACAATTACCTGTAAAGCATTGTATAAGAGCTCGTAATTGACTTTTTTTTGGTTTTTGTATTCTATTATATTTTTCCAATCTGCAGGACTAGCTGTAATAGCCTCATAGTAAATATTGTCGATATCATCATTACCATTAAAGCATGTTATTTGTCTTGAACAGATCTTGGTTGGTCGGTTACATTCTCCAAAATCAAATTCATCCTGAGGTACTATATAAACACTATGAGGAATTATACAATTAGCTTCTCCTTGGATTAAGGAATGTTTCAGTCCAATATTTATTAAAGCCGGCCACAAACAAGAAGTATTATCCATCTGATATATAACAAAGACACAAAAATCCCACTCCCTTTTCTTGATTTTATTCAAGTTTTTGATGAAGATTTCGTACATCTCCTCCTCTCCTTGACACAATGGAATCACAAAATGCACCATCTTTATGTTTGGAGCTCTTTTATTGACATTTGTAGAAACTAAAATTTTTTCAGTTTGGAAATACAATTTCGCTAATGCGAATATAGCAAAAAGTAGAAGTATAAAAACTAATCTTGACCTCCTATACATTTTGGATGACAGACCTGTATCAATATAGTGTTAA
This sequence comes from Mytilisepta virgata, assembly GCA_028015205.1. NCBI lineage: Eukaryota > Metazoa > Mollusca > Bivalvia > Mytilida > Mytilidae > Mytilisepta > Mytilisepta virgata. The sequence continues at coordinate 46,033,252 of CM051514.1, read as the reverse complement.
ATTTAATTAACACTGAACTGTATATGACTTTATCAGATTTTGAGGTGTATTTATAAAATATAACACACGGTTGTTTAAGTTACAATTCATATACTCATTATAGTAATCAGTTTGATCTGTTTTCGTTATGTTTTTTTCTGTTCAGTATTTCACATTCATTTCCGTCTACCCTGAAAGAAAAAAAAATGAATATTAAAATGGTTCGAATGGAAACGAAATATATGTCTGGCATTCACTTAAAAATTATAAGTAAAGTCAAGAAATACCAAACAATACATGCACTAAAATTAAAAAACTAAAAACATATGAACAATATGGACCCCACCAAAAACAACTTTACTAATTTCAAATAAATAACATGTAACACTCATGTAGAAACCGACGTTGATTTGATCCGAAGGGAGTTACAGTCCTTCGAATTTAATGTCTTAGTTTTTTTGTATGGCATTTGTTAATTTTCTCTTCATCTCTTTACATTATTAGTTTGGAGTTTTAACACATTATGACTGAGCACAACTGATGAGTAAATCGATGAAATATGCATCAATATTGGTATCAAAGAATTTTATTTTATAAATTTGAGGAAGACTTACCACGCAGAGAAATTCCATAAAACACGTTATTATATTCTATAAATTGTAGTATAACTAATCTTAAAATGCGAATACCTAAATTAAAGTCATATATATCAATTTTATCAATAAAACAACTGTATTGAAATTTGTTGCCGACAAAATGTTACCCACTACTGAATATGAAACGTGTTTAATTCATTTTAATACTCAATTTCGATAGAAAAATGAAGCACAGCTGTGTATCATTTAAATTATTTTAAGCTTTGTTTTTAGTAATGTCGACCGTGTTTTTTTTGGATACTGGACGTCAGTCAACTTCATACCAACAACAATTCCACGTTGTCGTTAACAAATGGAAAATTATTGATTTTGTGCACATACCCGGTGGAAGGAGGTTGGACATCCAAAATCAAAATCAGTCCATCACATAACCGATAATTTTTCATTTGGTAACTCACAAGTACCATAGTCCAGTTGACGTCACAATTATAAACGTGACTTTTGTTTCGTATAAAATGTTTCAGACTGTATTTCGATCTCAAAAAAAAGCACAATTTTTGGTTCAATTTTTCTGCTTCACAAAACAGGTTTACTATCATTCTGGAGAAGACGAAATGCTAACTTTGCACAGATACATCTTTCGGTGGATACCATTTCAAACATATTAAGATTTGCAAAATATTTGTAAAACATTAGCTACTATTCAGTTTCACTGAAGTATATGAAATAAGAAATAGGGGCCAACGTCATTATTTTTTGGCATTTTGGCGGGAATTTTACATATACAATACACATACATATAACGCAAAATGATCAATTTTTAAAAACATCACTTCTGTTAATTTAATATTTAAGGATTTTGACCAAAAACTAACGGAATATTTTTATTCTACTGTCACCGTTAACCTTCTTGTTCTTTTGTGAAATTGACTTGTGAAAATGGTATAAACTCAAAAAGTGAGTAAATTTGACGTTTTGATATTCTGACGTTACTACGTTATGAATTATAAAATGAATTGGTACAAACATGAGATTTGTACGGAAATTTTTTTTTTAAAGTATCATTAATTGAAAATTTATCGAATATAAACATTACAAATATAGGTGTGTCAACTGTAGAAATTATTGCGTATACTTGTGCAAAAGTTTTTATTATATATCAGTGCTCATTTTGTTGTATTTCTAAGATGAATGAAAATATTGCATTGTTTTCTCAATTTACAGTATTCTTTTGTACATTAGTTCACTTTTTTTAATTATTACCTGCTGGAATTCTGTATAAAATCAATTACAAATCAATTAATAATTTTTAATATCTATATATTTTGCGAAGAAATCGAAGACACATTGACAAACGTATCTCTACCTATAATTTGCCTATAGGCTTCCCTTTATTGTATTCAATGATGAAATTGACTAATCTGTTATTGCTACGTGCTACTATTGAAGATGACCAAAACATATATGTTTATAACCAGTGTCCGTGTAACTAAGGTTAGAATCGTACAAATATACATAAGTTACCACAGAAAATGCATACAGTGGAGGGGGGAGGGGGCTAGGATCAAATTTGAAATAAAAAGGCAGGACATGGATTATGGGCAAAATAAAAAGACAGGATCACTTTAGGTGCGAAAAAAATGCATGAACTGTGTCGATCAGGAAATTTTTGGTTTAAATAAAAATTTAGGCCGCAACAAAATCCATTACCAAAATTTCGAAGAAAACAATAGGCAGGATCAGACATTTGAACCTAGCCCCCCCCCCAATAAAAGTCAAATGGTTGCTCCCTTATAAACACACATTCCAATTAAAGTACCACGGATAATTGTTGTAGATTAAACATGTTTACCATTGTGTTATTAATACCTTAAGGCAGTTATCGCCTTATGGACACACATTTATACTTAGTTGTGTAATCTAATTGTCATGATTGTATCAAATCAAGTAATAACTGTACACCTGGCAAAGTAAATGATTATAACATGTCTAGATAATATATATTAATATCATGTATGTTCATTGTATAGTTTTACGTTTGAACTGTAAATAAATTTAATATAGTACACCGTGCACAAATAGCAGAAGAACTAGCATTTAATTATGAAAAGTAACCGCCCCAAACTATTGGTAATAGATACATAGTTATGTTTCTCACATATTATAGGGAATAAAACTACATAACGAATATGAACGAAATATTCGGAGAGGACATAAAGATTTTTTGTAATATCAAGTTGAGATAAACATAAAAGAGCATGAAAAAAAAAAGAATGGAGATAACACAAGAGTGGTGCTTTTATCAGAATAAAGTTTCATTAAATTAATGTACAACTCAATTCGCGAATTAAATGGTTTTTCGTATAAAAAATATTATTTTTTAAAGCGATATTTACCACTTCAAATGTCCATGATTGTTTTGGGAAAGAATGCCTGCCATTTCGTTATGAAAACGATATTTCCCACTTCATAAGTCCATGATTGTTCTAATATTATATGCCTCTCACATTATTGAAACGATATTTACCAGTTCACATGTCCATGATTGTTCTGATTGAGAATGCCCGTGGGATAGTTTCAGTTCATTGTGAAAAAAAGGTATTTACTACTTCACGAGTCCATAATAGTTTTAAAACAGTAATTTCGTCATTTAGTTTCAGTTCATTTTCAAAAACTTCTCTCTAGATTCAACTAATCTGACACCAAAATTAAAAATTGTCTATTATTCAAAAAGCAACGTATTCAAAAAGCAACGCTTAAACACTGTGGTAACTGAAACGCAAAGGTAAAAACCGGAAGTAACGTCGAAATGAGGTTTTTTACGCAACATCTTGTAAGAATACAATAATAAGGTAAATAACCACCGCTTTCTGTTAATCAAAAGAAATATCCCTAAGGACAAGAGTATAGTTTGTAGACCATCAAAAATCATATTGAAAACAGAACAATCGGGAGGAAATTGAAAAGGTCTAAATTTATTCAGTACGTTGACGAATTGGAACTGGAGCACACATTTGAAATAAAGATGAAGAATATACCAGTCTAGGATATTGATTCAGCAAACAAAAAAAAAAAAAAAAAAAAAAAAAAAAAAAAAAGATAGGATCATTGTTTTTGGCACTTGACTTTTCAGAGTCTGGTAGATTGGAATAAATTTGGACATTTCGACATGGATTAATGAAGACGTATTTTCTGGAGTATATATATCTTTCATCGTGTGACAGCTTGTTGTGCACAAAATGTTAGGATATGAAGAATTATATTTGTCGATTATTTTAGTTAATGAAGTATTACGATTGAATTTTTATCTTCTAGAATTTTTCACAGTCATGACAGTTGGGTATTTCGGCTATGCTACTTTGATTTTGCCAAATAAAAAAACCAAAACAAACGAAACACAAACACACTCGTCAAGTAATATTCAATCAATAACAAATTTTACTGTTACTTTGTTATTTAAAATTCTATTCATTATTTTTTATTTATTTGGGGGGGGGGAGGGGGTGCTTATTCCCACTTCGCCTTAGCTATAAAAATCACTGCAAAATTTCCTGATTGACAAAGGTCCTGCATTTTTTTTCCCATCTAAAGTGATCCTGCCTTTTTAATTTGCCAAAATCATGAACCTGCCATTTTGTTTCATACTTGATCCTAGCCACCCCCCCCCCCCCATATAAATCAAATGGTTGCTCCTGAAAAACGAAATGGGAACTTATGTACACAATGTTAACAATGTAAAATTATATTCATTATTGTTTGTATTGCAAATAGTAGTTCTTAATATCGTCGACATCGTTCTACTGTAACCCTTAGCAACATCTTTTAGTAATAGATACAATAATGAATGTACTTTAGATTAACATTACTCTGTCAGTTTCCCTACCCTACCGATATCGGCGAAACAGTACTGAAACTACAGTAACTGTAACAGTCGAATTAGTACTGAAACTACGGTAACTGTAATTAAGCTTCCCTTCATATTTCCTACCACGTCAATATCGACTATATTTGATTCCGATATCGAACAAATAATACAACTCATATTAGATTTATATTACTTCTGTCAACTTCCCTATCATGTCGATATCGATAATTGATGGTCATATGAAGGGAAAAAAGTTAATATGTGACAATGAGAGTGGAAGTATTCATTGTAACGAACTTGCAGACGTAAAAATAGTATGCAACAAAACGCCAACGAAACGTTAAAATTTCTGCATGGATCATCATAAAAGAAGAGGTACCGTAGAGTTCGTTTATAACGTACTGGCTTGTACAAATGAAAATAAATTCACGACCCCATTGCTATTTTAAAATTGTACTTTAAAAGCTTATTTATACGAAGTTTTCTTAGCAATATTTTTTTATTTATTTTAAACATAGGTCATTTAATTACATCCTTAACAATGAAAAATCTTTCAGCGTAACTGGTGTTAATTATTTAAATCAAGACTTTTTTTTGCAATTCATGTGGTGTAATGAATAAAAACAAAGACCTCATCACATTAGATCCACAGAAAATATTTATAAAAAAAAGATCGTCGAAGTACAAACACTAGCATCTATCAGAATATAACAAAATACACTGAAAGAAACAGTCAAACATACGTTGCAGTAAAATTATTTTTGTACTATACACTTTTAGTAAAGGGGATAATTCAGGATTATTTACATAGGCACTCTTTTGTAATTAGTAATTTTCTGCATAATCCTTCTTCGTGGTTCAGATGGGACAAGGATCTCCAAAATATATTTTATCGCAAGAGGAAAAAACATCTTTCGATAAGGAATATTTTGAAAGAAAATAAAACTAGAAAACTGTTCTGTCGGAATGGACAGTGACCCCCACACCCCCTGTAAGTAGTTGGGCCAATACCCTATAGTAAAAAATACCTTATTTCTATCCAAAAATAGTATGGAATCATTTCAGAGATGCTCAATATGGTCACTAAATCCTGCAATTGAGGTCAAGGTCAAAAGCCATATGGCAGACTGCCATGTACTACCCAAGACCAACCTACATACCAAATATCATTGATCTACCACATATAAAACTGACCCAATCAGAAAAAAATTAACTTAGTCACTGGACCGCAAAAGTGAGATCAAGGTCAAAAGGCATATGATAGACTGTCATTTAATAACCAAGACCAACCTATAACCAAATATTATTGACCAATTATAGTTATTGAGAAACTTACCAAATCACCAAAACTTAGCGTGGTCACTAGACCATGAAATTAAAATCAAGGTCAAAAGCCATGTATGGAAGACTTACTGTCATGTACTACCAAAACTAACCTACATACCAAATATCATTAAACTACCACTTATAGTTATTGAAAAAAATGACATAATTAAAAAAACTTAACATAAAACTAAAGTTTATGTCATCGCCATACTTTGTACGCATATCTCTCGCTTTTCGCGACAATCGTTGCGGGCGGAGCAAAGACACTGACATCTACACAAAATCTGTTGATTTACTACTGAAAGGCCTTGTAAAGAGGAATAAAAAAAAATCCAAATACTAAGAATGATACACAAATTGTACTTTTAAATATTTTCTTTTACCAAGGTTTCAGTCCCGCAAGTAAGTGAGACACACAGTCATGACAGTAGGAAAATATGTCTCTATACGTTTTTATCTAGTGAAATAAGTAATCATGGACTTTTTTTTACAGAATTGACGGAATTTATCAGGACTAATCTATATCACTTACAGATGCTCCCAGGGTTAAATGAAATTAGATTTTCAGACAGGCTGTCTGTTCTCCAGTCGTTCTGACCCAAAGTTGATCCGACCCCTTGTTGATTTAAACATATGAAAGCCCCTATTTTATTTGATCACCGTTACAGAAACGCGTGATTCATTCAGTATACATCTTTTAGCATTTTAATGTGCAATTTACAACTCAAAGCGTTTCCAAAAATCACATGGCGTGTACACAATACCGATGGTACATAATAGGTTAGTCCAAATAATGAATCCGTCTTGGAAAATTTTTACTTGGACGTATATTCCATTGATGAGGGATCAAAAAAAATTCAAAAATAATTATACCCTTGAGACGCAATGATTATCTGGACTAATAAATAAATAGGTCCCGTTGTGTACAATGAACATTTACAGTATGTCAGTTTGTCATTTAAATAAAAAAAAAATGATCACAGCCTGAACACCTACATGTACGGTGTGTCTGGTCTTCATGTGGTGTGTACATGATAAACACTCAGAATGGAATGGTTGTCCCCCGGGTTGTCCCTGAAGTATTACAAGACTAAAGTCCAAGGGACAGGACAAAGCTTATGAAACAAACAAAGACATAATGACAATACAAAATTGTTAAAGAAAAACACATTAAGATTAATACCACTGTGCATCCCCTTACAGCAGATATATATTGCTCTTGTCTGGTACCTATTGCAATAGTATACATATTTAGGTGTACCGTAAATGGCAACAGGCTGCAATTAACGGTACACTAGCTGAAATTGACGATACTCATAAATAGTGCATTGGATTGCATCCAGTAAATATCAATATCTGGTGTACGAGGATATAAGTGAACACGCATCCATAAAAATAAGCTGCACCAGCAACGTATGAGTCTTCTCCTCCTTAAAGACACCCGCCGAGATTGTCCCATAAAATTGAAACTGTGCTACCAATGATAGAGGTTTTTGTTCGCAATCACCCTCTTAACATTTTTTCTTTACTCTGCAGCATCAGTATCGTTAACATACTTCAGCTTTTACCCACTTTTTTTACCTATCAAATATCGACTCCCTTACCTCTCCCGCGAGAATCGCGGGTTCCTTCTCGTTAGTAACTAATATTTATAGCGTAGAGGCATTCGATTTCTCTGCCCTCTGTGCCACCTTTCCTCATTCGCAGCTGAAGGAGAGGTTGAAAGATCTAGTCGATGCTCTCATGCAGATACACATACCTTGTCATTGGTAGAGATAAATCATACTTTGTTTAAAAAATACTTACAAGTATCTTACAAGGGGTATACAGAGGACGAGGTTGTCCTGATGATTGAATTTTGATCGAAAACATATTTGTTCAATGTGGTGGACGTGTTTTCCAACAGAAAACTGGCATTCCTATGGCTTCTTATTGTGTATCACTCCTGGTCGACTTGTTTCCTTACTCATATGAAGCAGAATTTTTGACGGGCTTCTTAAGGAAAAAACAGAAGAAGTTAGCCCGTACCTTTAATTTCAGCTTCCGCTACATAGATGATGTTTTATCACTCAACAATTCACGTTTTGGGAATTTCTTACATCTCATCTATCCCAATGAGCTTAAAATTAAGGATAACACAAACACAGCCAAGTCTGCATCTTATCTTGACCTTCACCTCGAAATTGACACCAGAGGAAGGATGAATACAAAACTTTACGACGAACGGGATAACCTTCCAATCGTCAACGTCCCATATTCCAGAAGCGCCATCGTATGGAGTATATATTTCACAACTCGTACGTTATTCCAGAGCTTGTGGCATATACATTGACTTCCTGGACAGAGCTCGGCTCAGACAGGGGTATGTTGCTCCTAAGTTGGAGTCATCCTTATTAAAGTTTAATGGGCATAATCATGACTTGGTTGACAGGTGTGAAAAATCGTTTCCCAAATGAAAATGGACCTGTTCCATTGATTTTATCCCTTCCTCATATCGGATTTGACATGGACAGCATGGCGGGTGTCCTGCAGGAAGCAGAGACTGCTTACTCTTCCGGAGCACCTGAGTCTACCCCCGGTTTTTTTGGCGGAGTCCAAGTTGTTCGCATGATTGTAGTGCATGTATTTTTTGGTATTTTCTTCGTTGTTCTCCGGAGTTTGTAAGTTTTTTGGATTTCTCCCTCCTTCGAATATCCCTTTGGTATTGTTTTACTTTACGTATAAAGACTTGCGCATTTGTTTTGGCTGGTCTTGATTTGGCATACGGGTGTAAATTTAATTTTCTTTTCCCACCCACCCTCACAGCCTTGTTCCATAATGCACTCGATCCGCATGATTATCATATTTTCTCCAATACTTAATATATAATCATTCACTTTTAGCGCAATATCGCTTACGATATCGTCAACATCCAAGATTTTACACTGTATGGGTTATAGTAATACATGAAACTGTCCTGTTTGGCACGTGAAGTAACTCCGGACTCCGAACGAATTAATAAATTTAAAATTTAAACATATTTTTCATTGCCGGAAGAAGATTGTAAAACCAGAAGAACGGATATTAAAACTCATTTAAAAGAGGATTAATGTTGTCACAAAAGCTTCTTAACCAGGGTTTTTATCAGGGATAAGTTGATGTCATCACTTAGGAAATTTTACGGTCGTCATCACGAATTGACCATTACAGTGTTCCAATATCTAAGATGATGTTGGACCTGTTCCCACTGTCGTAACCTTTCATGTGCCTCCACCGATTTGTGACTTCCCCCGGATTGACTTTGTTGAACTTCACGACGGGTGCCGTATACGGAGCAGGAACTGCTTACCCTTCCGGAGCACCCAGGTTCACTCCTGGTTTTTAGAGAAATTCGTGTTGTTCATTGTTTTTTAGTTTTCTGTGTTTATTTGTTGTGCTTGTGGTTGTTCATTTGTCTTCCCGGGTTTGTCTGTCGAATGGATTGCGTTTTTTTAATTGCTCCTTAGGTATATTTGTCCTTTTTACTTAACCGTGGATAGAATGCATTATCAATTGAGGATCAAATACAGAAAGTGGATCAACTACAGAGGGAGCATCTTAGTATTTTACGGAAAAATTTTAAAATCTAACACGAATCCAATCAATTAAAAAAACATTTTCCCGACCCACCAATTATGGAATTTAAACGTGAAAATAATATAAAAGATATATTAGTTCACAAAAACAGAATTTAATGTTTTATAAACAAAGCAATGCCTGTTTCTTAAATACAAACATGTAAAATAGATAACATTTCACGCAGCACAACCACTCATCGAACAATTTAAAAATCTATAGAAAAGTAAAGGAACATTTTAGAATAAAAAAAATTTGGAACTGGACGGTCTCAATACTAAGTTTGAACTAAAATAAATATTTCTATGACGTCATAGAATTGAACAGTAAAGTCGTGTTTTTTAGCAACATTATACAATTACTGACTATGAAATAGGTGACTTTCGGGATTTATCAACCTGAGAGAATGTAATATTCACCGAGCCTTTAATAATCCCAAAAGTGACCTATTACAAAGTCAGTAATTGTTTTATTACATGAATGGGAGAACTGTACTTTCTTTTTATATTTTAAGAATAAATCGGTCACTATCACATTCCGCTTGACCGATCAGGGTCTATTTTAATCCTATAAACGTGCACTAAATTTAAATACCTCTCAGTTACTATCATCAGTACTCAAGTTCTTTGAGACATTTCTCAGCCAATCAGATAATAGAAAAAATATGGTCATGTGATAATATTGTTTGTCAAATGTTATAATTATTCCAATGAAAAAGGCCGCATGGCCAAAACGTCTTGAAGAAATGTGTTGTAGATTTTATTATCAATAATAATTACAAACTTATAATAATTACAAACTAGAGGTAGGGGCTGTCGGAACGACAGCTTTACCCGCACCCCACATTTATTTGTAAACAAACATTCTTAACATTTTCAGTTTCCATTGCATTACAGTTTGCATCTTTAACAAATAACCTTTGTAGAGATATATCACAACCCACGTTTACTGTAATCTAACTTTTTGGCCTCTTTTCCCTTTTTGGTTATTTAAATCCTCAAAATGCAAAATAAAAGCATGCTTAGCATTACAGTTTGCATCTGTAACAAATAACCTTTTAACAAATATATCACAACCCACTTGTACTACAATTTAACTATTAGGACCCTTTTAGGGACCTATAGTCCCTTAAACTGAAATTCACAAATTTCTTCAATTTTTTTTTCTTTAGATAAAAGTTTAGTAATTATGGTCTTTTTCTGTATTGGCTCTTTTTAGTCCCTCCCACCCCTCCCCTTTAAAAATATTGGATATAACGTGTCATTTGAGTGGTCAAATTATTTTCGTCTTTCATAACATAGAATACATTTTCTTTTCTACTATGACGTCATGAAAAGGAATCCCTACGTTTAAGACGTGATAATTATTAAGATTGACTGAAATTTTGTTTTCAGTCTATTCGAAATAACCTCAATGGGATGCACATGGTGCAAACTGTCAGTTAACCCGCTAAGCTGGTTATTAGTGTGCACCACTTGTTTGAGGTTATTTCTTCATAGACTAAAAAAAAAAAATTACCGTCAATCCTGAAATTATTACGTATAGAAACTCTTATCAAATCCAAAGACTTCATATTCTGATTTGTACATATCTATAATTTTCCTCTCCAAGTTTTTGTTATAATGTGTTTTGATCTGATCTTTAGCGTCTGTCGGGTGTTTTGTCGATTCTAGAGAAGCCGAAGAAACCATCCACTGCTTGACAGATTCCCAAGCATCAACTTCCTTTAAAAGTGTCTCCATAAAAAATGTTATATTATGTCTTCGACCCATTCTTCCTATAAGCATGTTTTTATACAGGATCCTCGGCAAATATACTTGTGTCTTCCAGTGAACATTTTTACATGTTTTAATTAAGTCTACAAATGCAGAAAACGACCTCACATCTGCTTTACAAAATGAATTCTGGACATGTTTTTGTCTGACAGCTTTATGTAGATAGGCGGACAATATTCTCTCTCTCGGTTCTCTAACAATAGTAAATTTAGTCCAATTTTCTCCAAACAACATATCTAAGGCTTCACGATCACTGTAATCTTTAAGACTCAAAAACAGGTGTCCATGACCGTCTCTAGGACGTGGCTTTCTAAATTCTACATAATACAACAGATATTTCCAATATGTACTACCTGATTTAAGATTAGGAAAATATATCAATTTATGCTTGGGTAAGACAACATTTCTATTTTTCAATTGATCTATAGTCCACGGTTCTACGTTTAACCATGTTGTGTCCCAACTGTCCATATGTGTATCCTGGGTGAAGTATATTGTATTTATAAAATCATCAAAATGCCATTCAGCAATTTTGTAAGGAGGGTGTAACTTATTTGATAGTTTACTTGAAAAGTTGTAATGTAAAGTATCTATGCATTTACAATGTCTCGATTCAGTATTTTTATCCAATAGTTGTAACATTCCATTCAAATTATTGTATAAGCTCTCATAATTGACTTTTGTGTGACTATTGTATTCCATTATTTGTTTCCAATGTTTAGGACTAGCTGTCATAGCTTCATAGTAAATATTTTTGTGGTCATTATTATCATACACACATTTCTTTTGTCTTAAACAGATCTTGGTTAGTTGGAGACATTTTCCGTAATCAAAGCCTTCTTGAGGTAATTGATAGACACTTTGAATGATTATACAATTAGCTTCCCCTTGGATAATGGAATGTTTCAATCCAACGGATATTAAAGCTGGCCAAAGGCAGAGATGGTTGTCCATATGATATATAACAAAGACACGAAAATCCCATTCCCTTTTCTTGATTTTATTTAAGTTTTTCATGAAGATTTCGTACATCTCCTCCTCTCCTCGACATAATGGAATCACAAAATGCAGTATTTGTTTCACGTTTGGTTCTATTTCATTCAAATCTGTGGTCATTAAAATTCTCTCAGTTTGAAAATAAAAACATGCCAACACGAATACAGCAGAAATTGTAAGAGTATAAAATAACATTGACTTGAGTATCATTTTAGATAGATAAACTGGGCAAATTTAATTACTCAAAGTTATTAATGTCTGAATCAGCTGCATTAAAAAAATTGTACAAACGACAATTTTAGTTACAACCCGTGTATTTAGGTTTGGTTATCAGCTGGATCAGTTTATGTTGTTGATGTTTTTCTGTCAAGAATATTATGTCGATTCAGCCTAAATGAAAGAAAAAAAAGATGAGTATTAAAAGTTTTTAAATGTTAATAAAAATATACTCCAGATCGAAGAAACAGTCAAAGAAGATTGGACGTGTGCCCGCTTTGTACGAAAATAGTGAAAGGTGCAAATGGGTTATTACCTTGGCTGTTCACAGAATAGACATCTATCCTTAATAAGTTGCAATGCGATTCCAATATATTTGTCATGTAACGCGTCCTGATTGGGGACATACTATTAGAATTTCTTTGTCTAGTATAAAGTCAAGATCGGGTTCAGGAGGAATCCTGCAATAAACTCATACATTCTGAACACAATGCATCACTTACTGGTGCAAAAAAAAAAAAACAATAACATAAAAGAGCCTAAAATACAACAAATACAACAGAGAGTCAGGATAGTCTAACTTACTAAAGACCTTGGACCTTGATCAGTGGTGGGGTACTCAACCTCTATCAGAATTCAATAGGAATTGTCAATATTTGTGAAAGGACAGTATAAATTTTAAGTCTTCAAGTCATTGGGAGGAAGAGCAATTGTTACAGAATTAAACGAACGTTCATATTTGTAGCCCTTCAATATGAACATATCTTAAGCCTAAGCTACTGTTGGTTTTTTTGTGACACGTTTGCTTTTATATACTGTATAAGATATTACAATAAAACATAGGATGGGAAAAACGTTCAAGATAAGTACTTTTCTGGCAGCTAAATGGCTTTGATAGCTACTATAAAACGTTTTAAAAGCATCAAGGTGCTTGTGAAATTTATTACCCTTTAATAGACGTTTTATAGTACATGTAATTGTAAGATAAAACATCAAACATTGAGCAAAAAAGCTGTTATATGTACACACTATGCAATCGTGCAATGGGCATGTCTCCCTCAAGAAATGGGAAGTTAGTAATACGAAATTTAAAGTTAGTCTGTATCTTTCTCATTGTCGATATATATGGTAAGATCTAATAAGGAATATAATTTGCTATCCGTATTAGGTTTGTTCAAATGTAGATCTTTGGGATATTTCAGAATGAACAGTAAGTACATCATCAGGATACCTGTAATTGTTATTAACAATATCAATTAATTTATCGTGATTCTGTTTTAACCTTTAAGAAGTTTTTAAAAAAAATATGTCGTCAACAGCGGAGCATAGCGTGTACTCATAGAATCCCAATCACCTGTCGGTACACAGTATTGGCAAAACGAACAAAAATATTGTCCCGGAAAAAGTGCATATATTGAAGCCTAAGCGAATTACAACTCGACATGGTCAAAAATTTATTTCATTTTAGATAAAAGTTTCTTTTTTTCTATTTTAGATTAAAAGGATAATTTCACAGTTGATTTGTTCAAATTTTAAATTTTGTCAACTATTACATGTTTTATAAAAGAGACAAGATATCTGACTAAATATTTTTTTTTTATAATTTAAAAAATAAAGGTACTATATACTCTTAATTATTCTCAGATTCATGCTAAGATAGACTCTTGCCATTTCAAGGAAATTGTACCGTCGTCATCATCAACTGATCGGTTGTTAAAATGTACAATAGTTTTTGTTTCTTGTTTATAATGTTGTAAGACATCATGTTCCCCTCTACTGACTTTCGACTGACTGTTGGGAGACCAATTTTTGTAAACATTAATTGGTAAGTTGAATCATCATGTCAGAAAAAAAAATTCCGTCACAAACGTGATATAATAAATCAGACCAGTTTGTGAAACTGCATTTTTTTTTAAATATTTCACAACGAAGATTGTTACTCATTTTCCACGATAATATTCTTTTATTTGTTTCATGTTTGAAGTGAGTCACGAATTTTGCGATTTCTGAAGGTAGATATGTATGTAGTATGATCATTATGTACTGTAAAACTGATCAAGAACCCACTGAAGCCATTCTTTATAGAAAATCTTGCTTAAACTATTAATTTGCTTACTAAGAACATTTAACAACAATAATGTTACAAAATATTCCCTTATGTCTTAATTATCAAAATTTAAAAAATTCATAATAAATAAACAAGAAAGAAATTATAACATTATGCGGTTATATTAATTCTTGGGTTCTTCAAAGGTTAGACAAAACATTTAGATTTGAGATATCATATTTATATACTAGTAATGACCCCCATGAATTCTTATATTGCGACAGTTGCAATAAAGCATGTGCATATACATGATGATATCATCAAAATGACAGGGCTTCAAAAATCAATAAATTATCGGAATTAACCATGGAAACGGAATCCCCAAACTTTTCTTAATGAAAAATTAATCAAAGATCAGGAATTTCACTAATTTTAGACTCATGAAAGTCTATCTTTTGTGGCGTTTCAATTCTGGTGAGCCGTAATGTGTAAGATTCTGCATACATGTAAAACCTCATTACATCTATTAAGGAAAGGAGTAAAATTGTTTACTCTATTTTCAAACGTTAACTTACCAAACAGGTCACAAAAAGTCATTTTCCGCCGTATTTGTTCATATTGCTGCCTAAATATTTACACATATTTTTGTCCATTTTTTTTACGTATCGATGAAAGATGACAACTTCATGTATATTTGAGAATATAGTTTTATCTTCGTAAAATACCTGCCGTATTTTAAGATAAATATGCATATATATATTTACCTGAAATATAGAATTTGTAAAATATTCTGTATGCATCAATAAAAACAATGAGTGGCATACTGGGATACATATTATATATTCAACGACAGAGAAATAATATTCACATCAAGCGATCGAACTTCTTTTGTGTGCAAATATGTTATTAATTTAAAGATTTGCTGGCAAAATGAGCAAACAATTTCATTGCAAATCAATAATTATTATGAAATTAGAAACTATACTGTAATATGAAAGTATTTCTTAATTCAAAAATAAAGAGGTTTCACTGATGTCTATAGATGGGTACTAGTTAAAATACAGCATATCTACAAAATAATGTTTTGCACAACACTGAGTTGTCATTTTAAATTAATCTCTATTGATTTGTTAATTCAACAGTCTCCTATTTATGGTTTTGAATATATTAAGCAATATTTCAATGACATTTTTTAGTTTGTACAGTTTGTATTTAACAATTGATTGTTAATTATATCTTGTATAAATAAGAATTACATTTACCAATTATTTTAAATAATAAGATGCACTTTGTACCAGAACACCGTATTTCAATGGCTTATCAATGGAAAAAAGTCCAAGACGTAATGACTATCCCCGTTTTACCTGTTCAGGATTTCACAAATATTTTTGTATAGTTTATCCGTATTTTATTACGACGCAAGAAATATCACAGAAATACGCTTCACTTTTATTTTTTACATATGTTAACCATGTATAACATCCTGATGAGTCCAGATTCTTTGAAAGTATGAATGCATCATGCAGTAAGGGATTCAAACAATTATTTAGAAGTCTTGTTAAATATAATAAACTTTGGACCTTTATTTTTAATTCTAAAGGATATCGGCCTAGTTCTTTTCTTACTGCTAAGTTTGATGATTTTTTTTCGTGTTCATGATATATATTTACTAAATGATAGAGAAAATTTTCAAAATATCTGAGAAATCAAGAAAGTCGATTTCTTTATGGGACACATTTGCCCTCTGGACAGACCTATATAAAGATATGTATGTATCCATAAAATTTACCTCCGAATTGTAGGACGAAATTGGTTCCACCTTAGTATTAAACAAACTACATGCTACTTAAACAGGTATATTATTTAAAGAACCGGTATAGGATTTAATAGCAAACATTAATTTTTTGGCCTCTTTTGTTAGCTCTTCAGAATTATTATTAAAATTAAACTACATGCTACTTAAACAGGTACATTATTTAAAGAACCGGTATAGGATTTAATAGCAAACATTAATTTTTTGGCCTCTTTTGTTAGCTCTTCAGAACTATGGTTAAAATTACTATTACATTTAATAAGAATACCTAAAAATTGATATTATGAAACATTTATCAAATCTATATTTGTATATTTAACAAAAGATCGTTCTAGTTTTAGGCTTTTGTTTTGTAAAATCATAGTTTTAGTTTTCTTAACATTTAACGTTGCCATTGATCACAGTAGTTTTCTAAATTATTTAGGCTATTTTGCAAACCTTTATTATTTTCTGAAAGTATAAGTAGATCATCTGCAAACATAAGGCAATTTACCTCAGAAGAAAACTAATTTTAAAGGATAATCATCATTTTTAGAGTTCACTTTCAATATCATTTATAAAAAGATAAACAAAGAGAGACTCAAAGAATCTCCTAATTGATATTTTAAAAAAATCTGAGGGCTAATTTGCACTTTGATGGCCGACTAAGTCTTAACATAGTGTTGTTTAAATATGTTATAAAATGTTTTACCAACCCCTAGTCTTTCGTTTGAGCACTGCTGATGAGTTGTCAGTCAACGAAATGGCCATACAGTGCAGCAAATTTATGCTATGGTCAGACGGACATGTACGGATGTCTGCGGATGCATCCGTAAAAAAAATTAATTTCATCCGCAGAAATTGTTGAAAATCTGCGCAAAAAGCCAAAAAACCACGGTAGATACGCATGAGATACGGATGCAATACGCATGAAATACGCAAATCCTGCGGATGTTCTGCGGAAGACACCCCTTTGGCGGATGTGCCACGCTAGTGTCACTTAAATTCTGCGCAAGCGATACCCAAGATGCGGACTAGATACGGATGTTCTGCGGAAGATACGGAAGTCCTGCGCACGATACGCATGAGATACGCATGCGTGTCACACGGATGTCGGCTTTCTCCTCGTCCGCAACATCCGCATATATACCGCGGCTTTTGGAGCATCACTTCAGTTGCGATTCGATCTTTGGAGAGAACGGCATTAAAAAATCGAATACCTGCGCACTTTTACCTAACTTTTACGGATAGATACGGACGTTTTACGCAAAAATACGCAAAGATACGGATCAATACGCATGATACGGAACAATACGCAAATTCTACCTAAATTCTGCGCAAAAGACCTTGCGCGGGAAATTTAAAATAATTTTGAGATTTTCAAAACCTTTTCGCGGAAGACCTCGATTCCTGCGCACTCCCACGGATTTTTACGGATGCACTTACGGATGATACTCATGATACGGATTGCTGCGGATTTCTACGGATTTTTACGGATGCACATCCGCAGACATGCGTAACGCGCGTATCTGTCCGTCTGACCATAGCTTTATTGAGGTATTTTGTGATACCTTTTTACCACTGGGTCTATGTCACTGCTGGTGGACTCTTAAGTCCCCGAGGGCTTTATCAGCCCAGTCGCCAGAATTTTTGACCGGCATGATTCATTACTTAAATGCCTTTAAATATTTTCCGTTCAAAATTTTACAAAAATTACCATAAATGTGTAAGGCTGATCTTTTGGATGCAGAGGTAACTCTTAGCTGAGTTTGGATTCCTGTTCGTTTTGATTGTTTCGGTTTTTGATGGCTGTGCGTATTAATTCATCATTATATCTGTAACCGTATTTCCAACATTTTGATCTCGAACACTGCTGATGAGTTGTCAGTCAACGAAATGGCCATATAGTGCATAAAATTTATTTTGTGATACTTATACAATAGTTGCTTATATAGAGGGCATTATCATGATATAGTGACTGCCCAAGGGACTGATGTTGCCTGAAACATTGATAATACCCTGTTATTTAAACCACTGGTGTGATGTCAGCCTATTCATTTACCGTGGTTTCTTTTTCTAGATTCAACGCTTCTTTAATCCGTCACTGAAATAAAGTCATCAAATTATATTCAATTGTTCCTTTTGTGTACTTAATGACATGTCGTTAAGTTTGAATTGGCTAATTTACTGATTTCTGTTCACAGCTGGTATTAGTTTAAAAACTTACCTTTGATTTTTGCAAAGTTTTATTTGCCGTGACTGGGGTTCGAACTCCCTCCTTCAAGTAAATTATGTGTCATAGTTCAAGAACACATCGACGAAACCTCTCGGCTACCAATCGGATGATATGTAAATGTCGTTTTTACATATATCAATATGATACGGTACAATATATACATAAGGCCTTCGCCTTTATATATTTAAAAACGACGTTTGTATAGTATAAGATGGTAGCCGCAAGGTTAGGATGAGTTGAAAGTAACACTTGTAGACATAGTTCGAATCTCTGTTTCGGTGTTCCTTTTTTTCTAAATCTTTGTGTTATCATTGATATAACTTAGTAATAAGAAAAGATCTCTATTTTTTTTATTTGATTATTATCGACAATTTCATATAATTCAATAAAAAATTAGAATTGTTATTTTGATGTTTATGGCAATTTCATCTGTTTCACTGCATATTTTGACATATTTTTAAAATATAAAAAGTGTAAATCGAGTGGATTTAAACTATTTTTTCTTTCAGTAACATTATATTTTACTGGAAAATTATTTGGACTATGCTTTATTTTGTCAATAATGGACAAATTTCTGAATCATATGCCTTATACTGTAAGTCCATACGGTTTTGTATTAATTTTCATTTACCATTAAAATCATCAACGGGACTATATATATATCTAATTGAATAGTAGTATAGAGAATTAAGTTAATTTAAACTCACACATAATAGGGTCTAATTAAGAAAGGAAAGGTAATTGGGAAAAGTCGTCACAATAATAGTTTAAGTAAGAGATACAATGGATAAGCGTTGGTTCATGAAAAACAAACCATTCGCCCTCCGGGCTCATGGTTTCTTTTTCAAGAACCAACGCTCATATATTGTATATCTAATACATAATATTACAACAATACTATTTGAGCAAGTATTGTTTTTATTTCATTGAAACCAAAATTTCATCTAGAACTGTCTAGAATTTACTTAACAACTGCTGCATCACGTTTGCGTTTAAAAAAGGGGACGTAACTCTAAATTGCACGCAGGCATTACCGTGTGGTAATGCCCACGGGCATTATCATGATAATGCCTGCATGACATTTTAACGCAGATTAATAAATACCACATGACCATGTTTTAACCAATAAAAACAATTCAATTTTCTCTGATATGAAATAAATTTTATTAAATAACTTAGGTAGACATTCTATCAGGGAAACGCCTCTATAATTATTAGGATCGCTTTTATCGCCAGCTTTGTGCAACGAGACTACACACGAGTTTTGCCATGAAGAAGGATATATACTAGTATTTGATATTAAATTAAAGAATTAAACAATACTTTTAAGTTTTACATTTTTACTATATTTTATGACTTCATTTATTATATTATCTGGACCTGATGCTTTACCTTTTTTTAATTAATGCACTAAATGTTTAACTTCTGTATATGTGATAGATGCATCGGTTTCCTCTTCAATTCTGTGTTATTCTCAAACTCCTCTATTTTTTTTATATTTCCTTTTTAAAAATTTTCATGAAATGACTTTGGATTACCTTGCTGTTGAATTTGTTTGTTAACTCTATCTTCATCTTGTAAAATTGATGGAATTTCCTGGTCCAATTCTTTTTTTATTCTTAAATGTTAATTATATCCCAGTAGTCTTTTGTTTTTTTTATTAAATGTATCTGCTGAAAGATTGCTTACTTTCTCCAATATACTGCAGATTACAAACCCCACACTTTTGCTTCATTTACAGTTGCTTCATTGTGCAGTTGCTTCATTTGCAGCTCACAGTACAAAATATTTTGTAATCTTTGGCTGTTGTTTGACTTTTCAAGCTCTGTGTAGATATCATCTGGCAGCAAGTTTTACATCTTTTGTCTTAACAAGCCTGACATTGGCCAGTTGATGAAGACATCTTGCTAGTTATATCGGCTCGTACAATAATGTCTTTCAGGCTTTTCGGTCGTCGGAACGCCATAATTTGGGGTTCGGGGAAAAGTCTTGAAAGGTCGGGTTGTTTTTCAAATAGCATACTTATTAAAAATAAAAATAAAAATATTTATGATATATATACAACTACCAGTTATTTTTGTGTTTTATCTAAATATGAAAGCAAAAAACAACACCAAAAACTTAAGAATTTGTAGCATTAAGCTGTTATTCCAGTCCACAAAAAAACCCTTTCATATTTAAAGTGACTATAGTTTGAACATAATACTAAATATAACATGTAAAATTTCCTTTTACTTAGGATAGATTTTTTTTTATAATAATAATAATAATAATAGAATAACATGTTTAACATTTTAAGCATACATCTTGTTTTAAATCATCTCCACCAACTCTACATAATTTTTGTTTTTTTTTTGTGTCTCTCCATGTTCACTGAAGCTACCATTATTCCCCTCGAAACTAGAATTTCTCATGTTTTTATTGTAATATCTTTCATGTGTATTCCTGGAATAGTTCTGTCTTTCTGTCTGTGATTCATGTGATTGTTACCTTGGTGTCTATAATTAGAATAAGACCCTCTCTCATGATAGTGTCGATTTTGATTGTGATTCATTTTGTTTTTCGTTGAAATGTCTATTTTGACTGTACTGGTTTTCGTCCCTATCTTTATACCAGTTTCGTTTAGGGGAATTCCATCCTGAAAGTCCCAAAATACAAGCTTCACACCAATCCCTTAAAATAATATTGTATTGTAGTCGTTTTGTATCGTATTCTACGGATGATGCCCTGTTTTGGTAAATACGAGACAAGATTTCAACCAATATTATCTTTGCTTCCCCTGTATTTTTTCTCTTATATTGGTAATAAGATTCTCCACCGCCTTTATTGCATCATCTCCACTCATATCTTCTAGGTCATTGGACCCTATTTGCAGCATGGTGTTTTTAGCTCCAATATGAGAGGATGCCACATACTGAATTGCACCATGAATTGTTTTGTCTCATATTGTTTCAATATTGACATTTCTATTTCTGTCAATTTTCTGACCTTTTAAATCTTTTATCACTGATGATTCTTTTAACTATAAGTCTATTTGTGGGTTATTGTCCTCATTTCCTGGTATACCATTATGACTATTTCTATCAAATTGTTTGTTTGTATTTGATCTGTTTCTACAAGTATCGTATTTTTTTTGGTTCAATTGCCTGTTTTCATCTCCGTGTACCCGATGTCTAATAAAATCAACTTCTTTTTCCATCTTTAAGAGACATTCTTCTTTCCCTTCTATGTGTTTTTTTCTTTTTTCATTTCATTTACACTGTCCATTTCATTTTGATATTTTGAGTCAATTCACTACTACTTTTGCTTTTAAAGACAAATACTACTATTGTTTCTGTGCATATTGTTTTTGAACGTTATTGTTTCGCAATTTCTCTATGACGTTTTACGATATTCCGCGAAATTCCCATTTCCGGTAGCCATCATGCAAGGGTTGCCCCTATCCGCCACTAGTGATAGTGCTCTGAGCTGAACATCTTGTTAAATATGGCCAGACTCCCGACCATTGAATTATTTAGAGTTTATCATAAAAGATAAGTGTGATGGAAATTAATACAATGCGAGAAAAAAAAACGCATTATACACTTCGCCACACAAGAAAAAACGGTTAAAAGCCTCGAGTTAAAAGCACAATGTCAAAAGTTTACATGGCATAATTTTCCTCAAAACAAACGTTTTAAGAAAAATAACAACCTGCTTGTTGGTTTTTTTTCAAACAGAAATGAAAAGTTTCTAACAACACAGTAGAAGCTATTTGTATATAAAAAAAAAAAAAAAAAAAACAAAAACGCGCAATTTTTCCCCGCCATTTTTTATACCAATTTTATGTAAATATCTTTTCCCCTGGCATGGTGACCATATTTTTAATCTGACGAATTGGTTAGTCTTCATCTTCTGTAAAAATTAAATTATATCATTATTGGTCAAATGTTTGCGATTAGCGATTTTGCGTACTTTGAGTCCCCAACAAAAATGGTGGGAAATTATTAATACCACTTTGTGCCCACACCATGCATTTTATTTATTTCATTGTGACATATTTTTGTTACATAAATCATGCCGCCTTCAAACCAATCTGTATGTTTCCCCAAAACAATCTTGAAAAAAATATAGGCCAAATAATATATTAGTGGTAGATGCAAAACAAGGTAATAAAGATGACGTCATAACTCTATAAACTGGTCTGTGACCCCATATTTTTATTAGCTTAATTGAAAGATATAATTAAGAATATGTGTACTAAATATCAACAATTTATTATTGGTAAATCTGAATAGTAAGATATGTCCTTAAGCCTGCTACCATCGTGTATGCTTTCTATAGTTTTTTAGATTCATTAATGGATTCCTTCACTTCATCTACTAAATGCTTTATTTGGGTTGATATCTGATTTATTTCAGCTTCTTTTTTCACTTTTTGTGTGGCTTAATTTGTTTTTCTTAATTTTTTAAGATTTTATCTGATATGCTTGTAATAGCAGCTTTCAAGTCTGTTATCATGCCCATTTTAGATAATATGCTTTCACATAATAATTGTCTATTTTTTTATTCTTTTCAACGTGTAATAGTTTTAACTCATGCACTGTTGCTTTTAATCCAATTATGGGTTCTTGCTGTGATTTCAATCTCTCTTCAAAAAATTGTCTTTATTACATGAATTGTTTGTTAAGGTGTTGGTGTCATTGCGTCTTCTTGTATTTGTTTGTCACCAATGTTAACCTTTCTTTGTTCAAATTATTGTCTGCATTATTGTTTTCATCGCTTTGTTCCTTCTGTTCACTTAAAAAGTCTCACCTTCAAGTAGTTCATCAACGTTTGTGTTATCTCCCTTGTTTTAAAATATTGCTAATTGTTCCCCATATCTGCTTATATTCGTGTTTCATCGAGTTTTCTGATTGCTTACGTTATAGATAATGCATATTTTAAGGTTTTTCTTGTCGTATAACACACCGAGGGGTGTCAGGATTGATCAAATGAAAAACCGACCGTAGGGAGGTCTTTCTTTGGGCAATCCTGACACCCCGATGTGTGTTATACGACAAGAAAAACCTTAAAATATGCATTATCTGACTTATATACCGTCAAAAAATATTATTTTCTGCAAAGATTTGCAGGATTTGCATCCTATTTTACCGACCACACTAAAGTGGGATATTCCTTTCTGATGCGTTCAGGTTTTAATACGCCCTACGGCTCATTTATAACTCACTAATTAATCTAGATATAAACTTTAGAAATCATTATCCAGTTACAATAAAAATATTACTGTAACTGCATGAAGCAAGACACAAATGAATTGTTACGGTGTATGAAAAATACAAGTCACTTTGTAAGTTATTTATTGTATCAACTTAGTTTTTGAAAGGGGGGTGCTATGTTTTTTCTTTTTTTTCATGATTTTTAACAAACTGTTCAGAATAATTGTTTTCTCTCTTTTGAATGGCAATACAATTTCTTTTTAAACTGAGAATCATGATTAAATATTATACTCCCCTCCACCTAATTATATGTATGTGGCTGTTATTCTATAGAAAATAAGAATATTTGGTCATTTGATCATGTGATAAAATAAAAGGTATATAAAGATGTAAAAAGTTAAGAACTGACAGGAAGAGGCACGAAATCGTGATACATGTACATTTTTTCACGAAAAACGAATATCCATAGGTCAAAGTATGATTTCCAATACAGTTGAATCAATAAGATTTTCAAAATCCTACACACGAATGTGTTAAATCTGGTTTGATTTAAAAGTGTTATGAAAAGTTTTGCATTATTAAATTCTTCTCAAATAATGTCCCTTTATTGTAGCGATAAATTAACATACTTCACATTATTTGCTCCGAAAATTAAAATGTGCGTCAACTACAATTGTTGGTTTTTCAGTCTAATAAACTCGTATCGATTGTTGATAATGACTGTGAAATTTTTGAATGATGATAAACAAGTCTGACTTGGTGCAGGCACTGCACACCATTTAAGATATCTACAAGGTTTTTGTCGGACTGGCTTTAAAAACTGATTTAATTAAAATTTGTCACTGTTGTAAATAAAATAAGTAGAATTTAACGTTGTCTCCTCCAAGACATCCTGATAAATCAAGCGGCAGGGTAAGTCGCAATGGGAGAATGGGACAGTATAAAGTCTTCAGGTCATTGATAGAATTTCTTTTTTACATAAATGTCATATCTTTAGTCCTTCATAAGGTCATTCCGAGATTCTGTTGGTAAGTGACATGCCTTTTGCATTTATTCACGATATTGCAATAGAAATTAGGATGTGAAAAAATGTTCATGAAAAGTACTTCTAGACACTTGGTAATTGGAAATTGACAATGCCTAACTTGGCACAGGCGTTTAACAGCAGTTTGTATAAACGGATTCATGGCAACCCATACCTTTCCGTATCTTTTCCTATAGTTGGCTAAATGTCCTAAATCTCATTACATGTATTGTACCAGTTGTGCGTGAATCAGATTGGATTCTTCAAAATTCGTGAAACTTTATTAGGTTCTAAAATCAAGACCTTGTATTAAAGTATTAGACTTCTTTAACCCATTTACTTCTGTTTATAATGGTTTTTAGAGAACTTACTCACAGGTACAAATTCCACAGTCATAGATAGAAGACAGAAAAACATTGCTGCTATTCTGAGATTTCCAACAAAGTACTCTATGAATGACATTACAAACATCAGGCATGTTTTAAATTTTTTTATAGACACAATTTTTACGAAACTTATGTGTCCAACAGATAATTTGCATTTAAATTGATACCAATTTGCCTTTATCTTGACGATCCGAATATTATATTCATACAGTTTACATTTTTTACTTTAGAAACCTTTTCATATTTTAGTATCGTAATATGTAATTTTATAATAAATCCCATTTAAAACTATTGTCGTTCAGAAAGTCGAATAACAATTCATTGTAAGGTTTGAAAAAGTCATGCAGTAGTTCCACGGTTGAAGGTTTTATTTTATTCATAGGTACTCCAGAAATTCTTTCTTTACTCCTGATGATATTTTTGGCTTTCATTTCATCCTCTTCGAGTGTACCTTTAAATGAAATAAGAATATTTTTGAATGGAATTTTATACTTGTTATATTACGTCTAATACACGGTCAATTTAAGGTTGTGGAAATACAAGTATTCACTGGAGATTTATTATTCACAACAAAGCTGTAAAATATAAATTTAGTATAGTATTAATCCTACAGAATTAATTTCTACTAATTTCTGATGAATAAAGAAAAAAGAAATACAACATCCTTCTCCATTGAACAACATTTTATTTATCTTTTAATCAAAGTAAAAAAAGAATTGCGTTCGGTATTCTTCATTTTTAAAATGAATATTGAAGGTTTGACTCGGCATCACGAAATATTGGAAGCAAACATCTTGGGGTCTGATAATCTTAGAATACAGTTTTTCGAAGTTATAATGTGCATAGGAGCCCGATTTCACGCATTTGGTGGGGATACTTGCAGAATGGATCCACAAATGACAGCAACCTTCAGGTTGCACCACTGCAGGTGAGGACTGTGACAACCGTGCGGGACAGCAACGACAACAAAAACTGCGTCAAATGATTCTTGTCTCGGAAGATTGACAGCACGTACAATAGATAATCGCTTGCTTGAACGAGAAATTAAAACCGAAAGGCCTTGTTTTGGATCTATCCTGAGATGACAACATTGATTCGTACTTGTCATATTTTGAAACATTGTACAGATACGGACTCTGAGGAACTGGCACATAGCCTGGTTCATTGACAAGTCCAGAGTTTTGTTTAACACGGTAATGGTCATACTGGAGTATACAGACGAAGTATATAAAACGAAGTTGTATGAAAATATTTTTACGGCCTGTGGAGCTTATCCTACAACCGGACAACACTTCAAGTTCACATTCCAGGCAATTTCACTGCTGTTTAATATCGTGATGAAAATGTTTAGACTCATTTCCTACCATAGAATATCTTCATCATGACAATGCAATGTCCGCATACAGGAGGGTTTACTGTTTATGGATGTCACGGTGTTACCCTGCCTATCAAAAACACTGGATTTAAATCCATGTAAACAACGTCGATATATCAGTTGGATCGCCGTTATTTTTATCGTCAACCAGCACGACAAACTCTACAGCAGCTACAGCAGGAGTGGCGTAGGATATCACAGACATTTATTCTGCGTTTTATACAATCTATGCCGAGCCGTTGCAGCGTTGGTATACCAGGCAATGTTTTGTGAATATCTTCATTTAATTCAGTCAAAAATATATTTCCTTGAAAGTCATATAGAGAGACAGTTTAATTATCAAAATAAAAACATCAACTTTCTTTGTATTGTATTTTAAGCATAAAAGTTTTGATAAGTTATAGAGTATATCTTATAATTCCATATGTTGTGTTTCTTTTTGGGAGAATATTGGCAATTTTATCTGTATTATTAGTTGGATAAATCGTGGTTTACTGAAATTTAGATCTTCTGCAGGAACAGGGTCTCAGAGAACACAGACCCTGTATAGCTTTGAATGAATCCATATAACAATATTAGTTACTACTTGACAATTCATGTACAAAATCTAGTTGAAAAATTGAACCGTCGACTGGAGTAGTTTGGAACAACATAGAAAAAGTAAAAATATCGTAATCAGTACTGAGATTTTATTGCGCAGTCTACCATCACTTTACTCTATTACTGTCTGCAAGAGACGAGCATCAAAACCAATTAAATAATATTATAACGTACATGCAAATTGTGCTCTTTAGAAGTCATGTTTGTCATGAGTTACAGTTTCTGTTTGATTTCATACAACAAATATTAAATACATTGATAGAAAAAAAGTTAGGTAATGCATATCATATGAATGTTAAGCATTTACAGATTACTTTTACTGTATGTCTAATTGTTTTCCCTTGGTCATAAAACGTGGAAGGTTTGAATACCACATAGTATTTGTGTCTGTCCAAAGTCAGAATAAATTTGGTTTCAGGCATATCTATTCAAATTCTTAAGATTTTTTATTGGATATAGTGTTGTTCGTGCCGATTTATACACTTGGATATTCATTGGGGACATTTATAACTCGTACTGGTAAGGGGTTTCTACCATTGAAATTCATATGGTGACCACCAGATGTTCATATTTTTTAAATCTTCTGTCAGGTTTAATAGGTTCTTACATACGCTCTTTGGAAAGACCGGGTCATCTTCCACGAGTGATAGACATTTTATGTCTTTTCGCAAGTGGGGCGCAGCGGAACGATAAAAAATACACAAAAAATTCTATCACGAGTTGAAGATCACCCGGGCTTTTCCAAGAACGCATGTAAGTACCTTTTTCTTCTGTAAAGCACCAACTTTATAACACATTTTACTTTTTCCCGTGTCTATAAAGTGAAGGCAAAGAAGCCACTCCTACAATTGTGACGTCCAAAAATTCAGGACGTTTATCTTAGTGACGAACTATAACGTCGGACGAACGGTAGCGTCTGATTGGATATCACAACGAGTAGAAACGAATGCACGTGAACGCGTCTCAACTCGGTCGTCTCAACCTAGAAACGGCAATTTACGGAAGAAAGTGTATTCCTGACATTTTACTCCAAATTATCTTTCATACATTATAAATGTATAAATTATTAATTCTGAATTCTGTTTTGCTTTACTGTTCTTAGTTACAGTATATAATTATCGTACATTGAAAAATTAAACATTTAAACCTATTTCTGATTTTTTTTTAACTAGGATACAACCCATGATATACACTTTAATTTAATTAGATAGATGTTTACTGATCTTGTCAAAGCGACGTGGTCTTCCCGGGTATACTCCAACCAAAGTTTAAATGTTTTAAATTACCTTACATTCACAAACAAACAGCCGATTAAAGTTAACTTTGTTTTGTCTGTGTTCATGTATCTATCTGTTGTCATTCATCATTAAAAGCGAGTGTGAATAATATAATGCCTACATAAATATTGCAGAAAAATGTGGTACATGTGATATGCAAAACTTCCTATATATCGAATGACAAAGACCATGAACCACAAAAAGGAATTTGATTAAGAAACGTAATGTCTTACACAGCTACACATGGTTAGCAGTAGTTACATCAAGTTTTGTTTTCGTTTTTTTGTTATGGAAATAAAGACATACGAAAGGCAGACGGGACAAAAACAATCTATAAATATCATTATCGTGATTGCTAAAGATCTAATGTTTACCAAGCTTTTTATTAGGTTTTATTTTGTTTATTTGTATTGTGTGCAACGTATTCGTAGTGCTTTATAATCTTGAATGGTGTATTTATTTTTATATTCCTCGAAAGAAGTTTCACAAATGAGACTAGATAGAGTACTGTAAATCAGAAATTATTGCGTGCATTTATTATTGCGATTTTGTCATTTTAGACCAAAACGCGATTTCAATTTTTGCGATATTGAAAAAACTCCCGGTCATTCATATACAAAATTCCAAAATGCGAGTTTAAATTATTGCGATTACAACCCTGTCGCAATTTTCGCAATAATCAAAACATCGCAATAATTTCCGAATTTACAGTATATGGTTATTTACTTTTTTTGTTTTCTCTTTTTTTTTTGCTATTGTACTATTACTGTTTAAGCTAACATATTTTACAGTATTTTCCTTCTTTGTTTACTTTGACTTATTCTTATTTCATCACCACGTGTGTGTATTTCGATCTGTTAGATTTTAGTATTCGAACTTCTTAAACCTAATATGTTGAGACTGATCTCTTACTTACTTATATCTAGAAAATTAAATACTCTATTCATAGTTTCTGCATTTTTATATTTGAAATCTTCGAACTTCAGAATGAGAAACTGTTGCCTGGGAAAAACACGCATCCATTCTTTAAGGAAGAAGTAATATAAGCCTCCAAGTAAATATTCTACCTAAAAGTAAAGACAAAAATACTCTCAGATACTCAATTAAGTTCTTTTTAATTGATCATACCTGTAACTGGTCTTGACAGAAAACAACTAAAGTACAAAAAGGTCAATCCCTAATGATATCGGAATCAATCAATTCCACCAAACAGACAGAACCCCGGAGAACGAATAGCACAAACGAGAACTAAACTTAAATATAAAAAGGACCAGAGAGTCATGATAGTCTTATTTGATAGAGACACTGAACAGTTTTGGGGTTAAACCGGTTTTATGGGTACACCCCTTTTATTTACCCTGACACTCTGGTGATAAAACATAGCTAAATACTGTTTGATTACGGAAAAGTTGACTGCTTGCTAGAACTGAAAAAATGGCTGGGCCGTACGTAATTTAGATAGCAGGGTCAAAATGTGCTCGTTTTAACTGTAAACCTAGCTAAAGATCTCATAGCTGATTGTTGGACATTATCATTCCTGTAACCTAATACGTCAGAAATGACACTCCCATTAAGGGTTTAATGCTATAGAGTTCAATAGAAACCGGCAGTATTCGTGGAAGGCCAAAAGGTGTTTATTGAGAATTCGACCACATTTCTTAATTTGATCTTGTTATCCGGATTTTGTTTGCAAGGATTGTGATCAACATAATTAAGAACTTTTGTCAAAAATTGTCGGGTAGAAAGTCGGATCGATGCCGAGCAAGTAAATCACCCCAAATATTCTTGTCGAGCGAGTCAGACTAGTCTCCCGATCGCTTAATCTGTCTTGATTGGGCTAAAGCTAGGTCCACACTCCCGAAATTGTTGGTCTTTCCTGTTTACGACTTCCACATGTTCTACCCAACTGCTACTCGACCATTTACGACTCCTTCACGACTTCAACCTGACCACTAATTGGGTATCCATTCGATTATCTCGACACATGCAGGATCTCTACACGATCTTTACTCGACTAGCTAGACCAAATCAACGTTTGCTCGATCTCGACCAGACTGATCTGATGGTATAGAGGCCATAGCGATAGTCGGGAATTGGTCAGTATAAAAACGTCTGAGTTGTTGGCTAGCATTTAGTAGATCAAAGAAACTCTGAGTAAAACCACATATCTTAAATATCAACATGGAGATAGAGCAGTTGCAGTTGTGGGCAAGGTGGTTAGAGCTGCAGAGTTTATCCGATCTGCAAACCCTTTTATAGAATCTTGTAGCGGTCATGAGCACTCGTGTATGGTCGAGTAAAGATTGAGAAGTGATCTGATATGGTCGAGTAGAGATCGGTATTGGTCATCAAATATAATAGAAGTCGCAGTGATCGGAAAGCGATCGGATATTTGTCGAGTAAAGGTCGAGATGATCGAGTACTGATCGGTAAAATATGTGTATTCCGACCAAACTCGATCTCTACGCGATTATTTCACGATCAATTCGACCGCTACTCGACGACTACCCGATCGCTTCTTGAGTGTTTGCCTTTTAGATCCCTAATCGATTTTTTTGACTTTTCAAAAACTGTCGGGTAGAAAGTCGGAGCGATGCCAAGCAAGGTAGACTACCCCTAACATTCTTTTCGAGCAAGTAAGACCAGTCTCCCGATCGCTTAATCTGTCTTGTTCGGGTTTGATCGAGTTGATCTGATCGGCAGTATTGTCAAAAATATTTCCTACGATATTAAAAATACCTGATCAGCATAGGTACTATTATTTGCAGGTTCTGATATTACACAATATTTGGCATTTCTTCTCAGTACACATTCTGTAAAAGCTGATACTGATATTCTTGCCATTTGGTCAAAGGCGTCAGCAGGATTTGACGGGGGAAGATCATGACGGAAATAGCTGGAACGAGTCCTATAATGTTATAAATAAAGGCTTTCTTGTATATGTTATATCCACACATAAAAATATTAGTTTTAGGTTTCACAATAAGTGAGAGTAAGATATCGCTTGACATAAACTCGAGTTACTTAATTTGGATATAATAATAAACGAGCCTTTAAATTAAATTGAATAACTAGATTTTTCATATCACACTGTAAACAGGACAAATATACCTATAAGGAGCAACCAAAAAAAAGAAACCCACCAGATAGACAAACCCGGGAAGACAAACGCACAAACAGAAGTACAACAAACAAACACTAAAAACTAAAGAAACAATGAACACCACGAACTCCTATAAAAACCAGGAGTGAACCCAGGTGCTCCGGAAGGATAAACAGTTCATGTTCCGTATACGGCACCCGTCGCGAAGCCCAACAAAGTCAATCCAGCGGCAGCCGCAAACCGACGGAGGCACATGAAACGCTACGACAGTGTAAATTATGTGATACGAAATTTCCTCTAGATAATATAGGTCAATCATAATATAAATCTAACCAAATCTAAACAACATTGTTGTAAGGGAAACGTTTTAACGTTACATAATTGTGAGCTCATTAGCATAATGATTTTCACATTACAATTATAAAAAAATTCTCACATTTAAGGTCGCGTTTGTAAGGCAGAATAGTTAAGAAATTCTATGATTTAAATGAATTAAATCTGATGTTTCCATTCAATTATTATCATTTGTTTGGCTTTCAATAATTTCTGCCTGTATAATCATTTGAAGAAATATGCATAAGTTATGTAAAAAGACTGGTGTCACAGAATATTTATATCATTAAAAATAGTTTGAGAATAATGAATACAAAATTTAAAAAATGAAATAGCAAAATAACGAAAATTGATCTTCCAAATTGTTTTTAAAGGTAATTCGTGTAGGCAAATTATATATGAAAAGGTCATAATAGTATTAAAACTGGCTTAAATAAAGTTTGGGTGATATCTTATACCTATCTACTGGTTCTCTTAGTGTTACAATGATCTTTAAATTTGGTAGGAGATGGTGTACCAGATCCGGTATCAGTATAACTGGGGTATTTCTATTTCTGTTCTGAGGATAATAAGGCCATGTATATAATCTCCACATGTAAGCTGGAGTGGCTTCACCTAAAACATACGATTTAATCAACAATAAAAGTATCTCTTTGTCTCCAGTCAGACCTTAATTTGACACGGTCGATGTATCCATTAAACAATCTGCTGGTTTATAACTGCGAGATGTTGGTTATACCGGATTTGACATGGGCAGCATGGCGGGTGTCCTGCAGGAAGCAGAGACTGCCTACTCTTCCGGAGCACCTGAGTCTACCCCCGGTTCATGTTGTTATTTATGTTTTTAATTTTTAATTGTAATGCATGTATTGTTTTGGTCTTGTCTTCGTTGTTCTCCGGAGTTTCGATTTTTCCCTCCTTCGAATATTCCTTTGGTATTTCTTGACTTTACTTATAAGAAAAAACCAAATAATGAAATAAATAGAAAGAAAAATATAGATACCAGAGAAAATTGGTTGAAAAATATTTGATTATGTCAATATATCCAAGGAAGCCTGTATTCAAGAAGGACATGACTGTGTCTTTTGGAAACAAGGTAACCGCAGATGGTCAAATTTTCAAAATATTAATAAGATAGTTTGAATTTTTTTGTTTTGATATGTGACAGGTAGTGCTCCTGAGAACCCCTAGTTTTTGTAAATTCTTTGTTGATTCCTTGTTAATAGCGAATAATACAAGGAAAAATCCGTATCACACGCCGTATCATCCCGAGAGCTTTAGGGATGATATTGGTTGAGGGTGATAGGGCATGTGATAAGATTTTGTCATGTTTTATACGCTTTATCATCTTTATCATATATTTGAACAGTATAGTATAGTCAAGTGAACAATATCATTTTAAGGGGAATTATAAAGGGGTGGTGGTATCGATATCATCACGGTAGAAAATACAGCTGACAATATTCTTTCAGTGTCGTATATGCAATTTTCCTTTTATTTAAATGTAGTCCTAAGTATATGATAAAGAATTTTAATATCTATCTCCCCTTTTGTAAATATTATTCGGAGAGTTTAATATTCTTTTGTTAAATTTAATGTCAAATAAAGTCAAAGATATAACACTGAAACTATAGACCGTTCGAATTATACATTTAGGTGGGGAAAACGGCTTCATCCCTGACAACATCACATAAAGTATAATAATAATCATACAATTCTGTATTTCCAAAAGTTAGTTAAATATAATTATTCTTTTATCAAACGTATGCCTTTTATTGTACTTACATGTATTTGCATTGTTTTACATCGGATGACACAAAAGGTCACCTTACAGTATATATATACCACCGACGTAATGATGGTAGATGTCAAGAAAACATCAACGTCTACAGATTTGGGAAAAGTCAAAACTAAATTACGGATAATATTTCCGATTATCATGTGTATTTGTTGCTAGAATCCTTCGTTTTGTAGAAATGTTCTTTCTGTCATGGAGGACATTTTCACTTTCGACCTCTTTCTTTGATTTTATCTGGTCTATTATGATATAATTATCATTCATTGTACGGGAAAATTGTGACCGACGGGTGGAATTCCTCCATTCTTAAACTCTCAAGAAAGACATAATATAAATCTGATATTTGTGATTTTAATAAATTCATTACCTGTTATGACAGTTGACCTCCCCCGGAGATTCAGTTCAGCAGTTGACTTAAAATATTCTGTATACTTTTGGAAACTCATGAAATCTGCAACACCAGTGCCTCGGATTCCATGTGCTACGAATGAACAAAATATAATTGGATAAAGTTTTTATCTTAATGTTTGAATTTGAACGCTGGTGTTCAACATGTTGGGTTAAGGTTTCGATTTTCTAATTCTTTTTTGCAGCTGCTCAGTAATATTCATTATACAAAAGAGAAATATCATGAATGTTAAATTCATAGCTAGGATATTACAGACCATATATATCCCTTGTGTTAAAATGAATAGAATTTTACACATTTTTCCATTGTTGGTAAAACATGCTTATACAGTAAATCTGTACCAAGTCAGAATATCCTGACTCTCTGTTGTGTTCATTTTTGTATTTTGTAATCTTTTATGTTAATTTATTTCAGGAGTTCTGTCAGTTGGGTTGCTGTAATTGTTTGGTATGTCATTGTTGTCCTTTTCATGTTATCCATTTTGTTGTTTACTCATACAGGACATCAAAAGGAGTAGGAACAATTTTCCCTGTATTTATTTCACTCACAACCGTAAAATTCAAATCGTTAAAAATCTATCCTAAACGACGGTATATAAGCAATTCAAACAGAAATGTAATGTATATCAAGTAATTAGTCTGAGCTTTAATTAAGGCATTTTTTTTATTTTTAGGAATTTCGTCATAAATGACACATAAAAACCATTCCATTTTACCGCCAGACGATATGGGATATATGAATCAACTTGAAGCATGAGGGGAAAACAAAATGATTAAAAGTCTCCTGCATTATGTTCATGTTAAAAAACTATCTCCCAATTAACTAAAATTGCAAATTTGCGTGCAAAACTGTCTACTGGGGTGACGTTAAGTTATGTAATCTATTTTGGAGTTACTTATTTGATCGTTATAGATTAAAGTCTTAAGAGGACACATATCAGTAGTTGGACGAAGTTTTTTGAAATGGTGCAAAAAAGATGTCGGATTAATATGGACCTTTATCCTGAATTCTTCAAACATACCATAATGAAATGCATCAAAGAAATGAATTTCTTTCGTCTTTGCATAATTTTCCCTGGGAGGTTCTACTTCTTCGTGTTTGATTAAAGATTGAAACATTTCTGATGTTCCGCTTTTTTGAATCCCAATTATCATGAAATATGGCAGGCATGATAGATGTCCGGTTATGTTGTACCAACATGGATTTTTGTAATTCTTATCAAAAGTAATTGGTTTCTGAAATAATACTACTAATTAATGTGTTATTTTTACTTATATAAATAAGCATATTTATTGAAGTATCTAGGAGTTTCATTAAACCAATTTATCTGATTCTATGCCCACAATGCTCCGATTATTTTTACAGAATTAGTACTGAATTAGTATCAGCGCTTATTGTACACTGCATTGTTATGACCTTAAATATTTTTATCAATTTCATTGCAGCTGTCTTCTCGTGGTGATTAATTTTTGTTTGTTGAAGAATTGAGTCCAACACACTTCGACTCAATCTCAGTACTTAAACGATCGTTCATAGGTGCGGACTTTCTGTACTTCTTAGCTGCAGAGGACATGTTTACCAAAATAAAACTACCAATTATTTAAACAATAAATCATGGCTGATCGCAAGTCGATCACTGATTACTTCAATGATATTACGTGGAAACAATATCTGATTTAGTAAGCCCAAATTATAACGATATCGGTGTTCTGAATATGGTTTCTTGTGAGCTTGAAATTAAGGATAAGGATAGTACAGATATATCGAAGTCCCCTTCATATTTTGATTTGCTTCTTGAAATAGCCAACGAGGGACACTTGAAGAAAAAAAAATTATGACAAACGTGGTAACTTCAATTTCCTATTGTTACCTTTCCCTTCTTCAAAAGCAGTAAAGCATCATCGCCTTCATATGGCGTCTACGTTTCTCAGCTTATCCGATATTCAAGGGCATGAGTGAGTTAGCATGACTTTCGAAAATCAGGATTACTGTTGTCACAAAAGCTGCTTAACCAGAGTTTTATCAAGGATAAGTTGATGTAATCATTTAGGAAATTGTACAGACGTCACCACAAAGTGATTCACCTTTATAGTGTTCCAATATCGAGGATGATTTTGGACCTGTTCCCACTGTTGTAACATTTCATGTGCCCCCACCGATTTGTGACTACCACTGGATTGACTTTGTGGAATTTCAGGATGGGTGCTGTATACGGAGCAGAATTTGCTGACCCTTCCGGAGTACCTGAGTTGACTCCTGTTTTTTTATAGGAATCCGTGTTGTTCATTATGTTTTAGTTTTCAGTGTTTATTTGTTGTGCTTGTGGTTGTTCATTTGCCCGCCCCCCAGGGTTTGTCTGATGAATTGCCTTTCCCTGTTTGCTCTTTAGGTATATTTGTCCTCTTTATGAATACATTTGATAAATAAATGACTCTTTTATTGCGGTGCAACACGTCATCTATTCTACAGTGAAAATGAAACTTCGCTTCGTTTTTGGATGTATATACCGAAATTGACACGGAGCATTTGGAGACTAAATACATGAGATTATTATTGAAAGTAGCCAGAAGCATTTCTATTTTATTCGGTTACTCAAAGTCAAAATGTTTTAAAGAAATGCTTCCTGGTGTCACAAAATAATCAATATAATATAGAATTGTGGTCATCATTGTCACTATTCTAGCCTAGAACCATTTATGACGGTTCTATCGTAGAACCATTGATGACAGGATTGGTTCTAACCTATAACCGTTCTAGAATGGTTCTAGAACCGTCCCCTCTAACAGAATAGTTGAGAGATTAGAACTGATCTCAACTGTATAAAGAATAAAGTACGATAATAGGACTACAGGACCTTTTCAGGAAATAAATATAACGAATCACATGCATTATCCAAGTCCGAGCTAATGTATTAAAAAAAAATATGAACAAATGATGTATTATTTTTTATGCTCATCAAAGTTTGCAAAAACAAACGGCCGTATCCACATACACAATGCAATACAATTACATTTTAATAAAATTTCCGTAAAGTCGATAAATATTTTTGCCAACTGAAAAGATCCTATTTTCCTTGTTCGAGAATTCCTACGCGAACATGGTTTATCAAAAATGGATGATATCGAAAGTCATGGTTTCATCCAATGAAAAATTACATTACAGAACAGAATATACATTCTTATGCATGGGAATAGGTACAATAAAGTATCACATATTCGCGGTTTTCTTGTTTCACCTGATAAAGTTATAACAATTAAATCAAGAGATGTTGCCGAGGAGAGAATACCAGTCTTTCTTATGTTCCCTATACGTTCAATGTAGAATTTTTTTTTAAATTGTCAAATGTGAGACAGATTATTTTTTTCAATACAAGTGCAGACCAGAAATTTTTTTTTTAACCAAAATCAGGGTCAGGATATTTTTTTCTAGAAAAACTCACCCCTCACTAATTTAAAATGAGTACTTAAACACTTCATCATTGTCTGGATTTAAAGCACTAGTGTAATCATTCCTGGTTACAAATCACTAGTGTAATCATTCCTGGTTCCAAATCACTAGTGTAATCATTCCGGGTACAAAAGCACTAGTGTAATCACTCCTGGATAAAAAACACTAGATTATTTTGTCCATTTATCACATAAATCATTTATTCAAGTTTCAGTATATTCAAATACCCCCCAAAAATACCAAGCCCCATTTTTTATATAGTTCCCCTTCAAAAAACCCTCTTTAGAATGTTAGGATGTGTGATGGATATTTTACACTGGATCCGGAGAAAAAAAACCTAGGGATATTTTGTTGGTGGATAAAAAACACTAGGGGTTTTCATCCGCCGGATAAAGTACACTGGCGGAATCAAACCACTGTTACAAAGGTACCGTCCAACCAGATTTACCATTTCTAGCTAGCGTCAAATAATACGTATGAAGTACCGTCCACCCAGATTTAAAAATTTTAGCTAGCAGCCGATAAAATGTATTAAGTGACGTCCCACAAAATGTACCATTTCTAGTTGGCATTAAATACAGCACAGTCCAACCAATTCAACCATTTCTAGCTACATGTATTGGCATTTCTTTTAGTTATATAATATATTAGATTTTCACCTATTCCTAGCTTCATTACCAAAGTGGTAAAATTTCAGTCAAATTATTTGGAAAATATGCTGAAGTAAATACCGAGACAATGTTAAGACCAGAATGGCACTTTTAGACAGAATATAGGTAAAATTTGTTGTTCTACTGTCTGTCAACATTTATCAGACTTGTAAAACTAAAATATAGGGTCCTGAACCTAAATATGTATGGTTGTTAAGACTTTTTCAAAGACCTTGACCCTTGAAACTCCATTTTGACGTGTACAGCTAAATTAAAATGCCCTTAATCTAAATATATAAATTATGTTTGCCTGGAATCCTTTCACAGGTTGCTATGGACTTGTTCAATGACATTTTTTTATCCTTGACACTCCAGGTCTGTAAAATTAATAGTCTTTAAATGTTTAAACAGGAATGTGCAATGTTTATTTTACGGTAAATTTAATTCTTGTTTCTGATCGACAAACTTAGTTCATAAGTGTCCTCAACAATTGTTTGTATATCTCATCTTATAGTAAAAAAATACATGGAACTAATACTTATTCACGTTACACATAAAGTAATTCTGACATTTAATAATGAAATAGATAATTTAAAAATACATTGTACCAGGACACATCATTTCAACAACTGATTTGTGGAAAGCAGCAATGGGTACTTATTTTTTCATATCAACTTTGGCTTAAACATTTTAACAATATTTACTAGCTGTTTGGATAATTTTTAAAGAAGACCAGGATATAATATAGAAATCCGAAAAATTTAACTGTTTTTTTCCAAAATTTAACAAAACTAAGCTGAAAAAATTGAATATATGTGTAGTTAAAATGTAAGCTGTATAGGTCAAAACAAAAGAAAACATTCAACTCATGTATCATTGTCGAATATAGACTACAACGAGGACGCTACTAACGTGAAGCCAGCAACGAGATCGGCTTTTTTCTGAGTTTCAGAATACATAGTTAAAATGTAAACAACAAAAGGATATAGAAAACATAATTCATCTTGCGAGTTTGTGTTTTAACCGCTTAATCCTTAGTTAAAAAATTTGAATGGTCGTCACGATAATACTCAATAACTGGGATGCTTGGTTGGTTGTATTAAAAAGTATCTGTCGTGTTCAGTTGAAAGAATGATCAACGTTCTATCAAATGATCATACAGTATTTAATAGAACTGTTCTTGGTATAACTGCACACTATTTTTCTAAAACACAGGATAAAAGTCACTAATTACAAAAGTAATAATAAAAAAGGATGATATATGAAAAAACCTTTTATTTTCCTGCCAAATGAT
Source organism: Mytilisepta virgata (assembly GCA_028015205.1). NCBI lineage: Eukaryota > Metazoa > Mollusca > Bivalvia > Mytilida > Mytilidae > Mytilisepta > Mytilisepta virgata. The sequence continues at coordinate 45,993,937 of CM051514.1, read as the reverse complement.
TAATTGCACAAAAACTAACAGGTGTTTGTGTTGATAAACGCGATTGGAAAATTCATAATGAAGTATAATATTTTCGTTTATCAACAAAAACACCTGTCACATTCAGTCCTGTAATGAATGCAATATTTAACTACATTTCTTTTCACATTGTAATTTTCCCTACAGGTACATGTAGTTGACCTTTTATCGAGTTCATATCCAAATATTTTGCCTAAAAACATTTAATAGACATTTAATACATGCACTTGGTGGCCTTTTATTTTGTTCGGTTCATTTTGTCAATACTGTCTTATCCTTTTACCCATTTTGTTGTACTGTTTCAGTATATCATCAAATGCATTGCAAATGGAAAGAGGCATTTTGGTCACAAGAACTGGTAACTTTTGAATGTTTAACAGTATAATGTACATGTATTACACTCTTTTCCGTTTTCGGGTTTTATATGAGTTACAATAATTGTATTCAGTGATAAATATTATTGATCTTTTTTTTATATCTTAATTTACAGATAGCAAAATTAATCGATGGCTTGATTGCAAGCTGACGGTTAAGATGTATAGAAGTATCTCACGGAGTAGCTATAGATTACACACTACTGACGTCATTACTGGTAAGTTCTCAAACCCATTTTAAAAAATGAAAACCCATCGTTTATTTAAAAGCTTTTTAACCTTTTTTGTGTCATAAATGTGTTTGATTATTTGGTATTGGAATTCCCTCTTTCCTTCTTTTTCAGACGGACACCTTTCTTAACCGATTTGCTTGTAATAGACGATATTATTAGAAATATTTTTTAATATGACTTTTCGGTCATGCTTTTCGGGATGATTATTTAACAACCCTAAAATGTGTTAAGTAATATACGATGTTTGCAAGGTAGCAGTTTCAGATTTTGCTTTGTTTGTAAAAAAAAGTACGAAATCCCCACTGATTAAAAGAGAATAAATTTTCTTTACTTAATTAGAAATATCCGTTCCCTCAAACAATCGCTACATGGTCCAACTATTCCATCGCCTTCTAGCTGGAGTTGTTCCAGGACATAAATGAAATAGGAAATCAGATTACATTTACTACCAATCGCAGTCATCAGATTTAATTCTTGAAGCATGGTACCTGGATTTTTGTGTAGACGAGAAGGTTTTTTAAAAAATGTTTTTCGACCTCTCGTGCCTTCGGCAAAACACGCATACATAAACTCAATGTTGAAGATGACAATTAACGGAATAAAAAACTACAGATAGATAGATTTATCCGGCAACTGGCCTATTTGCTTGCCATATAAAGAGTGCAGAATTGTTTTTTGATATTCTTCTGGTAGCATTATATCATCTCCTGGTACCCTTGTCTCTCTTGCAATGAAAGTTTATTAAAGGTCATCAGCAGCTTTGCTTTCGTGCGTAAAATACATTTTTATTTATATATCCATAGACCTGCTTCACTGTTTTATTTACAGATAGAATTTGCCGACCAGAGCGTTAGATAAAAAGTAAATTGTTTAGCGGAAGTTAACCGAATATAAACAGTTGATATTCGGTCTTTTGTGATATTATATAGAGATTTATTATACTTTATGTAAATTTCTCTACTTTTAATGAACTTTCATTGGTTTACAAGAATGTGGTATTTTACTCGATCACCCGCTGGTACGAAACAGCGGGTGGTATTTTACTGTTTCAAGTACTGTGCTAGACATATTTCTACTCAACTAGCTGATAATAGGGCCTGATTTTACCCCAGATGAAAGTGCTGAAATTGAATTTAATCTACAAAGAGAAAAGTATTTTGCAAGATGATACTGTTAAGTGAATGTACAATATTTCAACAGAAAACGATATTCATAAATCAAAAAGTTAGAGAAAGAAGACATTTATTCTGGGTTATTGTTGACTGGGGTGTGCGGAAATGGTCTCAGAAAAGGTACCCTAGCAAAGACTAGAATGAATTTCAATAATATACCGGAAAAAATAATTTTGATGAAAATACCTACCCCCAAAACAGCCATATCGAAAAATCACACCCGAACTAATAATGATGTTTATATACAAATATAATAAAAGACCGAAATTAATACCAAAATTTGTGTAAATACAACCCGAATAAATATTAGTTTTTCAAAAAATACCCCAAATTAATACCAAAAATCCTGAAAAAATCCACCCGAATATTCCGTATATCCCCGTATAGGTTTATATAGGGAGTTACCCTATCTAAAGCAATCTATGATGAGATAGCATTAAACCCGTTAACGGAGTGTTATTTAGGACATTTTTATTTAATAAATGTAAAACAACATTATCCCATCAGCAGCTTTTAGGTCCTTAATTAGTTTTACAGTTAAAACGAGCCAATCTGATTCTCCTATTTTTTTGTAGTTCTATCAAGCGGGCATGCACCTTCTTGATACAAGCTTTTATATGTACACACCATATAGGTCATGGAAGCTAATCAGCTTTATCGATTCACAGTTTCTACATTTATTTATTTTTTTCAAGGTATAAATATTTTTCTCAGTGCGAAACTGAGTAGTACTTAGAGTGACTTAAAGTCGATCAATTTTTTGATTTTAAGAATAGAACTGGGCCTGTCAGCAATGTTATATTTTCAAATGGTTATTTGGTTCAGTATTAATCACCTTGTACTAAAAGCCAAAAAAAAAAAAAAAAAAAAGTAAAAAAAATAAAAGCTTTTTTTAGCAATTTAAGCAATTTTCTACGTTGATAGTTTGAATTCCCGAAATGTGAATTATTTTCACCATTCAACAATAACTTGTTTGTCGAATATGTTTTAATATTTCATTGTTTTTATTATACAATTACAAAATTTTACAATGAGGTATAAGTACCGACATGTCCCAACCCTAAAATATTCTTTTATACTCCTGGTCAGTAACATTTATATAAATATCGTTGATAACCCGCAAAGAGTAGTCGGCTGGATTTTATTTCTTTAAAAAAATGAAACGACATGCAAACACAATTAATCGTATATTGTACATACTTATTTTTTTTTAATTTAAAGACATCCTATAACAGCATAATACAACATGTACCATAACAGTTTATTTATAGTTACATACATCTAAATTTCCTTTCATTTCTATAATTAGAAGTGTTGTTTATTCCTTACGGCAATTGTCGCCTTACGGACAAACATAAAATAATCCTTAGTAGCGTAATTTACTTATACATGTACATCTGTCAAATAAATATAGATTCTCCTTCAGGTACGAGTGGGTTATGGAATTTCTCCACCAGAGACAGTTAAATTTCCGATTTTCAACACTCGAGCTTTTGCGACCGTGTTAAAATCTAGAATTTAACTATCGAGGGTGGAGAAATTCCATAACTCACGAGTAAATTGAAGGAGAATCTGTTTCTCCTATGATTTTCGACAAAAACCAAGAAAATATCGTTGCTATGTAGTTTGTTTATATAGACGTCATTTCGGGACTTTTTAATCTATCGTTCCAATAACTGTTAAAAAAATGCCGGTAATTCCCACGTAGAAATTTAATCACCAGGTAGACACGTCACGAATAGGAGAAGTTGATTTATAACTTCAAATGATAATCTTTGAAAATATTATATAAAACAAAAATCATCCGCGTGTCGAAGACAACTTTTATTGGTCGCGACCGGCTTTTACCAGTAAAAGGTATGTAATAGAATGATCTATTTACTATTTTTCGGTTCAGCCGTATAACATAACGCCTTCCTGTAGTGAAATAGCAACATAATCTTGAAGACAGGGTAAGTGCTTTATAGATGTAGCCTTAATGGTAATCTCAACTGCCCGCAAAACAAATTTAGTCAAACACTGGTTAGTTGTCTGGGCAACTATTTTTTTTCTCCTTGTACTTGAAATTTACCTACATCTAACTATAAATGCTAGTATGAACATTATTTGTGATAATTGTTGGAAAAACTTTCATGAAAATAGATATCAGTCATACCGTTTGTTATATCTTAAAATGTATATAAAAAACCATAAATAATTATACATATATAAATCACATATCTTATATATGACATGCAAAAGTAGAAAACATTATTTTAATTATGAATAATTTCCCCACGCATTTATATAAAAATGCAGTTATTTCGCTTAAACTTAAAACTCAGTAGCATCTGAAATGGACTAGATGACTTTTAAAGAGAATATTTATCCCCCCCCCCCCAACCACAAAAAAGAAATATTGCACATGGTGCATAAATACTGACTGTTATTGACTAACAATAGAATTTTAGCCTCAATATGATAAAACCTGTCAATACAATACAAAATGTCAAAGTAAGCCAATAGCACGCATACCCGTCAATTATGCCGTACTAACTAGTCAAAATCACATATTGTACTGTTTAGTCAATAAATGATCATATTGGAGTAGTCAACATGACATATTGGACTAGTTAGTCAAAAAAATTATAATTGCCCAAGGTTTTCAATATTGGCTTAGTTATTGGTCCTTGGCTAGCCATATAAGACTTCGGCTTCGCCTCAGTCCAATATGGCTTGCCTCGGACCAATAACTTAAGCCAATATCGCCGAAGTCCTATATGGCCATCCATTATTACATAATGACTTTATTGAGATAATCTAGTTGGTCTGTATGCGGTCACATGATATTCCGTTTTTTTAATATTGTTTGAGTAAAACCCATATTGACTCCTTTCAATTTCGCTTTCAATCACGTGGCAATCACGTGGGTTCTCTTTCAAACCGTCCAATCAGAATCAATTTCATTTGGGAGGAGTACGATTATTAAACAGTCTAGATTTTAAATTACGGAGTTAATGGATTATTATGTAATAAAACAATTACAGTTTTTTGTATCGGTCGATGTGAGTTTTAATATCCGCTAATCGAAAACGGTCGCAATTCGTGAGTGTAGCCAGTGAAGCATGAAGTTGAGGTCAAGATGAGGCGATGTATGTTAAGCTGTCTTAGGCAACTTATAATGGCTACTTAAAATCAAATATTGTTGACCTACCATGTATAGTCAGTAACTCAAATCAAGATCATGCGACATATATCAGATAGATATGCGCATTTAAATAAACGTTGCTAGCAATAATAACCAGCTATCACTGAACACTGGAATGCTTTTTGGCAGCTTGTAATGTTGAATCTGTTTCGTTAAGGAAAACAATATAAATGGTGTCCAGAAATTACCTCGTAACTACGGGTAATAAACTGTCACAGAGATTAGAAAATCAGAGGGATATTAAACGCCTTGTGCGACGCGAATATTATAAACCAGAGGATCTCAGGAGCCTGTATTGCTCACTGGACTATGTCCATCTTGACTGACAGCCTGTAACATTGCTGTCAAGCCACCTGGCTCACTGGTTTCAAAAAAGATCTTTCACTCATTTTTTCCATCAAGTCCTATGTTAAACTATGTTCGGCTTTGGCGGCCATCTTGGATGATGGGTGGGGTCAAATGATATAATTCTGTAGGAGGACAATTGCTGCTAACTTTTTTTCCAAATGGCACAGTGGTTTTAACCAAGAAGATCTTTAAGTAAATTTGCCATAGGGTACTACACAATGTATGTTTAACAATTTTCGGTTCTGGCCATTTTAGATGGTGCGCAGGATCATCAGAAACATCTTTGAAAGAGAGCCACTTAAGAATCATTGCTGTCAGGTTTTGGCCATAGTGTCCTATGTTAAACTATGTTCAGCTCTGGCGGCCATGTTGGATGACGGGCAGGGTCATCGGATATATTTCTGAAACAGGACCACCTAAGGACCATTGCTGCTAATTTTGTTCCAATTGACCGAGTCATTTCCGACAAGAATGTCTTTAAGGAAATGTTCCATAGTGTCCTATGTTAAAAATTGTTTGGCGCTTGCGGCCATCTTGGATGACGGGCGGAGTCATCGGATATATTTCTGAAAGAGGACCAACTAAGGACCATTACTGCTAAGTTTTGTTCCAATTGGCCAAGTGGTTTCAGAAAAGTAGATCTTTAATTAAATTCCCCATAGAGTCCTATGTTAAACTATGTTCGGCTATGGTGGCTATCTTGGATAGTGGAAGAGGTCATCGGATACACTTCTGAAAGAGGACCATTGCTGCTTAGTATTGTTCCAATTGGCTGAGTGGACTCAGACAGGAGGATCTTTTTGTAAATTTCCCATAAGGTCCCATGTTAAACTATGTTCTGATCTGGCGGCCATCTTGGATGACGGACCGGGTCATCGTATACAATTCTGAATCAAGACCACCTGTGGACAATTGCTGCCAAGTTTTGTTCCAATTGGTCCAGTGGTTTCGCATGAGAAAATCTTTAAATGAAAATTGACGACGACGACGACGGACGACGCACGCCAAGTGATGGCAATAGCTCACATCGCCTTTTAGGCCAGGGGAGCTAAAGATACGATTTATATATCTCCCTAATGTTGCTTGTTGTAATATCACAAAATAATGAAAGAATAATTTATCAAAACTCACAACTCATAATAAGAAAGACATAACGGGGTTTTACACGGGATTATGTTTTAATTCACACGTATACACGTTTCTATAACAAATATAAATATATCTCAATCATACAGAAAGTTATAATAATGTTATAGATATATATTCATCATATACAGAATCTTCATATTAATTAATCTAGTAAACATACATATAGTATATAAAACCTCTTACTAGCTTTCTAGCGTTGACCGATACCTAAATAGTTAGTTTTCAACACGTTGAAATTTTTGACGTTGACCAAGCTGACCAGCGTTCACAATTTTCTGTCATTTTTTTACATCAACTAACGATTGTTGCCAGAAATTTAAAAACCTGCAAGCAATTGTCACCAGCTTGTTGTCTGTCTTGCGTTAAACTGTAGGGATGCAGGTAGTGTAGAGAGGAAAAAGGGAATTCTCCGAGGATATCGCCCCATATAGTTCACGGTACATGAAGAAAAGAATATGTCTGTCCTCTTAACAGACCAGGTTTGAGTCTGTTTGAACTTCCCGCTGTTTATTTATTTCGATTTCCATTGTTTACTAGCCCGAAATTGTAACAACTTTGTAAATTTTTGTAAAACTAAGGAGTATCTCCCTCGTGCATAGCTCTGTCTTTAGATGGTTTTGGCTTACCCCTTTTGGCCATTTTTGCATTTTGAATTTGTTCTTCAACCTGTTGGATTGTTGTTTTGGTTTTCAACATTTTAGGCATCCAGCAAAACTGATGAGTCAAAAATCGACAAAATGTGCACATCTTGTGCATCAATATTGGTATAAAAGAATTATATTTATACCACTGAGTCGATGCCGCTGCTGGTGGACTCCAAGAACACAAGGATATCCCGATCTCAGTTGCTACTATTTCGAAACTAGCCCGAAATTGATACTTAAAATTAACTGTTAAAATTTTTGAACACTAAGGAGTATCTCCCTCGTGCATAGCTCTGTCCTTAGATGGTTTTGGGTGTATCCTTTTGGACATATTGGCATTTTTCAATTTGCTCTTCAACTGTTTGGATTATTATATTAGTTTTCAACATTTTAGGCGAGCACAACTAATGAGTCGTAAATCGAGGACATGTGCACATCTTGTGCATCAAAATTGTATCATAGAAATGTATTTAATAAATTCATCTTATGATTTCATTGTAGACGGAATTAACGTGATATGCTAAACAGATAAGACAGTAAAGAAGAAAACTTGTCAAACCAAAACAGCATATTCGGATCATAACTAAAATTACCATTTTAAACATGAAACTGCAAAGAGTTCATTTCTGTGTGTAGCGGCATTTAAATTGTTACAGTTGTATTAGCAAAATAAGCACAATGAGAAGGAAGTCATGTTTAGGTTTTATATTTGCAATTATTGCTGCATTCGAATTAGCGAAAATTTACCTGCAAACTAAAAGAGTTTTAACGCCTATATATTTGAATGAAAGAGCCCCAAACGTGAAAATAGTGCATTTTGTGATTCCATTATGTCAAGGAGAGGAGGAGATGTACGAAATCTTCATGAAACACTTAAAAAAAATCAAGAAAAGGGAGTGGGATTTTCGTGTCTTTGTTATATATCAGATGGATAATACTTCTTGTTTTTGGCCAGCCTTAATAAACATTGGACTGAAACATTCCTTAATCCAAGGAGAAGCTAATTGTATAATTTCTCATAGTGTTTATATATTACCTCAGGGCGGATTTGATTTTGGGAAATGTAACCAACCAACCAAGATCTGTTCAAATATGAAATGTTTTTATCACAAAAATGATGACGAAAATATTTACTATGAAGCTATAACAGCTAGTCCTGCAGATTGGAAACATATAATAAAATACAAAAACCAAACAATAGTCAACTATGTGAGCTTATACAATGCTTTACAGGTAATTTTTAAATTGAAATTTCTTGCAGGAATTACTGAATCCATATATTGTAAATGTATAAATTCTTTAACTTACAACATGTCATATATACAATTGAAAGATCCTCCTTACAAATTTACAGTACGGCATCATAATGATTCCAGAAAACAAATACTGTTCACACAGAGTTCATCTCTTGACGGTTGGAAATCAACATGGTTAAAGGTAGAACAGTTGAATATAGATCAATTAAGACATAGGAATGCTGTCTCACCAAAACATAAAATGATATATTTTCCTAATGGGAAATCGGGAAGTACATATTGGAAATGTCTATTGCATTTTATCGAATTTAATAAACCGTGTCCTGGGAGAATTCATAGTCGTCAGCTTCTGACTCTCCAAAATTACAGTGAAAGTGATGCCTTAGATATGATGTTTAGCGAAACCTGGACTAAATTTACTATAGTAAGGGAACCAAGAGAGAGAATATTGTCTGCCTATCTAAATATGGCTGTGAATACAAAACGTGTCCAGAATGAATTTTGTAAGAAAGATGTGAACTCGTTTTCTGCATTTGTAGATCTGATTAAAATATGCAAAAATGTTCACTGGAGGTCACAAATATATTTGCCGATAAGCTTTTATAACAATATGCTGATAGGAAGAATGGGTCGAAAACATAATATAACAAATTTCGTGGAGGCGCTTTTAGTAAAAGTTGGTGCTTGGGAAACTGCCAAGCATTGGATGGTATCTTCGACTCATCTAGAATCAACTAAACATCCTACCGATGCTAAAGATAAGATCGAAATGTATTATAACAGAAGCTTGGAGAGGAAAATAATATCGATGTATAAATCCGAATACAAACTCTTTGAATTTGATGACACTTTCATTACATAGTTGTTCAGTAAGCAACCAATTTAAAAAAATTAATGATATATAGAAAATTCGCAGTTTATCTCATCTCCATCTAGTGGGTATATCAAATCACATGTGTAAGTACTCGTCTCTTATTTATAACGTTTTTTTATTATACTTTATGTAAATTTCTCTACTTTTAATGCAGTTTCATTGGTTTACAAGAATGTGATATTTTACTCGATCACCCGCTGGAAAGAAACAGCGGCTGGTATGTTATACTGTCACCCGCTCATAAAATCCAAGATCTTCAGTATAATGAAATAGACTAGAAAGTTGGACTGTCGGAATCGACAGTTATCCCGCACCGCTACAATTAGTTGGGACACCTACCCAATTGCATAAATCTAAAACCATATGCCCATTTAAAGATGTTATGCAATCATACAATGAAGAAATAACAAATAAAAAATATTTATGTCACAAACTTAAATTGACAGTTTTTTGAAATCTGACCCTTGCATGCCCCAAGTTTAGAAAATTAAAATTCTAAAACCTTACTGCACATCTATATATATATTGTGCATGACACTACTGTATAGATATGAAATGCATAAATTGAAAAAATGATAAAGGAGTTTAGGTCACAAGCTTTTGACAGTTTTTCAAAATTCGACCACCTTGGGCCCCAGTTTTAGAAAATGAAAATTCTAAAACATTATTGCGCATCTGCATATGGTGCCTGACAATACTGTATAGAAATAAAATACATAAGTTGAATTTCATTTATTACAAATGAGACTACTGTAAATATTGTCACGTCTTGCTGGAAATGACACATCACCGTTTGTTGTCTTCTTTATATTTTAATCCATATCCATTGTTTTCTATGTTTCTATCTCAGTCATGATTTCAAGAATTTGTGCAAAAAAAAAAACTCAATGTAATCAACAAATATTGCAGCTAAAGTTAAATTGCATATGCAGTTTCTTTATTGATGTCATTTCTAAGCTAAATCTTACACAAAAGCTAGATATGGTGTTTTATGTTTGTTTGTTTAGTTGGGGTTCCACGCCGTTTTCAGCACATTTGGCTATTTCGCAGCGGCCAGTTTTTATTGGTGGAGGAAGTCGGAGTACCTGGAGAGAACTAGGAAAATTGACAAACCTTGTCAATGTAGATCGAAGTCGAACACACCCCGCAACATGTGAGATTCGAACTCACAACCTGGGGGGGGGGGGGGGGGGGGGGGGGGGGGGGCTCGGTGGTCACATTATAATCACCAGCCTGTCAACACTGAGGTTGTGAGTTAGAATCTCACATCTGGTGGGGTGTGTTCGACTCCAATCTTAATTGACAAGGATTGCCAATTTTCCTACCGAAGGTCGGTGGTTCTTTCCGGGTACTCCGGCATCCTCCATAAATAAAAACTGGCCGCCGCGAAATAGCCAAATGTACTGAAAACGGCGTAAAACCCCAATTAAACAAACAAACAAACACAACCTCTGTGTTGATAGGCTAGTATGGAACGCCATAGCTGTCTTATGTAGAGGGTGTTTTGTATATACATTTTATTGTGTCATGTGGTTTCTTTATTATATTTTGTGCTTACACCGTTATATAATGTACGTTTTTGAGTTGGCTGAGTGGTTGAAGCTCATATTTATAACGAATAATAACTGTAACAGTGAACTGTTACGAAATCTCCCAAATGAAGTAACTGATATACCGAACGCTTTACACTGTATTCAATAGATTATTTGTTTTTCAGAGACTGGAATTGGGTATTGTTCCTATAAAGTAATTTTATTTATGAATTACCAAAAGTCGTCGGTACATGAACAAAACAGGGGATGTGTAACAGACAAAAAACAAAATACCTCTTGAATATCGTTAAAGAAAACGTATGAACGTTTGGTTGAGGGGAAGTACAAATGTAGGTTTTTCTACTTCAAATATACTAATTGGCACTCTTTCACTCGTAATGTAGTTTTGGAAGTACATTAAAGTGATTTTATGAAGTATTACTAAATACATTTAAATTAAAACAATAATTTCCGTTCAGATAGATTTTTTTAGTGCATTATTCGATCAAATGTCATTTCAAGGCGATTTGTGATTCACATCACAGCGATTGTTGATTTCTATCAGTTCTGCTTATGATTCCTATAAATGTTTGATACATACGATAATGTATTCAAAACAGCCATACTTTCCGAAAATGAAAACGTCTAAAGTTTTTCACGGTGATACATTCAAATTTTCAAAATTTCCAAACCACTGTTTTTGTATGATATTCAAATAATTGTTTATTTCTCAGCATTCATAATTTTTAAAAAATTATTTTGCAAATCAATTGTGAAGCATGAGTAATTACATATGTGAATACTGCAATTCATTCTTGTGTTTTCTTCAAGACTGGAATTACGTTTGAAACTTGCTGTCACATATGCCACGCGAAAACAAGTAATTATCATGTATCCTTTTGTGTCTGAGAAAACTAGACTTCCATTTGGTTTTAAAATCACATTCAAGGGCTACTACGTGAAAACAAAAACAAAAACCAGCCCAATCCTTTAATTTAACTTTTTGTAATACAGATAACATATTGTCGTTAAATAATGACAAATTCCAAAACTGTCTACATCTCATCTACGCAGATGAGCTTGAAATTAAGGGTACTACAGATACATCGAAGTCCACTTCATATTTTTATTTGTTTCTTGAAATAGACAATGAGGGAAAGTTGAACAAAAACCTTTCTGACAAACGTGATGACTTCAACTTTCCTATTATTAACTTTCCTTTCTTGAGTAGCAAAATACTTGCATATGGTGTCTACGTTTCCAAGCCTATCCGATATTCAAGGGCATGCGTGAGATACCACGACTTTCGACAAAGAGGATTACTGCTGTCACAAAAGCTACTTCACCAGGGTTTCATCGGATTGATTTACGTTCCCTCTGTGGTAACATTTCATACAACTCCACCGATTTGTGAATACGGCCGGATTGACTTTCACGACGGGTGCCGTATTCGGAGCTGGAACTGCTTACCCTTCCGGATCACCCGAGTTCATTCCTGGTTTTTATAGGAGTTCGTGTTGTTCATTGTTTTTTAGTTTTCAGTTTTTATTTGTTGTGCTTGTGGTTGTTCTTTTTTCTTCCGGGTTTGTCTGTCTAATAAATTGCATTTGTTTGGTTTACCCCGTAGGTATATTTGTCCTCTTTCTTGCACTTGAATGTTTTGTTCTTTTCAGTATCTTTTGGTGTTTCTGTGTTCGTGTCGTCTGTTGTCGACCCTAAGGTTTTTTCAATGTCCATGATTGAAAAAAAGATAAACTAGTATATCTAAATTAACAAGTAACATATTTTTTAAGCTTATGCTTAGATTTTGTTTATGTGTCATTGTAGTTCTATACATAAACAAAATTTACAATATTTATAATAAATATGATTAATTGCCATGATAATATAAAACTGAATACAACAGGTATGAATCTCGTCCTTGTAAATAAATTGTCGCAGTCACAGAAATCAAGAGTAGCATCTTATTACTGAGTACAGGAACCATGAGTAACATTCTAAAATACACCATTAATTTATTTATTTCTTACTTAATGTACCTAAGCAGCATTTTTAATACCAGTTTCTGTTTTTTTTTATCATAATTTATCATCGAAATAATAATGTGAAATTATATTCTTACCTGTCAACACCTTTTTTTCTGTCTCTTTCATATTGTCATGTTAAAAGGCCTCGCACTAGCTTATACTAGTAATTGTTTTGAAAAAAGTTGACAGGTAAAAAAGCGAAGCGCATTATGTTTATTAACAATGACCAGTACTGTGGAGGGCAATATAATATAATTTATTTATTTATCAAAAACACCAAGAAATTCTCTAAATTTAATAATAAATGTAATGGATTTAGAAATAAAACATCGAGGGTTACAGAAATCAACCGCTGTCTCGATTCGCCTTTTGTATATAGTGTGTGGTTATGTAGATAATTTATTTAAGTGTAGTGGTGTGAAATAATCTTTAATATTTGTATGTCTTATATTTGCAATAATACACGGTCTATTAAAGATTTTGTTGCTCTCTTCATCATTTTGGATATTAGACCAATGCTTCTTGATAGCTCTCATTCGGTTTATATTTTGTTGTAACAAGAAAGATGACGGACGGATGTACGTAGACAATCGCAATATCCCCGAACTTTCTTCAAAAGTGCGGGAATACAGAGCTAGTTTAGTCCCTAACTGTCGTCATGTCACACTGGTAGTACGAATTGTTTTGATATTTAATCGATTTTAAATGTATAATGAAGGAATAATTTGAGTTCAAACACAATGTATATGATGTCCTAAAATATTCTATTACAAAATTGTATTATAAAAAAAATATTAACGTTATAAATCATAAAATTCATGATTCTATGCAATATTGTATTTCCGGGAACTGTGTTTAGAGAGAAAAAAAAATATTTTGAGATGAAATGTATTTACATTTTCACGAAATTGATTAAAAAACGAGGTGTATCATGTACATTTTTTAAAACCTGTTGCATTCATACAGATATATGTGTGATAGACATTTACTAAAACCTGTTACATACATACAGATATATCTGGGAAATACGTCAATTGTCACATGTGTCAGTTTAAAGAGAACTATCCGTTGACAAAGATCAATAAAATAAAAAAGGGAATTGAAAATTGTGACCTCCCATTAGTACAACTAATCTTTCGTTTTTGTCCAATTCACAGATATGTCTTATATATAACAGTTTTCCAGTAAATAAAGTGAAAAAAAAATTACTTTTCATTTGTTTTTTTGCTTTATTCTATTTTATTTTGTTTCAATCTTATACGTCATTTATGTTGACTAAATTTGTTACATTTGAACAATTCCAGTATTACTATAATTAAGTCTCCCAAACGAAGTGGGAGACTTATAGATTTTGATTTGCGATTTTTATCGAACACTTTTTTTCTTCCTCTCCGATTTTGTTCGTTCGAGTTCTCAATAACCACCAGAGATATGGATCTGAGATTTTCCACGATGAAAAATCAATGTGTTTAGATGTAACTAATACTATTTATTGTTTGATGGGGGTCACTGAGACGTCTAATGAGGAGTTCAAAGAGGCTAGGGGTTTACTATACGACCCTATGGGGATGTTTTGTCCATAGAAAACCTCTACGAGAGTAACCAATAACCATCTCATATCATATATTTTATTACATGTATACACCATGGCAACACATATTAAATGACATATATCTCTAGGGAGGTCAACCCCACTCCCCAAAGTCGATAATTTTGAAAAAAAATCATATTCAATTAAAATCCATAGCTTTAAATCATATATTTCATTATTCTGCATAACAAGACGCATTAAATGACATGTACCTCATTCTTTCTGTAGGGTGATCCTCACCCCCATAAATCAATAATGTCCAATTATTTCATAAACCGTTAAAATCCCCACCCCTAAACCATACATTTTCTTATTCCCCATGGTAAGACGCACCAAATGACACATACCTCGCTTCCCCAGGGGGATATCACCAATCCCATCAAATCAATAATGTTCAATCATCTCATAAAAAGGACAAATATACCTAAGGTGCAATCAAAGAAACGTAATCCATTGGACATACAAACCCGGGAAGACAAATGAACAACCACAAGCACAACAAATGAACACAGAAAACTAAAAAACAATGAACACACGAACTCCTATAAAAACCAGGAGTGAAGCCAGGTGCTCCGGAGGGGTAAACAGTTCCTGCTCCGTATACGGCACCCGTAGTGAAGTCCAACAGTCATAAATCAGTGGAGGCACATGAAAGGCTACGACAGTGGGAACAGGTCCAATATCATCTTAGATATTGGAACTCTGTAATGGTTAATCAATTCGTGATGACGACCGTAAAATTTCCTAAGTGATGACATCAACTTATCCCTGATAAAACCCTGGTTAAGAAGCTTTTGTGACAGATCGGATCGGATCAGAAACGGATCGGCGAGGAGAGGAGCACAGTTGGTTCCCATTGGAATGCCGATTAAACCTTTAAAATCCCCACCCTAAACCATATATTTTCTTAATCCTTATGGTAAGACGCACCAAATGACACATACCTCGCTTCCCCAGGGGGTTATCACCACTTCCATCAAATCAATAATGTTCAATTATCTCATAAACTGTTAAAATCCCCACTTAAACCATATATTTTCTTATTCCCCATAGTAAGACGCACCAAATGACATATACCTCGCTTCCCCAGGTGGTTATCACCACTCCCATCAAATCAACAATGTTCAATTATCTCATAAACCATTAAAATCCCCACCCTAAAACCATATATTTTCTTGTTCTCCATAGTAAGACGCACCAAATGACACATACTTCGCTTCCCAAGGGGTTATCACAACGTCCATCAAATCAATAATGTTCAGTTATCTCATAAATGTTCTACGGTCAAGCACGACGTCATAATGAAGAAACGGCATTATAGCCGCACTGAGAGCGATGCGTATATAAACAATACCGTGATTCCCCTTTAAATGATACATACCCCATTACTCAATTGGCGTCATTCTCGCCCCCTTAAACCAATTATCTTGAATTATATAAAATTAAAAATCTCTAAGAAACTCGACACCTAAACCATATATTTTCTTGTTCTCCATGACAAGACGCATGGAATGATATATACCTCATTTACCCAAGGATTCATCCCCACCCCCTCGAATTATTAATCTTTAATTATATCTTAAAGCATTCAAATCCCTACCCCAAAATCATATATTTTCTTTTCCCCATGATAAGACAGATTGTTAAAAACCTAACACCCCCAACAAAAAAAGGGGGTGGGGGCATCCTAAAATCAATAATTTTTAATTATTTCAAAATCCCTTTAACATGTTTTAATACGCAATGTCAAAATCTCATAAACCATTTAACTCCATATTTCTAATTGCCTATAAGGAGACGTAATAAATGATTTTACACATTGCCCGGGAAATGGGGGTATTCCCTTGTATAAATTCAACAAAAGACATTGAGATCCTTGGTCCTTAATTATAAACATTTTTATTCCTTTTGGAAAGCTCAGATATCCTCAGAGTTCATGTTCCACCCCTTTAAACACTGGATGTATCATCAGTGTTTCTGAATATCTTCGAAACTGCTGACCAGGATAATTATTATGCCCATGACAAGACCTAATGAATGAAAATGAAAGAGAAAAAATCCTGTTGTTATTGACCCCAGTGGGTAAAACGTCGACAAGGTCACTTACTAAGAGAAGACATTTTGTTTCAGGATGATATCTATTGCTACAGTAAATATTCAATTCAGATATTTTTATTATTAATGTTGTGTTTTATCTTTTAATTATATTATTTTCTATCCTTACAACATATTGTAAATTTAATATGATATTGATATAATATGTAATAATAGATATTATGTCATAAATTAATAAAACATCTTGTGTTGCAATCGATAATTTAATATAATACTGACTTGATGTTGGGAGGACTTATCACCGCAGGTAAGAAGTAAGTCTTTTTTATTATTTTTATTTAATGAAATAATAGTATGATAATTAGTTCATTGTAATCTAGATCAAGAAAAGCAATTAACAACGCACTGGCAGGATGGCCACTATTCTCTCAAACAGACTGTTCCTTTTCTCTAAGTAATGTTCACATGAGAGAATATAATGCTTAATAGTGTCCGCAACATCCTTATCACATTTACAGCACTGGCTTTCAAATATTGGCATTGAGCTCAGTCTACGGATAAGGTTTGTATAAGAAGCAGAAACACTATAATATGTGAGACGACAGACTTGGATTCATACGACGATAAGTTCATGGCGAGCAGAAACCCGCTCCTATAAGTTGTTCTACAACACCAAACAAAAGACATTTTAGTCGAACTTCTAATGAACATTTTTGCAGTTTATCAATTATGTTTTCAAGATAAAGGATAAAGTAGTAAACGTTTGAAACCAATTTGTCTATATATTTTAAAATTACTTACACCGGACAGACAGACGCCAAGTGATGACAGTAGATCATAGTTGAGCTAAAAGTACTCAAGCAATTGTGGTTTCTTTTGTGACCTTGAAATTCATATTTTACTTGATCTCGATAAGTACAAGTCCTAGCTATGTACCAAGTTAAGTTGAAATCCATCCAATGATGTTGAGCCCAAAATGTTCATAAATTTTTTTGGACAAATTGATTAATGGACAATTATTGCATTGTTTCATTCTTTTCACAACTTCCTTCGTGAATGGATTATAAAAAGTGTGATACAGTTTGACTACACAATATAACTTTATTTTAATAAAAAAAGACACTATCAAATATCTTGTTTTTACTGCTTATTTTAGCTTGTATTTCTGCCGAAAAGCATTAAAATTTACTAACATATAAACATAAACTGCTTCACCGAATGCAGCTGGATACAATCGCAAAACCATTGATATTTCATGACATAAAATCAAGCTCTTTACGAAAAACTTTAAAACAAATCCCATCAAAATTGCCAAAGAAATATCAATTCACTTTTACTTTGATGAAAGTGCACGTTTTTGGTCCTACCTATCGCCAGGAAACCAAGCGTTCACGAACGATAACGCCTACAACGTCATACCAATTGGGATATTCAATTGAATACATAACCATGTACCTAACTGTACAAACTAAAATAATTCAAATAATTTTCTTTTCAAAACTGAGAACTCTTTAGAAACGAGATCAAAAGTTCAATGTAGGATAAAAAAATCAAAAGTTCAATGTAGGATAAAAAACTTAATTCAAATAGTTTGGGGGTGGGGGGGGGGGGGGGGGGGGGGGGGGGGGGGTAAAAATCGTAAAAATCGCTGCAAGTTTTGTTATCCTACATCGATTTTGAAAAATTCGGATTCAAGATCACTTTTTTCCAATATTTTTTAAAAGTGATGTCCAAGTCAATATACAGAACAAACATACATTGTTGAGGAAAAACAGGCCCCATGATACATAAAGTATACTTCAATCAATTTTTCCAGAATTAAGTTAAGAGGGGGGGGGGGGGGGGGGGTCAGTGAAAAAACTATGTGAGTTAAGTTTTTTATCCTACATTGAACTTTTGATCCCCATGTAACCAGCATTATAATAATAATTCGTGCGCTCAAGTTAGTAACTCGTGCGTTCATGTTAGTAACTCGTGCGCTCATGTTAAGAAATCGTACGCTTAAGTTATGAAACTCGTGCGCGCTCATGTTATGAGACTCGTACACTCATGTTGGCAACTCATGCGCACAAGTTAGTTACTCGTTCGCATAAGTTAGTTATTCGCGCGCACAAGTTAGTTATTCATGCGGACGAGCTAGTAACTCGTGCGCACGAGTTGTAATTTATTTTTTGCATGGCACATCAGAGCTTCCGTAGAAATATACCAGGTAAAGTCAAAATTAGTTAGATTTCAAAATCAGATTGAACTATTTGAACTAGATGCAGGCATAACGGTAAACGGCAAATTTTAAAGTATAAGTTCAAACGCAACTTGAGTCTTGGAGGTAAGCAGCAGAAGCATCTACTCGTTGGTTATTATGCATATTCTGTGACACAACTGTAATGTACAAAATGGATACAAAAGTATGCATGTTGTTACGTTCTATTACGACTCGTCTCTAAAGCTTTCAAATTCAATTAAGTTTCTTAAATGTAAATACGAATCCAAAAAGTGATAAGTTTTGTCAAAGATATACAAAAATTGCAAGAAATGTTCTGTCAAATCTTATGAGTCCCTTTGTTGGCAATTTTGAAATTTGTTCTGCAAACATTCGCATATTGCGATCATTATTTGACTGCGTTAATTTTTATTTCCAGCGCATATGTTAAAATTTAAATGTAATTTTTACATTTAGCTTTTCATTTAAAGTTTTGCGAACAATTCTAAAAACTCACTTCAAATATATTTCATCTGATATTTAAGCCCCTCCCTTTCCATACAGAAAAAAAAAAAAAAATCTATTTCAGATATTTCTCCATTTGGCGGAATTTTACGTAACATTCTGCATACAGTATAACAAGAAAAATAAATGGAAATGGTGAGCTGTCAAAAGGGCATAAAACGACTAAAATGTATGAAATACACAAGTCGAATAAAACCAAATATAAAATCGTAAAAAAAAAACAAAAAACTAAAAAGCATACAGTATATACTGTTTCAATGATTCATGATCATAAGGTCTTCTCACTTCGAATAATGCCCGAGATAATCCTATTCTGAAAATTTGGCAAATATGTCGGTAAACTATTTTCGGAGGTTATTTTGACAAATATTCTAAATTCTGCTTATTTATTTTGGCGGATGCTGGTGTTTGAAGTTATAAAAGCGGTTGTTAGAAAAGAAAAAAACTTACCGTTTTAGTCTATTTATTTATTTAAAACCTATAGGAATCCAATATACGATTAACTGACTACATGTATATGTAAAAAGTTAAAGAAATACATTGTTTTGATGATAAAATAATGTTCTTATGAATACAAGCGATAACAGGTTTTACCCTGCAAACAGTTACTACCTGAAGGGATATCGGAGAAAAAATATCAGAAAGAAAGGTAACGTGTTGAAAATGTTGGGCATTCCCATTGAGAGATAACCTCACGAGGTGAAAGATAACCACGGGGATATAATCAAGCTGGGACTACTATAACACATTAGTCTCAGAATCAAGGATGAACTCAAGGATTACGTACGGAGAAAATAATTTAGCCAATAACAGTTGGGCATTCCTATTGCAGCGTGATACGGAAGTCAGTGATACCGAGGCTGACCTTAATTTAAGGAAAACATCAATGGAACGGGTCTATTTTCATTTGGGAAACTGTTTTTTCATACCTGTCAACCAAGTCATGATGACGTCCGTAAAACTTTAATAAGGATGACTGCAACTTAGGAGCAACATATCCCTGTCGGAGTAACTTATTATCTATATAATAGTAAACAATTTTAAACGAAATAAATGCAAGATACTTTTTATGGAAAGAGACATCCAGTGTCATACCCCATTCCTCTTACAATATGATAGTTATGTGATTGGAGGCAACACATTTTCATGTCTTTTTTTTAATTAAAAGACTAGGGGTACATCATGAGGATATGCCTTGATTCTTAAAACCTAAACCGAAACACTAAACAACTACGAAATGATTTTCTCCACTAGCAGTATTGGAATTATAAATTATAAATCATACAAATGATAATTGACTTAAAATTCTTTGATACCAGTTTTGATGCACAGGATGTGCACATTTCGTCGATTAACGATTCATCAGTTTTGCTCAAGTATGGCAAGCCGTTTTACTATCTATTCTAACTTCAAGATATCTCACATAATATATAAGATATCTTATATAATCTAGTTTTTATAAGATATCTTATAGTTTTAATTGTCGGAAAATTAATTGCCGGAAATGAAAAAAAAAAAAAAAAAAAAAAAAATTGCCGGGAATGAAAAAATTAATTGTCGGAAATGAAGTGCATATTACCGGAAATGAAATTCAGCGGACCGGTCTGGATCTATTTTAATCTCATAAGAGTACAAGCAAAATTATTGCACTAAAACTCATTAACTATCATTAGTAATCAAGACATTTTAGACATTTTTCAGCCAATCAGAGAATAGAAAAAATTAGTTATGTAATGATGAATCTTATTTATGGTTCATCGTCATATAGATTCAAAATTTACCAAAAAATTAAACTTACACCCGTGTACCAATCTTTATAAACACTACTTCCTAATTTAAAAACGGAACCCAGAATACAGGTATTGTAACTGTAACATATAAACAATTAACAAAAAATAAAACTATCACTGAACAAACATAGATAACCAGAAATGATTGCAGTACTGGGGTTATACCTAATCTTTAGTCAAACCACTGTAAGCTACAAATATTACAGACCCGTAGCCAAGAATGTTCAGAGGGGGGTTCGAATCATTGAAATTTTATCAAAACTCCAAAGTTCTAGTCAAACTTTGGTCAGAATCCTGACCTTTATAGACTATCCTGGTTTCAAGAGAAAGGTTCGTCGTAACCCATCGAACTCCCTTGCTTACGGGTATGCACTACTGCTAAATGCCCTGTCTTAACTTTTCCTATGTCAATATACATGTAACTTCTTAATCGTGGAATCTATTCCTAATTTTGTGTTATTTATTCCCCAAGCGGAATTTGTTTCTAGGATAATTTGAAAAAAAAAAAAAAAAAAATGAGCAATTCATCACATGACCGTACACGACATGTTTTCTAAGCGTTCTCTTAATGCATCCAAGTATACAATACAATATACAATATATGTACATTGTAAGAAAATATAAAGTTTATTTGTACGAGCCTCAGAAACGGGTAGAAATGCGAGGTTTCAGAAATAGGTCCGAAGACCCCAACTGTGAGTCAAGATGGCCACCAAAAACTTAGTTTAACATAGGACTCTATGGGAAAACAAGCCAAAACTGCTACATTTAAATTTGAGTCCTGCTCAAGCCTCTAGTTTTAACATGACAGATTACCAATGCAATTATTGTACGTTTGAAACATCTGACAACGTAGTACACCATTTCACAAACTTCCATTCCAAAGAGACACTAATTATAAAACTGCGGACGCCATCAGATAGTAAATATAAAAGGCTTAATTCCAAGATCATCCCATAAAAAACACATCACTCTGGCGTTCAAATTTTATCGCGTCATATTTTACAAGTAATCCAACGCAATTCAAATTTCTCATATTGCAATGTTCCTCTAATGAATAAATTAATTATTTTTATTAAGAAATTGGCAACCCCAATCAGGTAATATGATTAATGTAACCTTTTTGATGACTTAGGGTATTATAAGACATCTGTATAGCACTATGATTTGTATGTTACTTTTTACCTGTTAATGTGATTGTACTATTTTCATTATGTATTGTTATGATTACCCGTCAAGCTATTGTGTATATAACTCTGTGTATATTGTATCTCCTGTTTCGCAGGATCTGTGACTGAGCTATAACAATAAACTTGGAACTTGGTAAAACCATCATTCCAAAATGGAAGCCAAAACATATTTTAGTTCTAAACATAGAAAAGTCAAACGATCTTTTTGTACAGTGAGAACATACAAAATAATTAAAGTCAAGAATTAAATACCAAAGGGATATTCTAAGGAGAGAAAAATCGTAACAACTGACAAACTCCGGAGAACAACGAAGACAAGACCACATGCACTACAATTAAAAACTAAAAACGTATGAACAACATGGACCCCACCAAAAAACCGGGGGTAGACGCAGGTGCTCCGGAAGAGTAAGCAGTCTCTGCTTCCTGTAGGACACCCGCCATGCTGCCCATGTCAAATCCGGTATGAGGAAGGGATAATATCAATGGAACAGGTCCATTTTCATTTGGGAAACGTTTTTGTCATACCTGTCAACCAAGTCATGATGACGCCCATAAAACTTTAATAAAGATGACAGCTTAGGAGTAACGTACCCCTGTCTGAGCAAATTTTCTGTCAGGAGCCGGGCTCTGTCCAGGAAGTCAATGTATATGTCACAAGCTCTGGAATAAACCGTCACCATGTGTTACTTTAAATTGATCTTGCAACTCGTGATTTGTCTGGAATTTGCATTTACACGAAGAACATGGAACCATTTATTTTAATCTTTAACAGTTTGGGAATTACCCCTAATTGGGATATATGTAAATATTTGAAATGTATCTTAAATCAGCCCTTTAAAAATGTTTTTGAAACAACTTAAGTGAAATACAAAAGTAAGTTTGCCTGGCTTCCATTTAAGCTGTTCAAAGAGAGCTAATCCAATTTCTTTTTTTTTTAATCATTAAAAAGCTAAGTACACAAAAACAACGTAATGATAATTGATTTCAAATTTCTTCGAGATAAATAGATAGAAAATACGAAGAATAGTGTTTGTTCCTTTAATTTATGGTCAATATACAACTACGACCGTCGTTTGAGATAGACAGGGCTTGCCCGAGGGAAAACAACTTGTCAAGGGTTGCCAAATCTGAATGTCTCCCTCAAATGAGGGCTGTAATTGTTTTACTATTTTTTCCACAGGAGCAAGACATAATTTGACTCTCATGACTTTTAATGCAGACGAATTACGCAGCTGTATCCCTTGCGGGGGAAAAGTCGGATGTTTGAAGGTGAACAATATGATTTTTTCCCGCGATGTTCAATTTTTGTAAAACCATTCAATTGAAACACATGACAGTTTTCATCCAATAAAAGCATTTTAAAATATTTAAAAAATAATAACATAAGATGACTAACAATGAAATACATGTATAAAAGCGGACACCATTTGGCATTCACAGAGGGTGTAGGCTTTTTACTAGTTAAAACACAAAATAGGAGTTGAAGCTATATGTATAGCATTGATTAGCAGTTGATCATTGAAAGATACTTATCCTAAACAAGTATGTTACAACTTTTTAAAAAGATATACTAGTACTGGGCCCATCGAAGACGACAGGTTTTTAAATTTACACGAAAATTGCTAATTTTGTGATTTTTCGTGCATATTTGATTTTTTTATGAACAAGGCGACTTAACTCCAGAACAACATCTGATTTTCATAAGGTAACCGTATAATGAGCATTAGGTAATAGTATAAGGAGCCTAAGGAAATGTCAGTCTAGTGAGTCTTGTACCAGTCTTTTTAGCAACTTCAAACTTTGATCGCAGATACAAAAGACATTGAGATAGACAGTGCTTGCCCGAGGGAAAACAACCTGTCAAGGGTTGCCAAATCTGAATGTCTAACTCAGATGAGGGCTGTAATTATTTTATTATTTTTTCCACAGGAGCAAGACATAATTTGACTCTGATGACTTTTAATGCAGACGAATTACGCAATTGTCTTCCTCGCTGGGGAAAATTGGGATGTTTAGAGGTGAACAATAGGGTTGTTTCCCGCGATTACGCAGTTGTCTCCCTTGCGGGGGAAAAGTTGAATGTTTGGAGGTGAACAATAGGGTTGTTTCCCGCGATGTTCAATTTTTATAAAACCATTCAATTTAAAAACCGTTCTTTCGTTATTGACAATGTATTTCACTCCTTGATACTTACTACAAATATAGCATTTTATATTGTGAAACGAAGAGAAAATTGATAAAAAAAACCTCACATTTTAAAATATTAAACGCAAGCTTTAGAAATACCCGTATGAAAAAATTATAGGAAAAGGCGTTCTCCAAAACTAACGGTAACTTTTACTCGGCTCCGTTTTATCCTATACCCACCCAATTTTGTGGTATACAGTAAACAATTTGGACTGACCCATTTTTCAAAAGGGTACACAGGTAAATACAGGTAAATGTAACCCCCGAAGGCGAGGTTGGCAAATTTACAATCTAATAGTTTTTTTTTTTTTTTTTATCAATTTTCTATTCGTTTTCCAATGTAAAATGCTATATTTGTAGGAAGTATCAAGGAGTGAAATACATTGTCAATAATGACAGAACCGTTTTAAAAGAATTTGCGTAATTATGAAATAATGAAACGTACATGTACCGGCGTATATATGCCTCAGCGAATACATTTATATAAGCACGTTTATTTTTCTTCAAACTTTTATATCAGGAAGCAATCTTTCATTTTTTGGTGGTGAGCGGTACGTGGTGGGCGCAAACAAAGTGTCAATGGATCCTGTAATTTTTCCCTGCGCGTATTTTGTTACCAAATTTTTCGTTAATTTTCATATTAATTTTGTTATGAAAGAAAATTGCGAAATATAGCATCATTTTAATTGGTCTCGATTTTTTTTGAAGATTGTTGATATTAATGCAATCAAACAAAATGTTAATTGAAATAAAAATGGAGACATGTACCATTTAAAAAACTAAAAAAGACACTGCAAAATGCCGTTGGTATTCGCTACTTGTTATGGTATTATAGATCGGGGCCGGATCAGTCACAGGCGACATAATGTGTCAATTGTAACGAGCCCCTGTGCTGTGGTTGTTGACAGTTAAATTCGAAGTGAGGTTGAAATTCCCGCCGTTTGGTGTCGTAGTCTTTTAATAATTGCGTTCGCAATAACACATTCAAGCTAATTTACCAAAATACCTTCTAGATACCTTTTTAATGCTTTAATAAGGTATCATTTTGCAATGCCCTCCATTCGTCATTTAAAGATTTAAAAATAAAGGCCAAATTTCAACTAGTTTGAAAATGAGTAAATAGGAACTCACGAAATACAATGATAATCCACCGGCTAGAGATAAATCGAATTCACTGAACTTTTCGTACCTAAATGTACAGAACAATGGACTATTCGAAAGGTTAGTAAAGGTCATACAATTTTTTCCCGTTGTTTACAATGGACAAAGTTTAAAAGTTAGGAAAAAAATTAAATGAGACAGCTTATTGTTCACATTTCTAATATAGTTGCCGGTAACTTCCGTTTTTAGAATTTAGTCAATCATTTTACCCATTAAGCCTTCAAACGCTTGAACATGACATATATTTATTTTGGCTTAAAATGTTAAAAAAACTTTGATTTCACACACGTTAAGTAAAAATTAATGTCTTTATCAAAGCAATAAAAAATATCTAATATCAAATTAGACGAACAGCTTTCCTTGAAAGGAATTTTATATTTATTAATGTCCAGTTTAATTTTGAATGAAAATACGAATGATATATAAACGACTATATCATAACGTTCGCAATATTTCCATATTGATCCAACAAACATGTCTTTAACGAGATGCGAGTATGTGTCGCGGTAAGAAAAATCTCTATTTCTTATATGTATAACTGTGTAGTTCACATGTTTAATTATAATGTAAAATGTGAATAGTCACTGTAATTTTCATCAAACAATTAGGTTGTTACTAAACGGTTATAATACCAAACTCAAGTTGTCACTTTCTAGCAGCCGTTCGTTAGCACCCACATTTTTGAAATGTCTAAAAACCAAACATTTATATAAGAATATAACGTTTTGAAATGACAGCGGCCCTTTAGCTATCATCCACTTTTGAGATGCATACAAAAACCTATAAATTACATCCTCCCAAGTAAGGGTTTTGTATCAACGTTCGTTCCTACAAACCCCTGACATCACACATTCATATTTTGTGGGTCGGAAGTGAAAGATTTTCATTGGTTCTTCTCAAGGTCAAAAGAGAATCTGTTTGCGCCGTAGGTATAATTTTCTAGGTCACCCGCCACGCAAAATATGAATATGTAATGTCAGGGATTTGTAGGAACGAACGTGGATACAAAACCCTGACTTGGGAGGATGATAAATTACGACAGACTCAATCAATCTTTAACGCCAAAAATGAACATACTTAGCAATATGAAAAGTTTGTTTCTGTGTTAGTGAATAGTAAATACCATTATAGTATTGTAACCAAAAGGATATAAACGTTAGTATTTCAAATTAAACTTATCAATAATGCAATATATATATATATATAATTTATACTTCATCAAAGCATTCGTTTTGCAATGACCAAAGATTTGCTGACGTAACCGAAATTACACCTGTTTATGACGTAACGGTAAATCCATAGATTGTTCCTTGACCTGCTCAGTTTCATCTATCGTAGTTATTAATTGGAATCTAGCTTTTAAAAAACTCACAAGCACCTGAGACCCACGCCAGATTTTCAAAGTTGAGTGGGGGAGGGTCCGGACATATAATTTTCACAATGTTTTAAAAGTATGAAGTCCGGCAAAGTTTTTAACATCTTGTGGTGTAAATGAAAGATATTCACCATAGCTTCTATTTCACCGAGGTGTTAAGGTGTTAGGTGGGTTAACGCCCCTGAGGCCCACGCCAGATTTTCAAAGTTGAGTTTTTTTTTGGGGGGGACATATAATGTTCGCAATGTTTTAAAAGTATGAAGTCCAGCGAAGTTTTTAACCGCTTGTAGTTTAAATGAAATATATTTACCATAGCTTTTAGTTCAACCAGGGGTAAGGTGGGTTAAGGGCCCTGATGCCAAAGCCGGATTTTCAAAGTTGAGTGGGGGTAGGGTCTACACTATGTTTTATAAGAATGATGTCCGGCAAAGTTTTTCACCGATTGTGAGTTTTCTAAAAGCTAGATTCCAATTTTTTTTCTATATTATTAATAATTACATGTACGGTAGATGAATCTGAGCAGGGCAAGGAATTATTAAAATAATACACTTTTTGGGATTTCACGAAAGGCATATTATCATTATGATATTTTCTGTTACGTCACAAAATGGTTTTCGTAATCTTTAGTTATTTTATTGCAAAACAAATGTTTTGATGAATTATGAATACAATTTTTTAATATGTTTAATTTGAAATAGTAAAAAGTTTGAAGGAAAGTAAAAAAATATCGCCTTGATTTCAATACTATAATGGCATGTAACATGCATTAATATACTGATATAAAGTTTTCATATTGCTTAATATGGTAGTTTTGTCGTTCAGGATTGTTTCCGTCTGTCGATATTTATAGGGTTTTGTATGCATCTTAAAAGTGGCTGCTTGTATTTCAAAACGTTATATTCTTATATAAATATTTAGTTTTTAGAACTTTCAAGACAATGGCTGCTAACTGGAGTCTGGTGATTACAATTGCAATTTTCATAGCTTAAACTATTTTACCACTTGGATAGAATTTGGATAGGTTTTGCTCAAGTTTTGCTACACCATAGTTTTTGTAAATTAATTACTTGTTCATATAACACCCCCTCGATGGATTCGTTATAGCGTACTCGGCTTGATCGCGGAAGGTCATTGGTAAGATACACACCGAGGCCAAACCAAAAAATAAATGGTAATTGCTTGTTCTCTGCCAAGCACATGGAACTTAAGTGTGGCATTTCCTCCTTCGAACTGTTAAATGCATCTCGTGAACTAACACGTTCAGGTACAAAAATCGGCTATCCGTGTCAGTCTAGTACAAAGAAGGGTTTATATTCAACATGTTCATGCCCTGATATACATGTAATAAATGTCACGGTATGTTAACCATTCACACAGCCATCTATTCCCTTAAATAGTTTGATACCACTGCAAAAGTAGTGTTATGTAGCTACAACATGTATAAGAATATTATTATAAAGGGGCAAATGACCATGTGTTGTCATTTTACAGACATAGGTGCTAGTTTGTTTTGTATTTTGTTTCATTTTATGAATGTAAATATTACTTTCTGGCTCATTGTAACTATTTTCTTTTACCATATCATTAATATTTTTGAAAATTGTTCAAACACTCAGACATTACGGCGTTCGATTATAAATTGTATCTTGTTTAGCTAGATTAATTTGTGAAAATTATATTGAAAAATGAATTACCGTGATACAAAGCGAGATCCAATTTCTTAACGAAATGAAAGGTGCAATGTACGATTTCTTTTCTCATCACTTGGCGTCCGTCGTCCGTCGTCGTCCGTAGTCCGTTAACTTTTACAAAAATCTTCTCCTCTGAAACTACATGGCTAAATTGAAACAAACTTGGCTACAATAATTATTAGGGTATCTAGTTAAAATGTGTTTCTAGTTTAAAATATGTCCGATGACCCCGACTGCCAACCAACATAGCCCACATGGCTAAAAATAAATATAGGGGTAAACTGCAGTTTTTGGCTTAAATCTCAAACACTAAACCATTTAGAGCAAAACTGACATGTGGTAAAAATGTTCACCAGGTCAAGATCTACCTGCCGAATCGGTCAACCCTTTGTTGGGTTATTGCCCCTGATAATTTGCAGTTTTAGGTTATTATCTTGAATATTATAATTGGTAAAGCCAAACTGTAAACAGCGAAAATTAAAAAGAAAATCTTCTATGAAACTACATGGCCAACTGGAACCAGACTTGGCAGCAATGGTCCTGAGGAGGTTCTCTTTCAGAATGTCCTATGACCCAGGATGTCAACCAAGATGGCCACCACAGCCGAACTTAGTTTAACATGATAGGACACTATGAGAAAATTCAATTAAAAATCTTCTTGTCTAAAACCACTTAGCCAATTGGAATAAAGTTGGCACCAGTAATTCTTACATGGTCCTATTTCAGAATTGTGTCCGATGACCCGGAGTGTCAACCAAGATGGTCCACAGACAAACTTAGTTTAATATAGGACCCAATGTGAAAATTAATTAAAAACCTTCTTGTCTGAAAATCCTGAGTCAATTGGAACCAAACTTGGCGGCAATGGTCCTTGGATGGCTCTCTTTCATAATTGTGTCTGATGATCTGGACTGTCAACCAAGATGGCGGCCATAGCCGAAAGTAATTTTAGGACCCTATGGGAAAATTCAATTGAAAGTCATCTTATCTGAAACGACTAAGCCAATTGTTACTAGACTTGCAATGGCAGCAATAATCCTTGCATGGTCCGACGACCCGGACTGTCAACCAAGCTGGCTGTCACAGCCGAAAGTAATCATAGGACCCTATTGAAAATTCAATTAATTTTTTTTTGTCTGAAACCAGTGAGCCAATTGTAACCAGACTTGGCAGAAATGGTCATTAGATGGTCCTCTTTTAGAATTGTGTCTGATGATCTGCACTGTAAACCAAGATGGCTGCCACAGCTGAACTTAGTTTAACATAAGACCCGACTTGAAAATTCATTTAGAAATCGTTTTGTCTGAAACAATCGGGGCAATGGAAACCAGCAATGGTTCTTAAATGGTCCTCTTTCAGAATTGTGTATGATGACTTTAACTGTCATCCAAGGTAACTGCCACAGCCGAACTTAGTTTAACTGCTACACTTAGATTTTAAGTCATGGGTAAGGTGGGTAAGTTAAATCCAGGTATGCGATATAGGCTCTTATGAGCCTATAGTTTGGAAAACACGCCAATCATCGGATTCAAATTTACACAGAAGATTCTACTCTTGGGGTCTATTGGTAATTCTAACATGGTCTGCTTCAAACGATTTCAGTCTACATCCGTGGTAAAATATGGATATTTTGATTCCAACGGCAAAGACGCTTTGGCAACGTCATAGCAAAGTTTCCCACAAGTTTAACGACATCATAGTATAATTTGGGTTGTGTAATGGCTTCTTCGAGTCCGAATACCTAAGTTGCGGCGTTTCAAAATGTAGTAGGAACTGTCCTATTAGAATAGAAATAATTCACGGTGGCTTGAAAATATCCTGACAGAATATTTGGCATAATGGGCATACCCGTGGTAAATCAGGATATTTTGAAGCCTCTGTGAATTATTTCTCAAATTTTACAATCAGAGAACAACAAATACATGTTTTCATCGTTATCCTCTTTATTCGAATTATCCGAGTTAGAATATTGACTAATTTTGCCTGGTTAATATCTTGCAGAAAAATAATGTCTGTGAAATTACAAAGAATTTCATTTTGTGCAATGGTTATATTCTTTACCATTCTACTCTTCTTGCTGTTGATAAAGATAAAACAAGGACAAACTAATACGAACACGAGGTACAGTTATATTATATATCCAAAGTTTTCAGGCTAATAAAGTGTTTTAATACGGGGTATAATGCACACATATTTATTAACTATTTTATAATTATTGGAGTTGCGAGCCTGGTTCCAGTTTAACAAAGGTTTTACTGGTCCCAGGACAACATTAAAACAGAAAAGCAAAAACCTTAGATCAGACCACGCTTTTTACTAAATAAGCAACACAATAACAGCGTGTGAACAGGAAAGGTCAACAGGAAAGGTCAACAATGGCATACCAATGTATCAACACAACCCAATAGACAGAAACTAGTCTGATAATTGGAACATTGGTGGAGTTAACACAGTTTTATGGGTATTCAGCTTATCTTTACTAGCGGTCTGGTGTATAAAACATAAGAATGTTTGTAAAACGGGACCCAGTATTTGTGTCTACATAACTACATTTATATGTTTAAAAGTACATATCTTTTGTGTTTTATTATTATTTGTTACAACTATTGTTCCACCATATTGCAATTCTATAAAGTCAGTACAAAAAATTGTCTCGTTTGGTAAGTTTTGTTGTAGTTATCTCCCGAAGAATTAAAATTGTCAGAGTTGATATTGGAACTGTTCCCTCTGTCGTAACATTTCATGTACCTCCACCGATTTGTGACTACCGCCGGATTGACTGTGTTGAACTTCACGACGGGTGCCGTATACGGAATAGGAACTGCTTACCCTCCCGGAGCACCTGAGTTTACTCCTAGTTTCTATAGGAGTTCATGTCAGCAACCTACCGATTACTTGCTACTTTTACTTTCAGTTTTATATTGAAAAGTGAAATTTGTCCTCATGGTTTTAGCAAGACAACAGAAGATCTGATGTGTAGGGTAAATATATGTAGTATACACATATTGTGATAAACAACAACATGGACAACATGAAATGTCAACAAGACATACCTGTCAATAACAGCAACCCAACTGACAGAATTCCGGAAACAAAATTAACAAAAAAGAGTACAAACACAAACATGAACACAGCAGAGAGTCAGGATGGTCTGATTGGTACAGACACTGAACAGTGTTGGGGGTAAACCGGTTTTGATGGGTGTTTTCAATCGGCAAGAACTTTTATGTATACACTTTTCTCTGACGTCTCGCGGCCTTTATATAAGCCAATACTACAAAACTTCTGAGGATAATTTGTAAATGCAATATGCTCTTAAGAACCATTGCCTAGACACCTGAAAACCTTTGACTAGTCTATCTTTCAACAAACAATCCAAGTGGGACGTAATTCTTAAAAGTGTGGATAAAACGTAAACCTGGTATCCATGGTTACACAAAAACAATTATGTCAGAAATTAACAAGGATTCATATAATATAAAAGAAATTCTAGTACTGTAAACCGAATAACTTTCGCGTGCTAAAAACGTTCGCGAATTTAGCGGGAAGCTAAAAATTTCGAAAGTTTATATCCGCGAATAAAGCAGTCAATTCTAAGTATATGCAGTCCGTTATAACAGACCGTTATAGAAAAACGCAATTGAAATGAATCTTCCACCTATATTTACTATGACCATAGTGTTTACATGTACAATCAAACCTGCTTTAGTGACCATCTGTATTAAGCAATAACGTGTCTTAAAAGACCATCATTTTAAAATCCCTTTGTAGCGCATTCTATATAAAATTAACCTGTATATAAAGACCACCTGTCTTAAGTGAACATAATTTTGCTTTCCCTTGGAAGGTCACATAAGACAGGTTTGACATTATTTGATATAAAAAAAACATAATACAAATATACGTCTTATTTTATTGATACATTACATCCATTTAATATGTTCGTCGACCTTGAACTTGATCGGTTTACGCGTAACATCCCATCAATCAATAAACCGATTATGTCAACAGTCACATTTTGATAGATTTTAAGCATTTCGGACCTGTACCAGCCACTTTTGATAATGTCTTTTTATTTTGTTGCAAGAATGAAACTGGAATAAATTAATAAATAAATGCTTTGATACCAGTTTTTATGCGCAAGATGTACACATTTCTTCGCTGAAACTATTTAATATGACATGAATAGGTGATAGGGGCTTGAATGTGAAGTTTTCATGTTGTTGAAGGGCACATTGCCACTTTAAGATGAAAAACACTAAGAGAAACAATGTTACTTTGCTTTGAATTTTGTCCACTAAACGTGAGATTTTGTATTAAGATTTAATAAACCGTTCTTTCATCATAGCAATTATAATTTATTATTATTTTCCAGACGCCACAAACTTTTGACAAGGAATATAAAAACCCTTGTTGGCATAACGAAACTGGAAAACTATCATGTTTGCCAAATTTCCTCATTATCGGTATGCAGAAATGTGGAACTAGCGATTTGTTTCTTTCATTAGTAAGGCATGATGAGGTCGTACCTCCGAAGGGCGGGAAAAAAGAAATACATTTTTTCGATGCTTACCACTATGGTATGTATATGAAGTACGGTACTTTAACAAATGAATACGTTTAAACGGTTAAATAGAATGTAAAGGAATTAAATGTATAAGAGTGTCGTTTTTATGTAATTTGCGTTAATTTCTCTTAATTTTGTGTCCTGTAATATTCAGGTCTATTCAGAGGTTACTTTTGTATCCTAAACAGCCATACTTGTTTTGTTTTTTCTTGCCTTGACTTTGTGCTATACAATATTGTCAAGTAATATCAAGGGTACAAGATTAAAACAAGACATATTAGTCCAGTCAAACTAAGTTTTAACCTCAAACCAATTGCAACAGAAAATGTTTTAGTTCTAATCTATAGCATTAAGCCCCAAATATACACAGAAAAAAGTCCCATAAAATCTAACTTGAGAAAAACTCAAAATCAGCATTTTTAATTTCCTATGGAAATTAACATTGGAAAGGGGAGATAACTCCGCAAAAATTAGTCTTGTTTTGTCAGTTTTTGGGTGATTTTTTTTAAAAATTCATGTAAAGTATGATACTTTGATGGGGTTATAAGTTCGTATTTGACTATATTATATAATATTCTGCTCATGAAATATAAAAAACCGAAGTGTTATGGGTATTTTTATTTTTTTGCACATTTTTCATTAAAGAAATTGCAAATTTGTGACTTTGTGACCATTTTGAAAAAATAATGTGAAAATTTGGTATTGTTTATATCTGTATATTATATTTGTTCAGCATCTACCTTGTTTAAAGAAACTTTAAACCACAAAAAGAAGAATATGTGCTTAATCATTTTTATTAAACTTGAGATTCTTTACCTTGACATGTTGAAAAATTTAATAAATGGTCAACTAATGAATTACGAAATCTAGGTTGTAGCTTGATAAAAGATATGAAAACACCTTTAGAGTTGTTTGTTATACTCTAAAGACGGATAAAATATCAAGAATCAATACATTCTGCTGAATAGAAGCGGTAAAGTTATAATTTTGTATCAATTTTTATTGATATTTCTGCCTTTTTTGCAGAGTTATCTCCCATTTTCAATGCAAATCTCCATAGGAATTTTAAAATCGTGATTTTGTAGTCTTCCTCAAGTTAGATTTTGTTAGACTTTTTTCTGTGTATATTTGGGGTATAATGCTAAAGATTAAAACTTAAAAATCTTCTTTTGCAATTACTTTAAAGTTAGAGTCAAATTTATGCTAGATTGATTGGACTATATGATGTCTTACCGTTAATAAGATCGATCAACACAAAAAGGCATTTCAGCACAGTTAAATTAAATGTTGGGTAATTTATTAACTTTATGAATTATTTAACATAACATTAATAATTTTATTAACTCCTCTTAACCATTCTTGAATGACTGCAAGGCATTATATTTTGTTTTGATCATGTTATCTTGATTTTATCTGAAATATTAGAAATTTTTTTAAATCAAAACAGTCAAGATTGAACAAGAGACAAACATGATCGTTTATGATCAAAAGTGTTTTACTAGTGTATTATGATCTATTTCATCGTTTTCCTCCCTCAGAAAGAGCTTACCTTGGTATGTGGAAATGCTCATAGTTTGCAAAAATATTGGTATCTAAGTTTGTTTTATTTGACACGGAAAAACAGGTTATATTCAAAAACCTTGATCTTTTGATTTTTGATTTTTTGTTGTTGTTTTATTTTTTTTTTTAATGTTTTGTTTATTTAGCTTTAGTCCATATAACAACTCAAAGACTCTTTGTAATTTGTGTATTAGTTAAATACGAGGTTGTTTGCACTTATTTCATGGCTGCATCCAGTGCACTCAATACCGTTATAGTATTTTTTATTTTGCATTAACTTTCGTCGTTTGTTTGCAGGTCATTCAATACAGGGCACAAACCCAGATAAAAGAATGAGTTACCAAGATTATGTAGATTATTTTTCACCAGCTGCAAAATTAATTAGCAAGGGAAAACACAATATTATAACAGGTCTGTAAAAGTATTGTTACAATTTATATATATAACGTTGTAAAGAGACATTGTAATATAAATAAATATCTTCAATAGCCATACCAAGAAAACGATAGGCTTTGAGAGAAATACTTCCATTAGTAGCGAGATAATTTCCAACAGTTGAATGGTTTTCATATTTATTCTGAACCTTTGGTAAAAACACTTCTAACACACATTAGATCTTAAACATCCAATTCTTGTTTCATCTTGAATGTCTTGATTTGTACAATGTACAATTTAAGAAAAGATCAGGAAAACAAGATTCAAACAAGAAACATTGCCTTACAGTGAAACAAGGCTAGTTAATACCAGTTCATAACAGTTAATAATGAAGTACGAAATTTTTCACCTTAATTGTGCTGAACTAATCTAAATTTGTCTTGACCAACCTTGGTCGACTGCAAGAAAACAGATGTAGATTTCTTTTTTTCAAAATATGGTATTGCAGAAAATTAAGCTGAAATAATAATAAACAAGATCAAAATGTCCGTTCAAGATCAAAAGTGTTTTACTAGTGAAAAATATTATACAAATTATGCCCCTACCGAGAAATTAAATATGCGACAGAATTTGTAAGTTACCTTTAGGCCTTAAACAATATTCTTTAAGCTCACATCCTGAAGGAAGGTTGCATAAAAATTTTGTTCCTTAAATCGAGCATGTAAATTGTTAACTTTTTTTGTGAACAGAATATGTTTTTTTTTAATTTAATTGATATATTAAAAAAAATGATGCATTAGATGAAAAATAAAACATAAGAAAAAAAAAATAATCTCGACGTAAGATAGTAAAACAGGAAATCAAAACAAAGGTATAATAGAAAAACATATAAGCATGAATGAACAATTCATATATAAATGTAGTAATCGATCTGCTAATATAAATCCTCCTGTGGATAATGGGATATTTTTTTAGTTATATCTTCACTGGCAATTTTCTGTCGTTAGATTGCCTGTTTAGTTTTAATATATACTAGCTAGGTATCCGAAAAAGATGGAATAACTTTTCTTATACCTCTTCAAGTTCAACTGGAAATTTCACCATTTTCGTAAGGTAAGATTTTTCTGTCCTACACAGCGACGTGTGAAAATTACATATTATCATGTTTTATATATCTATCGATTTGAAAGACAGTAAGATCAGCATCTAAATGGATAAGACGTCAGAAACGTTAATAACTACTCTTTCACCCCCTTTTCTCCCTCTGTCCAGCCCTTGAATAAAGCACGATTTATAGTATATCGCACAGGCACCTGAAGGAAGGAGCTCGTGTGTCGCAACCGCCCTTTTCTTTTCTCTGTAACACCCCAAGACTTTCAATGTCATTTTTCCTCATCATTTATAAATAGCATAAATCAAATGTCCAAATTTCGTCGACTGGCACAGTATAAGGGGAATGGATTTAGAATTCTGCATCCCACCTTTTTTCCTCTCCATGTTTTCTCTACAACTCTTAACCTACAATTAACCTTCATTTTTATTGTTTCAGTTATGCTATAATATTGTGATATTGCGTTTATTTCTTTCATAAAATGAAAAACTAAAATAATTATGACAATGAAGGCTGTGGGGGTGTTGCGGAGAAAAAGAGGATAGGCAGAGTAAAAAGAGGGGATGCATCACGCATGTTTGTGGTATATCGTCTATGCCTGGAAATAATTAAGCGTGAATGAAAACGGTTCGAGTTGTTCTTAACAGAGCAATCCGAGGAATACATGTAAAAGCTCAAGAAACAAAAATATAAATCAACACAAATCCCCAAGTTATTCGCAAATATTTACGTATACGTTAGAGCCGTTTAAGATTTTAACAGACAACACATTCATCCTCAATCAGTCAATTTCTGATTTGAAGTGTGTCTATTGCAGTTGTTACCTGATGATGGCGCAAAAAAATCGAGCCCTTAATTTAAGTGGTATAGATTTGTATTACAAAATATTGGATTAGTTTTCCATCTTTCCACATTTATTTTGCCTTCTGCATTTCTGCACTACCAATAAAATATAAATTGTAGAAGTATATAGTATAATGACATGTGTACAATGCTTTTATAAAAAATTATAGGTTAAAAGTCCATGTGATAAAATCTTATACCACTGAATATGGGAAAAGATTGACAGTGTATATACTATCGTTCTTAAATAGTCATTAATTATAACATTTCTTTGAATAGGTGAAGCTACTCCGGCTTATTTGTGGAGACTCTATACGTGGCCATTTTATCCACAAAGTAAGAACAGAAGTACCCCAATTATACTGATTCCCGATTTGATCCACCATGTTATACCTAATGTAAAACTGATAATTACGTTGCGGGAGCCTGCAGATAGGTAAATTGTTCTTATTAAAGAAACTCTCTCTCTCGCTATTAGATAAGTGACAGAAAATACAAGATCATGGATTTGGAGCTTTATCAGGGATAATTTGATATCATCATTAAGAAAATTTTACGATCGTCATCACGAACCAATTGACCATTAAAGTGTTCCAATATCGGAGATCATGTTGTTAGACCTGTTCCCACTGTCGTAACATTTCATGTACCTCCGATTGTAACTACCACCAGCTTAACTGTTGAACGGGTGCCGTATACGGAACAGGAACTGCTTACCATGACGGAGCACCTGAGTTCACTCCTGGTTTTTATAGGAATTCGTGTTGTTCATTGTTTTTTTAGTTTTCAGTGTTTAGTTTTTGTGCCTGTGGTTGTTCATTTGTCTTCATGAGTTTGTCTTTCTAATGGATGGTTTTTTTTTGGTTTGATCCTTAGCAATATTTGTCCTCTTTAGAATAAAATTATTTTGCGCAAAAGCACGATGAAAAAGTATCGTATTAAAGAAACTGGTTACAAAAGGTTGATATTAGGCTACAGACGTGCTCGGGTTAATCTACATGATAAATTAAAAATAATGTAAAAGAAAGTAATCAGCGTCTTGAAAGTAGTTGTCAGGTAATTAATAATTAGACAAAGTTAACACTTTACCACAGGACAGCTTCTATCATCGACCATGTTATCTCAACTCCTAAGATTGAAAAATCTATAACATTTAAATTTAAGTTTTTAGATATCGGAAAAGGAATACCGAAACGACAAAACAGGGTGGCAATCTGAAAAAAGGAAAAGTCAAACTCATGAGAATGGAACATAACAAAAAACTGCAACAAGGTAGCACGTATAACTAAAACAACAAGCATTCTGAAAGTATTGTTGTGCAATACAATGCCCCCCTACCGGCTTGAGCTGTGAGAAAACACGCAAAATCTCTGAGTATGTGAATCAGACGAACGCGTATGGACAGTGACTCATAAAAATTCTGAAACTATCTTTGCTAGGGGTACACAATAATTACCCGATCAGCTTGCTCTGTAGCTCATCATTATAAGCTTACATACCAAAAATAAGATTATTTGGTAAAAAGTTTTGCTAAAAAAGTATGGAAAACTAATATTATTGCAATAATTCCTATTTCCAAGGGCCATTACTATCACAATAATTATCTGTTCAGAGTGAAACAAACTCAAACTTGATATGTTACTCATTATTATAAGATTATTTGGTTAAAACGTTTGCTAAAAATGTCCGGAAAAGTAATATTTTGGCAATTAATTCCTATTTCCAAGGGCCATAACTCTCACAATAATTATATGTTCGGCGTGAAACTCAAACTTGATCTGTATCTTATCATTATAAGCTCAAGCACCAAACACAAGACCACCTTGTGAAAGGGTTTGAAAAAAAGTTCGGAAAACTATTTTGGCAATATTTCCTATCTCTAAGAGCAATAATTCTAACAATAATTATCGGATCAGTGTGAAACTTAAAGTAGATGTGTAACTTGTCAAGGTTAAACTATATACCATATATAAAGTCAACATATTCAAGCACAACTGACAAAAGTGCGGAAAACTGATTTGCTGGACTGACGGATGGACGTACAGACGGACAGACAGACCTAAAGTCCCCTTCAGCTTCGTCGGTAGGGAACTAATAAAAACACATAAAAAACTAAACAGAACTAAACAAGACAGCAAAAAAACTAAAGCACTTTTGATGTAAACTCGGATTTAAACTGGAAGTGTGTCATGACCAGATAACGGCACCATGCATCACATTATAGACAGAAACCTCGGACAAATCAATTTCTGAAAATGACCGTAAAGGTTTTGGAAAGATGCAGTTAACAAAGACTGAACATAACCCTGTCTTAGACAGCATATTGCTGTGCCGTATATAGCAATTTGACGATAGTAACAATTCAACTGTGAACTATACAAACTATAGGCTGGAGACATTGGTATGTCACTGCAAAGAAAGGGGAAATATTAATTGTGTGGTTTTAATCGTTTAACCTAAAGTAAAACTGGCTAAAACGTACAAAAGTGCATACATGAATGCCATAGGATGGTGTCTCTGAGGCATGTTTCCATAAAAAAGGAAATTAGTTGCTGGAAAATTAAAGTCATCCCTTATATATAAGGTATAATGATCTGACTCTTATATTGGTTTGGTTCTAATTTATAGGACCCGATCTAGCTATTTCGACCATCATCAACCACCTAACCCTGTTGAAAAATTTGATGAAATAGCACGAAAAGCTGTGTATTCTTACAGAGAATGTCTGAAGAGAAAGACTGACTTCGACTGTATTCTATCAGATAAAATAATGACCACTATGAAAACACAGGTAAAACAAGCTGCACATGCAATATGGACCGTAACTCACTTTTCACAAATTCACGCATTTACTTTTCTAACATGATCTAGAGTACCTGCTCTGGCATTCTGTATTGAACAATATCTTCACATTGAAAACATAAGTCCATTACTTCAAGATAAGTTTATTAAAATGTGAAGAAAAAAGTCAGTATAGGATTTTTTTTCTACCTGATCTAAAGTCC
Source organism: Mytilisepta virgata (assembly GCA_028015205.1). Taxonomy (NCBI): domain Eukaryota; kingdom Metazoa; phylum Mollusca; class Bivalvia; order Mytilida; family Mytilidae; genus Mytilisepta; species Mytilisepta virgata. The sequence continues at coordinate 45,953,894 of CM051514.1, read as the reverse complement.
AAATAATCCTCAATATTCGCAAATACATAGCCATTGTTTTCTGAAAAAAAAATCGATGAAAAAAGTTGATAAATTAATAATGAAAGTATGCAAATATAAGCCATATTTGCATACTTTCCTAATTTATCAACTTTTTTCATTAAGTTAAAAAGTTAGATGTTTTTTTTTGTGACAATCTTAAAATGCAAAATGTAGGGTTTTTGGCTCAAATATATGGAAATAAGTGTCAAATATCTTAAACACTACGTCATGAAGGTGTGTTTTTCTTTGCGTATTTGAAAAATATACATAATAATGATCATCTGGTAAATTTTAAGCAAAAATTTAGTAGAGAAACCTTATTGTATCGTATTCCCTTAATATTGACTTTTACAGCTAAAATATAGAATCCCAAACCCAAATACATATGGTTGCCAGGGACTTTTTCATCAGTTGCTTTGGACATTTTCAATGGCCTTGACTCGTGACCTTCTATTTTGACAGGAACAGGTAAATTGTAGGGTCCTGAAGCCAAATATACCTGGTTGCTTGGAACTTTGCCATCAGTTGCTATGTATTTTTTCAATTATCTTGACCCTTGAGTCTCCATATGGACTTGTACTGCTATATTATAGGGACCTGAATTTAAATATATATGGATGCTAAGGACTTTATCATCGGTTGCTATGGACTTTGACTCTTGACCTTTCTTTCTGACTTGCAAATTACAAATTGTCTTGATAACCCCACCCGCCATCCAAGATGGCCAACATAACCAAACATATTGTAACAAAGGATCTGATGGGAACATTCACTGAAAGATGTTCTTGTTTGAAACCAGAAACAATTCGGCAAAACCAGTGAGCCAATGTTCCAGACTACTAGTCAGGATGGATATAGTCAAATAATCTATTTTGCAAATGATTTCCAGGTGATACAGGATCCTAGGAGCCAAAAGTTTTTGTTGTGTATCTTTTTTTTTATTTGTTGTGCTTGTGGCTGTTCATTTGTCTTTAGGGTTTGTCTGTCTAATCGATTGCGTTTTTTAGTTTGCTCCTATTTGTCCTCCTTGTTACTATCAATGGTATCAAATATAGAAATTCTCCATTTAATCGTTTTTATTTTATGTTTTATTTTTTTTTAAACCTCTTTTATAATGATCTTCCATTATCAGATAAAGTTAATAAAAAACCAATCCAATAATAACTGAATAAAATCTGTCATTTTACACCCTAGAAATACTAAGGGTTCATTCCTTGTATTGCAAATGGTAGATCTTGCTGAAATTTGGCTTCCTATTTCGCTAATTTTGGTTGAGTACTTCTTGTTTAATATAAGTTTGGTTTTTGGTCTTCCAAATGTTCCGGGTTTAATGCTGCTGATGAGAGGTAACTCCTTGAAATGCGTCGTATACAGCATAGTATAAATTTACAATATCTAATATTAGTGTCTTTGGATTGTTATTTTTAAAGCAGCAAACCCTGGTATTAATATTTGTATTTAAAAAAACCTGCATCACCGAAGGAATGATGTATTGAAATAAATCCTAATTGTCACAAATTATCTCGGTTTTATTTTGCCTGATTGGTTTTGAGCTTATAGCTCATAATATTTGCTTTAAATTTCGTTTTTCCCTGAATGTTATGAAAAGCATATCGGAAAAATCTTATTGGTCATAGTGCTCTTAACACAATAAAGTTGGAATCCTGTATCACTGAATATATAGTGTTTACTGTGTTTTAATTATATATATCTAACATATTTTACAGGTTGAATATCTTGTTCCTGGTCTCTACTATTATTTCCTTAAGAAATGGTTTGAAGTTTTTCCAAGAAATCAGTTTTTAATAATAAAATATGAAGATTACAAATATAACAAGACTGGTACAATGAACAGAGTATTTGAATTCCTTGGTATCCGTAAGTATAAAACGTAATGCTCTACTTTAGAAATACTTATTCATTGACATTATTGCATTTATATTGAGGGATATTGCCCGGAGCAAAAAAATACATTGCACGAGGTGGGGAAAATATTCTTGAATATTTAAATGATAGTTCATAACACTGAGGGCCATATGCGAATATATGGACCGGCAATTAACTCCAAAAAAAGTGTATGAATCAAAGTAAAGCAATTTGAGCAGATCTGTTATGAATTATTTTTTATATTATACTTATAATTCATAATTTTCAAACAGTACATATGTAGACTACAATATCACATTAGCCCGAGGGAGTTAATCGCCTTAATAATCTGTAAATAGGCTCATTATCCAAAATAATCTAACATTGTCCTTTCGATATGAAGGGGCGAAGTTGGTAACTTGGTAACAATTAACTTACTTTTCTCCTCATACTCAGTCAAAAAGTTTATATTAAACGTATGAGTTTCACACACAGGACCGGATTACACACTTATACTATATTACATGTAAATCTGTTCAACAGAATACATGTTATTGTCCAGCTTTCAAAGTTTTATTGAGGTATGCATACAGTAAAAACTGTCCAGTTAATTCAAAACCGGAACTGGCCATTAATACAGGTCTAATACAGGATTTTAAGTTCCGGTTTTTTTGTATAAAACCTGTATTAATGACCCGTTTCAGACAAATGGTAAATAGACAATTTATAATGTATTTTAAGTCATTAGTTAATAAAGGTGTCTCATAAAATTTTCTGTATAAAATACACAGTTGTATTGGGTCTGGGTCAGCTTTATAGGCCCTCGGCGTTGCCTCTGGCCTATACAGTTGACCTCGACCCAATACGACTGACTCGGACATAATACAGGCTTTATATGAAAATACCCATTTAATAACACTATAATAATAAATAGTCTTGAAATGTTTATACAGAAAATCGAACAACACACATTAGCGTTATACAGTCACGAAATATAGTCAAGAATCCATATTTAAAAATTGATTTGACAAATTGGAATATCTTAATTACAAAAACTCTGGGTTTCGTGTTTTTTCTATTGGTTTTCGTCAACGACTATATAACAAGGACTTGAGACTTAAGAAAGCTATTCTTACATCACTTCCTAGTGTGAAAAATATACTCATTTCACATGGTTGTGAAGTATTTCATTTCGAAATTTACAAATCTCAATGTATTTGTGACAGAATAGCACGCGGTGTCTCTCAAACGTAACTAACGCATCCTCCATTGATCCATCCAAAGACCGGAACATTTGGTTTGGTAGTCCGCCGCACTATAAACTGAGCTGAAGCTAGACGTAATTCACTAGCGCAGCTAATGGAGTGTAGTTAGAAACGTGTTACTTCAGAAGCCCCGTAACATAATATCAGAATGTATACACGACTTTTGTAAATATATGATCTAAACTGTTTTCCAATCCTATGATATACATGTACCTGTGGTTGTAAAATTATTTTACATAATTTATTATATTAACATATACTTGAACAACACATTTAAATAATCCATAGATTTATTGCATGGCTCTACGTAATCGTAACAATCAAATCTTGTGATCAGGTATAAATTTTCCAGTTGAGACAAAATATATAAATATTAGAGTTATCCCTCTTTTGACTGACTCTCTCCTTCTTGGCATATTGTATACTGTTTATTTGTTGTTTTTTGTTTTTGTTTTTTGTATGTTTTGATCATAAGAAATCAGTGTGAATCGTTGTTTGTATGGTATATGTACAATGTGTGGGTTGTGTATTCTTGACTTTCATGATTCATGTTGATCTACATGCTCTTTTGACTAGGAATAAAGAATTTTGATTTGACTTGATGTATTCTTTTTAATAGGTACTCTCAGCGAGGAATCAATGACAGCAAAAGGCATAATAAGGAAAGACATTAAAAACAGAAGTTTTGGTGTTCCTATCAATAAACTTAAACCTTCTACTGTTAAAATGCTTTATGACTTTTTCACTCCGTATAATAGACTATTTTTTAATTTTCTGAATGATTTCAGTTTTACTTGGGCAGTATATCCATGAAGAGATACGACAGAAAAATTCGTTCGAACAAATAAAATAGATGGTATGTAAACTACAACAAGCCCTTTTACAAAAAATATGTCCTTTTGTACATATAGACAATCTTTATTCAAATGTATACCGATCAATATTGAAAAAAAAACACTGCTACCGAAGCATTCTGGTGTACTAAGCACTTACAATTATTTTTATTTGTACCTCCAAAATAACCTAACCAACAAGCGGTTGTAAGAGTCTTTAAAGATCATGTTTATTGTTAACTATACATATAAATTTACTTACCTATTACTTCTAATTTGTTAATGACATGATTTGAAACTGAAATAACTGTTATAAAACTATAAAATAATTTTATTTTGAAAAGGAAGGATTGTCTCCTTTGTACATAGTTCTGTCCTGAATTTTCGATTTAATGGCGATAATTGTTTTAAAATAGAATCTGATATGTAACATATTGGGTTATGGTACTTTTCTGACCTTGACCATTGATTTGATATTTGTTTTTTTTATTATTTATAATGAGTATGCAGTGCATTCAAATAAGAGTCACAGAATGTTTGTGGAAAGCAAAACCTTTGAATTAATTTGAATCTAAAAACTGCCTATATCATATAAAAAAATCACAATATCTCTGTTAATCAACATGAATTTAAAAGTATCTTTATCTGTGAACACATATTGTTACATTAACACAAGTAGTTTGCAGTGGGTGACCAATATAAACATTTTGTTTTTCTCCTGTGAATTCCTCAGTGTATTTAATCACAGTGATGTGTTATAATAAACAACGTTAATATTTTCACTTTTCTCTGTGTTTTTCCTTACAAGTGCATACTTCCGTCCAACTTCCTTCTCGTTATCTTGTCGTCGCCTCCTCAGTATGAACATAACTATTAAAAATACTACCAGAGCGGCAGCAACTGGTACAAAAATCTCGATCATTAATGTGTTTGATATTTGGTCTGCTTTGCGAGTAGACCTTCCAAGAACTGGAAAAAAAACTAACCTTGTTATACTTGAAAACATGAAGATACAATAGAAACAGGGATGATAATTTGATTCTTTATCGTGCATGTAACTGTAAACTGGTTGGTGATTAACCAATCAATCATACGCTACTACTCCGACATTGCTCCAACTTCAAACGGCATGTTTTAGAATTAACTTGCCCCTACTGCAAAATTAACACCTTCTGTCATGTATCCATTTTTTTCCGACAGGAAGACTTTATTCACTTCTTTTCAAAACAAATACAATAAAAAGAGTTAATGCATTAATGCTGAGGAAAATCCTTTGCAAAATAATATATTGCATTCGCAAGCTCATGCAATATACTATTTTCTTGGGTCAATATATATTACTCAATATTAATCCATAACCTATAATATTTTTAAAAGAACCCAAGATATTAATTATAAATCTACGAAATAACTAGACAGGCACCAAATCAAAACCTGATACGATCATATGTTTACTATCTATATCTCATTCAGTGAACCAAGGGGTTTATTCCATATGATATTCATGATTCATGTTTAGTATATTTACAACTTTTACAGTCGTGCTCAAAGCCTAAAATGTTGAAAGCGGAAACAATACCTACTCCCCCTAAACAAACCCCTCTCCCCCCCCAAAAAAAATAAAACAAAACAAAACAAAACAAAAATACCAAAAAAAAAGAAAAAACAAAACAAAAACTATAGCACTGAAGAGCAAACGCATTAAAAACCACAAAGATAAAATTAAATCATCCCATGACAGAACTTTTCTCCAGAGGAATATACTTCTTATTTTTCATGACATTTTTCGTCCTGATGTGCATGTAATAAATGCCAGTGGACGTTAAACAATATTCCATCCATTAATTCATTAAATTTCTCATTTGTATAATTTTCAACCTAGTGATACCCTTCTGGACTTGATGTCAACAAGCATAGGTATTGAAGCAGCAGTAATAATCGATTCAAATCCATTGTTTGGGTCTATAAATATTTGAGGAGTACACCCATAATTGTCTGTACAATATTTCGTTTTCTTCCTTCAGATACTGACCTTAAGTTATATATTAATGAAATGAACAGTATTCGTCTTTATTTGATATATATTGGGTGTATGCATTCTACCAGAAATACCATTTTTTAACCTACAGCTGAACTAATTCTCTTACACCCTGATGTTGGATTTTGAAGAATATAAAGATATAATTCAGTGATGTAAAAACATACTGATCAACATCATTTCAGTCAAAAAGTAATTGAAAACATTTAAAAAAATAACGAAAACATATTCTACATGTGGACCCCTAACCCAAAGGAGGGCTATTGTCATCACTTTACGTATGTGATCTGTCATCTGGCCGTCCGTCCGTGCGTCCGTCACATTTCACATTTTGCATTTCTTCTAGAGAACCAATGAGTGGATTGAGCGAAACATGGCACAAAAAACCTTAAAAGGTACTGCTCAAGTGTTCTTTCTTTGGCGCCGATCCGTCATCTAACATGGCTTCCAGCGGGGGCCTTAGGTTAACATAGGTCGATCCTATGGGAAATGCATACAAAAATCGTTCTTCTAGAGAACCGCTGAATGGATTGAAACCAAACATGGCATGAATTTCCTTCTGAGGTGCTGCCCAATTGTTGTTACTTTGTTGACAATCCATCAACAATCTATCAATTCATCAAAGATTGCCACCAGATGGGGACTTAGTTAAACATAGGACATTACGGGAAATACATACAAAAATGTCCTTCTAGAGAACCGCTGAATGGATTAAAACCAAACATGGCAAGACTTTTCCTTATGAGGTGTTGACTAAGTGTTGTTACTTTGGTGCCGATCTGTGATCCAGCCGGGGACTTAGCTTAACATAGGACCTTCTGCAAAATACATATACACATCTTCTAGAGAACAGCTAAATGGATTGAAACCAAACATAGCTGAATGTTCCTAGTAAGATTACCTTTTATGCAGATCCGTTATCCAAGATGGACGCCGACGGCGAACTTAGTTTAACACAGGACCCTATGGGAAATACATACAAAAATCTTCTTCTAGAGAACCACTGAATAGATTGAAACCAAACATAGCATGAATGTTCCTTATGAAGTTCTGATCATATGTTTTTACTTTGGTGCCGATTTGTCATCCATGATGGCCCTCATCGGAAGACTTAGTTTAACATAAGACCCTATGAGAATTACATACAAACAGCTTCTTCTTGAAACTCAATGGATTGAAACCCCAAATGGCATTGATGTTAATTTCAAGGTCTTTGACAAATGAACAAATGGAAATAGCAGGTGAGCGATAAGGCTCCCGGGAGCCTCTGGTTATAAATGAAACAGTTATTAATTGATAATGATTTACCTAATCGTATGCATTCCGATTGAATATCTTCCCAGTGTCCGTCGTTATCACAGTTTATGGTATTAGAACCATTTTTGATGAAGTCCTGATCACATAGTAATTCTGCTGACCTCAGACTTAAATTCCATTTCCCATCATTTACATCGGGTGGGGGATCACATCCTGTAAGTTGAGGATAACATAGAAAAGCTATCAATTTTCTATAATACCTTTTCTAGTATATTTATTATTAGGCAAAACACGGGTATCCATCAGACACATACCCACATATTTATACGTCAATATAATACAATAATAAAGTGAACATCACTGTCATTGTTGTCAACAATAAGCAAAAAAAAATAATAAAAATAAACTTACACCCAAATAAACAAACAACAAAAAAGATATATCAGAAACGGTCAACAATAAAATGCCAATCAATTAAAGCAACCAAACAATACTAACAAAATCACAAATCACAAACATGAAAAGAACAGAGAATCAGGATAGTCTGACTTGATACAAACACTGGAAGATGGTGGGGTTAAACCGGTTTAATGGGTACCAAAAAATCCCATTTTCTATCCTGGTGTATTACAAACTTTGTAAAAACAATACTTTACAAGGTGACCGCTTGCTGAGAACTGCAAAATTAGAGTAGACGGTGCATAATTTAGACAGCACTGCTAGAACGTGCTAGTTTGTAACTGTAAAACTAGCCAAGGCTCTCAAAGTTGAAGGCCGGATACTGTGGCTCTTTAATGCTATCTCGTCATAGTGTTCAATAGTAGTCGGCAGTATTCGTGAGAGTTAGTATGAATTTAAAGTCTTCAAGTCATTGGAGGAAAAAGAATTTTTTTACAGAATTGCATATAATTTGATCCTAACTACCAAGTTTTTGTGGGTTACTAGAGAGACTTTTGCATTTATTCACAATATAGAAGCTAGGAAGAGAAAACCCGTTCATGATAGATGTTTTTCTTGAAGCTGAATATTTAGATAAGTAAAGTATAGAAATACCAAAGGGACATTCGACGAAGGGGAAAATTGAAAACAACTGACAAACTGCGGAGAACAAGACCAAAAAATAAAATACACTTCCATAAAACTTTGATAAGGATGACTGCAACTTACGAGCAACATACCCCTGTATGACTAGCGTTTTTGTCAAGAGCCGGTCTCTGTCCAGACGTCAATGTATATCATGTATATGTCACAAGCACAGGAATAACGTATGAGTTGTGAAATATACACTCCATACTCCATTTGTAGTAAAGTTTTTTATTCAGCCTTCCTCTGCTGTCAATTTCGAGCTGAAGGTCAAGATAAGATGCAGACCTAGCAGTGACTCTGGTATCCTTAATCTCGAGCTCATTTGGGTAGATGATATATTGATATCTATTATAAGCATTTTAAAAGCATTAAGCAGGTTTTGCAATCTTTAACCCTGTATTAGAAGTTTTTGGTAATCGTATGGTTTCGCTCGTTAAAATTTTCCAGCCGAGAGCAAATTCGTGCGAAACTTACAAACTGTGATATCTACAATCCACAGGTACGTTTTCGTCAAGAAAGGGGACGCTAGAAATTGGAAAATTAAAATCGTCCCTTTTATTATAAAGATAGTACGTATCTCTCCATTGTCGATATTTATAGTAAGATGTTAAAAAGAACAGCATTTACAATCCTATTAACTTTGTTCAAATATACATTGTAGCTCTTTCGGAGAAATGTCATCTTCATAATTAAGAAACTCAGGCTTATCAACAGTATGTAAGATACCTGCAATTATTGTTAAAAATAACAATTAATTGATCATGATTCTGTATTCTACCCTTAAGGAGTTTTTTCATGAAAAACTGTTCATAACAATATAAAAAAAACGTAGGTAATAAGAGGAGCACGATTTGTACCCAGAGGAATCCAAATAATCTGTCGATATAAAGAATGGCCACAAAAAAGAAACAGGGAGGAAGTGTATGGCCCTGGTCATGTCATCGCTTGTCCAGCAACAGCAATATGCATACTTTTTATGACTGCAATATTGCTTTAAAACTGTTACAACAAATATAATTTAAACCAGAAGATTCAAATGACCAGTTAATAAGTGCACTAATTTTTTTTTTATAAAGGTTGTATATAATGTAGAAAAATCATAACTGTCCACTCCAGTTACTTTATGCTTTACTGTTTGCAGTTTATCAAAAACGTTGACAGAAATTTGTACACTCCGAATTTATCCCCGAATTTTCATACACTTTGTTACAATGATAAATGACAGCTTCTTTTATACAAGTGGGAGAACTTGTTAAAAGAACAGACATTTTAGTGGTAGTACATTTTTCTAGAGTTGGAAATAAAACGAAATTTGTATGGATTTAATGTAATTGAGGTAACCAGTACATCTTAGGAACATTGCAGTGTTGGGTAGGAGCTTGAAGTGTTCACTGGATTTAATGTATTGTTCGGTTGTCTTTTTCTAGAAATCTAGTTCAAAGGAAAGAGCTATGATTATCTAATTACTCTCTTAATACATCATTGTAATATTTTTTTATCACAAACTTATTATCACAAAATGAACTGTACACTGCTTTATTTAGTTGTTTAGTTTCGAAAGATTTAAGAAAAAGTGAAGTTTTTTACTACTATTCTATATATTCACTTATTCTTTTGCAGATCTGATCAAAATTATCAGAGATTCCCCAGGTGCCATTATCGTAGCAAGGGATACTGATATTTGTAGATAAAACATAGTTGTCGATGCATGCCAGTGTTGCTAATCTTTCTATTTTATTCCAGTAACCATACGAAATATTTGCTAGCTCTGTGCAGGCTGAAAAAAAAACAAGAACACATAAAACAGTTCAAAAATCGAACTAAACTGATCATGCGGAGTTGACCTTTAAATTTGCATAATGCCAGTCGATTTCATTGTGTTTATGTTCAGGAAGACGCTCGTTAAATATATTTTTGAACTGTACTATAAAAGTGTACTTTACGAGATTTGCGAAAAATTCAATTTCAGACTGATATAGTTTCCATTATAATTTTTTTATATTGTGTATATAAACAACTATGGTTCATTAATTAAAATTGATCATTTAACTTCAAAACAATCAATTTGAGTACCTGACACCCCTATGGAAATTGAAAGTCCTATATTAATTCAAGCTATACGAGCTACGTCAGGTGAAGAAAATTGAGAAATAAATACAATAAATAAAGTAAAGAAATACCAAACGGATATTCGAAGGAGGGGAAAATCTAAAATAACTGACAAACTCTGAAGAACAGCTAAGAAAAAAACAAAACAATAGAAACACTACACTTAAAAACTAAAAACATGAACCCCACCAAAAAACCGGAGTTAGACTCAGGTGCTCCGGAAGAGTAAGAAGTCTCTGCTTCCTGTAGAACACACATCATGCTGCCCATGTCAAATCTGGTAAAAAGATTCCATTTCGTTGTAAGTATATTGTTTACGTCAAAACGACAAACCATCATACACAAGATAAGGTGGGCCTTCCGAGAATCACATATCCAAAAACAGACAAAATTGAAAATGGGGAAGGACGAGAAACTAAAAAAAAAGAAAAAAAAAAAACAAAAAAAAAAAAAAAAAAAAAAAAAAAACAGGTCAATATAAACAAAATATTTTACAGAAGGATTAACATCATGGATCCCATAAAAAAAAAAAGAAAAAAAAACTGGGAGTGCCCTCAGATGATCGCGATGGGTAAGCAGCTCATATCTCTGATAAGACACCCGTCTTTTCAAATCCAGTAAAATGCCATGGTCGGTCGTAGAGAAACAGTAAAACTATACTGGACACATGCTAAAATCCATAAAAACTTTATCATGTTTATGGGACATGTGATAATGTGCATGAACAATTAAGAAGGTGCGCAGAAGAAAGTACATTATAAACACAAAATACACTAAAGCCGAGTTCACTATAAAGCTTCGGGGTAAGATGAATATGCCTGGTTTGTGAAAGGCTTAAACTCGGGTAACTCTTAAGTAATATTAGACCAATCATCAAGCTCCTTATTATTGAAACACTAGTAAACAGTGAATTCGAAGAAATATAAAAAAAAATTGGATTCAGTGTTAACCTCGAGTTGTCAATTATATGCGGAGTTTATTGATATTTAATAATCAGTTTTAAGACTTACGAGTTAGTTCACAAGTAGAATTGAAAGTTTCCCACTGGCCATCGTCGGAGCACATTATTCTTGTTACTCCAGTTGGTATGTAATTTTGATCACACAACAAGTGAGCCGATTGTCCAGTAAAATTCCAAAATCCATTTGTTACGTTCTTAGGAATGCCGCATGCTAACGATATAAATATATACATATGTGGATAATGCCTTCAGTTGTCTTGATAACAAACAATGCTGCTTTGATTCTGATATGAATATAAAACACATTTCTATGACTTCATTTATGAAAAAGTTAAAAGTAAAAATTCACAAATAATTTCCCCATTTAAGGTATCGAGGCTATAATATAAATTAAATTTGATAATAAGTTATATTCATTAATGAAAGGGAAATTAATGATTTATTCCACTAACTCGTGTTAAAGCCTGAGCATATCGAATAACTGGGATATGATGGTGAAACACTAATCTGAGAAGGAAACACGATGTTTTGTTCAATATCACGTGGGAGAGGCTCAACTAATAAAATACGTACATAGCTATGAATCAATATATATAGTGGAATAATATTCCTTGGTTGCATGCTAGGTATATGAAAATAAGTTGTGTATATTGCGTTGCCAATAGTTACAGAACTTAATACCATGACTTTTTATGGAATATCGGGGTTGTTGTGAAGAATCATGAGGTTACTTATCGTCCTGATACCTTAACATATTTTTATTTTGAGTTTAAGAAAAGCAGCAATAAAAGCCCGTATAATTTGGCTTTTCTTATTATCTTCAGTTTTCTGTCGAATAGAAGCACATCTAATGACAAGATCAAATCCTTTCACCACAGTTATTGCTTACTATTACACAATTCATTGGTAACCTTGACTAGTCTTGATTGACTGCAAACCTTTATGTTTTATCTTGTTGTTGTATTTAAATTCAGAAATTGTAAAAATTCAGACAATCAGGAATAAATAAGAAGGAAATGAACGTTCAAATCTTGTGTGTATTATTTTGTGATTTATAACCATGTCATTGTTGTTTTCCTCCGTTATACATTTTTATTATTAATTAACCTCACATCCGGGCTTGTTACAGATACACTTTGATTGCTTTTCTATATGATAATGTTACATCATTAATTTACCAATTGTTTGAAATGATATTTTACATTGGAATTAATTTATTATTTAAGAAGATTATTAGCATTCTATCTAACCAGGTAAAGCTACTTCAGCCATTAGGATAATCTCCTCTGTCATTACTCTCGTTGTTGAAGCTATAGAGCGGTCATTCGTTGTACAAAAATCAAATCGACAGGCTTCATCATCTCCACAAAGAGTTGTTACATCAGACGGACATGTATCAGCAACATTAAACACTGGGCGGAAATCGTCATGTTGGAAGGATTTATGCGTTGTCCCCACAGGGTATGTAAATAAAGACATGGAAGCCTTTATTTTCCCTGAAAAGTGTACAAATTTTGAAACCCAAACTTATTCCGCCATTTTCGGTTTGACATTTTTTCTGTCCTAAAGTTTCCCTTGAGAAAGCATTGTTATTATTACTACTAGTTAATCTTGAATATGAGTATCTACAATTTTATACATGGAAAGTAATTGAAAAAAATCATATGAGTAACTTCGACTGTGCAGGGGAACCATGTCTTTATTACTAAAGCGTACGAGAAAAACCGAATTTTATTGTGCAGTTAGAATTTATTTTGTCTTCATTAAAAACTTCTGTAAAAATGACAGTAAAAAGGATTATTGGGGGCATTGTAAATGTCTATTAGACTAATCAGACATGGAAATCGAAAAGTACAGTTGTCTACTTTAATTGTAAACGTACATTGTATAGATAATCTTTGAGAGGAAAAACTTGTAAAATCAGATGCTTATCTTTTATGAGACGATGATTGATATAACAAAATATACTCACATGTTAAACCAAACTGATGGTGAATTATGTCTAACGATGAATTAATAGGTACAACAGTTCCTAAACTATTTGTTAGATCATCATCTTTTCTACCATTAAAATTACCAAGTAATCCGCTGAATGTACCTAAATGTTTAAATGAATGCTGAATGTGACGCAAACCTCTTCTGTGTGTCGATAAAACAATAACCGATAAACTTAGAATCAAAACGTAAATATAAAGTAAACTCAAATGGATGGTTAGAAATTTAGTATAATTTGAGTATTTATTAACAAAATAAATACATTATTGCCAAAATATATATTAAAAACCACAACCACGCTTAATACAGACAAACCCGGCTTTAATACAGGGCCACTACAGAGAACAAGAATAATATGAAATATAGAGAACATTGTCGATCGCGACAGACTGTTGAGTAGTGTAGTCTTGTTGTACATAATATTCAGTTCTAGCATGCTGAACTACAAGTTGACCAATTTATTTTGCATTTCAAACCTTTAAGCATAATGATTATCTATTACCGCTCAACAAAATTATAACCTGCCATTACAAAATCAGGTCAGGTCATTGGACAGGTCTAATACAGCATTTTTTTCTGTATTGAACAGGGGACAGAAAATTTAGGGCCATTACAACCTCCTATGTCCATTATTACAGACCTTGGGTATATAACAGGGCCATTATAAGTAAAGTCAAGAAATACCAAAGGGATATTCGAAGGAGAGAAAAATCGTAACAACTGACAAACTGACAAACAACGAAGACAACACCAAAACAATACATGCACTACAATTAAAAACTAAAAACATATGAACAACAAGGACCCCAGCAAAAAACAATGATTCAGTAATACTATAATATCAACCTTTCTTGTTTCGTCTTATTGTTTTACATACATATTTTATCCAATATTCAGATATCCTGCTAAAAAAATAAAATCGTTCAATCGTTGGGACTAGATGTAGTTGTTCAAAGTGTTATGCTAGATAGCGCACATAAGTCTTATTTTCCCTATCTGGCTTTGTTTACTCACCATAGACCTTTTTATATGACTAAATTAGAAACTTTAGTCTCAGCGTACATTTGTATTTATGGCAGGCAAAGTCAAATAATTATATGTACCTCTCAAATCAGCGCCAGCTATAACTATATTCATATTTATCATTTTTGGAATTGCTGTAATATTGAGGGCAATACTAGGCATTTTACATGTTATTGATGTCCAAATGCTTTCCACATTGGTATCATTTCCTCTGGAGTTACGTACAGTTGACCCTGAAATGTAAATTGAGACTAAGATGTAATTTAACGGTTCCTAAAATAAGTTTGTCATAGCTTTCATGATAGAAATCAGACTAACAAATATTTGTTCTAGTAAGACACTTTTGGTCGTAAATGGCCATTTCTCGTCTTATTTATGTGATTTTTTCTTTTATTCGTCATCATCATTTAAAGACAGTCAAGACGTGGTACATGAAAAGCCGGTCTCTCCATACTTAAAAATAAGATAAAAGTGAATGTATATCTCGCAACGACAATATACTTGATCATCATAGGCCCATTGCAAAGAATTTACAGGTCTTGATATTTTCTTCTTTGAACTTTTGCTGGCTATATTTGATATTTAAGAAATTAATTGATTACCTTTAACATCGATAGACTTGATATCCTCAAACTCAAGCAACTGTCCATTAATAAGTACATCACATAGTCTAATTTCATTGAGCCTTACTTCAATAACATCAGACTCATTGTTACATTGTAGTACGACAGAAGTTATTACACTAGCATCTTTACTTTGTCCTTCAAAATCATGTTACTAAATTTAAATATGAGATAGAACATTTAAACTGAACACGGAGATTAAATTTTGTTTTTGGATTTTTGGGTTTCAGTTTAACTGCTTTTTTCTTCTTTGTTATATCGGTATTATTTTGCCTTCACGCATTGCACACAGCTCTACAGGTAGTCGTTATGGACTCAGTAAGTCATTTTTTCCGGCTGTGGTGATATGTCTTCCTGTGGACTGTTACCTCGTGAGCTAGCACGTTAAAAATCCGGTCTAGTACAAAATTGGGTTCATATTCATATCATATCAACATGTTCTCGTTCTTAAATGAACTTAATGGTAGCCACTAGACGTTGAATAATTATTCATCCATCCGTCCAACTGATACCTGTCCATAAGTATAGTCTTTTACCACTAGACCGTCTTTTGATATTCGATTCAAAGTATTGAGTCAGTAGACTGTAAGATTGCAGCACTTCTTTTCTAAATTTGAGTAGCACACCTGATGATGGATACTTTATAAAATAATTATGTATATTTTACGAATGCATTTCTGTGCTGCAAATTTTGTAAATAAGGTTATTCAGTTTTTTACTGTATCGCGGAATACTTATTTTAATACCATTATTATCCTTAAATTGCTCCATTCGTCCTTGTAAGGTAAAGTTAGCTTCACTTCTCTGTAATAAAGTAAATTCTCCAACACCATTAAACGTATAATCCAATCCGTCCAGTGTGACTAAATGTGGATCTCCACGTGTTGAGGCTGAGTTAAAAGAAAATGATATTAAACCCAACTCTGTTCATGAAATTTAATTTAAAAAAAGTCATATCGTTGAGGATTTGCAAAATAAGGAAAATGAAACAAAATTATATTAATCATTTAATTCTTTCATGTTGGTATTCTAATGTTTCATATCGGAAAAAGAATACCGAAGCGACAAAACAGTGCGAAAATTCGACGTTAGGAGAATGGAACACAACAAACAAACGCGAAACGTTTAATAAACTAAACAAAACTAGAACAAGACAGCACAGAATCTAAACCATTAGCAATGAGAACTCTCATTAAAAAACCAGCAGTGACATCAGGTGCACCAGAAGGGTAAGCATAGATAAAGATACCCTTTACTTCGACAGATTCACATTATCAAATATGTTAGGAGGATCCAATGATTTTAAAAACGAAATAATAAACAAATTGGATATCAAGTTGTATCTTTCAGACATTTACCTAACCTCGGAGGTATATAACCATTACACCGAGATGGAGGCCGTCGTTTTAGGAATGTTTGACAAAGATTAGATCCTGAAATTCCAACTTCTGATGGATACTGACAACAATACATATAAGGGACAATGTCATCATAGACATTAGATAGATAAGGAATGTTGTCTTCTTTTCCTCCTTTGTAGTGATACCGATGGGCTGTTCCACCAAAGATTGCGGGAGTAGTCTCAATAAGGTTTCCATCTTTGTTATAGCAACACTGGTTGTCATGGCCATTCGAACTGAAATAAAATAAAAGAGGAAATATTACTTATTACTTAAAAATCAATGAATTGCATTTATGTTTTATGTCTACAAAATATACGGTCAAACCTGCTTTAAGGGAACCTCTATGTAGCAAATCAATGTTTATAAAGGGCACTGTGAAAAATGCCCCTGTAATGAACACAGCTTGTAAACGTAACCTGAATGAAAAGGCACTTTTCTGTGATCCAATGGCTGCCCTACATACACAGGATTAACTATACTATGATTTAATTATAGGTAGGGTGTTTATACCATTGTTCACATTTGATCGATTGATTGCGACATACATGTTTTTTGCAGTAAGCAATAAGTTTTATTTTTATCTCTAAAAGAATACATGCACGTGGTAATCATTTCATGAAGCCTTTAAACATAATAGCCAGTCCAAAAAATGTTACATGTAATTAAATAATAGATCTTGGAGGATGGACATGCCGAATCCGCAAAGGTTGGTATAGAGGGTTAAAATTCAACATAAAAGCTCGTACCAACTAGCAAATCGATGGAAGTATACAACAAATTTGATCTTTGTTGTTATTGTCACCAACTCAATAACCAGTAATTCAATACTAGAGTTGAAAAGATACATCACAATTTACTGCTATAAAAAATGTGATTTTAATTTTATTTTTTAATCTCAGGAGTATCCCCGTATTGCATATGATGTTCTTGGTTTCACATTTTTTTGTCATTTTTGGCATTTGAACTGCAAATCATTGTTTTTGTTGTTATTTCAGCTTTTATTTTCGGTCATTAATATATAAATCTGAACATGTGTATTACTTATATGTATGTTTTTTTTAAAACAAAATCCTGATTTAAAAAAAAAAATTAAACTGA
Source organism: Mytilisepta virgata (assembly GCA_028015205.1). NCBI lineage: Eukaryota > Metazoa > Mollusca > Bivalvia > Mytilida > Mytilidae > Mytilisepta > Mytilisepta virgata. The sequence continues at coordinate 45,936,316 of CM051514.1, read as the reverse complement.
TACCTTGAAAATGCCATTCGTATGCATTGCATGGCACCAACATTATAAATACAGTTGACAGGTGTAGTCAACTTGTTTTTTGAACTTTTAAGTATGTTACATTCGGGATCAGGATTAAACCGTGATATATCCAGTCTGGCTTGTGTAATCGTGCACGGACAAATATCGATTTGGCTTATTTCAATATGGCCTTTATTCTCTTCATTATTATTCCATTCGTAACATGCTGATAAAAATGTTTTTGAATTCGATGGCTTCACCACAAATACATCTGACCACGCATATTTCAATCTACGAAAAGGAAAGATATATGTAATAATCAATTAATAATTATATTCAATTTTTATATTGAACACACATTCAAGTAATTATCATAAAATGTAGGAAGGATAATGGACAATTTCGTTTGTAAGTTAGCCCCACCGTATACATTTTTGTTTATATGCGAAATAAAAGTAGTTCAAAAGATACTAAGGTGGAAAGATTTCTCTATTTTATTGGTTCTTTGTGCACACATACACGACAGTAATTTTTAAACAGAAAAAAAAACAAATTCCATGAAAGAAGCAGTTAATTATCAGTCATAAAAAAACACCTGATATCCATTTAAGCTTAAACTTATTATGTTGGCATTGAGCTAGGGCTATTTGAATATTTCCTTTAGTTTAGAAAGTTTGTTGTACAATTTTAATTGCGATAGTTTTTATTTCTGTTATAATGCAATGTTTTTTACTGAATACAGTAGACATCATAAGGTTGCGTGAGTTTATATCGCATTGACAGACATTACCGAACTATAACAGCTACATATACAGTACCACTACCTCACGTTTTTGTTAGAGATGCTGAATTTAAGGGACAATGTTCTCATATGCTTGCAGTTTTATATTCGGGTATACTAGTCTCTTACATGCATATATATCGTAAGACTGTTGAAGCATACTTAAAATTGTGGACACTCACGGTATGTTTTTTGGTATGACTTCTTCCGATTCTGGATGAACACGTAATACAGCTGCTTTCCCTGTAGTATCTAGATAGAATGAATGCTGTGTCTGTGAAGGATTTATTCCTCTAGCGATATAGCCATCAGAAATCCAGACAGGGGTGCCATTATTTTTCTAAGAATTGAATTTACATGACTACATTAGAGAATATAGAAATTTACGATTTAAAACGAACATTTCTGTTGTATATGTAATTTAAAAAAACTTATTAAACTTGAAGAAATTTACTTGAATTTATGTTCAGTTAATTATCAATTGAAATCTTTCTTGCCTTTAGTAATGGTTTCCTATAATAAGAATTTCCGTATTCATTTTTATTTCTGTTGACTAGTTTGCATTATTTATCTAAGCTGTGTCCTCAGATGGATTTGGCTTTATCCTTTTGGATAGGTTAATATATTTTAATTTGCTCAAAAGTTTTCACCGGTTTTTGTCCTCATTAAACGCCTTCAGCAAATCTCCGGAGTACAAAGAAGACAAGACCAAAACAATACAAACTCTACATGTAAAAACTAAAAACATATGAACAACATGGACCCCACCAAAAACCGGGGGTAAACTCGGTGGCTCCGGAAGAGTAAGCAGTCTTTGATTCCTGCGGGACACCCGTTGAATGGTAAATAAATGCTGGATACCCAATCCATCAATGTACCAGACATACGTTTAGGCAACGACGCAGCTCCTTAACTGATATCCGTTACCTTAAAACATTCAGGCCGTCTAATCGGCGGAAAATATCGAAACTACTGCAAATTTTAGATGGCTCATTCACCCAGATTGAATGCCTTGCTAAATGTCCTTTAAGTCATCGCTGATTATTGACCCTCGGACGGTTAGGTAAATTTCGTATCACATCATGTACAGTGTGATATGCACAAGTAATATAAAACATCTGCCCATTGGTCAACGTGCGGTTGTGTATGAGAATTCGTATATTTTGATTGCTAACAAATTTGGCAACACAATGAAGAGATATTCGAGCGTCATCTTTGCATAGCAACATTTGACCTCACAAAGAAATGAACATAAGGATTTCCCGCGGCCTAAACGCCGAATCACAAACAAAATTAATAGCCCTGAAGAATCATAAAAGAAATGGGTTTAACAGCAAGAATTATATTGCGCTTGATGCATGTCTTTTAGTCATCGATGACAGACAATACTGCAAGTAATTCACAAATCCTAAATATGAAAAATATAACAGACGAATTAATCGAACTTATTCTGTCATAAATACAGGTCACTTTTTCTCCTGTTTTAGCATTTTAACAGCTTTCCTGACACAACTGTTAATGCACCAAATAAAAATAGGTCTACAATTTACCACTCACTAAAACAAACCATGAAAGTCAAAACAGTGATACTAGAATGGACTAATACCGACATATCGAAGTAACGTAATTCCCCAACCACTTTTTGGCATCTATGACCATAACGCTCAATTTGCACACTCCCCCTCTTTCGAACCAGAACATCGATATATTCAAACTATTTCATATCATCTACCATCTTGGAACCTTCAGCTTCAAACTGTGAAAACAGTACCACTATTACATGTGTATTAATTCCTTTTTGGCTCAGGACTGGGACGGATACTACACTTTAAATTAAAAGTGGTGTGTTATTTCCTCAATTATCACTTATGCCATAAAATTATAGTTGAATCCCAAGACTGCTCCTGTCAGCTCGATACTCCTGAAACCACACCATATTATATACTCAATTTGTCAACATTTTTACCAACTAAGAACTCGGGACATTCCTTGACACATTATTATATGGATCTTCAAATATCACTTTCGAACAGAACGACGAAATTTTAAAATCCGTTCGGAACTTTATCACAAACAGTAAGAGATTTACAACTGACTCAACACTTTTACATGTTGACCATACCCCGTCCCTTCTCATTACCTCATTATATCATTAAATAGCATCATCCTTTCAATTTTTCCCACTATAGTAATCCATGCTTAACTTTATCAACAACCTTTCTAATTATATACTTAGTAATAGTTTAACCATATAGTATCATGCCAACATTACGTCTATCCTTAGATTTATACATGTATAACTGCAGCTAAAGGGATTAATACATAATTTTGTAGCTTGTTTCCCAATTCATTAAATTAATGTATGTTATGTCTTAATGTTCACTGTATACAATGTTGACATATGTGCAAATCAATTAATAAAATGTTTTTAAACTAATATATAATACCAAAAGTGGGGCCGAAAGGCTACATTGACAGTTAAAAAACTAAATAATAAATATGCCCAATGTAACACATGTTGTCCATTTATTTTTTGTAGTCTTCAATTCAGACAACTACTGATAGACAAAACTAAACACAAACCTGTAATTTTAGCAATTCAAGAGCAAGTTTATCAGCTTCGAAAGGTAGATTTTTCCAGTGTAAAGAAACATTATATCCATTCCTCCATGTCTCCGGTTGAATACGGAATATACTGGCCTCGGTATTTGCGGGATTTACTGTTGCAATAGAAAGAAATACAATTTAATCCCTATTTCAGATGTATATTTAACAATATCAACATTGAAACATTAAAGTAATAGCCGCATAACACAAACCCAGATAAGATATTTTTGTGCAATGAAAATCACTTCTGGATTAAAATCAATCTGAACCAAAGTAGGAAAACTAAACAACACAATGGATAACATGAAATATCAACAGTGACATATAAATCAATATCCAGGCAGCCCAGCCGACAATACCCCGAACAAAACAAATAAGTAAACATAAAAGAGCACAGAATATAGCTAACATAAACACAGTAGAGAACAAGGATAGTCTGACTTGGAGGGGTTAAACCGGTTTGATTGGCACCCCTTATCAAAGTACATTTAATTAATGAAAGTTACTACTAATTATGTATAAAAAAACACAAAAACTTTTACAGTACACTAAGAATGTGTTGACAAAATTCATTGGTTGCTTGATAGCGGTAAAATGGACCCGATGTATTAGAACGATGCTGAAAAGGTGTTGAATTTTATTCATATTCTACAGTGATTTTCATTTGAAATAAACAAGAGAGTGCACGTATTTTAATATTACAGAACATATTTATGTTTTATTGAATTGTTTGGCATTATATGAAGACCTATGAAATATTATAAAATAACTTTGTAATACTATATAATATAAGTTGTATGAAATATCCCGCCAAAAATAATAAATCCCAAGAATTATTTACGGATTGTTTTCAATTTTTTGAACAATTTATACCATATAAGGTTCTTTGAGACAGTTTACGCTTCATAAACCTTGAAGCCTTTCATGTTTATGTTTAAGCGTAAACTGACCAAAGTAACAAGTATAACCTTTTCCAAAATTTATAAGAATATTTATAATGTAATTTTCAAAACTTTTCTGGTCCACAATTCAGATAGAAGCATTTGAATAACATTTAACTAGAAAATATTTAAGTCGCGGACTGCACAGTAATACCTGGTGACATCGAAATAACTAAAGCAGATTAAACAATATAATCTTACTTGCTGAACAATTATCAATCGACATTGTCTGTTACAATTCAAATTAAATTATTTTTAAACATTAATTTGTTCAGTATTGTTGTGTTCATTTGTCTAATGGATTACGTTTTTTGGATTGCTCCTTAAGTATATTTGTCCTCTTTACACTCTGACAGTTCTTCATGAACAAACAAATATGTTTATTATTCATTATCATGTGCCACAAAGCATGTGGTAGTAACAAAAAAGATATTCAACAATGTAAAATATGGGATTGTAAAGTAGTATTGTTTTTTAAAGAATTGTATTCAACAACATATTTTATTTGCTTTTAAAAACATTATGAAAAATTATCACTTTTTTATTGTTTTACATTTACAGCCATTCTTTCCTTCGGGTATATTCGGATTGGTCAGAATTATCTTGACAAATTGGTCGTCAAGAGGATATCTAGAAAGTGATCCATGGCCGAAAAAAAGAGACACGATTATCTAAACACAATTTACATTTTATTATTTTTGGTAGGCATATAACCCTACTGAACGTCTACACATTTCTCAAAATTAAACAAGCATTTATTCTTTATTTCTTATGTCATATTGTCAGACTTATACTTCACTTATGAATTATAAACAACCTAATACCTGTCCAATATGCAATCAAGAGACAGGGCTATGCACGAGTGCGTTTCTCCTTAGTTTTCACAATGATTAACAATGGTTTTAACAGTAAATTTTATATAATCAACATTACTAGTGTTCGAATAATCAATTAAGCTAGTCATACATAATCATAATATCTTTATCTCACATTTAACAATTGAAACATAACTCTCTGAACACATTAGATATCATCCATATTTACATTGTACCTTTTCATATCATTAGGACAATAAAAAAAAATGAAAAAGACAGTGTCTTCATACTCACTAAACGTGCAAATTCCGGTAAATACAGATGTATTTCCGTTACTATGGGTCAAATACAGCCTTAAGTTTTCATCCCCAGTCATGTAAACCATGGGTGTAATACATCTTACAGATGACCTTGAATACATAGTGCAAGGAATTTTGTTAGGTACTCCAGAAAATTCAATGGTTACAGTGTCTTCCAATACTACACATGGCCCTCCGACAGATAATTCGGTGCCGCCAAACATTGTAACATACCGAGGGAAAACTGTAAGCGTACCTATTGAAACATAAAGAAAATCTATATATGGCCACTTTTAAATCAAAAAACGAATACAAGTTATTATTACACTGAGTGTGGTGAAATACCGGGATTTCCCAGTAAAATAAAATCCGATAAATCGCCCAGTGAAATCGAAAGTCACATTTCACTCTAGGAAGTGACGTAATAAACGTCGTCGAGTAGTCGCATAAAAACATAATCCCTTGTATTTTCTCGTTGAATTTTATGATTACACAGAATATGTCAATGTAATAAACAGAAAAACTAATCTCGAAATTCGAATACCAAAGATCTACAACTCGTGACCGAAAAACACTAATACGCACATTAATGTGTTGTTCGGTAACTCGTCGTAGATTTTTGGGTATTTGCATTTCACGATTAGTTATACTATAAATGTTCTTGTAGCACCAGAACAATAGAAATATCCCTATGCACCAGAACAATACAAGTTGCAAGCCAAGAGCACTGTTATAGTTGTTATATATTTTTGCCGTACATGTGACAGCTGTTACAGCATATAGCTTATAAAGTCATTATAAGCAGGATGGCATGCGATTCATCGATAATTGTTACGTACAAAATGTACATATGTACAGTACGGCTCAATTAAATCATCACCTCATGTTAACTTCAAGTTAACATAATCTCTGGTTCAAATTTCTGCTCTAGGACCAAAAAAAAAAAAACCCAGAGATTAGAACAGCAAGGACCAGTCCTGCGACACGTCGACCAGAGATTTGAAAGCAGAGGTTCAAATCTCTGGTCTGAGCAGTCATAATCTCTGCTTTATTGATTTTTTTTTTAATTTTTCAAATCTCTGGTCCAATTTATTCAACTGCGCACGCGCTGTTCTGGTTATAAAACCAGGGTTTGAATAATTGTCTCCGCTAGCTGCACATGCACCGCCCGATGACGAAAAACGATTACCTGGGGATAAATAAAATGTTATTAACATTGTTATTGGTTAATTATGTCAAAATGTGTAAATAACATTCTGTGCAAAAATGATAAAATTTTTATATTGATATATTTGGTTTCAATTTTAATTAGTTCTAATGTACACAAAGTTATTCCTATTTTCAAATTAAATAAATTTCTATTTTGAATGCTGAAAGAATTTGTGATAATATTTAAAAAAATTATAAATTTTAAGTTTTGAAATATAACATAAACTGGAAAGATGAAGAAAAAACCAGCCATTTCTCCTTTTCACGAAAAATATCATAAATCACCCGGAAAACTGACGAACATCATCTCTTTTTTTTTCTTTTTTCATCTGTTATATACATTTTTAGACTTGGCACATGCAATACCAAATTTTAATACATTGTCAGAAGGTTTCGAATTTATGTGTAAAAAGCGTGATATCTAAGACGGAACAGCTGAAACTCTTCTTTATACATACAATTTAATGTAATTTCAAACAAAAATTACTGATAATTCGGAAACACAAAATACATAATAATAATAATAATAATAATCATGATAATAATAATAATACTAATAACAAAAAAGAAGGAAAATAGGACTCGTCTGCTGTCAGTCTGTATGATATTGACTTACCTCCTGTGCTTGATGTACAACCACCATCTTTGACTTTTTCCGTATCTGTTCTATATACAAACTTTCCTGGTATGCCTACATTACTTAGCATTGGTACATTTATAACTGATGACGTCCTAGACTGATTGATCGCTTTAAAATTATGTCCATCACCTGCATCAAAACCGACCTAAAAATACGAAATATCCAGATAGATCAATCTATCTGGATTCTAATATGACTTAAGGGAATACGTTACAATAGAAAAGGGGGGGGGGGGGTGGGGGGTTGGAATAATGTCGTCGCCACGACATACCTTTTGGTGACGTCGTAGTCTCTCTCTAGAACAGCTCTTATAATAAATTTTTTCTTTCTTAAATATATCCGTAATAAGTACAAAGACCACAACTTTTTTCTTTTGCAATCAGATGTCAATTACTTCAATATATTGTAACGAAAGAAAGGTTTTGTAGGTAATATCCCGTTTTACTACATTATATTAGTAAAATACCTGTGCCGGAGTACCTCCTAGACCAGAATTAGCATTTCCACCACTAGCCTTTCCAGTGGTCCACTGTATTTCATTGAACAAGAATATCGCAAAAGAATGTCTTCCGTTTGTTATCAGAATACACTGGAATGTATTTTTCTGTATGAAAGATAAAAATGATCTTTCATGATGTATTAAAAATGATTGGCTGTTTATCGCTTCCGTAGTAAATAAAATTTTAAAGAACGACGCTTTGTTAAGTTTTAAATATATACATGCATACCAATGACTAATCACGATGTCATCACCCAAAACGTATTGAAATGCAGAGCTTCGTTTTCATGGCAGTAAATGTTTACCTTCTGTTAATGGCAATGCAATACAGTTTCTTTAAGCTTATCAAATTTTCATGACTAGATAGATTTTCGTCAAACTTTAATTTTCAGAGATTCGATTGGTCAATATCTGAGGTGACGTGCAGTTTAGCAGTTTAGAAAATTCTAAAACAAACATATCTCAAATGTTGAAGAGCAGATTCAAAACTATAAAAGACCAACCGAATTGAAATTGTATTACTTTATTATGTTCATTGAAGACACTCTTCTTTAGTTGCAATTTGTTCATCCGATTTGATAGTGTGTCGTTTCATGATATGTAAATACAATGCAGTTTTACCACAAAGAGGTACCACTTGCATGTCTCGTTTCGCGTTTCATATTCATGCATATATGTCTTGTAGATATCTAATATAGTAAACTTAACATTGTGTCTTATTTTTTAAAATTAATATTTTATTCATATTGTACTCGTACCTTTTGTTGACCGATAGGACTAGCCCCATAAAAAGCAACATTGTCCCATGTAGCTACAAATACCCAACTGGCGTGAAACTTGATTTGATCAGGAAAAATTTTATGGATATCATCTGTTGCTCTAATCAATATATCTTGGTTGTTAGTTTCGTAATACCATACCACTCCACCTTTCCGTGTATCTATATCGCACCAGAAGGGAGCCACTATTTTTCTATGACCGGTCAGTGGAAATGAACTTGGAGTGAAAGTACTCAATGGTTGGTCAAATGAAATTGCTCCATTTGTGTTTACCTAAAAGCAGAAATATTTATGGAATATTTCCAGTTTTTGAACAGGTTATATGATATAACCTGGTGTGAGTCAGTTTGAGCATAATAAAATGCGAAGACGTTTTTTTTAACTTTGTAATTTCATTGTTCTCCCCCTAGAACACGTTTTTTGAACGTAATTTCATTGTTCTCGTGATGCTATTATTGAAAAAAAACAATGTTCATTATTGAACTTTCTTTGATTAAATGTGTCTTCTTTCATGTTGTAAATTTTGTCATTGGAAGGCACCACTTGTGTTGATCTGAAAGACAATTTACATATATATTTAGAATATAAGATTATTACAATGTTATATCAAATGAAATGGCTCTGTATGTCAGGTCAGTGTTTTGTGCACATTGCTGATATCATATCCACGCCAGTAGAACATAATAACAATAGCTCTACAATTGGACACTTCAAAATACGTATTCAAATGATTTTTATCAGCCCATTAATTGAGCATCCTCAAATTCCATTTGTTATATTTTACACTGGTATTTCTATATAATTGTGAATACTTACATAAAGTGATCTAAATATCTGGTTGAAATACGGAAATAATGTACTAATTGGAATTTTTGGAGAGCTACCATCATCATTCGTGGGTACTTTTCTGTCACCATTGGAACTTCCATACGGATAGAATTCCGTTGTCAATATTCCCTGGATGGACGGAAAAACACAAAAACAAATTACAAAAATCCACATACTAAATGCAATTTATTGTTAAAACTTAAAAATGTATGTTTGCAAATTATCTAAAATCCATACAATTTAAATAAAACATCAAGGAAATCAGATACCAGTTTCACCTTTGTCGATAACCTTTGATTAAACTCAGACAACACTTTTGTATACTATAATATCCACATGTGCATGTATACATGTTATTATAATGTATCTTAGAATATCTGGGTTGTTCTTCAGGTCTTGACTTTATCGTGAAAAACGTTCACACCTCCAATTTGAACGTTTGAATTTACATGTACTCTTCGATTATCGAAATTTTAGAATTTATAAATCTGCTTCCAGTTTATGACTTTCAATATGGGACATAATAATAAGCAGCATGGTGGATATCTCTTAGGCGGAACGAACTGTTTACCCTACTAATTAGGATCATTGTAAACTGTATTTTGCTAATAAATATTCAATTAATTTGCATACTACAGGCAAATTTGGAGTTTAGCAAAGTAAGCAAATGGTCACGATATAAAAGTCTGAAATTTGAATGATTGGATATATGTTTTCAAATAAACGTATATTTTATTCAATTAATGCGTTATCACTGTATATTACAACAAAACACGTATTTTCATATCGTCTAACCGTCACATCTCACCAAACTTAAACATTGTGTTGAATTATTAAATGAATCAGCAGTATAAAATCATTATACTCCACATCTTAGTGGCATTTGTTGATTGTGTGAATTTATAAATTTGCACATATACTTGGGTAGACCGAGAAATACATGAATGGCTTACATTTACATTGTAGGATGAACAGTTGTAAGAGAGTTTTAGATTTTGTAGAGTAAAACCAGATATCACTGTATTAGTCTGTATCAAGCAAACAATGTTGTATATATAAACGTGTATTTATTTTAAAGATAAATTCGATTTCCTTGTAACGAAGATAACAACCTTTATCGTTTGATATTGATACAGTTTATATTTAAAAAAGATATCAGGCAGTAAATACAAGTTTATAAATTCATCCTTAGACTATAATTTGTTTTAAATAGTTCAATATGTATGTTATACTAAGTATACATATTATTATCTGAGACAATTCCATAAATGACTGAGTTATTTTGATTCCCTTCTGGTAGTTAACTTGACAAAGTACATAGAGGAACAGTATTGACAAAATCAACATATCGTTCTGTCTCAGAGAAAGTATACACCGAGGTACATATAGCTATCGAATGGTAAGTTATACGTGTATGCATGTAGATTCGGACAAAACAATTGTCGAAAGTTCATTTGTACCTGGATGTAAAATACTTTTATGTGGGTGTAGGCTATTAGGTCAATGATACAGGTCCGACTTAAAACTTAAAACCTCCAAGGGTCTATAAACACCAAAGCTACATCCATCTTTAGAGACCATAAGGTTAAATAACGATAACTTCCATGACTTTCTGCATCTCATCTACTCCAGTGAACTTGAAATTAAGGATACTACAAATACATCAAAGTCCTGCCTATGGCGTCTACGTTTATCAGCTTATCCGATCTTCATGAGCATGCGTGAATTACCATGACTTTCGGCAAAGAGGATTACTGCTGTCACAAAAGCTTCTTAACCAGGGGTTTATCATGGATAAGTTGATGTCATCACTTAGGAAATTTTACGTCGTCATCACGAATTGATCGACCCGTTCCCACTGTCGTAACATTTCATGTACCTCCACCGATCTGTGACTACCACTGGATTGACTTTGTTGAACTTCACGACGGGTGCCCTATACGGAGCAGGAACTGCTTACCCTTCCGGAGCACTCCTGGTTTTTATAGGAGTTCGTGTTGTTCACTGTTTTTTAGTTTTCAGTGTTTATTTGTTGTGCTTATGGTTGTTCATTTGTCTTCATTTGTCTTCCCTGGTTTTGTCTGTCTGATGGATTATGTTTTTGGATTGCCCCTTAGGTATATTTGTCCTCTTTATACACCTAGTTCATGTTATAAGTTGTTCGATTTACATTGTTTTATATTATTATATCAGAAGGGTAAACAATTGAGCAACTAGTATCTGTAATTTAAATACGACCATTTTATCTATATGAAGACACAAGCTAATTTGGAAACTAGTCATGACACTTTTGATACATGCATGTACTTTTATGGAAGTTATTACAATAAAGAATACTAGTCTGCACTGCACTATTTCTTTGCAGTCATGAAGTCATATCCCTACCCATGTTTGTAGATATTTCCTATTTCGTTGAAAATGAAGACTATGAGGATGTCAGGGGTAAATGAAATCATATTAAGCAACACCAAAATAGCGGTAAAACACTAATCAATATTTTACAATTTACCACTATAGTATTAATGTTCATGCTACTGCAGCCATGAGAATAATCTGCTCTGTCTAACTCTTGTTCATGAAGCTATTGTGCGGTCATTAGTTGTAGACATCATGTACAAATGCAGTTGTTACATCAAACGTACAAGTATCAGCAAGAGTAAATACAGGGCGGAAATCATATTGTTGAAAGGACGTCTGCGTTGTCCCAAATGGTATTTTAAAATGACTAGGACACTTTTATTTTCCCTTAAAAACAACAAGTGAAAAGAATATTCTTCTGTCTTTGGCATTTTCTATGAAAGACAACCCATGGTAGACAGGTTAACGCGACCGTGTCTGTCATGTGTACATCGACCAATCAGAATTATTTTGTCATACCATCTGACTACTCAGGCGTATATACTAGTTCAAAAGTGAAAAACTGGAAAATCGTCAACTCGTTTAAACATTCAGCGTCTTTCACCTTGTTGAAGATTTTTTTTCCAGTCTTCACTTTGAACTCGTGTAAGAATCTATTAATCTTCGCTGTCTATGGACAGATGCTTAAAGATTGATAACTGACATTTTTCGCTTACCCCAATAGCCTGATGACGTTGATTACTAAACTCGTCAGTATAAAAGAATTCTAATAGATGGCGTAGAAAGTACGTATAATTTTGAATATTGTGACCTTTAATATTGTTATTTTCTTTAGAGAATGTACTTGATATTCCAATATTGGAGCAATGAGATGACGCCAACTCATCAAGAAAAAGAAAAGGCGAGATCAAACAGTCACGTGTTTTATAAGGTTACAGAAATAAAATTTTTACCTTTAAAAATAGTGCAATTAAGTGGAGTAATAATTGGAATATCAACAATGCTACCTATTCAATTTCAGAAGTTTTTAAGGGAATAACTGACAATAAAGGTAGATAACAAAATTTTCAAAAACATGTCTTTTCTTTTGTAATAAGGTCCACTGAATCCAAGGAAGAAAGTATATATATAATGACTATAAAAACATTATAAAACATTGTAAAATATGTTTCACTGTGACCTGTGTGCAGAGAAAACTGCCACCGTTTCTTGTTCTCTTACGTTTACAACACTTTTAATCTTTCACCTCACTATCCTCATCTGTATTTAAATGTTCATCAGAATCATCCGCATAGATATGACTAGGCCTAGGCTTCAAGGACAGAATAACTTTTTATTAACCTTTTTCGTACCTTTTCCTTTTTACTTACACTTACACTTCATTCCAATTTCCCGGCGTTCTCTCTGTTTGAAAACAGATAGTTTCAGGGTACATTCGCCGGCTGCCAAAGTTGCTACATTACACGATACAAAAATGTTCACTCTACTAAAATCAGGATGTTTAAAGAGTTGTCTACCATTAGTTAATATTCTCTTAAATTTTTTTTTACTTTTCACATTTCTGATCGTTTTATACATTTTTTTTTCATTGAGATTATAAAACACAAAAATAATCAAAACTTAATCAATGCTTAAAATAGGGAATTCCATACCCATTATTATAACTAGGATTTTATTCGAAACTGATGCTGATCATGTCCGAGAAAAAGTTGACCAGCAAACCCGTTTATCAATCAATCAATCAATCAATCACAATTTAGATATATTTTTCATTTTAATAATTAACATTACATATATCTAATTGTTCGAACTTTCGCGAAGATATTTTCATTTTGTCTAACTTTCATGGAAAAAATCTTGGTATCAAAAAGCAAAGATTCATTAACTCATATCTTTCATCTCAAAATTAAAAACTTGTCATGATTAGTCGCTTCGGTATTCTTTGCCGATATTCAATTCAACAAATTTTGGGAAGCCTAATACATAATACATATCGCCATTTGGGTAAATGGTAAAGTTTCACCACACATACTACGTTTGCACGGTTTAATGTAAAAACAATATACTAGTATAGACGCTTATTATTTCTGACTTTGTTTTGTGTAGACCATTTTCAGTTTTACATTTAACATGGATTTATAGAATTATATGTCGATAGCTTTCTTCTCCCATAACAAGATCCTCATTATATTAGGTGGGACCTCTTCTTAAATATTTCCGCAGTATCGAAACAGTCCGATACCTCTAATTCTTCATGTTTTCATTTCTCCTCAAATCTAATGATTTTTATATCTCCACCCCTTAATATGTTTAAAGTTATTTTTTTACATAAATATGACTTTGTCGCCTCAGGTTTATTCAGTTGGTTTTCCATAATTTGAAAGAACGCCAGTTTATAAAAAAATTGTGTGAATTTGCCTAGAAACTAAACTGATTATACATATCTGTTGTGATATATAAACGAAGCAATTTTTTTGCTATGTTCATATAAAAACGTAAATCTATGACATTTGTATCTTTCCATTAATGATTTGTATAGATGACAATGTAATAAGTCAGAGTGTATGTAGATTTGTGACAAAGAACGACTTTAGTCTGGCCTTAAATACCTGACAAAGAGAGATCTAATAATACGATGAATGATAATAGCAATGTGATTCTAATCAGTCATCAGAATGATTGTGATTATAAGTCAAGATAGATACGAATGACACTGAGAGCTACATGTAGTTGAAATTTAAGAAGACGAATAAATTGTCCCCATTTTTCTGTTTAATATGGTATTAAGGTCTTACTTTTTTCCCTTCTCATAGAGTTTCTTACTAACGTTTCGAGTACGCTTTAAGTAAAGTCAAGAAATATCAAAGGGATATTCGAAGGAGGGGAAAATCAAAACAACTGACGATCTCCGAGAACAACGAAGACAAGACCAAAATTATACATGCACTACAATTTAAAACTAAAAATATATGAAAAACATGAACCCTACCAAAAAACAGGGGGTAGACTCAGGTGCTCCGGAAGAGTAATCAGTCTCTATTTCCTACAGGACACCCGCCATATTGCCCATATGAAATCCGGTATGAGGAGGTGATAAAATCAATTGAACAGGTCAATTGTCATTTGGGAAACTTTTTTTTTCATACCTGTCAACAAAGTCATGATGAATTCCATAAAACTTTGATAAGGACAACTCCGACTTAGGAGCAACATATCTCTGTCTAAGCAGCTTTTCTGTCAGGAGCTTTAACTATTTCTCTTGTTTCACGTTATAGGCCTATTTTGGATAATGTCAAGTCATGGATGTACAAAATGGACATACACATGTCTTCGTATATATAAACTAAAACGTTAAATGATGTTAATTCGTTTGTCTTCAACGCAAATTTTATACATTGGATACAGCATTGTAAATGCAAAAAGAGTATCATCACCATGCAAGAAGTAAATATTGTGTTAAAATAACAAAAACATTGGTTTGTTTATTGACATACATGGACATGTAAATGTCGGTTGTATTTAACCGTAAATAACGCGTTTCCATGGAGTACATGATAATTTTGATTTTCAAGTGACATTAACAAGTTTTAGAGATCTAAGTTTTTTGATGTGTCATAGGCAACTGTATTGTTAATATACGTGTCAGGTTGTCCTTGCCACGGCTCATCGATGCGCAAAACTATACTTACCTACGCATTTCCATTTGTCATGAGAAGGGAGGAATTGCTGTTGTTTCTGAGGAGAACGAAGACGAGGGTCTATTTTCTGTTAATTTAGTGTCCTTCCACCTGTTTATCGATCTTTCCCTCTACACCAAATGTGCAGAGATGGCTGCAGTCACTGCGTGTATTTGTGTATTGCATTCTCTGCCAGTGGCATTCAGCTTCTTACGCTGTGTAACATAAGTAGTATTTGGACACAGTTCGGTTATTATTATTGGAAGTAAAGTAATCTGAAGCACGAATCATGGCCTAAACTTAAAGGCGCTTCTGTGCATTTGCAACCTGAAGTTGTGCGTTTTCTTGTCATTGTTCATATGTTGATAGAAGTGATGTTTATAACGTATCTAGACCCTTGAGTATTCGCTGGAAGTCCACAGGAGATAATTCGCAAGGCTTCTTTTCTCGCAAGATTTTTATTTTTCCCCTTGATTGGGAATAAGATATCTCACTGGAATTTATTTTGTCACCGGAAGAACAGCGGCGGAAAGTAATTTAGCACGGGACATCAAATAACGTGAATGGATTATCTTATCTTTCCACGCTTTTTCTAGGACGGCTTATCGATATTCCTTTAGGGTCTTTTAGGAATGATCATGTAGGTTTGGGAGTAAAAGGTACACATATTAATCAGATTGCTTCAAGCGCTTTTCATTTCAGATATTCCTGTGTGTTCTCTCCGGGACCATCAGGATTGATTCTTACAACTAATTTCGATTTTCTTTTTTAATATGATCTGTGTTGTGATTCTGCTTTTCGTAACGTTAACCTTCACTAAATGACGTTAGTTCATATCCCGATGTTTTATAGACAGTGACGTTAACTCCCGCCGAAGGAATAACAAGAGAAACTGACGAGGAACCGATGAGATAGACACTTTGTAATTGCAGTAAATAATATGGTTTCATGTGCATAGAAGTGGTGAACTTTGAGGATCGGAACTGTGCTAGATTATATTGAACTGTATTTGTACATGTATTGGATTTATATTCGAATTTTTACTGGATTCCCGTGTTTTTAGTAAACCATCTTTTATAGTTATTTGTGTTTGTGATTTTGATTATGAAAAGAATTATATGCCGCTCGGGCTCTTTTCATAACAATCTGTGTAAGCAACAACAAAATCATTATATCTTTTAAAATATCTTTGTATGTAAATCTTTACAAATTATTGATATGTAGTAAATAATACAATAATACCAAAATTTTGTTTTTCCTGTCAAATATTTAATTCTCAATCAAATTTGATGTATTTTAATAAATAACACTATAATTTCCACCTTTCCGTGTATTTTTTTACAAATGCATACTGCATTCTACCTTCCTTTTCAGACTTTTTTCGTTTTTCTTCTGCATACAAACCCAACTATTATACATATTATTAGAACTGTAGCAACTGGGATCAAAATCTCCATCATTAAAGAATAGTCGGATTTATCCAGATCTGCAAACAAAAATGCAGAACGAAAAGGAGTGTAGAGAAAATAAACGGGTCAACAAAACTCTCTGTGATAATTTTGTGTTTTGTTCTTTTTAATGTTATTTTTTGTCCGGGGTTATATCTGTCTGGAGGAGCCGATTCTTGGTATGTCATTTTGCACCTTTTCTGTTAATGTTGCTTGAAGCATATGAAAACGGCTCCACTGATTTTATTTATTTTGAATGTCACCGCTAGACATAAAATCAATCATCATCTTGACTTCACTTGTACTTTGGTATTTGGATTTAAGGTTTTCAGTTTTTGTTTCGGATTTCAATATTTCAGGCCTGAGCACAACTAATGTGTCGTAAACCAGCGATATGTGCACATCTTGTGCATATAAATATGTATCATATAATATTTATCTTTAATACTAGGACTGTATATGGCATTGGTCTGGGTTTTTTCTAGCTGCTCGTGAACAAGGTTATATTGGACGAAACGTCATTGAACGTTTTAAAATTTTAACTTCCATTTGTGTATGTTATTGTTTACATTTAGTTTTGGTCGTTCTCTGTCCTTATAACGGCTGCTAGCCAAATCCATATATATTCATTGTATTTTATTTTCGTATGAGCTGTTTATATCTCTCGAATTCTCTGTACTAGGGTGACTTTGGCTTTGCTTTGTCATTTTGGAATTTGACTTCTTTTCCATGTTTCGACTTCTGGCGTATTTCTGTGTTTTTTTGGCCGTGAGCATGTGACGAATAAATCGACATTTTATGCAAACATTTTGCATCAGAATTCATATCACAGAAAATTTATTATATTTTCAAAAGCCTACGGTTAAACATACATGTATTCCAAGGCATTGCCAATAGATAAAATTTCTGATCATTTCACAGCATACATGTACCAATTGCAAAGGATAATCGAAATAAAAATTAAGTTTTATGTGCTTGGTATAAAGGGTAATGTGGAAATTTGAAAATAAATCTCACATGCTGAAATTGACGACAAATGGAACTGCAACGACGAAAGTAATAAATGCACTTTTCTATGTGTCAACTAAGCGTTTATCGGTAGCATTTTCCAGTTTTTGTTGCAGATGATCCCTTATTTGATGATAATTCCGAAATTTGCCTTTGTTATAAAATAAATTACCATAAAGTATATTTTGATGAAACATAGCTACTTGAACAAAATGAACTATTGAACTGTAATATGCATACAGATTGCTATTCTAATCCATACAGTTAGCGGAATGTGGAAAAACGTTTATTAATACATATCGACAAACAATAAAATTTATGTAAACATTTATTAAATACGTATCTTCTAAAATACTTACGAGTTGGTTCACAAGTAGAATCCGAGATTTCCCACAGACCATCTTCAAAGCACATTATTGTTGTTGATCCTGTTTGTATGTAATTTTTATCACACGACAAGTAAGCCGATGTTTCATTAAAATTCCAAAACCCATTTGTTACTTTCTCAGGAATGCCACATGCTAAATATAAAAATATAAATTTATAGTGCCTGCAACCTAATTATTGCGATGACAAACATTGATTTGATTCTATAAGAAATAATTTAAATGCCAAAATGCATTTAAAAATTCTCTAATATTTAAAGACTTTGCTGGAAAATGTCAAGGGAAAAGAATAAAAATCAATAACAACAACAACAACCCTAACATTACATGTATAACAATTACATGCATCACATACATTATATCAACCTGTTGGATTATTATTAAAAACTTTAGGATGATTTCAAGCAGAACGAAAATTTCTTAAACCGATGGATTTCTCTTCATATTACGTTCTCGTGCATCAAATATTACTTTCACATATAAATATAACTGTATAAACGTTTAAGTCGTCTTCTACACACAGAAAGGTAATAATCGAAATTGTTCGAACATGTAATACAGGAAACTAGTTTATCCCTATCACAGCTTAGCTACTATAGTAAGTATGCATTTATTGAGATTTGAAATCTTCAGTTTTGATGTTTTATCGACCTGTGAAAGCCTTGACTGAAGCATATTTCGTGAGAAGTGCGGAAACATTTCATACTACAAATGTGTTCACGTTTGGGACTTTTACAACCTATAAAACTACTACAATGATGCATTCAATTACATTTTTCATTAGACAATTACATGAAAAATATTTTCCGTTTTGTCTTGAAATATTGCTCTGCTCCATTGTGGCATCATCGAATTTATTTTGTTACAAAACATAACTTGTCAGAACCAAATGATTGGTATCCTCCAATAAATAATACGGATCTCTATGAAACGAACGAATAATATACGTGTTATACGGTGACTTTACGTTTGTGATTGTGTTCGTTGCTGTAGGCTTGGTCTTTAACACGTTTAGTGCTGTTGATTGATTGGTATTTCATTTAAGACCCTTCTGTTATCCCTTTTAATTACATGCATTAGAAAGCATGTGACCTCATGCTGGTGTTAATAATGGAAAGTGGAATTCAAATACACTGTCAGGATAATTAAAATGTTATCATAACTTAATTATTAACGGAACCAATGTTCTAACCAGGTAGTGCTACTTCACTCATTAACGTAATCTCCTCTGTCATCATTTTTGTTGTTAACGCTATAGAAACGTCTTCAGTTGTACAGTAATCAAATCGACAAGCTTCATAATCTCCACAAATAGTTGTAACTTCGGAAGGACACGCATCTCTTATATTAAATACAGGGCGGAAATAGTTGTTTTGGAAGGATTGATGAGTTTTCCCAACTGGGTATGTAAATAGTGATATGGAAGAATTTATTTTCCCTAAAAAAAATACATACTAAAATCAAAGCAATCTATAAATAGTTTTCTGGAGGCAACTATGATTTATCATTTGAGTAAGGGGCAACAGTTCTCTGCCGAAGTGAGAGCATTTAAATCTCTCGTTTTCTCCTGTTAGATTTTGAAAGCCTCAATAAGTTTCATTGTACGCATCTGCAGCAGATCGGATGGAAGATGAAAAAATAACCTTGGTCCGTAAGTAACTGCAAATAATAGTTTTATATGTGATTCACTTGTCTATGTGTTGAGCAAAATTTTTAACCGCCAAAATTAAAGAACATTGTTTCCAAAACTCTATTTAGTGCAAATCGCATTACGACAAATCATGATGGTAATCTTGATGTGTCCAAAATCTTAGTATTAAGGTAATTATAAAAATCAAATGACAGACTAATGACTGATTTGGTTCAGACATAGTAGCACGACAATAGTTTTGATTTTGATCATCAATCATACAAATTGCATTATGTTCACTTGTACTGTATTAAGACCAAATCTCTTGCCTGGGAAATTATTCAAGAAAATCATTGGCATCTCGTATATTTATGGTATTGAAATTACACGTTTCGACGTAACATTTAAAAATTTTCTTGCGCCAAAAAACCATTCATACCCCAGTTACGGCTGATTGATCGTACTGCGCATCAAACAACAAACCCTACATTCGGACGTTATAAGGACACACCTGGCATGATACACGCATAAATTTTGTACGATATCAGATCATGCAGTTTCTATGTTTTGTCCGGGGTTCTATCTATTGGGTGGCGTTGATTTTTTGGTATATGTATGTGATTGTTGACTTTGTTTGCGTGAGTTACCATGAGTTTCGACGAAGAGGATTACTGCTGTCACAAAAGCTTCTTAATCAGCGTTTGTCAGGGATACGTTGATGCTATCACTTAGGAAATTTTACGGTCGTCAACACGAATTGATTGACCGTTACAGTGTTCCTATATGATATTTGACCTGTTCCCACTGTCGTAACATTCATGTACCTCACCGATTTGTGACTACCACTGGATTGAGTTTGTTGAACATCACAACGGGTGCCGTATACGGAGCAGGAATTGCGTACACTTCCGGAGCACCTGAGTTCACTTATGGTTTTTATAGGAGTTAGTGTTGTTCATTGTTTTAGTTTTCTGTGTTTATTTGTTGTGCTTGTGGTTGTTCATTTGTCTTCCCTTGTTTTGTCTGTCTAATGGATTGCGTTTTTGGATGGCTCCTTAGGTATATTTGTCCTCTTTATTATCCATTTTGTTTTTTTATTTAATTATTACAATATGAAATCTGCATATATTGTATGAAACAAATATATATTTTTATACACATACCAACTGTATGATAAAAATTAATAGCATTGTATATTTAAAATTTTGATATTACCAACTCCATCTCAATTTCACTATTCATATTCATATTATTGTCCTTAGTATATTTTCACTGTAAATTATGGTAATAAAAAAATGTATCACAAAATACCGAATAAATTTGATGCAATGTATGGCCATTTCGTTGACTGACAACTTATCATCAGTGCTCGCGATCAAAATGTTGTAAATCCAGTTAAAGTTATAATGATGAATTAATAATCACAACCATCAAAGCATTTCAAGATACAAATACAAATTGCATAATTTAAGTCGTGTAATAAAACCATGAAAGTGTACACTAATAACACACGCACATGTGTGTGTTTTTGACATGTTTAAATTACGATATGATAAAAATTGATGCTTTATTTCTAACATATCTAAAATATTTTGTACATGTATTCTGTCAGCTTGGTTGTGCCAAGATCAACTCTTTAAACTGATAATATTGTACCAGCAATGACTATGACCAGTGCGAGATAAAATGGTTACATTAAAGTAGTTTCTTTAACAGAATTATTTGATTATTTCGACCACTGAAATCACTAACACGTTACAGTATTCCAATAGAACGTCTTCAACCACATGCATTCATTCGTTACTCCAGCAATTTTCAAAATTATTAACCTAGTGTAACTGGAAAATGAATAACAGAATTGTGATAACTCAATATTGTGATACACGTCAACGATTTCCTATTCATGAAACTTAATATTTGCAATATATATATTAGGAGAGGATGCACAACATTAGAAGAAATACTCACACGTCAAACCAAACTGGTGATGAATTGTGTCTAACGATGAATTAATAGGCAACATAATTCCAAAACTGTTTGTGAGATCGTCGTCTTTTCTACCATTAAAATTTCCCAGTAATCCACTGACTTTACCTATGTTTTATTTAATATCAAAATATACGTAAGTATCATTTCAACTGTCAAAAAGATTAGGAATATCTTCTATTTCAGTTGATAGTTCTCATTACAGATCAATATCATATTGTCAGATACTAGCAAAAGGAAAATCGAAAAAATTATGAATAAGGAATGGCGCAGTAACTCCAGGAAATATGTACATGTATACTAAAAGGCATGACTGTGTAATGAAAAGAATAAACAAAGTAGAAAAATAACGACAAATACAGAGCTAAATCAATTTAAAAGTGGCATTTTCCCTTACAAAAAAGAGTTTGGTTGCATCGGAAGTGTGATTTTATCATTAACTAAAAACAAGCCTATTCTTTTGAGGTATATGCATGTGTATCAGAAATTTTACGCATAATATTCAGCCTAAAAATTAAAAAACTATTTTTCAACACGAGGACTAAATGTCAAACAAATGGTTACTGGGAGATAGTTCCTGCTAGTAGGGGGCTCAAAATTAATATCTCTTATATCGAGCCATGAAAGTTTTTCGTATTTTATGACACATTTTCAGCCTTCTAGCATGCCAGATATAGATATTAGAAATATGGTAGATTTTCCCAATTGTTTGTTGTCCTGTACTCTTGCCATTTTAGTTATTGGTCAAAGTTTTGTTTTTATATATCACCCAATTTAAAACAGTATTCTGGAATATTTACCTCTCAAATCGGCCCCTACAATCACTATATTTATATTTATCATTTTTGATACTGCTGTAATATTGAGGGCAATACCGGGCGTTGTACACGTTATTGATGTCCAAATACTTTCGGTATGTGTGGCATTCCCTCTATAGTTTGTTACTGTTGATCCTGAAATTTCATTTGAGAATTCAAAGTATACTTATGATTCCTTTTGATTGATATAAGATTTCTCAATTAATAAAAAATATTTATTTTCAATTCTCTTATGATGGTTCGTTGTTATCTATTTCTCGCGCGATGAATTAATTGTCATAACTAATTCCCCATATGATATGAACAAGTGTTACGAGAAATTCTTTTATTTGCTTGGCCTTGATCCAAACGTCAGTGTTTTCTGATTGGTTGAAATCTGCGCGGTCATCGTTGAAAGCCATCGTTGCATAGCAACATTTTACATCACAGAAAAATGAGCGTTACGATTTACCGCGGGTCGCACGCCGAATCACAAACAAAAAAATATTCCTAAAAAATCAAAAGAGAAAAAGGTTGAACAACTCGTAAAAAATCTAAAAACAACGAATGATTAATTATAGGTTTCACAATGAGTGAGAATTAGACATCGCTTGATATCAAATCGAGTTGTTTAATATGGATATAATAATGAACGAGCCTTTTGACGACTTAATAATAAACTCGCCAAAGGCTCATTTATTATTATATCCATATCAACCAACTCGATTTGATATCAAGCGATATCTAATTCTCACTCATTGTGAAACCTATAATTAATCATTCGTTGTTTTCCGTATAAGACAGCATATGAAAGAAAAGGACATCAAAACAATGAAGGTCACAACTGAACCCCAAGGATTGGCAACAGGTTTTCAACACTTCATAGAAAAATCAGAATGCAGAAAGAAATACAAGCTCTTACATTTGTTCACTATAAAATCAAGGATATCTTCCAATGAGAAAAGTTTTACCCATTTTCCGAAACGCTCTAATCGCGGATGTCTACATATCACACGTACATAAAAGTTGTATCGTCGTTGGTAAATTTTCAACACACTTTTTTGTCGGTACATTTACGTTTTCTGGTCCACAAACTTTATTTTATATTTGACGAATTTGGATTGGTTACCTTTAAAATCCATAGAATTGGTGTCTTCAAACTCCAGCAACTGTCCATTAAGAAGTACATCGCAAAGTCTGATTTCATTCAGCCTTACTTCAATAACATCTGACTCGTTGGTACACTGCATAGCGACAGATGTTATTACACTGGCCTGTTTAGCGTTTCCTTCAAAGGTAATTAAATGAATAGAATCTTGAACATTGGTTATTGTTTAATATTTGCTTACTACATGTGCCGATAAAACACTACAAGCTGTTATAAAGTATCATCTGACAGTTAACGTTTGGTTGTTTTTACAAATACGCTTCAATTACACATTGCTCAGCTATTTCGGTAAATAGGTTTTTCATGCGTCGAGTTTTTATAGGTTGGTTTTCTTTCGCGTTAACAAAGCCTTTGTGTTGATACCAATACACATGGCTCCAATAGTAAATGATAAATATTTATGTTTTGTGTCAGAAAACTTAATAGTTTGACGGCATGTTTAACAACTAGAGCTAGTTAACAGCAATCAATCGTTAGTTGACACTTTTAGGTTTTTTTCGTTGCAAGTACCATACTGACTGAATTAGCGTTTCGTTGCTGGTACTTCCACAGGAGGGTGTATTGAGTAATTATTCAACTAGAATATACCCGCCACATTTTCTGTGCTTGTCGCAATTAAGGAACCTTTTGTAAATGATTGAACGTGTTGGTTGCATGTATACACGAAGTTTGGTTTTGATTTCAGACATTTTCGGCTGAACTGAATCATAAATTGTTAATATGGGACCACTACATATTACAGTTGTTATTAAGTCTGGAAAATTCCCCAGTGTTAAATTCTGTACTATGTCTTCGTTTGGTAATTTTTAACTGTCTTATTGACATTTATCGCACACCTCCTCCTTTCATGGATCTCACGTGGGGACTTTGTATTCATTTTAAGATCAGCTTAGCATTAGTGTACCATTATCGTCCTTAAATTGCTCCATTCGTCCTTGTAAAGTGAAGTTAGCGTCATTACTCTGTAGTAAAGTGAATTCCCCAACACCATTAAAAGTATATTCAAATCCGTCAAGTGTGATCAAATGTGGATCTCCACGTGTTGAGGCTGAAGTTATAAAAAATGGCAGCGGTTTAGCATGAGTACTTAAAAATACAGGTGTAAATGAGACTATGATTCTGAGGCGACAATTTTATAGGCGTTTGAGGTAGTCTGCATTTACATGTAATGTACATTCTCTTATGACGGTGCGTTGTTATCTATTTCTCGCGCGATGAATTATTTGTCATAAATGTTCCTGAAGAATCATAAGAGAAATAGGTTGAACAACTCGTACAAATTCGCCAAAAGGCTCGTTTATTATTATATCCAAATAAAACAAGTCTAATTCTCACTCATTGTGAAACCTATAATTCTCGTCGAACCTATCCTCCTCCTCTTAAATTATTGCGATTAATTTGGAGAACTTACAAAACTTATATCAAACTTTGTAACTTTTCCAGGAAAATATTTACCTAATCTTGCAGGTATATAACCATTACACCGAGATGGAGGACGCCGTTTTAGAAATGTTTGGCAAAGATCGGGTCCTGTAATTCCTAGTTGTGGTGGATACTGACAACAGTACATATAAGGGACAATGTCATCATAGACGTTAGATAGATAAGGAATGTTTTCTTCTGTTCCTCCTTTGTAGTGATATCTATGAGCCGTTCCACCAAGATTTCCGGTAGTAGTTTCAATAAGGTTTCCATTACTATTATAGCAACACTGGTTGTCGTGGCCGTTTAAACTAAAAGAAATTAAAAAATGAAATATCATTCAAATACTTTAATGGTACTTAATATCTACTATACAAAATATATAAATCGTTTTTTTTTATTTGTTAGGCAAGAAATCTACATTTCAACACAATAGACTCTAATTTTTCAACGAAGTGTGTTACGTAATACATTTTACGTAAAAAAAATATATCCGATATTCCCTACTGCTTAAAAGTACGGGATCCGGCAAATTGGGGATATAAGGTTTAACGAAATTCCAGTTATACTTGAAGAAATTCGAAGAAAATCAGCCACGATCCCAGCATTGCGATACACGATGATAAAGACAATGCTTAAAGTTAACTACTGAGTATCTCCCTAATGAATATTATGTCTAAACATGTATCTCTTTAGTCTTTTAGTAATGTTGACACTGGATTCTGCTCTTCAACTTTTAAAGTTGCTTAAACTTTTGCCTTGGAAAAAGTTGACAAATTTGTTTGTTTGTTTATCTGGGGTTTTACGCCGTTTTCAGCACATTTGGCCTTCGGTAGGAAAATTGGCAATCCTTGTCAATTTAGATCGGAGTCGAACACACCCCGCCACAGGTGGGATTCGAACTCACAACCTCAGTGTTGACAGCCTAGTGATCATTAGTAGTCATGACGAACTACCTAGACCCCTCGGCAACCAAGGCCCCTGTCAAATTGGAATTCGAATAGACCTGCTATGGTATCATAGAATACTTATTGTGTTTTTGTTGTAAAACATTAGGTTGAAACGTTGAAATCTAAAAATAGAAAGGACAAATATACCTGAGGAGCAATAAAAAAACGTAATCCATTGGACAAACTAACCGGGAAGACAAATGAACAACCACAAGCACAACAAATAAACACAGAAAACTAAAAAACAATGAAAAACACGAACTCCAGGTGCTACGGAAGGGTAAGCAGTTCCTGCTCCGTATACGGCACCCGTCGTGAAGTTCAACAAAGTCAATCCGCTGGAAGTCACAAATCGGTGGAGGCACATGAAAGGTTACGACAGTGGGAACAGGTCCAACATCATCTTAGATATTGGAACACTGTAATGGTCAATCAATTCGTGATGACGACCGTAAAATTTCCTTAGTGATGACATCAACTTATCCCTGATAAAACCCTGGTTAATAAGCTTTTGTGAGAGCAGTAATTCTCTTTGTCGAAAGTCAGGGTAACTCACACATGCCCTTGAAAATCCGATAAGCTGAGAAACGTAGACGCCATATGCAGGTGATGCTGGTATATTGCTACTCAAGAAGGGAAAATTAACAATAGGAAAGTTGACGTCATCACGTTTGTCATAAAGTTTTGTCTTCAAACGTCCCTCATAGTCTATTTCAAGAAACAAATCCAAATATGAAGCGGACTTTGGTGTATCTGTAGTATCCTTAATTTCAAGCTCACTGGGTAGATAAGATGTAGAAAGTCTTGGAATTTGCCGTTATTTAACGACAACACATCACCTATATAACGAAAAGTGAAATTAAAGGATTGGGCTAGTTTCTTTTTGTTTTCGCGTAGTAACCCTTGAATGAAGTCCGCTTCATATGAGTACAGAAACAGATCGGCGAGGAGAGGAGCACAGTTGTATCCCATTGGAATGCCGATTGTTTGTTAAAACATTAGACCGCCAAATTCAACGAACATGTTGTCTATGAGAAAATCTAACATGTTTGTAATTTCATCTTCAGAATTATTTTTGTCAGAATCAAAGTGTTTCTTCACGAAATAAGCCTTTTCTCTACCTAGAACAAGAAATTTATACCTGCGTGTCCCATTTTTCTTGCAAAAACATTGATGAACTAGTTGCTTTAAGCGATCTTTTAATTGAGAATGTGGTATGGTAGTGTAGAGTGTAGAGAAGTCGAATGCTTTTATGCTATTGCATGTAGCCAAAGATTTTGATTTTAGATATTGAAGTAAATTTTTGGAGTTTTAAGAATCCACATCTGATTGACGCCACTGGTGGAATATGATGTTTCACGGGTAGTAATCATCAACGAAAGCAGAATTACTCATCTCTTATTATTTGTTTCTTCATTAAAATACATTAAATTTGAACGTTTTTATTTTCAGTTTTCAGCGGGAATTATAAAACTGATACCTCGAAAAGGCCATTCTTATGCATTGTATGGCGCCAACATTATAAATGCAGTTAACAGACGTGGTCCTGTCTTCTATGTTTTCTGAAATTTTATGAACGTTACATTTGGGATCAGGATTAAACCGTGATATATCCAATCTGGCTTGTGTCACCGTGCACGGACAAATATCAAGTTGACTTCTGTCAACAGGATTTCTTTTCTCATCTCCAGCATTCCAATCGTCACATACTGTAAACAAAGGTTTTTGGTTCGATGGCATCACAACAAAGACATCAGACCAAACGGACTTTAATCTACAGAATGGAAACAGTTTAAATAACAAACACACAAAAAAGAAGTAAAACAATATAAAATATAGGATGAATATTGACTATTTCTTTTGTCAAATTCGCCTAACTGTCTAACTTCAATTTTTTTGGTTTAACTGTACATTAAAAGTAGTTGAAAAATTAGGCTAAATTAAAATTAAATAAAAATAATAGATGCTCTAATACAAACAATAACACTTGCTAAATCTTCTAAAATATGTTATTCCTTGATTTTATGTCGAATTGCAAAGTTTTAAGTTAATGTCTAATACATAATTCGTTTTTAGGCCTTTTAATTTCCAATATTATCTGATTACATTGCTTTTTGTTAAGATGAATAAAGGGTTTCTTTTAATTAAAAAACTTTGCGGCATAATTTTAAAGGCCAATACCTCGGAGGTGTCGTATGCAACAAATGTAAGGTGTCCATATTTGTCTGATACATGTATATGACATCTAACATACAAACACTGAAGCGATATCACAGCCGTTAGACAATCAATCTGTAGGGTATCATTTCCCTCAGTAATCATTGCCTTAGTTATGACATGATATTAGCATGAGTTTAACTGTTTACCCTTCAGAAGTACCCGATTCATTCCTGGTTTTTATAGGAGTTTCCACTGTCGTAACATTTCATGTACCTCCACCGATTTGTGACTACAACCGCATTGACGTTGTTGAACATCACGATGGTGTCGTATACGGAGCAGGAACTGCTTACCCTTCCGGAGCACCTGAGTTCACTCCTGGTTTTATAGGAGTTCGTGTTTGTCATTGTTTTTAAGTTTTCAATGTTTATTTGTTGTGCTTGTGGTTGTTCAATTGTCAAGTGTTATCGTTTGTATTAGAGGACCAATTCTTTTTTTCAAACTTTAATTTAGACTCATTTTTCAATGACATTAAACAACACAGACTAACCAATGACAATCCTGACTTGAAACCGTGACATGAGACATGCGGTTGGGTTAAACATGTTTTGTTGGATCCATCCCCCCCCCCCTTACAAGAATGCATTCAATCCACCTAGAGAGTAACTGAACAACAATAATAATACCTAACACACGCAAAAAGAAGATACCTCTCTAAAGAATGCTCGCAGTTTCTGACAGCAAGCTCAGGGTGCGATTTGACATCCTCTTAGATTCTTGAGTTGAAAATGCTGTTAAGTGGAATTGTAACTATCTCAGATAACTGGTGTTAGCCGAACTGCTCTGGCATGCGTAATTTTATTGCTCACAATATTTGATGTTTATGTTTTTCATCTTTCTCAAGGAAACTGTGTTCAGTTGGCTGAACCTAAATTTCAAGTATCACTGGCTTAGGTCAAATATTTTAGATTATCTCTGTTTTTTCACTTGACATACATAATACATCAATGGTGTAAAGAATCGATGTTAGGTGTCTACGTCTGTCTGACATATACCGTCGTCCTGATCATTTGTATGTTTCACATACTTAGGCAACTGATTTCTTGATGAAGAACTTCCGACTTCATTACTGCTGTCTACGCTTACAATAACAATTCGTAATGTCTTAAAACTCAACAGGATAAAACTTTCAAAACTATTTGAAACAAAAGGTAGTGTAATACGTTTTACTTTCATTTTAAAGAAACGTTTGAGATATTTCAGAAAAGCCAATTGCAGTTTGAAATGAGACACACATTAGACTTCAATTTCATGCTTAAAAATCAATATAACAAGATATAAAAAAGAAAGAAATATTGCCTTGCAGTCAATCACGACTGGTTCATAAAGGTTAAGAATGAATTATGCAATGTTTCAGTTTACCTTTTGCTGAACTGATGTAAATGTGTCTTGACCGATCTTGATTGTGTGAAAGACAAAATATGTTGATTTGATCTTGTTATTTTTATCTTGCTTGAATATATGGTGATGTGAAAAGCATGGTAAGAACCCCAAGACCAGAAAGGTAGTTTAAGACTAAAACTGTATTACTAGTAAAAGCTTCACTGACTTTTGTCAAGTTTTTTGTGATAGGTTGATAGGTTGTGGTAGGTTAACGATTATTTTGTGACTTAATATGTCAGCTGACTTTTTTATGCCATCATGTTTCACTTAACATGGCAGCCAATACATATATTTGGCGTTTTAAGTCATTGTAAATTTTATAAATTGTTCATCAATCTGACATATATCACCTGACCTGGTTGTTGACACTTACGGCATGTTCCTTGGTGAGCTTCCTTCCGATTCCGGATGAATACGTATAACAGCTGCTTGACCTGTAGAATCTAGATGAAATGAATGCCCCATCTGTGATGGATTTATGTCTGTAGCGATATAACCATCAGAATTCCATGCAAGGGTACCATAAGTTTTCTAACAATTGAATGTGTAATAGACAATTGTCAGTTAAGATTTAAATCAAACGTTTCTTTTCTAACGAATTAAAATAATTCCTATTTTCATATTCATACTCATATTCATTGAAAGGTCTTTTTAAAACCATTTGATCAATAGAATCGTCATTTACATAGTAGAATTGATTCCTCATATCGAATGAATGAATTTTTTAATGTGTGAATTATGATCATCCCGAAATAATAATGTTTACTTTTAAAAATTCTTTTATGCTTTAATTTTTCTACAAGTTTTATCATTCTCTCAGACACTAATCTTAAAATTAAAACTATCAGCGTGCAGTTATGTGTCATCGATGCTGCATATGATCAACAGAATTGACAGCTGAAAATTGTTTCCTCAAATGCCAAAACGTAGAGCCCAAAACTAAATAGGAACATGGTTTTATCTCAGGGAAAGCTCTCTTACACAATTGCTTGATATATAAATCAGATACAAACCTCTAATCTGAGCAATTCAATAGCAACTCTATCCTCTTCAAATGGCAGAGTTTCCCAGCGTATAGAAACATTATATCCATTCCTCCATTTTTCCGGATGAACACGCATTAGACTAGCTTTAGTATTTGCAGGGTTTACTGTTAAAATAACTAATCATAATAATAGATGTACATAAAAAAATAACAATCCAAAGATACTAATATTAGATATAGTAAATTTATACTATGCTGTACATTTATCCCTTTTGTCGTGTTTCATACTTATACACAAATGGCTGAGTGTACAACACAAGAAACCTCACGCATACGATTCATACAATACAGCACAAAATTCGCATGTTCCAACTTACATGACTTACACGATTTCCGATCGTGCAATTCCCAAAAGAACATTTATTTGTATAATAGGAATTAAAAATAACAAAACGAAATATTAATTATTAAAAAGAAAACAACGACGAAACAATTAATATTTGTAATGTTATCATTAGGAAAACCTTGATGGCCTTTGTTTAGGGGGAAGTATGAACACATTTTAGTGATATCAATCATATGAAATTTCTAAACTGAAAAAAGTTTGTGTATTTAACAAATTCGGAATAGACTTTTTATCCAGTTTCCGTTAAAAGAATCGATTTAATAGTATTCATAAATATACGGGAAGCTTTAGAGATACCATACAATTTGTAATTTTTATATCAGAAAACAGTTATTAAATTATTAATACGTACTGCTGTCTTATATTTCAACCTCTTATATTGCTAAATTTGACGAGTTTGCATCCTAGAAAAGTTCAAAATGGCAAAATTTGGAATTTTGTCTTCTAGGAAATGCTGAAGTAAACCTGGGAAAAAATTCTGAGGTACTGTAACATGTACACATTTTATGGCCAAATTGTTGCATCATGTTTAAAAGTATTAAACATTTTGGTGTAATGTATAAATTGTGTATTGTAACATGCCTTATGTCAAAAGAGAGTAACTATATGATACAACAAACTTTAAATTAGAATATTTGTCTCTTATCAAGTTTTCAAAATAACTCTCAGAGAAGATTTTGAGATACTGTAAGAAACCACCAAAGGACAGATGTATGCACGAGGGAGATATTCCTTAGTTTTCACATATTTCAAACTTTTGTAACAGTAAATTTTAAATATAAATGTCGGCCTAGTGTCGAAATACTAGCAACTGAGCTGGGGATAACCTCGTTGACTTGAAGTCCACCGGAGAAAGATGCAAGTCGCCCGCTTCCAACCACACATAAACCTCATACACACGATATGTACATTAAACTCACATAATTCACACGTTAGACGATTTTGTTGTACGTAGAACGTTCAATCATCTGTAAAACTGCATCTAAACATTTGAAAATGTACGTAAGAGTTGCATGCTATAAACTCCGATACCACATTTTGTTGGAGAAAACGTAACATCTGTTTCGTTTCTAATTATAGTAATCCCCCATTTTGTGTGAGGAAAATAATTTCTGAATTAAATTTCATCAGCAGCCTTAATCAGACTTAACTTAAATTTGTAAATTATGGAAATTAAAAACTACTTATAAATGTAAAAACAAATAAAACGATAATCTGATCGAGTAAAAACATTTCAACTGATCATAGAAAAAAAACAAACAAAAACAAGACGTTCAGGTTTTTAAAAAAATATTTCATGCACGATTCCATATCATTGATTTGCAATAATATAAACCATCTTAACAAGTCTCAACACCCTCCCCAGTGAAACACGATGATTATTTAGAAAACTTTTGAAAATGTTTGAAAAACAACATGACTTACACTAGCTATTCAATATAGGTGATTTAACTTATAAAGAATCGATTGAGATGGCTAAATCGTATTTAGAAAATATTTAACAACACACCATACTTTCATGACTCTGTTCTATAGGTATCAGGACCATAATACATAATGACTATAACTTCTAGTTCTTTTCGACAAACAATAAATTGAACCAAGTTTTAAAACAAAAGTGAACAGATATATCCTTCTCAAGCAATTTCGTTGATGTGGAAGTAAGGTAGCTATATAGGGTTTACTGACAATTACCAACGTCTCGTCGATGCTTTGCATGGACCATCCGGGACCTTTAGAATGACCACATGGTCCATATGGCTCTGGATAAATTCTTGTATGTCTATCGTTCTATTTTTAAAGCCTTTACGGCCATCGGAATTATGCTGAACGGTTCAAATATCCTTGTAGAATTGGCCTATTTAGTCGTCGGATTATCTCGGTTATTGCTACTAAATGTTGCATGTTACATGATTGAAAGCTGAAATTAATTCTGTGAGTAATCTAAATGCTATCTGCTGAATATTTTATTATTTGGTACATGTAAGCATGCATACCAAGAAATTATTACCTATATATTTGCTCTTTCCATTTACACTGGACAACTAAGATTTCGTCAAAATTTTCAATAACCCTTTATATTGTCTGATAGTGCTTGGAAAAATTACATAAGACTTCATGTTTTATTCCTACTGTCACGTTATCAGTCTCATACTGAAATTATGAGTTGTGAACTATATCATTTTGATAGCTCTTCTAGTTCGTAAATTCAGACTTCAGTGTATATCATTTCATTTATCATATGGCCTCTAAAAACAAAGACCATCGAAGAGTTTGAGATTATATTACTACAAAACTAATTATTTATCAAATGCATATTTCCTTCAATTACGAATCATAAGACATGCCCATAGCTAATAAATTGAAATCGGAAACAATTATCTAAAATGGCAGAAGCACATTTAAATGAAAAAATGAAAAAAAAGAGTTATTTCTTTGTTGTATATTTCGACTGCAAATTCCCACTAAAATGAATTGATACAAAATTATGATTATTTTGTTTCATTTTTGACGATTATAACTCTTAACAGTGAATATTATTCAAATTTATATTACACCTTTTTATGTATTTTAAAAAGCAATTCTGAAAAAGACAACGTTTTTTACATTGTACTGTATAGTTTACAAATACTCACTGAACGTGACAATTCCGGTAAATACAGATGTACTTCCGTTACTATGGGTCAAATACAGCTTAACGTTTTCATCTCCAGTTTTGTACACCATGGGGGAAATGCACTTTACAGATGACCTTGAATAAATTTTACAAGGAATTTGGTAAGGTATTCCAGACAATTTCATGGTTACTCTGTCCTCTACTACTGCACATGGCCCTCCGACAGATAATTCGGTGCCACCAAACATTGTCACATATCTAGGGAAAATTGTTAGCATACCTGTAGACAAAGAAACATATTAATCAGAAAGTGTAGGCTTAACATTTTCAATTGCAGCACTGATACAAATCTACAATATAAGATTCCAGCGAAGTGTGATGTCAAAACTTTTTCACTATAAGGCCTTAAATTATCAATATTTGTCGACTTTTATTGACGGTTATCAGTATATCAAAATAAACCTTTCTTACAGTGGTTCTTCGAAAGTGTTATCTTCATTCCGAAATATATAACACGAGACACTTTAAACAACAAAGGACTATAGGAGCATATCTAGAACATAAAAGTAGCATAATTCAACTTCAAAGTATATATTCACCTCCTGTGTTTGACGTGCATCCACCATCTTTGACTATTTCCGTATCTGTTCTATATACAAACTTTCCTGGTATATCCACATTACTTAGGAGAGGTACATTTAATACTGATGGCGTTCTAGACTCTTTAATAGCTTTAAAGTTGTGTCCATCACCTGCATCAAACCCCACCTAAAAATGATGTTATTCCAAAGCAGTCATTTTAAAGCATTTTGTATGTAACATGTCCTTTCATTTGGCTATCGGTTTAGACATCGCTTTTCGTAAGTCTTTATTTTTTAACATCATTAACGATAAGCACTCATTAATTGGTTAAAAGTTACAAACATTGTACAATAAACTGATGATCTGCAGTTAGAAAATATATTTGAAACAATAAAAAAATATCTCTAGAAAATACATTGATAAGACTTCTTATCTTTCTAATAAAGTAAAGTCAAGAAATACCAAAGGGATATTTGAAGGACAGAAAAATCGTAACAACTCCAGAGAACAACGAAGACAAGACCAAAACAATACATGTACTACAACTAAAAACTAAAAACATATGAACAACATGGACCCCACCAAAAAACCGGGGTAGACTCAGGTGCTTATTAAAGAATGTCCTTCTAATTCATTTAGTTTCTCAATTTATCTATACATATTTTGAAAAAAAGCTAGCATAAACAAACTCATATTTATACGTAAAAAAATAGTAGTCCACGTTTTGTTGCATATTAAACATTATTGTATAAATCGTTTTGGTTGGGCTGCATATATATTTATCCTTAAAGCTCCCATGCCTCAGATACAGCAGAATGAGAACGCAAAAATTGTCGTTTATACAACATCACAGATTTAGGTCAACGGGCCATTGCCTGTAATCTAGTCCTTGGTTCAAATACAGAAAACAGTATTCAATTAACATATTCAAAAAGATACTTCATGTATTCTTATTGAATTATTATGTGACCTGTTCATCAGTTCTTGTACAAATATCGCAAGTGTGTCGTTAACTTTAACTTTGTACAACGTAAAACGTTTCACGATAAAGAATATAGAACTATGACTATGTCTGCAGAAAAAAACATTTACAAGTGTCGTGAAACAAATATTCGAGTTTTATATGTTGAGTGTACTCTTGCATTCCATGACCCAAGCAAAAGAATACAAAAAAACAGCAATTGTGAACTAAAAAACACACATATGTAAGACGACTTCCTCTAAAAAGCGACTTTTCTATGTTCTTTTCTCACTGTGTTCTTATGTCGTCCAAGGTTGTGCTAAATGTAAATATGGCATTTCGTGGATTTTTATTTTCTTATTGACTGACTGATTAACTAATTTATTATTAGTATTTTACTCTGATCCAGACCGATTTTCGATACATAAGAAAAGAAACAACTGTATTTTATATATCAAGAATTGCCCATTAGGGTCGTAAACTGTATTTCCGATCATCTAATTTTATGACGACAGCTCTTAAAATACAGAAGTTGTATTCCTGTGACATGTGTGACACCGTTAATACTTTTGTGTTGTTCTCACAAAGGACAAGTTTCACACGTAATAGGACTAAAATGTTAAAATGAATAAACAACAAAATAGATAAAAGGAAAGGTCAACAATGGCATAATAACACATAATGTGATATACATGTAACTATATTTAGCATGCGATTGAATGAAGGTATCGACAAAAGATAGGATTCACAGACCCAATATATAGACCTATAACTCTTGTCTAGACTAAACGTAACTGTAAAATTACCCGTATCAGATCTGTATCAAAATTACCTGTGCTGGTGTACCTCCTAAACCTAAACTATTGCCATCACTTGCAGTTCCAGTGGTCCACTGTATTTTGTTGAACAGGAATATTGCAAAAGAATGTCTTCCATTAGTTATCAGAACACATTGGAAAGTATTCCTCTGTATAAATGGTAAAACAAATATTTTAATAAAACAATTGAAGAATTAGATTTGTTTCTTGAAATAGACAATGAGGGATATTTGAAGACAAAACTTTATGACAAACGTGATGACTTCAAATTTCCTATTGTTAATTTTCCCTTCGTGAGTAGCAATATATCAGCATCACGTGCATATGGCGTCTACGTTTCTCAGCTTATCAGATTTTCAAGGGCATGCGTGAGTTACTCTGACTTTCGACAAAGAGGATTACTGCTGTCACAAAAGCTTCTTAACCAGGGACTTATCAGGGATACGTTGATGTCATCACTTAGGAAATTTTGCGGTCGTCATCATGAATTCATTGACCATTACAGTGTTCCAATATCTAAGATGATTTTGGACCTGTTCCCACTGTGGTAACATTTCATGTGCCTCCACCAATTTGTGACTTCCATCGAATTGACTTTGTTGAACTTCACGACGGGTTCCATATACGGAGCAGGAACGGCTTACCTTTCCGGAGCACCTGGATTCACTCCTGGTTTTTATAGGAGTTCGTGTTGTTCATTGTTTTATTAGTTTTCTGTGTTTATTTGTTGTGTTGTGGTTGTTCATTTGTCTTCTCGGGTTTGTCTGTCCGGTGGATTACGTTTTGTTATTGCTCCTTAGGTATATTTGTTCTTTTTAATACTAAGTATTTCATGTAGCAGTTACCCTGTATATTTCGTCTACATTGGATTTCTGTTTAACTTTAGTTCAACGGTAATGATAAACATGAATTAATGTCATCTAACTCACAGCCTGCTAGAAGAAAACAAAGAGAAGCAAATTAACTTGAAAATAATATCAACGTAGAGTCGGAATAGTCTGTAAAAGTAC
The DNA here is from genome assembly GCA_028015205.1 of Mytilisepta virgata. Taxonomy (NCBI): domain Eukaryota; kingdom Metazoa; phylum Mollusca; class Bivalvia; order Mytilida; family Mytilidae; genus Mytilisepta; species Mytilisepta virgata. Next base: position 45,899,106 of record CM051514.1, on the reverse strand, counting down.
CTCGTGTTCTCTTCTCGTGTATTTTAAAATATTATTTGTTTTTTTTGTTTCCTGGAAATGAAGGCTTTCTTATATTCATACGTATAATATGTACGTTTACCTTTCGTTGCCCTATACCAATGGCCCCATAGAAAGCGACATTTTCCCACGTAGCAACAAATACCCAACTGGCTTGAAAGTTGATTTGATCAGGAAATATTTCATGGATATCATCTGTGGCTCTAAGTAGTAAATTTTGGTTGTTAGTTTCGTAATACCAAACGACTCCACCTTTCCGTGTGTCTATATCACACCAGAAGGGAGCTACTATTTTTCTGTTGTCGGTCAGTGGAAATGGACTTGGAGTATAAGTAGTCAATGGTTGGTCAAATGAAATGGCTCCATTTGTGTTTACCTAAAAGCAGATGTATAGGTTTATCACAAACGGTACGAAGTGAGAATTTTCGTAGGTTTGAAACATTTAGATGACAGAATACCAAATACGTAATACCAAACGACTCCACCTTACCGTGTGTCTATATCACACCAGAAGGGAGCTGTTTGTTTCTGTTGCCGGTCCCTGGAAATTGACTTGGAGTATAAGTAGTCAATGGTTGGTCAAATGAAATGGCCCCATTTGTGTTTAACTAAAAGCAGATGTATGCATGTATTACATGTACGACATGAAAATTTTCGTATGTTTGAAAAAGTTAGATAACTCAATAATTGTTTGTCTGTTAGTAAATGTACTAACATAGTCTTTGGTGCTCTGACAAGGAAGTGTTTTTATTTTTTGTATTGAATGAGGCAATTCAACATCAGATCATGTTCCATATGAAAAACCTGGAAAAGTTGCTAACAAATTTATCATATTAAAATCTATATGAGGGCAGGTTTGTCATGATTTTAGAATGTGCTCTGGAGATGGCGAAAGTGACCCGAAATGGGATGTGCATATGCGTAACCAGAAGTAATGTAATTTCCCGCCAATTTCCAATGGTTTTATGAATAAAATGACAAAAATCAAGTGTCTAATCAATCATCTCAGTACCATCAGTCTGAATACTCACATATTCAGTCTAGCCCAACATATTTGTACAGATTATTTGTAACTGGCGTTTTCTATTGCTACTGTTCGACCATACGGCTATTTGCTATTCTATATGAGACACTGAAGAATCTCAGATTGAGAAGCTCAGATCGATGCATTAAGGGCTAACACCTGTATATGAGTTCTACAAGGTCATCGACATAGAATGGATGAAGAAACTGATTACAAAGACAAATGAACGTGCCTTCGACCATTGTTTGGACAATTTTAGAGCTATATTTACTTATGCTTTAGACCATCTTATCTCGATAGTTAGTTTAAAACCTGGTCTCGCATGGTCTTTTAGCATGATAAGTGAATGTAACTACCATGTATTTTAACACCTTGAGCGAATTGTAAAAGGGACCAAAATCGCGAGGCTCTAAAGAAGACACGGACACTTTAGTTGCGTGTTGCAACTTGATTAAAAATGAAAAAAATGAAAGGGAGAAAACCAACATTTATAATAATGGAATACATTTTCTGATACCAGTTTTGATGCACAGGGAATGCAAATTTCGTCGTCGATCTATGACTCATCATTTGTTCTCAAGGCCTAAAATGTTTAAAATTAAAAACTTTGAAGAGCAAATTTAAACATGCCAAAAAGGACAAAATGGGAAAGCCATACCCACCGAAGGCAATTAGATAAAATAAATGTCCTCTAATATTTAGATAAAACTCAGAAAAGATGTTTTAAAACAGAAGAACAGATCTAGAGTTATCTACGAGAGGGATACTGCTGATATCATGTGGTACTTGAAATATTAAGAACTGAGCTGGTGATACGATTGGGACATTGAGTCCATATGCAGCAGTATCGACTTAGTGGCATTATTAAATTCTCGGACGCCAATTAAAAAAGGAAACAAAAGAAAAAATGAGGAGAGTTTAATGCAAGCTATGTATGTTTGTACTTTTAAAAGTAGCCATTCAGAAGCCTAGAAAAGACAGAGTGGCCTATTGAAATAGCCCGATTTTAATAGATGGACGATTACTTAGTGGGCAAAATTCTTGTTGATTTCGTACGAATGATATATTATTGTGGAAAAATATTGTGCCCATTATGTTCAACTCACAATGGCGATTCGTATTCGTATCTTACTGATATATCTACCAGAAAGAGGATCCAATGCATTTCAATGAGATTTATCAAGTCCTCTTTTCTAGAAAGAGGAATGATCTGGTTGAAGTATTGACCAAACCAATCAAAGAAGACATATATTTATGTTTTCGCGAAGGGTCATACAGCCATCTAAGAGATACCTTATACTGAGGCGCGGCTTTTCATTACTTGGTACACAACATAAAGTGTTGCAGATTTTCTAATGGATATATATATAGATTCTCCTTCAGGTACGAGTGAGTTATGGAATTTCACCACCCGAGATAGTTAAATTTTCAATTTTCAACTCGCGAGCATTCGCGAGCGTGTTTAAATTTAAAATTTAACTATTGAGAGTGGGGAAATTTTATAAATCACGAGTAAAGTGAAGGAGAATCTGTTTCTCCTATGATTTTCGACAAAAATCTCAAGAAAATGTCGTTGCTATGTAGTTTGTTTACATAAACGTCATTTCGGTACTTCAATAATTTATTGTTTCCATAACTGTAGAAAAAAACTCCGGTAATTCCCACGTAGAATTTAATCACCGGGAATTGGTTAAAAATATAATGTATTTTTATCCCACCGATTAAACTCGTCAAGAATAGGAGAAACATATATATACCTCATTTAAATAAACCCTAGGAATACAGTAGTACATAATTTTACCGTCGTTTAAAGAAGCGAACCTGCGAAATAAAATTTACACTGTCTGTCCTGCGTTGCCTATTACTAGCATACACAGTGCCATCAACTTAATTTTATTATATGATATGACTGTGCGCTTTCATTTACATGTGGTACTTACATAAAGTGATCTAAAGACTTGGTTAAAATAAGGATAAGATGTACTGATTGGAATTCTAGGAGAACTACCATCATCATTCGTTGGAACTTCTCTGTCACCATGGGAATGTCCGTACGGGTAAAACTTTGTTGTTGGTATTCCTGCTCTACAGCTAAAAGGTAGAAAACAAAATGCAAGTAAAACCAACCACATGTTGGGTATTTTAAATTTTGTTAATAGTTAAATCTTGTTTTAATGTTATCGACAAATTATCTTATGTAAAGAAAACTATTAAGGAAGTAGATAAAAATAGCTTGATATCAATCTATGTACATGCATTTACATATCCCGTACGACCACTGTGATACGACTGCTTTGCTATTGCTTATACTACTTCAGTTTACTTTACCTTGATGTTGACCACCTCGATAGATCTGCTGTTGTACATATATATTTGGCAGTTCCTTAATTTGATAATTCTAGATAATGGAAAAATGTTTGCAAACAAGAAAAATTTACAACAAATAACCAACATCTCTGATAGGTTTTTTCACAGACTATGTTAATTATGTTTTGTTAATAACAATCTTTACTGAAATAAAAAATCATCTAGTTTACATTCCCCAAATTTTGCATTTATTTTCGACAACTTGTTCAAGTTGTTATAGGCGCATGAATTATTTAAGAAAACTTATTGATTTGGTTATAAATGCCTGACTTCCTTCCTAATTTTTACCAGTAACGAAAATGGATACGTAAAAAACCAGGGGATGGTAAAGTGGTCCTCGAATGGCATAGATTAACATAAATTCTAGTGTCGGGAGACCGATATCTATATACACATTGTCTGTGTTCGAGATCCTTCTTAAACACTTATTGGACATCAATCAATGTGTCTATTGTTTAACTAGAGTAAGATAAATGTATGCAGTTTTCAAGTGTTAAAATTTATTCGCGATTAGATTAAATTGTTACGGCCAAAAATCACCTTTAAATTGTGGCCAACAAAAGACACAAATTAATAATAATATTTAACAAGATTTATTATACACAAGTTTACAAGAAATATTACACAAATTGAAATGTCAACTTAACTGTTAAAATATATGTCCGATCCTTTTGTCTTTTCTTTATCCGGAATTCTTCTCGTCACTGTTGCGGGAATCTAAACAGGATATTATGTCCAATAAGTCACAATCTAGTATGATGTAGTTAACGTGAATAAGTGTGTCAATCCAACGTCTGACAATACAAGAATGTTAATGTCTGATCTGAAAGTCTAACTTTAGTGTCCGTATATATATAGTTGTCACGGAAATCTCTAGAAGACTGTAGAAGGGAAACTCGTAGAAACTGTAGAACAGAAGCTTCTAGAATACTGTAGAAGTTTGAATTACACATCGTATATTATGATCATTCCAGAATTATTATGTAAGTCAAATAGAAAGTTCTAATCATTCCATCAGTATCTATGATTGTTCCAGTGATTTCTAAACAACACAGTTATAACATTATTTGGGAAACAACTATAAGTATTATGTAAGCTTATTATACATTTTATAAGACCACACAACACAAATGAGGCCAAGATAAATAAATATGGTATTTACAATATCATAACAAAATGTTTAATGAAATATTACATTACATGTACTAAGAAAATTGAGAAGAATTAGACTAGTTTGATTGGTTTTCACAATTTTTTTAACTCCCTTATGCATAGATCGTTGGCTTTTGATCATTTGGTTTTGATTCTATTTTGTAATATTCATTGATATACTAGTAAATCGCAGTATTGGTTATTGTATTTTATCTGTTGAATTAACAATAGACCACCTTAATTTACTTTCAAATAAACAAAACAGTTTGCTTGTCGATGTTATTATTGGAAAAGAATGTTTCCGATAAATCCGCCCGTGCATGCACTATACAGTCGTAATGTAGAGTTTTGGAGATCTCAGCAGAAAAAAACTCTTGATTTTATGAATTTTTAACTCTTATTGATTTGGTATGTGTAGATTTTGAAGGTTTTTCTCGTTATTTCATTGGTTAAAATGAAGGACATTTCGTTTGACTAGATTTCTTTTAAATGTTCAATAAAAAAAATTGGGAAAGCCTGGTTAAATAAGAAACGTCCAATTTAATAGTTTATTTCCATTAAATCTTATGATGTGCAACCCAAAATATTCCTTAATATGTTTCGGAATTCGTCTGCAGAAAAAAAAGTTTTACACCAACAAAATAAACTAATCGGCAAGCGAAAATATGTCTGTCTTCCATTATTTGTTTGAATAATTAACTACAAGAAAAAAACCTCTGTATTTGGTCTATAATTACTGAACAGTGAATCAGCTCATGATGCCATTGCATTAATGTTTTAGCTATCTGCAGTTGCAGTGGCTAATAAGTTTTTTCGGTTTTGGTCAATCTGTATTGAATCATGAGCTTGCTTTCAGTTAACTGTGAGCATTAACGGTGGGGTATATTGCTTAGATGTATGTGTTTTTAAGATATCTTAGTTTTGAATTGGATCTCTATGGAATGATTTTGAATTGTATATTTATTTTTACAATGGCCTGAAGTAAGGGGGAAAACAAACTTAGATACAAATAGTTTTGCAAACTATGAGCATTTCAGCATAAACCTTCATATGGTAAGACTTAGTTCTTTCTGGGAGAGGAAAACGAGGAAATGGACCATATTACACTAATAAAACACTGTTGATCTTAAACGGTCATTTTTATCTCTTTTTAGTCTTCACTGTTTTGATTTTAAAAATTTCTAAAACTTCAGATAAAATCAAGATAACATGATCAAAACAAAATAAAATGCCTTGCAGTTTATCAAGATTGGTTAAGAGGAGTTCATAATATATAAGAATAAATTATGCAACATTTAATGTAACTGTACTGAACTGCTTTAATTTGTGTTCATCGATCTTTTTATTAACGGTAAGACACCATATGCCTTGTTTTAATCTTGTACCCTTGATATTACTTGACAATATTGTATAGCACAAAGTCAAGGAAAGAAAAACCAAAAAAGTATGGGTGTTTAAGATACAAAAGTAACCTCTGAATAGACCTAAATATTCCAGGACACAAAATTAGAGAAAGAAACAAAAATTACATGAAAAGGACACTCTTATACATTTAATTCATTTACATTCTATTTAAGTAAAGTCAAGAAATACCAAAGGGATATTTAAAGGAGAGAAAAATCGTAACAACTGACAAACTCCGGAGAACAACGAAGACAAGACCAAAACAATACATGCACTACAATTAAAAACTAAAAACATAAGAAACACATGGACCCCACCAAAAAAACCGGGGGTAGATTCAAGTGCTCCCCAAGAGTAAGCAGTCTCTGCTTCCTGCAGGATACCCGTCATACTGCCCATGTCAAATCCGGTATGAGGAAGGGACAATACAGCCGTGCTTCAAATTCAAGCCCCTATCACTGGTTTTATTCATTTTATATATTAGATAATTTAATCGACGAAATATGTAAATCTTGAGCATCGAAATTCATATCAATCTCATTCACTTCTTTTGTGTATATTATCACATATTTTGTTTTATGTACTTTTTGTGTTGTTTGTGTTAAAATGAAATGAAAATTATTGTTGTCTATTTATTTATTGAATATACTTGCTTCTTGATAATTAAATAAATTGTTTTGTGCTGCTTGTGTTAAAACGAAAAACGATTTAATGTTGTATGTTTATTTATTTAATATTTGCTAATCAAATAAAGTTAAGACTTTTATGTATATTTCAATAATGGCTCAATTACACAGATTGCACTGTACAAGTAATTACAGGTAAGGTAAATTTACTACTGTATAAACAAATAATTAACGTGGGAGAAACGTGAACACACCAAATCAGATATATCATAAACCTTCTCTATATCCATGGCATTCATCCAAAACAAATAAATTATACACAAATGACAAATCGTAGCTAGAAATTGTAGAAAGTGTTTCAGTTATAATGCTACAGAGAATACAAAGGGATAGGTTCTAAATGTCTTGAAAATGAAAGCAACACATGTCTACGCATTTCGAGAGGAAATTAAATTTCAAGCAGCTCCGTAGTATTTGAAATACTAGAATTTGTTTGAAAATCTCTGTTAATTCATAAAATGATTCTGAAAGATTATCTGGCGATCCCTGAAACGGTACTTCAGTGCATATAACATAATCTAAATTTTCCCCAGAAGTTGTTTTGTAACACTGGCTTATAAGAAGGCCGCGAGTGTATACAAAACGGTTCCGTTCGATTCAAAAAGTTGTATACTATATAAACTTTACTCTACACATCAGAACTTCTGTTGTCTTGCTAAAACCATGAGGACAAATTTCATTTTTCAATATAAAACTGAAAGTAAAATTAGCAATTAATTTTGTTTAAAGCGTTTTCTCTTATAACCATGCCTGTTTATTGTTGTTAAAAGGAAATTGTCGATTTTTTTCCTATTTTGCATAAGTAGTCATATTTGCATAAGTTGTCATATTTATACAGAGAAAACAAGCAACAGGTCAAGTGCATTCAGAAAATGAATTTCATAGACCTAAATACTTTAACGTGTCAATACCTTTTGAAATCCAACTCTGACAATTTTAACTCGACGGTAGCCAACTAGAACAAAAGCTACCAAACGAGACACTTTGTTGTACTGACTTAATGGAATTATAATATCTTGGAACAATAGTTTTAAAAAATAAATAATAACGTACATTTAAACATATACATGTAGTTATGTAGATACAAATACTGGGTTCAGTTTTACAAACATGCTTATGTTTTATACACCAGAGTGTTAGTAAAGATAAGCTGGAGGTTTGGGTACCCATAAAACTGGGTTAACTCCACATGTTCTAATAGTCAGACTATTCAAGAGTTGTATTTACACATGTATGTTAAACTTTGTGTTTTCTGCTATTTTATGTTATTTTGGTGCAGTTTCTGCGTATTTGGTTGCGTTTTGATACATTGGTATGTTATTGTTAACCTTTCCTTTTTCACATGCTGTAATTTTGTTATATATGTAGAAAAAAAGTGTGATCTGATCTAAGGTTTTCGATTTTTCTCTTTTATTAATGCCCCGGAACCAGTAGATCGTAATCGTATGAATATTTTGAATATTTGTGAAACTGGGATCAGATTCGCTACTCCAATAAACACATTCTTATTACATACTATAATAATAAATAAATATGTGTGCAATATAACACGTATTAAAAACTTTTATCAGCCTACAAACTGACTTGCGATATACAATATAACTGTACCACATTTTCTTATAAGTTTGTCCTTATTTTGTCTTTATCAACAACAAGAGCAGAATGATAAATAATGTAACCATTGCACAAAATATGGAAGTCTTTGTAACTTTATAAACATTTTTGTTTCTGCAAGAAATTATCATTCTTTTCTAAACAGGCAAAGTCAGTCAATACTCTTACTCGGATATAAAGAGGATAACAATGAAAACAATGTATTTGTTGTTCTCTGATCGTAAACTTTGAGAAATAAATTCACGGTGGCTTCAAAATATCCTGAATAAACACGGGTATGCCCATTATGCCAAATATTCTGTCATGATATTTTCAAGCCACCGTGAATTATTTCTATTCTAATAGGACTGTTCCTACGACATTTTGAAACACCGCAACACCTATAGGTACATGTATTCAAACACGAAGAAGCCATTACAAAACCCCTCTATATTTTATTTTATGTCCGAACCTGGGACAGGTTCTTGTTAAAGGAGGAGCGACTATTGTAACATAAAATTCCATGTACAATACGTTCAGTTAAATTATAAATTGTTTTGTTTTTGAATGAAAATATTATTTGAAATTTTAATCTTAATATATTTGATATAATATTTGAACTTTTAACCTTTACTATATTTGATATAATTGCTCTTATCCGTTGACATGCTTTTGAATACACACAGTGCCCCAGGTCGAACATGGACAAGCTAATTAAACTATATATTTCAAAGAATGACCGCTATTAAACTAATATTGACTAAATCTCATAATATTAATTCTACTTGCGTCATTCGGTCCTGTTATGTAAAAATTGTTTGGCCTGACCTAAATTCTACCGTATAAATAGGAAAGAAATCCTAACTTTCTAAGCTTGGGTATTTTACTGTTATAGGTATGTAATTTTTTTTTAATATTAAGAATTTAAACGTCAATAATAGTTATTTAGTTTTGAAAATTTATATTAAATGAATCATAACTATGTTCAGTAAATATTTTCAATAACAATTAAATCTGAATATAAATATCACAGTTTTAGATGTTACATCTTTTACTTTTGCAATGTTTTTCTTTCTTATTTCTTGTTTTTTTGTTTTTATTATTTTTAATAAAGCTTGGGTATTTTACTGTTATAGATGTTCCAGTAGTTTTTATTGGTGCTAGCCGATCCCGGCCTGCCTCTACCAGGTAGTGCCTTTACCAAATAATGCCACTACCAGGTAATGCCTCTACCGGGCATGGCAAAACCAAGTTTCACAACATCCAGAGATAGTTCCCCTACTTTACATTTCATTTCATTTTGGTTTTTTTATAAGACACACCTTACAATCCTTCCATACACCAAATATAGTAGACCTATTGCAAACAGTATTTGAAAAACAGGCCAAAACACAAAAACTTAACTGTAACCACTGAACCATGAAAATGAGGTCAAGGTCAGATGACACCTGCCAGTTGGACATGTACACCTTACAATCCTTCCATACACCAAATATAGTAGACCTATTGCATACAGTATTAAAAAAACAGGCCAAAACACAAAAACTTAACTATAACCACTGAACCATGAAAATGAGGTCAAGGTCAGACGACACCTGCCAGTTGGATATGTACACCTTACAATCCTTCCATACACCAAATATACTAGACCTATTGCTTATAGTATCTGAGATATGGACTTGACCACCAAAACTTAACCTTGTTCACTGATCCGTGAAATGGGGTCGAGGTCAATTGAAGGCTGTCTGATGGGGATGAGGACCTTGCAAGGTACGCACATACCAAATATAGTTATCCTATTACTAATAAGAGAAATAAACATTACAAAAAATCTTAACTTTTTTTTCAAGTAGTCACTGAACCATGAAAATGTGGTCAAGGACAATGTACATATGACAGACGGAAACTTCGTAACATAAGGTATCTATATACAAAGTATAAAGCATCCAGGTCTCCCACCTTCTAAAATATAAAGCTTTTAAGAAATGAGTTAACGCCGCCGCCGCCGCCGCCGCCGCCGCCGCCGATCACTAAAGTCGCAGGCTCGACAAATATGGATCTCGGTTTGTATCACGATAATTCATTCATCAATATAATTTTCACAAATTAATCTAGCTAAATATTTGACCAACCAGATACAATTTATACAGTTTATAGTCGAACGTCATAATGTCCGAGTTATTGAACACAATGTTTGAACAATTTTTAAAATATTTGTATTGGTAAAAGACACTGAACCAGAGTGTACCACATTCATAAAATGAAACAAAGGACAGAAAACATAAACTATATTGTTTTTTGTTTGTTTGACCTGGGTGGGGATCTAGCCAATGACCTTCCGCGGTCAAAACGACTAAGCTACAACAAGGTCACCGAGGATTTAAAAAAAAACAGATTATTAATTCACAAAAACTATGTTGTAGAGTTTAACATTAAACGTTACTTGAGCAGAATATATCCAAATTCAATCCAAGTGGTAAAATAGTTTATTATAATAAGCTTTAAAAATTGCAATTATAACCGTTCAGTAACAACCTAAAACTATCTGCAAGGTGATATATCCATATTAAGTTCTGTTCTAATACTACTACCATTATCAAATTGCGTATTTTTACTCTAGTTTTTTTTATGAACTATTTACAAGAGTTTGATTCAGATGTTAAAAGATGCAATAACAGCAAAATGGGTTTTACCCCATTGAGTTAATTTTACTCTAGGTTTTTTCATGAAAAATATACAGCAGTTTGATTCAGATGTTAAAAGATGCGGAAACAGCAATATGGGTTTTCTAACCCCATTAATTACACTGTTTCATCTTGAAAAAGATTTTGTGAAACTTCTGTTGCCTGGAAAAATTTGTAATAAAAACTATAAAGATATACATTCATTGTGATTAGTACCTGTGTACAAAGATATTATAAGCAATTTTTATTTATTTGATACGTTTGATATCAACACAAAAAACATTTTAACTTCAGACTATTTTAAACTATTTATATTTGAAGTTAAGACTACACATGATGATTACCTGGTCAATACTTTACCTACATGTATTTGTCAAAAGTGTGCTGCCTTCCGATCTAATAGATCAACTCAATTTTATGAAGGCACTTATCCTACACCATGTAATGGACCTATTTCAAATAGTCCTTTTAAGAATATGTCATGTGCTAAGGCACACAAATTTGGTGGTGGTAGACCAGGATAGTTTTCTGTATATGTTCATTTATACATGAAGCAGTATAATACATTCCTCATTTACTTTTGGGGCAAGTCACATTATCATCTTAAGAGAAAACTATTCATATCTATAGTGGGAATACAAAAAGGAAAGAGGATTGTCTTAGCTAAATCATGGATAAAATTGTTTTAAACTTTAACTTTGGTCAGAATGGTGGATCAAATATGGTCACCATCGAGCCCTAGGCCAAAGTAGATTTAGTATTAAGACGTAGTGAATATTTGTTAGATGTTGTAAATAGATATGTTGAATTACATGGTAGTAGTAATAGTATAGAACTTAATATAGATACATATATTACAAATTGTAATCGTAATTTTACTCTAGGTTTTTTCGTGAAAAATATATAGCAGTTTGATTCAGATGTTAAAAGATGCCGAGACAGCAAAATGGGTTTTTTGACCCCATTAATTACACTGTTTCAGCTTGAAAAAGATTTTATGAAACTTCTGTTGCCTAGAAGAATTTGTAATAAAAACTATAACGATATACATTCATTGTGGTTAGTACCTTTGTACAAAGATATTATAAGCAATTTTTATTTATTTGATACGTTTGATGTCAATACAAAAGACATTTTAACTTCAGACGATTTTAAACTATTTATATTTGAAGTTAAGACTGAACATGGTGATTACCTAGTCAATACTTTACCTACATGTATTTGTCAAAAGTGTACTGCCTTCCGATCTAATAGATCAACTCAATTTTATGAAGGCACTTATCCTACACCATGTAATGGACCTATTTCAAATAGTCCTTTTAAGAATATGTCATGTGCTAAGGCACACAAATTTGGTGGTGGTAGACCAGGATAGTTTTCTGTATGTGTTCATTTATACATGAAGCAGTATAATACATTCCTCATTCCTTTTTGGGGCGGGTCACATTATCATTTTAAGAGGAAACTATTCATATCAATAGTGGTATACAAAAAGGAAAGAGGATTGTCTTAGCTAAATCATGGATAAAATTGTTTTAAACTTTAACTTTGGTCAGAATGGTGGATCAAATATTGTCACCATCCAGCCCCAGGCCAAAGTAGATTTAGTATTACGACGTAGTGAATATTTGTTAGATGTTGTAAATAGATATGTTGAATTACATGGTAGTAGTAATAGTATAGAACTTAATATAGATACATATATTACAAATTGTAATCGTAATTTTAGCCTGAATGTGTAAAATAACACTGTAACTTGTTCTTCTGAGATTGAAGAAATAGTTTTGATTTTTTTAATACAAATGATTTAATGTCAGAACGATAAGTCTACTAAGATTTCAGAAGAAGTAAAGTGAATTTTTATGAGCAACATATCGTTACTTTCATCATGCTGTTAGCGTCACAAGCCAGAATGTAGAAAGTAACACTGAAACTTGTTCGTATAAGTTTTAAAAAATAGTTTGATTTTTTTACATGTAAATGATTAAATGTCTGAAAGATAAATTTTCTAAGATAATGGAGGCAGTTAAGTGATTTTTGTATAAGTAACACTGCCGATGTTACTTTCTTCGTGCTGTTAGCGTCATAAGCCAGAATGTGGAAAATAACACTGTAACTTGTTCTTCTTAAATTAAAGAAATAGTTTTGATTTTTTTTAATACAAATGATTTAATGTCAGAAAGATAAGTTTACTAAGATTTTAGAAGAAGTTAAGTGTATTTTTATGAGCAACATATCGTTTCTGTCTGTAGGCTTATGGGTCGTTGATAGTATAGTGGAAGATTACTGCTTACTGGTTACTTGCGTTGTGTATGAAAAAAAATGGTGTGGTTCCAATACTTTATTATGCAGATCAATTAACAGACAGTGGTTAAGATGTGGACTGAACTGAAGTAAAAACCGAACTGAGCGGACTACAATGTCGCTCGTATTTATAATCTAGCTCCAAAAACCAGTTAGAACAAGATAAAATACTGCGTAGAAAAATAAAATAATATGTAGAAAATATTAAACAATTATAGAAAATTAGTCCTTCACACGTCAATCACAGCATCCCAAAATGGTACTATTACTAATAGGCACCTGACGTGTGAAACATACCCAGTCCAAATACAGTTCCAATACATCTCTATCGAAATATCATGTTAGTACATATCTATTTCCTATATGTCAATTTTAACAAGTTTTGCAATTTGTTCCATGTTTGGTACATAGATGTTTTCTAAAGGTCAATTTTAACAAGTTTTACAATTTAATCATTGGAACTGTACTGAACTGGTATTAGCCTGTCTAAATACAACTTATTATACAATCATATTTTAATTTTAAAATTATTACCTTCCCAAATTAATTGAAATATTTGTTTTTATATACTTTGGTCACCCAGGCCATCCCGTTACAATTGTCCCTTTCCGAAAGAAATTAATTACCCAATTCTTTCTTTATAAACATATGGGTGACCAGGATTACTCTATCATTATTATTATAACATACATATTCAATATACATGCAACATGCACAACTTTTATATTGTCTTTTCACAGTTCATTGCACAATTATCCATCGGAATTAAAATTGCCAAGCAAAATGTTCATATTATTTACACATCTCGGTGACTAGGAAGGGATATCAGTCGTAATCTTGATGACCAGGATAGTATTTTTCAGTTCATGATTGATTGTTCGTTTGTGGCTGCCCGCTGCCCCTGTCATAGGTTGTCCTCCTTATGGAAGAGCTTACCCGTCATTGGAACAGATCGGCGCTAGCCCTATGACTGCCCGCTGCCCCTGTCATAAGTTGTCCTTCTTATGGAAGAGCTTACCCGTCATTGGAACAGACTGGCGCTAGTCATATTCATACATGTTTTTGGTTTATTTTTTTCTTAATTTGTTGGTTTAGTTTCTTATCAATTTTCTTGATTTGTCTTTTATTTTGTTTCATTTTCATTTATTATCTGTTTTTCATTTTTTTGTTCTCAGATTAACAACCAAATTTGAAAGTTCACGAGTTGAAGGCCAAAAGATGTCAACGCCGGGACCACTAACTAGCTTCGTTTGAACTCTTGGAAACTTTTTATACAGGGTATTTCTTGTTTGTTTTTCTTTATTTATTTTTTGTTTTAGTTTTCGGCTTTTATTGTTTTCCTTAATATCAAATATGGCAAATTGCTGTCGAAAAGCACTGTAGTGTCCAACAGTATCTAGCTGCAGTTTTGGTTTCGCAAAGGTTTATCGCGCGGCTTGCAAAAAAGAGAGCGAACACTGTTTTCCTTGATGACAAAGATGGGACTGACAGGTAGTTGAAAGGCTTTCCAGTGATCAAAGGTAGCTACCTGGGAACGTGACTAGCGACATTGGCAAGCCAATATTTAAACTCACAGCTGAATTTGAAAGTTTTCAAGGCCAAAAGCTTTAAATGCATTGATTACTAGCTACCTATCGTTGAACACAAGAAACTTTTATACACAGGTTTTTTTTGATCTGTTTTCTTTCTTCTCGTTTCCTTGCTTTACTTTAGTTTTTTGTTTTCATCTCTATATTTTGTTTTTCTGAATTCTTTGCTTTTTTAGTCTTTATTGTTTTGTTGTTTCTTTTGTTTATTGGTTTTTCTTTTTTGTTTATTCTGCATTGCTTTTTATTTTCAGCTATTTTTTTTTATTTCTGTATTTTTGTTTATTTATTGTTTTCCTTCACTAGAAGCTGGCTTATGACAGAATGTTGAAAAGCTTTACAGTGTTCAACGATAGGCAGCAACGGTTCATCCCTGGATAAAGGTTTACGCAAAGCTGGCGAAAAGCTAATGACATTTCCTAACTAATGTTAAACTTGACAGCTCAACTTGAAAGCTTGCAAGCTTGTTTGAAGGCAAAAATGATTCATCGCGTTGGTTATGGGCTAGCTATAGCTAAATGCACTTTACGAACGTTTTTTTTAGTTTGTTTTTATTTTCTTTATTTCTTTATTTTTTATTTATTTTCATTTATTTATTTTTTTGGGGGTGTTATGTCCTTTTTTGTTTTTTGTATCTTGATTTTTTTGTGTTTTTATTATAATTATTATTATTATTACTATCTTTTGGTTTTTATTATTTTCCTTCATGAGAAGCTGGAAATAACAGGCTGTCAAAAAGCTTTTAAATGTTGAACGATAGGTAGCTAAAGTTCTGGCCTGGCTAAAGTGGAACGCGAAGATAGGGAAATTGGCTAGGCGTATGTTTTTTTTTTTGTTTTTTGTTTTTGTTTTTTTTTTGTTATTGTTAATAATGTTTATGTTTCTTCTATTTTGTGCTTGCCTTCTTTTTTCTTTGTTTTATCTTTTTCTGTCTTTTTCTTTGCTTTTAATTGTTTTCTTTTATGACAAATTTGCCAAATGACAGGGTGTCGAAATCAAGTGTTTGACAGTAACTAGCCATAAGGTTTTGACTTGGGATCACCATTCTTATCATATTGATTAATTAACTTTCTTTAATTCCAATCAACATATAAAATTGTAAATTGTACACAGCTAAAGTCTGACTAAAATATTAACTGTGCTTAAATGTCCATTATTACTGAACAAATCGTAAATAGAATTTCAATTTTCATATATTATGAACTTAACAATCATCAAGAAATGAGTCAAACCCATGAACTTAATCTGAGCCTATCTAAAATTTTACGAAATCGATAATTTCTAATTTTTCTAATTACGTTCTCTGCTTTATATATATAATGTGAGCCTATTCTAAAATCTTACGATATCGCAAATCAAGCGCTTTGTTGCATTATTAAGCATTTGAACAGTAACCACTAATTAAAAGTGATATTTATCCAGGTCATAAAATATTAAACTAATGAGCATTAAGACTCTGCAGAGTGTATACCACCTACCACGTATTAAACCGACATTTATCAGTATATGATGAATTTATTAATAAAATCTGCTTGGTATAGATGACGAACTTGTATCGTTTATTTTCTTTTCGCGTTGTGAAAAACCGCATTACAATCTGACGAAATTTTTTTTTGGAAATGATTATACTAAAAGTTACAGATGTGAAATATACAACGTTTTTCTTGGCAAAACATTTTAATTAATTTGATAGGCAACACAGCACATTAATTATATTTTGACGCTAACTCCAACAAATTTTCGTGCAATGCTAATAAGCTATTTTCTGCCAGAAAACACAAAATTCAACCAAATTTTATCAATTTCTTACTTCCAAATGTAAAAACTTCTCATGAAATAAACAGTGACGCCAATTTTGTAATAAGGTGTATATAATAAATAAATGTTAGAGTTGTCATTCTTTGTACTAACTCTATCTTATTGGAAAATTGAACCCAGGTGAGCTATACAGGCCCCCAGCAACCTTTGGTTTATATTTCCAGTAATAGCAGCCGTGTTGGTTGGACTTTGGGGATGCCAAACACAACGGTGGAAGTGGACCACACAATCTCTATTCAACCAAACTCTGGTTTCAATTGGCCAATCGGTTTCAGAGGAGGAGATCTTTAAAGGACAGTTTACGACGACGGACGACGGACCCAAACTGATGGTCAGGTGAGCTAACAAAAATTCGTTTTTTAAAGGCTCATCTTAGGGAAATTTATTTTATCTGTGCCACTTCGGAGTGAGTTACATGCGTTGTATATTGACGGAAAGACAAACAGATTACTTGATTTACTATCTCGATGGAATTTTATCAATATGAACAAACTGCCTTTAGTTGGGGGCGTTATGGTAGATTACCACACAAAGAAAAAAGATATTTTTTATAAGTGTTGTAATCTATCATAACATCCTCAACAAAAGGCAGTATGTGTTTTATTATTCTGAATGCCGTGATCTCATCTGGATTAGTTGATGCGGAATAATAAATACTGTGTATCAATGAATTAATTTTCAACAATATAATATCAATAAAACCTCATGCGGATAATAATGGTGCTGCAGAACCAAAACTACCTTGTAGGGCTGCGGCAATTGTAATCATCTGTTATAGAATTGTAGAAATACATGTACTTTTCAGGTTCAAGATGAAAACAAAAAGAATCATAATTACAAATGACACAAATGACGAAAATATCACATTCCAAGACCGAACTCGGAAAGTAATACCCTTTCCGTAAGAGTTTTACCGATTAGAATTTCACTTTCGCCCAAGCTGAAAAACAGCAGACGACAATTTGGTTGTCTTGATTTTCAAGATTAATAACTTGTTTCCATTATTCTGCTGGTATGGCATTTGTAGACGTTTCTGAAGATACAATACAAGAAATGAAATACTAATCGGTAAAACGCGGCTTGAGAGGGTGATATTGTTTTACACTGCAAAATATAACATTCTGAAAAACCAGTGAAATAACTGTATTACATCAAAAATTTGCGTAAAGTATAATAACGTATTTTGCAGCCCTGTTGAAGGGAAACATTTCCATAAATCATATAGAAACAATATGATTTCTCCACTGAACTGTAAGTCAACCCATGGAGAAGAGAGAAGAATAAATGAGCAGACGCAATGGAAAACCTTTTGTTTTGTTCATATTATAATTTTCTGTGTCGTGTGAATTAAACATTATTTTTATTTGCTCAGTTTCTTTTTGTAGATAATTTTGTAGTACTGTATTGATTCCATTAGAAATTATTTAAATGGTGTTAACATAATACATTTATTATTAGATGTACTTTTGAACATATCGAAACCTTTTATTTTAAATTATTTATGCAAGGTATGAAACGATTTAATCTACATACAATTAATGTGGTTCTTCCAATTACTCCGGTTTGATACAAGTAAACTAGACGCTCTCAAGATCCTGTATCGCTCACTTGGATTTATATTTTCACCTTGAGCAGGAATAAAAATTATAGTATTGCAGTCATTCTGACTGGTTTTTCTATAGGGTTCTATGTTCAACTAAGTTTGACTGTGGCAGCCATCTTAGTTGACATTCCAGGTCAATGGACACATTTCTAAAAGAAAACCATCTAAGGACCTTTATTGCTACGTCTTGTTCCAACTGGTTAAGTGGTTTTAGACAAGATTTTTTAATGAATTTTCAAAAAGGGCCATATTTTAAACTAAATTCGGCTTTGGCGGCCATCTTGGTTAAGAGTCTAGATCATCGGAAATAATTCTGAAAGAGAACCTTTTAGGGACCATTACTGACAAATTTGGTTGCAATTAGCCTTGTAGTTTCATGGATTATTTTTGAAATTCATCCCCTTTTTTCTATTTTTAGTAACATCAGCCATGTCGATTTGAAGTCGGGGATACCGGACATAATTTTGGAAGGGTGCCACAAAGACCATTCCACCAAAGTTTGGTCCTAATTATCCCAGTTTCTTTCAGGGGAGATCATTAAAGAGAAGTTTACGTCGGATGACGTCTTTAAAGTGCAAAAACTTCTATAAGGTGTTAATCAATGATTTTGATCATGCAGTTCTTACTTTGTTGAAAATTTTTGCTGGTTACAGTTTGTCTTTGCCTATAATAATATTCAAGATAATAACCTAAAACTGCAAAATTTCTTTAAAATTAACAATTCAGGTGCAATAACCCAACAAAGGGTTGACCGATTCGTCTGAAAATTTTATGGCAGGTGGATCTTAATCTGATGAACATTTTTATTTGATGTCAGTTTTGCTTTAAATGTTTTAGTTTTTTAGATATAAGACAAAAACTGCAGTTTACCCCTATGTTCTATTTTTAGTGATGTCGGCCATGTTGGTTGGTAACCGGAGTCATCGGACACATTTTTAAATTAGATATCCTAATTATGCTTGTAGCCAAGTTTGGTTTTATTTGGTCAAGTAGTTTCAGAGAAGATTTTTGTAAAAGTTAAAGGACGACCGATGTTTGCATTTTTTCTTATGTGTAGAAATCCAATTTGGTAGGGACGACTTTTGATATTTCTAAATGTTTAAAAAGGGGGATGTTTCAGTATCTAATGATTATTTGACAGTGAGATTTAATTAGTCGAATTTTTTTTCCGTTTCTGCATTCTAGAACATGTGTATTAAATTTCCTGTTTCTATGTACTCTCCAAATTATGTTATTAGAAAGAATAACACATAGAAGCCAGTTTCATATAATCTTCTTCAGAGTTTTCTAAAAAGATTTATTTCAGAAATAGGGTTATACCCAGAGTATTATTCCTCCCCTGGTTTAAAGAAAGGAGGTGCCACTTGGGCCTTTAAGTGTAGTGTTCCACAAAATCTTATTCGGGTATTCGCAGATTGGAAAGGTGGTGCCTACAAATTATATCTTAGATATGACATGGAAGATGTTCATTCATTCAAAAATGAATAGCATAATTTGTTACATTGTAATATACAATTATTATTTTTAAATATTGTATTTATCATCTTAGGTAAAAAGGCTTGGACTAATTTCTTATTAAATTTTAAAATATCTATCTGATTTGAAGAAGACAGAGTTGCATGCATTTGGAGGTTTGACTGGTGAAGTAATCAGTTTTCTTATATAAATATTCATGTGGGTACCAATGATATACACAGGTTAAAGACATGTATATTTGAATCAAGTATGGAATCCATATTAAATGCGATAAGGATAATTAATCCCATGTGTGTAATCTTGTAACCTTCAATTTAAACCAGGCCTATAGATTATAAAGAGTGTAAGAATTAGTGAGGAATTTTAATGATTGTTTTAGACAGTTAGCTAATGCCAGGAACACTGTTAGTTATATGGCATGTGCAAAATCATTTTACGGTAGTTGTCATACTCCCATCAAATTCTTGTTTTCCTCAGATAAGTTACATTGGTTTAAATAAGAGTTTCAATTTTATTGCCAACACATTAACTCATACATGTTTATAAATTTGTACATCTGCTTTCTTCAGCTGCTGGTCTCTTCTGACTCTCTGCTCATTGGAGACGGACAAGACCGCAAAAGCTTCAATTTATTTGATTTAGAATATTGACACTCTATTTTTATATGACATTCCTGGCAGTATAATGGTAATTACTGTTGTTTCTATTTAACAAGAGATCAGGGTTCGATTTCTCGTCAGGAATATTTAGAAGACGGTGCTTATTTACGCTATGAAATTTTCCTATTATTATTCTTGTATGACTATGTACAATTAAAATTACAATTGTCTGCGTGAACCGTTGGTCTGGCGGGTTCAATAAATTTCATATAGATATTATTAACTTGTTAATATTTATATATAAAATTATATCTGGATTTCACAAAATTTTATACATACAATGTATTATACATTGTTTGTTTGTACCACAATATGTGACGTTTAAAGTCTACATATTTGGCTAAATAAAAGGTATAGTTATTTCTCTCTTTTGGTATTTTCCCCAGGAAGTAATTAAAAAGAGCATACCAGGATTTATTCTTATTCTTTTTGTTAGTTTTGCATCAACTTTACAACAATTAAAATTTGAATATTTAGATTTTCCCTTTTTAATTGGTTTACATTTGTTATATGTTAATATCTGGTCCTTGCATATCTGGACAGATTTTATCTCTTGACCGATATTATAAGTACATTTATCGAATTTGAAGTGTCATTCGACATGAATTATTCGACTAGAGTTATGGCCGACGCCATTGTCTCAAAAATAGCAGGCATGTTTTTATCTTTCAATATCAGCTTTTTTTTTAGCTCACCTGGCATAAAGAGGACACATATACCTAAGAAGCAATCCAAAAAAAAAAAAAAAAAAAAAACGCAATCCATTAGACAGACAAACCCGGGAAGACAAATGAACAACCACAAGCCAACAAATAAACACTGAAAACAAAACAAATGAACAACACGAACTCCTATAAAAACCAGGAGTGATCCCGTGTACTCCGGAAGGGTAAGCAGTTCTGGCTTCGTATACGCCACCCGTCGTAAAGTTCAACAAAGTCAATCCGGTGGTAGTCACAAATCGGTGGAGGTACATGAAATGTTACGACAGTGGGAACATGTTATGTGAACTATTGCCATTAATTGGCGTCCGTCGCCCGTCGTCGCCTGGCGTAAACCTTTCTTTTTAAGATCTTCCCCTCTGAAACTACTGGATCAATTGGGACTTTGAAGGAATGATGTTTGTGATGCGCTCTACCAAAACATGACCCTCATGGGCAGTTGTTTCTGTTTTGGCTGAATTTTCAAAATTCTTCTTCTCTGGTACTGCTTGTCCAAATGGAACGAAATTTGACAGAAAGCATGTATGGGAGGTCCTTTATAAAGTTTCCTCATATCGTCCCGATCAGACTTCAAATGTTGCCGCCATGAGCAGTTCTTGTTTCGGATTGGCTAATATATAAAAAAAATCTTGGCCAAATAGAACGAAATTTGACAGGAAGCATCTATGGGATGTTCCTTAAAAACTGTTCTCATTTCGTCCCGATCGGGCAACAAACATTGCCGTCATGACCAATTCTTGTTCCTAATTGGGTGATTTAAAAAATTGGCCATTTGGGACTTTACTTTGGTGTAATGGTCCTTAGATGACCCCCTTCCAAAGTTGTGTCTCCGACTTCCAACCGAAATTGGTGTTGTTACTAAAAATAGAGGGGATAAATTTCAAAATGCTTCTTTGTTAATACATGGCCAAATGGGACCAGAATTGTCTGCAATGGCTTTTAGATGGTCGTCTTTCGGAATTATGTTTGATGACTCGGACGATCAACCAAGATTGCCGCCACAGACGAACTTAGTTTAATATAGGACCCTATGAGAAATTCATTTAAAAATCTTCTTGTTTGAAACTACTGAGCCAATTAGAATCAAACTTAGCAGCACTTGTCCAAGATGGTCCTCTTTTAGAATTGTGTCGATTGACCTTGTCGATCAACCAAGATTCCTGCCACAGCTTAACTTAATTTGACATAGGACCATATGGAAAATTAATTTAAAAAATGTTCTTGTCTAAAAGCACCCAGCCAATTGGAACCAGACTTGGCACCCATGGTTATTAGATTGTCTTCTTTCAGAATTATGTCCAATTTTACTGCCGTTTGTTTCTTAGGTGCTTTTATTGGCAAATTGAATCCAGGTGAGCGATACAAGCTCCTGGGAGCCTGTAGTTTATATATTAATGCTGAAGATACAGAAAACTTCCCTCTTTTAACCTACGTGTAGATTAAACCATTTTTTCTACAAATATAGACTGTCATACATTAATGGGTCATGTCGATTATGTTCCCTATGAACTACTTCACCCACTGCAGACAAAGTTAGTGGTTCATACAACTTGCTTGAACTTCAGTGGTATTGTGGGTTCATACAATTTGAATTGAGGCTATTGTACAAGTCCATGATATTTCTATATGTTTAGTTACTGTGATGCAAATTATTACCTTCTGATTTCTGACAATAGAGTCTTAAAATAACAATCCAAAGATACTAATATTAGATATGGTAAATTTATACTATGCTGTATACGACGCATTTCAAGGAGTTACCTCTCATCAGCAGCATTAAAACCGAAACATTTGGAAGACCAAAAACCAAACTTATATCAAACAAGAAGTACTCAACCAAAAATACCGAAATAGGAAGCCAAATTTCAGCTAAGGAGATCTACCATGTGCAATACAAGGAATCTGCCTCTTAACAACTACACTCTATGACAAACGCGAACAATTTGATTTTCCCATTCTCAACTTTCCATTTCTGTGTAGAAACATTCGATCGTATGGAGTATTTATTTCCCAACTCATACGTTTTGCTAGAAATTGTGGCTATTTTGCCGATTTTCTTGATATGGGTCAGCTTCGTACAGAAAAGCTATTAGGGTAGAATTGTGTTGTCCATAAATTTAGGCCGTCGCTTCAAAAATTCAACGGTCGTCACCACCATCTAATTGACCTCTATGGAGTGTCAGTTTCCAACATGACAAAAGACCTCTATCTGTCATAGATATTCTTTCTCCTTCAACATACATTACCTTCTATTATCAGCACGGCGAGTTTCTTGCATGAAGCATGAACTGCTCACCCTTCCATGGCACCTGAATCCACCCCCGCTTTTTAATGGGGTTCATGCTGCTCGTTTCTGTATGTCAATTTTGGTTTTGTGTTGTTTCTTACTTTTCCACAGACTTCTCTTTTGATACTTCGGTATTCATACTTTTTCATAGCTATAGTGTTATTGTTTATTATATCATCTGTTATGTAATAACTAACACGAACCAAAACAATCCTTCAAACTTGTTTCATTATTTTTGTTTCCAAAGTAACGTATTTGTTATTATCAATCATACATTTTTTTATCAAAGCTATGAACTGTTTAGACACTATAATAGATTGGACTATAGTTGAGACATATCGTTTTTTTTTTCTTTTCATTTTTCTTTCATTTTTTTTGGAGTACGTTCTTTCTCAGATGTTATTGTTAGCGATATATTACAGTAATGCGTTTATATAATGTATTTATCTTTAATATGGACAAACATTATGTAAATGCTGTTGATAATTCGTTTTTTCTTCCACTTTTTACTTGAACTATTGTATTTTTATTTCACTCTCTCCAAATTCAATCAAACTGTAGAATGCACATCATTGTAGTCTGGTCATTACTATGAAAATTAAGAGGATATCAGTGTATGAATAAATCAAAAATTGTTGAATAGCATGTAAATATATATGACATTTTTATATCAAATTTTATCTCACCAATCATAATCAAGATTTATTTCTTTGTTTGTTTGTTTAGTTGGGGTTTAACGCCGTTTTCAGCACATTTGACCATTTCGCGGCGGCCAGTTTTTATTGGTGGAGGAAGCCGGAGTACCCGGAGAGAACCACCGACCTTCGGTAGGAAAATTGACAATACTTGTCAATTAAGATCGGAGTCGAACACACCCCACCACAGGTGAGATTCGAACTAACAATCCCAGCGTTGACAGGCTAGTGATCATTAGTAGTCATGACGAACTACCTATACCACTCGGCCACTGAGGCCCCTAATCAAGATTTAAGTTAAAGCAATGAATTATATCTGATCCAAATCTAAATGAATAGAACTATTCCTGACGATTACTTGAGAAATGATCATTGGATCTTTGCAATATAATTTATTCATTTCGGTCACTTATAAGGGATTATTAAACTAATAAACAACGATATGGATAAACGAAAGGTCAACAATGACAAAAAACTCAATCCATGGCCACCCAACATTCAGAACCCTTGACAAAAATATTACATAAAAGAACACATGTTAGAATAGATGGGTAGCAAAAGATCTTGGGTAACTGAAAAAAGTAATGGTAATTAATTGCAATTCATTACATTTCTCAATGTAATTGAATGTAATAGATAATTTGACCATTTTCCAATTGCATGAAATTACATTAATTAATTGATAGTCTAGAATATCTTTTAATTTGAATTACTTTTCAATTACATATTAATTACAATATGCCATATTTTTCAATATAAATGATATGCATAATTTTGTTCAATATATTTCAAATATGAAATTGCGTTATATGTACTTAGTAAAAAATGCATTATAATTTAATTGAGTACTCCCTAAAACATGTATAATTGTAATTCAATTAAATAACGTTTAATGTAATTGACCCCTGGTCTGGTAGCTATCTTATTTACTGCAAACAAACCATACGCTACTTGACGAAAAATGTATTTTTACAAACCTGATTTTGAATTCTTTAACGTTATCTCCCAATTATAATGTAAAAAATCATATTCGAATAGTTTTACATAAATAATTGACATACATTCTTTCAGGTACATTAAGGACTGATTGGATCTAGGAAACGTGTTAGGAAAAATATATACGGAGACGTACGTGTTATCTTTTGAGAAAAAAAGTTTAACGTAAAGGAACAACTTTTGGATTTGTTGTGGTAAGGAGATTGAATTCAATGTACGGTCAATTGTACAATTGAGCTATTCTTATAAAGGTTTTCATACACAATTACAATGAACATTTCACGAAAGAAATATACTTTAAAAGAATTTCCAAGTGCAAATGCTGAAAATTTATTAAGGCTACTATAATAACTTCGAGTACTTCGCTTTAATAGTAAACTCAACATGCAACCATCAAATCCATAATTTATTCAGTCAAATTTTAAATTGCAATGCAATTGTTTCCTTAGTAAAAATTTTGCACAGAAATTAACTACTACAAATTTCAAACCGTAAAAGCAAAGCATCAGAACCTAACGGCAAATAACCAATAACGAGACAGCAACAAACTATTTTAATAGCGATGCTAAAATTGGTAAAAACCGGTGTAGTGTCAATTACTTTGATGTAAGACTTGGGGTCTAACTTAAGGTATCTGGTCTAATGAGTGAAATGGTGATGACTGTAAACTTTTGCATGGATTACATCAACAACTACTAAACATAACATTACTTAGAAACTTGGCTCTGTTAAAAAAAGTCTTCATTCATACCGTAGTATCATAGTAACAAATGTGAAATGTCGATAGAACATGCAGGATGATATATTACTGTATTGTCCTAGAGGTGAAGAGAATGTTTCGTTGGTCTCTTTGATTTCAAGTTAAGTGCGATTGATAATACGCAGATAATCCCTTACGGTTAGAATTATTATAAAGAAGACTGGAATTACAGGACCGGGCTAATGTCTTCTTTTTTAGCCCTTGTAAATAGCTAGCTTCATACTAATAAAACAGATCGTCCAAAGCGGCACAGACTAATTCCGATTGTATGTTGAAAAGTTGTCCTCTGAAAAATTTTTGAGGAATAGACTAAGCAGAAAGTTAATTAAGGAACTATTGCAGAAAAAGGTGACCTTGTTAAATGTAGGAGTTTTGTCAGTATAATTATATAACTGCCATAGCACTAGGACATGTTTCTCCAACCTAATATTACAAAACATAGATGTTTTAACGCACCGAAGACGAACAGATTTATCCACGTGATCCATTCTGAAAGTCGTATACTTGTTTTAAACGTTGAAATTTATAAAATAATTTTATTTTAAGATATTCTACAGTATAATAGTAATTCTATTTTAATAAATTTATATTTTTTTCTAATTAATTTGTTTTAATTACCCATTAGATTTATATACGTTACCTAATGTTAGCATCTTTTACGATATATTGTGACCAATTTCAAGTGCGTGCATCAACGCATAAAATAAGCCCATTGCATAAAACTTACCAACCACAAAAACCGAAAATATACATCAACAACAGTAAAACTTGTAAATAATCACCACATTACAAAAACAAACATAAAATCTGTTATGTATTTTAGTTCTTTCCTTTCCTTCATTTGTCTTAATTAAAATTAATTTTACCTCATACATTTAGATTTTTTGAATATATTATATGTAAAGTCAAGAAATACCAAAGGGATATTCGAAGGAGGGAAAAATCGAAACAACTGACAAACTCCTGAGAACAACGAAGACAAGACCAACATAATACATGCACTACAATTAAAAACTAAAACCATATGAACAACATGGACCCCACCAAAAAACCAGGGGTAGGCTCAGGTGCTCCGGAAGAGTAAGCAATCTCTGCTTCCGGCAGGACACCCGCCATGCTGCCCATGTCAAATCCGGTATGAGAAAGGTATAATATCAATGGAACAGGTCCATTTTTATTTGGGAAACGGTTTTTTCATACCTGTCAACCAAGTCATGATGAAGCCCATAAAACTTTAATAAGGATGACTTCAGCTTAGGAGCAACGTAGCCCTGTCCGAGCAACTCACTAAAGGGCCAATGCAGTATGATTACTAACTGACCGCTTGATAGAACTGCAAAAATTATTTGGACGGTCAATAATGTACTCGTTTCAACTATCAAGCTATTTAATATATCATAGAGAT
Organism: Mytilisepta virgata; assembly: GCA_028015205.1. Classification (NCBI taxonomy): domain Eukaryota; kingdom Metazoa; phylum Mollusca; class Bivalvia; order Mytilida; family Mytilidae; genus Mytilisepta; species Mytilisepta virgata. The sequence continues at coordinate 45,871,867 of CM051514.1, read as the reverse complement.
TCAGACCCACTATAAAGTGTTGTTATTTACATCCCACCTATGTAGGAAAGTAAATTCGTCCACAGTTTACAAAATTGAGTTAAATCTAAGAAATGATGACTGAATTATGATATAATGTGTAGTTCTTAAAGATCAAGGCAAGTGCCGTCCTCTGCGACTAGCAAACGTTTATGTGGAGTTATTTCACCCAACTGCACTTCTAAAACATTTGATTCCAAGAAAAAAGGTTAAGATCATGTGGTATATCATAAACATGTTTGGATTTTTTAAATTGTTAGTCGAATTCATGAAACATTGATAATTTGAAGTTGAGGTTTGCCTATCATACCAGATAATTTCTTCATAGGAACTGCTAGAAATGTTATCTGGAAAATTAGCCATGTTAGATAGTGAATTCCACGACCACAATAAACTACTTCGCCTTCTAATAGCCCTTTAAGTTATAAATTAAAAAAAAATGTTCCTTGAAGTAGACAAAGAGTACGACAAATAATTATGTGGAATGCTCGTGGGATCAAAATCTTATGAGTGAAGTAATAAAACTATCACAAATTACCGAAATAAATTTGATGCACTGTATGGCCATTTCGTTGACTAACAACTCATCAGCAGTGCTTGAGATCAAAATACTGAGAAACTGGTTAAAGATACAATGATGATAAACTCAGCTAAGGGTTACCTCTGCATCAGCCTATTTATTTTGTGCAATGTGTACCGTGAGTCATTCGTATTAAAATTTCTGCATGACCCCAGTAGGCAATATTTCAGTATAATTTTGTTTTATTTTTTGAGATTTTTCGGCTTCAATTTCAATTTCACAAGTTTTAATTAAGCGTATATTTAATGATGGTTAATAAAAAGACATTTACGAAGAAATGTGATCGCATTTTTTCTGTTCTATTGGTTATTCTTATACATGTTATCTATATGGTAACATTTGACTTAACGCAGATATATTTGTTTTCTAATCAAAGCCACCGAGTTGCATGTTCACTGTACAGATATATAGTCACACTTTTCTGTGTCTCTTTATTGTGATCATTCTTCAGAAATGTATAAAAACTTTGATACAAATTTTGATACTCAAAGTCTTAATTGTTGAAAACCAAAACAATAATCCAAAAAGGATAAGAGCAAATTCAAAAATGCCAAATTAACTAAAAGTATAAAGTAAAAAAAAAAACATCTAATGACAGAGCTATGCACGAGCGAAATACTTCTTTTAACACAAAACTGAACATCTTTAACAGTAAGTATCGACATACCAGCAACTGACCCTGTGATACATTTTACATATGAAAGTAAACAACTAAATCCTTTCAAAAACACCTCAATTTGCAGTTGTGAAACATGTTTTTTGTTGTTGATAAAGTGTACATATTCAAAGTTCAAGCAATTATTATTATTATTCAGAATTATTGTGTTTAGGTTTGCTGATCGATTATTCAAGAGAACACACTACTTTGTTGATACCAAACTAATTTCCATATTCTGCAACAAACATAAACCACAAAACCACATCTAACATATCACGGTCGTATATAAAACAAAAATAGACAGGAATGCAAATAAGAGTTTCGAAAAATGTGTCAAACAAAATACCAGTAACAGGTAAGCTACAGTTAGGTGCAGACATAATCTCTCACCAAGTTAACTTAGAGCAGTTCTACTGACTGCTCTATGTTAACTTATACCAGTTTTGCTGACTGCTTCAGAACTGTTCTAGAATGGAATCCTGGTTGCTCTAGAACAGAATCATGACCGATTCTGACAGCTCTAAGTTGTCATGATAAAGAACAGCTCTAAGCTGTCATGGTAAAGAACAGCTCTAATCTGTCATGGTCAAGAACAGCTCTAGCCTTTCATGCTCTAGAATAGCTCTAACCTGTCATGCTCTAGAACAGTTCTATAACCAGTTATAGTCTAGAACAGTTAAAGTTACAGTCAGGATTTAGAATAAATAAAAAATCCCAACTTAAAGTTTTAGTAAAGTCTTTTTGTAACACCACTAATAATTATATATATATATACACACCAAAGGGAATTTCCGAAGGAGGGAAAAATCGGAGCCACGGACAAAATCAGGAGAACAACGAAGACAGTACCAAAAGAATATATGCACTACTACAATTGAAAACTAAAAACATACCAACAACACGGACCCTATCAAAAAAAACCGGGGTGGGGGGGGGGGGGGGGGTCGACTCAGGTGCTCCGGAAGAGTAGGTAGTCTCTGCTTCCTGCAGGATACCCGCCATGCTACCCATGTCAAATCCTGTATGAGGAAGGGAAAACATCAGTTGAACAGGTCCATTTTCATTTGGGAAACGGTTTAATAATATACGCCATAAACTGTATGTGTATCATGGGTCAAGTTCGTTCATTTAGAAATAGTCCAAAAGGGGACACACATGATCCTAATAATTACAGATGCATCACAATTGGGAACTGTATTGGTAAGTAGTTTACAAAAATCCTGAATAACAGAGCTTTTTTTAGAAAAACATAAAAGAATTTCCCAAAAGCAGATCAGATAAAAAGGAGGCGAACACAAGATCATATGTTTATAATGAAAACCTTGATAGAAAAACACACCAAAAAGGCTCTAAAACTTTATAATCTTGCTTTGTTGACTTTAGGAAGGCCTTTCATACTATAAATCATATAACACTATTCTATAAACTATGTAAGATAGGAGTGGAAAATATTTCTATAAAATTACAAAAAAATATGTACCAAAATACAAACGTTTGTGTTAAAACACAAAATCACCTAACATTAGATCTTGGTTTATATGTGTGGGCTAAGACAACAAGACCCAATCTTTTTAAAATATTTATTAATGGCTTTACTTCACTTTTAGATCAGTTTGCTCTCCTTGCACGTTAAATATTATACATATAAATTGTCTTTTATATGCAGATGACTTGGTTATCCTCTCCGAGAGTAAAGAAGATCTTCAAAAGTCTCTTCATATTGTGATACATGGGGACTAAAAGTTAATATTAAAAAACTAAATGTCTTTTCTTAAAAACCACAGGTAGAAAATTTTTATATGATTTCTTTTTAAAAAATATTGAACTTGAAAATGTCTCATCCTACACATGTTTAGGAGTAACATTCAGTGCACCTGGTAGCTTTATTGAAGCTAAAAATACATTGTACAAGAAAAACCTAAATGCTTTTTTTTTAAATTTTCAAAATATTTTACAAATTGCAGACCCGATATAAAAACATTAATTCATATATTTAATCATACTGTCCAACCCGTTGTACTTTATGGTAGTGAGATATATTTTGCTAAACGTTGTACCAATTCTTCTTATGAAAAAATAAACTTAAAATTTTGTAGATATGATCTGGGGATCAATAGATTTAGCACAAATGCTGCAGTACTAGGTAAATGAGGTAAATCCCCATTACTTTGCAATATTGTCTTATCTATCGTTTAATAATCGAAAAGAATTAGACAGTCAGATAATATCTTACTGCAAGAAGCCTTCCATACTTCCGAAAAGTTATCGGAAGTTGGCAAATCCACATGGGCGAGTTGTGCTATAGGTATTTTAAATATTCTAAATATACGCCCTCTTTAATTTTACTGAGAAATGTTAATTTAAAAGCTATAGTCAATAAAACATTAATAGAGAAATATAAATAAGTACTCTTTTTGATGATACTAGGAAAAATAGTGACCAGAGAAATAAACTAAGAACTATTTTAAACTTGCAAAAATACTTACTAATACTTCCATATGACCAACAGTGTACTTAGACCAGATTCAGAGTTGGCTCACATTAATTAGAAATCGAAAAAGGCAGACACTCTAACATTAAAGTTAAAAACTGAATTAGTAAGTTATGCAAGGAAGCGATAGAAGATGAAATTTTTACTCGAATGTCAAGAGTTATCTCACATTGCAAATATATTTAAAACACGAATATTAAATACTGCTAGAACTATTGTCCATCTAGATAACAAAGCATTATTTATATGGTTGTTTAGTAATGAAGATAAACATATTTAAAAACTCCAAAAATTTACTTCAATATCCAAAATCAAAATCTTTGGCTATATGCAACAGCATAAACACTTTCGACTTCTCTACACTCTACACTACCATACCACATTCTCAATTAAAAGATCGCTTAAAGCAACCAGTTCATCAATGTTTTTTCAAGAAAAATGGGACACGCAGGTATAAATTTCTTGTTCTAGGTAGAGAAAAGTCTTATATCGTGAAGAACTGCTCTGATTCTGACAAAAAGTATTCTGAAGATGAAATTATAAACATGTTAGATTTTCTCATAGACAATATATTCGTTGAATTTGGCGGTCTTGTTTTCAACAAACAATCGGCATTCCAATGGGAACCAACTGTGCTCCTCTCCTCGCCGATCTGAATCTTTACTCATATGAAGCGGACTTCATTCAAGGGTTACTACGTGAAAACAAAAAGAAACTAGCCCAATCCTTTAATTTCACTTTTTGTTATATAGATGATGTGTCGTCGTTAAATAACGACGAATTCCAAGACTTTCTACATCTTATCTACCCCAGTGAGCTTGAAATTAAGGATACTACAGATACACCAAAGTCCGCTTCATATTTGGATTTGTTTCTTGAAATAGACTATGAGGGACGTTTGAAGACAAAACTTTATGACAAACGTGATGACTGCAACTTTCCTATTTTTAATTTTCCCTTCTTGAGTAGCAATATACCAGCATCGCCTGCATATGGCGTCTACGTTTCTCAGCTTATCCGATTTTCAAGGGCATGCGTGAGTTACGCTGACTTTCGACAAAGAGGATTACTGCTATCACAAAAGCTTCTTAACCAGGCTTTTATCAGGGATAAGTTGATGTCATCACTTAAGAAATTTTACGGTCGTCATCATGAATTGATTGACCATTACAGTGTTCCAATATCTACGATTATGTTGGGCCTGTCCCACTGTCGTAACCTTTCATGTGCCTCCACCGATTTGTGACTTACACCGGATTGACTTTGTTGAACTTCACGACGGGTGCCGTATACGGAGCAGGAACTGCTTACCCTTCCGGAGCACCTGGGTTCACTCCTGGTTTTTATAGGAGTTCGTGTTGTTCATTGTTTTTTAGTTTTCTGTGTTTATTTGTTTGTGCTTGTGGTTGTTCATTTGTCTTCCCGGGTTTGTCTGTCCGATTGATTACATTTTTTTTATTGCTCCTTAGGTATATTTGTCCTTTTTAGTTATGGTCTGTAATCTATTTAAATATTTGAATCAACAAAGATATTTGCTTTTGAGTCTCAAAACGGAAGGTTTAAGGTTATCATTTCATGGTATTATGTATGTATTTATGACTAATTATAGCATACATGGTCTTTTTCATATTGCCTTTGTTATCAGCCCGAGACCTTCATATTGGTCCGGTCCCGATATTTAAATAGATTACAGACCATAACTAAAATATGTTTATCTTCATTACTAAACAGCCATATAAATAATGCTTTATTATCTAATGAAATGAATTGGAATTTCCGGTTTTCAAGCAAGTTTGTCAAGAGTTTTGACATCCCTGAATATAAGGTGCACATTCACAATGCTACAGCTATTAAACAGTGTTATTTCTTATAGAGTCAAACAAATGGATGCCACTTCAGTTCCTGTGCATTTCCCACGAGATCTATAGATTCTATAAGCCTCTATTGGAAACTGCTTAGAACATTTTTGAGTGGTTAATTCACCATAAATAATGATCAGATGATTATTTACAGCTGAGCGGAAGTTACGTCGGCGAGGCTGACGAGAGGATCTTATCTGCCTTCTCCGGGGGCAAATAACATGCATCAAATTATACTCTTATTACATATGCAAAATCGGCGTTATTTCAACAAAATATATGATAACTGTTATTATAAAATATTACTAGATCATTATAATGCTTCTATTAACTACTTTATACATAAATGTTTCAGGTGTGTTGTCCCAATTTCCCTCGTTATATTATATTTTATGATTATATATTATATTGTGACCATACAACAGAAAAATGGGAAATAGATAAATGTATATAATTATATGTATATTTTTTTTCCTTTCTTTTATATAATTGACAATCATTTAAAATCAATCAAAATATCTAATGTTATGTTATTTCACCATTGATTCGTGTTAATTGTTTAGCCCCTTTCGGGCGTCTTGATTCATAATAAAGAATATGTTATGTTATGTAAATTGTCTGAAAACATACTTTACGAATCTTTGAAACATGAGGCAATGCGAGATTAACTGACCAAATAAGAAACAACAGAGAGTCTGAACATACGGACTCTTTAAACTCTGTAAACTATAAACATCTTCTCTCCACACTATAAACATCGTGGAATCAATTTGTTTTAATTAATATATACCTTTCTTAAATAACAACCGAATTAAATTAACTGTGGTTGAATTATTGTCCGTCTACAATTTTTTTATGTATTGGACTTCTTTTAGTCATTTTGTGATTTGAAACTTAATATGTATGATTTATTGTTTTCAACTACCACATATTTTTTATTTAATCCATTAAGGATGGAACACAATTTGTCTGAATATGCACATTCAGCATGTTCTGTAGATAACATTTCTTATTTGTTTAAATATGAAGAAAACATGTTATTCGTCATAGCAATGTTATAGTGCTAATGATTATGATCTATCATCAAATTAATCTATATTATATGTATTACATTTTCTTAATTATGCCAAACAACAGGAGATGATAGAACACAAAATTTGTCGTTTTATAATCTTTAACATTCATAATTAAGAGTGATGGTTATTGTATTAAATATGATGCATAGGCGTAAACATTTAAATCAGATTGTTTGTACAAGTGTTTCAAAAAATCATCTAAATAGTAAAGGACGAAAGTCGGTTAAATGATATTTCAGCTTCATATTTTAGTACAAACTGGTGCATATCTTCTACATTAAGAAGTTTAACACTCAGTGGTAGTTATATTTTGGCTAAAATCCTTTAAACGGACATGTACAATGTCAGTCACTTTAAAGGGTCAAATGTCATTAAAAATAAACACATTTATCTAAAAAAAAATTCAGGAAAATAATGAAAGTTAAATATATTCTGCTTTTATGAATTTGCACATTCAAATAATAATTGAAATACTTTCAGAATTTAATGTTCAATGAATCCCAATTTAAAATAACCTGGTTTTTCACTTACTGGTAGACGATCACGAAATAAGGAAAAACTGAAAACCCTTTCTTTAAACCTGTTCATAATATGGAAGTTTTATCTAATTTGAATATTTTTTTCAAAATCAAAACATGAACAATTGCCACCTCCCTCTCCCCCACCCCCAAAAAAATAACTCTCTCTTTTAAATTGTAATTAAGTCAAAATAATTCCAAATTTCTACTGGCCTAACTTTAATCCTTTTACTTATAGTATAATTATGCTTACGACCAAACAACCTTTAATACGATGAATTATAGATTAGTTGAAATAATATATAAAATCAAAGCTGGATAAATCGATTCATTTTTGGACATTTTAAGAAAAAATAGTTAATCCCCCATTTATTTTATTTGACTTAATATGGAGAATTGTTTAGTTGAAGCAGGATATTCGTCCGATCGGAAAGTCATCTCAACCGAACTGAAGTCAGTTTTCGATTTTCCCCCACTTCGAATATCCCTTTGGTATCTTGACATTACTTAATACATACAAACAGAATTCAAAATAAAGAACAGCACCAAAAACGCTTGAAATACCAATCTCACTGCTTTATTGGTATTGACAGCTAAACTTTTCTATCCTACTTTTTTGTTCCGGGCTCACTTATGCAAGATGAAAATGCATACCGTGAGGTTTTTATAAACATACACTGCAAAATTCATTTTTCTTACGGTGGCGGAAGTGGCAACACCAAAATGCAACAAACAAACACTGACATCTAAAAATTACATCGTACGTCAACGTAAATTTTCCTGTGGCAAATTCTATTCTCTACTGTGCTTCTTCACTACAATAATGTAGTTCCTGCGATATTTTTTATATCGGAGGAGCTACAAAGAGGTCCCACTACTTGCAGTCGAGCAGCCGGGATGAGTTTCACCCTAGGGGTTTTACATATTTTATGTTGCTTGGATCTATTCAAAATTATACACGAAAATTAAATTTCTGACTTAAATGTCATTATAACATTGAAAAAATAAAATAATCTGTTTGACATTGTATGCTTTTAGTATTGAAATTGCGGCATTACTAACTCGATTTTTTGAATAATGGCAGGAGAGTCAATCCAATGAAGGTGCGTCAGGTAATCTAATCAATATCATACGGCGAGTTATGATTGATAACCCGTGACAATATACATGTACCTGCTCTGCTATGAGATTTTTGTCCTGTAAACAAAATTATTTAAAAAATGGAACTTATTTGATAGCTTGAAATTGAATTTGTTTTCTCATACGATAAACCATTTTCTCGTATTTTCATTTGTAGCAAACTGTCACTACGGGATTTGTCATGAATATTCAATAATTTAATAGAAAAATAATTATGCAAATTAAAAGGTTAACTACGCCCAATAATTCCAATAAAACAGAATAACAGAAAGATACGTTGTCAACCGGATTATCTTGATCAATGGTATTTCTATCCTACTTATAAATAATGACTTTAAGGCATGATACATAAATAACATTCCCATTTTTTATAAACCATTCCAGCCTGTTACTATGTTTAGATGCACCGGGTTTATGTTGGTCACGCCAGGCTGTTATGATGGGAACAGAGGAACCTCTTTGTATCTCCGTCGAAAACACGTCGTCGAGATAAATTATTTTGTGGCTACCGTAATCCTCGATTCCTTTTCAAAATAATGTGTACTATTATATAAAACAAATGGCCTTGTACAAATATTGCAATTTGTGGCAAATACCTTTCTGTAACCGGTTTTCAAACTTTTTTCTTCACTGGATTATCCAATTACCGATATTTACACCTTGTAAATTTACATTGTATTTTGCAAGATATTTTTGAACAAAAAAATGATAGTCGTAAAAACGTTTAAAAAGCTGACCAGAATTGAGATTTAATGTTTAACATCTTTTTTACTAGGATGTCCACTTAATTTCATTTGTTTTGCTGAAAATCAGTCGCAGTAAAATATTTGGCGACCCAAAAATCAACAAGAAATCGGCATTCTAATTCGAACCAACTGTGCTCCTCTCTTCGCGGATCTGTTTCTGTACTCATATGAAGTAGACTTCATTCAAGGGTTCCTATGTGAAAACAAAAAGAAAGTAGCCCAATCCTTTAATTTCACTTTTCGTTATATAGATGACGTGTTGTCGTTAAATAACGACAAAATCCTAGACTTTCTACATCTTATCAACTCCATTGAGCTTGACATTAAGGATACTGCAGATACACCAAAATCCGTTTCATTTGAAGACAAAGCTTTCACTTTCCCTTCTTGAGTAGCAATATACCAGCATCGCCTGCATATGGCGTCTACGTTTCTCGGCTTATCCGATTTTCAAGAGCATGCGTGCATTACCCTGACGTTCGACAAAGAGGATTACTGCTGTCATCAAAGCTTCTTAACCATGGTTTATCAGGGATAAGGTGTCATCACTTAAGAAATTTTACGGTCGTCATCACAAATTAATTGACCGTTACAGTGTTCCAATATCTAAGATGATGTTGGACCTGTTTCCACTGTCGTAACATTTTATGTGCCTCCCCCGATTTGATATTGTTGAACCTCACGACGGGTTCCGTATGCGGAGCAGAAACTGCTTACCCTTCCGGAGCACCTCGGTTCACTCCTGGTTTTTATAGGATTTCGTGTTGTTCATTGTTGTTATAGTTTTCGGTGTTTGTTTGTTGTGCTTGTGGTTGTTCGTTTGTCTTCCCGGATTTTTTATTGCTCCTTAGGTATGTTTATCCTCTATACATTTGCTAGTATTCTTGGATCTGAGCTATTTACTATTTTTACCATTTTAAGTTATCTTATACACGTGGTTTCTGCAGATTTTATAGGTACAGTGTTAATTGCTATTTTTTCAACGACTGGCTCTAGTAATTAATTGGGGTTATTGCTCCAATATTGCCTCGATTCCTTCCAACCTTCAACACCTGTTTCTTATCTGGAATTCAGAGATACAAGTTCTATTTCTTTTACTTGTAACAAACATGCATGTATTATACAGTTATGGACTTGTGAGGTTGTTAATACGGTTTAATATGAATCGACAAAAGTAGCGGATCATACATTCATGCACATATGTTACTTTGATGATTGGGAAGTACATGTACTCAAAGGTTTCGATTGATTTCTTTTGATACAAAAATATGGTGCTAAATACCAAATTGAAAACAAAATATACATCTGACAGCGTCATTCGGTGGAAATTGCTTCTTCGTCTTCTTATTATTAGTAGTAGTAATAGTAGCAGTATTAGTGTATTATGATAGTACTGGTATTATCTGTTGTAGAAACGAGGATCGACAATACGTGGACTTCAATTGTGCCCTATCGTTTTCTTCCTTTTTCTGAACTCATTAAACAAATTTTAATTTTAATTTTTGTGACTAATTTTGATAAGGACATTTTTACCCTAAAAATTCTGGCCAACTTTTAGAATTATGTTTCAGAATGTTTGAAAAAAAAATGAGACACCGGGTCTGCGTTAAAAACAGAGCGTGTCTTCATAGCGCACGTTCTTGGATTCAAGTTATATTTTCGCCTAAAATTTTAAAAAGCAAACAAGGAGTTCATTTTCTTAAACATTTTCTCTCACAACCTCTTTAATTGACCTGTCACTAATTTTTTTATAGTCTGTTTTATCCACCAGAATGGCATGAGAGATAAAGGGGAGGCTTGGGTACCCCTAAAATCGATCTAAATCCATCATTGTTCAGTGTCTTTACCATTTCAGACTTTCCCGACTCGTGTATGTTTTGTGCGGTTTTGCCTGTTGGGTAGCGTTGATTGATTTTGTTGTTTATTCAAGGCCAAGACAATATCAACAACTAGTTCAGAAGTGCTTTGTCAAGAAATAATATACTAGAATGTACAACTGTCTAGTCATCCTAGTCGTGATAGAGAAATCTAAGTTGTGGCCGATTTTTGTCTTAAAAAGACTTTTCACGTTTCATCTTTCAAAGTAAACGTTAAACTGAAGATACTACACAACAGTCTAAAAGGCCTTCTTATTCAAGGGAAGTTTGAAATGTACTAAAAATATGATTTCTTCAATGTTTTCTATTGGTGAAATTTTCCATTTATTTTAATACCATCATCGTCTCCGTCGACATTTCATATTATCCGATACTGTATGACATGTGTAAATTAGCACAACTTTCTAGAAAGAGTAATATAGCTGTCACTAAAGATATTCAGCAAAGGCTGTTTGGGTAGATTCTTTTTGTCATCATTCAGGAACTTTTACCGTCGTCTTCTGAATTGATTGATCGTTTCATTTTGTACAAATAAGACATGTAGATATTGAGAGTATAATAACGAGCCGAGAGATATATTGAAAAAAGGTGTGTCCTAACCTTGGCATAAAACACTTGCAAAATTACCTTTTTTCAAGTATAGTTCATTCTGTACGGAGGTTAACGTATTATAAAAAAATTGTATTTATCAAGCTGCTGTTAATGACACATTATTGAACAATAGTCAAAATTGCACGTGAAATTTGTACGAATCATCAAGATTTTAATTGCACTATAACCGCAAATCTGAAAAATGATGAAGTATGTATTAACTAACTACCAGACATGTTTTGTTTTCTTGTTCTTTTTTGTAAAGAATGAAAACTGATCTGTACCTAGCTGACTTGCATATTTATTTGCGATATATATTTTATAAAGTGTTTTTATCTGCTGTAAAGTTATATAATTTTTGTTTTGCGTGATTATGAACTTGGAACTGCTGCACAACTTTCCTTGATTGAAGTAGTGCATTCTCTGTGAAGGTTAATGTATTACAAACATTTTTTTTTATTGATCAATTACGACCAAATTACACATTTATCTTGAATAATAATCAAAACGAAACGTAAAATTTGCACAAGTCATTAAAAGTGTAATTGCTTCTTAACTTCATTAACACAAATCATGTTTTTTTTTTGCAAGTATGTATGAATTACATTTTATTACTAAAAATAAATGTTCATATATATTTATGTATCCGTATGTAGTAATTCAGATGTTATAACAGGGAGTAAAATGAGCAAATCTGATCTTAATTAATGCATTTTGAAGATGTAACAGAGGAGGAAGCGCCTACCCTTCGAGAGCACCTGAGTTTGGGACTTCAAAAAGCTAGTGCTTTAGTTTTGTTGAGGTCTCGGTCTATATGTGTTTAGTTTATCATATGCTTTTTTTATCTTCTTCTTTTTTCTATCTGGTTTGTTGTGGTCCATTCTCATGACGTTGTCTTTCCCTTGGGTTTAGAATATACGGACTTTTCCCCCTGTTTTTGTCGCTTCGATTATCTTTTGCCCATTTCTTTATTTTATTTTCTATTTTTTTATTGGTTTTTCATTGGGTGTTATGTATAAAATGACACCGTAGAAACGTTATTATTAACTTTTTTTATTGCTATTGTCTATAATTAGTTAGCCCATTTTAAGCAATCACATTCTCTGTACAAAATACGTAATGTTCGGAAAAAATGTAAAAGAATAGCAGTTTCTAGTAGAATAAAAAAGGTTTTTCTCCTTTTCAACTGTTACAAAATACAATGACCTTTCTTTCACCTATTTTCATTGTTCATATATTGTGGCAGGTGATACATTACATAGACAACAATAACCACAATTGTCTAGATATACTTTGTGCAAACTTCGGGAGCTGAAGTTGGACACAAACATAGTGCTTTTCATTGGTAGCAATGATTCTGAACACAAAACCGAGTTAAAATAAAACCGTATACAGTTATTGACTGGGTCCGCAGAACACAGCTGGTGTTTTTGTACACCAACACTGGATTGTTACTGAAGCAGTAGTGTATTTGAATTTCCAGATATATGAACTTTTAAAATCTCTAATTTTCGTCACTTAGGAAATTTCCAACATAATTTCAGAACTGAATTAGTTCTAGTCATCATCGATTTTTTAATTCCTTTCAAAAAATACTTTTATTCATCCAACACATGGAAACGTATATTATAAAAACAAAATTTGAAACAAATTTAATCGATTTTATGCACCAGGAAGTTTGTTCAAGAAAGTTACAACAACATCAAGTTTACATCAAAAGATATAAAAATCGTAGTAAATGAGAATGCACTAAGACACGTTTGCAATAATTATAAAGCTAATATATTGAGGCTCTAAAGTAATACATTCAAAATTAATAATTAACTTTTGATAAACACGACGTATGGGGAATATTATTTATGTACATAAATTTAACTTGCGGTAAATTTCAACTGTCAATGGCCGTACACCTTATTCGCGGGTTTTGTCTTTTTACACTGGAATCAATCTTTCAGGAGAAAATGGTTTTAGAAAAACCTATGTTTGACTACCTATTTATTCATTTCGATCATTATCGAAAGCATTCTTTGACTAAAATTTCCCAAAGTCTATCGTGTCAGGTTCTTGCACATTTATGAAGGAAATCGCCATTTCCGGTTCAAGGTACTGTTAAATATCATGAAAATAATAATAGAAATGGTAGAAAACAATAGTTTTTCTGACTGTTTTCTCAGAAGTTAATTTTTCATGAGATTAATTAATCATTATTATTGTTTAAGGGATGTTCTCCAGGGACTATTTGATGCGCAAGTTCAAAGCTGTTTCCTAGCAACGGCTCACTCAGATGTAGAATAATTTTGTTGTTCGTGGTACAATAGTATTTCAGATTTTAAGAAAAAGTTATTTTTTTCTAAAGTCTATTTCTGTAGCGTAAGCCATGATTTATGACCTTACTTATAAGTTATAAGGGTTTTCCGAAATCTCTGAGCCGCAAACGTATACTAGTCAACCAAAAAAAAAAAAAAAAAAATGATACACGAGTTCGGGACCAAATATCTTTTGTAATTCCTTAAAAAAGTATGAGGGCAACAGTGGTTTGCTACTTTATTTCTTGATTTAATGAGTCTCATTTTGAAATTTGGATAAACTTTAAAATGGTGGAAAATGGAAATTTCCAAAAGAGGGTTAAATTAAATTTGCGGAAAATCAAGAAGAAAATCGACACACATTGTGTAAAATGAAAATGCACTGGCTGAAATCAGTAGAAAAAACTCAAATCTTTTGTCACACAAACATTATGATTCACATAACGGGGTAAAAATACTGATTGTTTAATTTTAGGTTGAAAATGTGATTTTTGAAATCTGCAAAATTGTAATTTTTAATTTCAAACTTTTTGCACAATTGCACAAAAGCAATCATGCTTTAGATGAGAAAAAAAACTATTATGAAAATCTATTTGTGTCCAACTTCAGCTACCCACTATGGTCCGCGGTAATGCTTTCCCTATCTGCCACTTGGGGACGTTCTAGGCAGCTCTCTGGGTTAACTCCAGTGATCTATCACACATGCCTATTAAACATAACAGAACGATATGGATTTAACGTAATGTAATTTATGAAATGAAGTCTCTGTTTTTAGTTAAAAAAATTGAACACACAAAAATAATACAAATGACTGAAAACATATATTTCAAATAAATAGACACTGTTGGTAATTGTAAATTATTCCAAGATTTTAAAAAAAATCTAATTAATCCATAATAAATAAAGAACACTACATACACACCTAAGATATCTTCTTATTTAGATGTATTTCTAGAAATTGACAAAAAAGGACATTTGAGCTGACATTTGGCTTCCTATTTCGGTATTTTTTGGTTATGAGTACTTCTTGTTTAAAATAAGTTTGGTGTTTGGTCTTCCAAATGTTTAGGTTTTTAATTCTGCTGATGAGATGTAACTCCTTGAAATGCGTCGTATACAGAATAGTATAAATTTACTATATCTAATGTTAGTATCTTTGGATTGTTATTTTTAAACTCCTGGGACGATGCCTCTGCATGGTGGACCCTAGGTCCCAGAGGGTATTTGCCAACCCAGTCGTCAGACGTGTCTGACATGATTCTTCATTGATTTGTTACAAAAATGACCAGTGTTTAACAAAAAATAATACAAATACTAAGGGTTCATTCCTTGTATTGCACATGGTAGATATCCTTAGCTGAAATTTGGCTTCCTATTTCGGTATTTTTTGGTTATGAGTACTTCTTGTTTCAAATAAGTTTGGTTTTTGGTCTTCCAAATGTTTATGCTGCTGATGAGAGGTATCTCCTTAAAATGCGTCATATACAGCATAGTATAAATTTACTATATCTAATACTAGTATCTTTGGATTGTTATTTGGAAACTCCTGGGACGATGCCTCTGCATGGTGGACCCTAGGTCCCCGAGGGTGTTCGCCAACACAGTCGCGTCTCACATGATTATTCATCAATGTGTTACAGAAATTACCAGTATTTAGCAAAAATTCAAAAATAATACAAATACTAAGGGTTCATTCATTGTACTGCACATGGTAGATCTCCTTAGCTGAAATTTGGCTTCCTATTTCGCTATTTTTTGGTTATGAGTACTTCTTGTTTAAAATAAGTTTGGTTTTTGGTCTTCCAAATGTTTAGGTTTTAATGTTACTGATGAGAGGAAACTCCTTGAAATGCGTCGTATACAGCATAGTATAAACTTACTATATCTAATATTAGTATCTTTGGATTTTATTTAGAAGACAAAACTTTACGACAAATGGGGTGAATTCAATTTTCCATTTGTTAAGTTCCCTTTTTCTTGTTGCAATACATGTGTATACCAGCATCGCTGCATGCGGGCAAAGATAAAGTAGGAGTTTTGCCGTCACAAAATATAAGATTGATTTCATCACTCAATAAAAGATTTTGTTTGTTTAGTAGGAGTTTTACGCCATTTTCGGCACATTTATGTATTTTGCGACGGCCAGTTTTTTATTGATGGAGGAAGCCGGAGTACCCAGAGAGAACCACCGACCTTTGGTATCAAAATTAGCAATCCTTGTCAATTTCGATCTGAGTCGAACACACCCCGCCACACGTAAAATTCGGACTCGCAACCTCAGTGTTGACAGGCTAGTGATCATTAGTAATCATGACGAACTACCTAGACCACTCGGCCACCGAGGCCCCTCAATAAAAGAATTATTGCATAAGATCTGTAAATAGGCAAAACCAATTTAGATTTTGGAGTTTGTGCAAGCACTGTTAATTGTATACCCTGAATAAAGTATTTACTGTGCTATAACGTCCATGTATTACTGTACGAACAGAAGTTTAAAACTTCTGTTATAAAATTCAGTAATTTTAGACATTACATTTAATGATTCAATAACATTTAAAAATTTACAAATGACGTTCACCATAGCAACACACAAAAAACAAAGATTTGTGTAAACATTTCTGTTTTCCTTGAATTTCTAAACAATGTGCTTTCAAATAATAAACAGAAATATATGGGTCACCAGACTATTTTGGGAACTATACACATGTTTGTTACCCCACGGAAACAGAAATAAATTGCATTTTTCTGTCTATATTTATAATTATGTACAGAATGTGGCATATATGGTGATTTTGTTCTTAAACATGCATAATTTGTATTGGATATTTATAATGTGAGAATCAAATAAAAGAAATTTTAAATTTCTGTAAACATTCGGTTGCCATGACAATAGGTGAGAAGCGTGAAAATCCAGATTTACACATATATTACTATTAACAAATACCATGATTTCAGAGGTTACAACAAAGTAACTCTGTAAATGTAAACAATTCACAATAATGTGGGTTGTACAAACTAGAAAGCTGTACTGTCGGAATCGACAGTGATCACCGCACCCATTGTAAATATTGGGCCACTTCCTATAGTCAAAAATATAAAACATTATTCCCATCCTAAAATAGTATGCAATCATTCTATAAACCTTAAAAAATGGAAAAACCATAGTTCACAAGCTTAAACTGACAATTTTTGAAATTTGACCTGAGTGAGCCCCCTGATTAAAAATCGATATTCTTAATCCATATTGTGCAACTACATATAATGTAGGACAATACTATATATAAGCAAAATGAAAGAAAAAGTCACAATTGAAAATTTCGACACCTGTTGACCCCAACTTTTGAAATTTAAAATTTTATAACCTTATTGCACATTGCATATGGTGTCTGACAATAATGCATAAAAATTAAATGCATAAATTGAAAAACAAATGACGACTTTACATCACAGTGAAGCTTAAATTGATATTTTTTTCAAAATTCAACCCTTGTGGGCCCACATTTTAGAAAATAAAAATTCCAAAGCCTTAGTGCGCATCTGTATATGGTGTATGCCAATGCCGTATAGAAATAAAACGATAATTGAACCAGTGGATCCAAGGAGCCTTATTGCTCACCTGATAGTGCATTGCCTATTACATATAGCGACCAGTTACCACAGGTTTAAAAGTACATCTGTGGTGGTCATCTTGGTTGATAGTTTGAGTCAACTGCACAATTCTGAAAGAGGACCATCTAAGGTCTACTGCTGCTAAGTTTGGTTCCAACCTCTCGGTAGTTCTAGAAAAGAAGATTTTTTAATAAATTTTCCATAGGGTCCAATGTTATGTTCAGCTGTGGCGGCCATCTTGGTTGACATTCTAGGTCATAGGACATATTTCTGACAGACGACCATCTACGAACCATAAGTTCGGCTGTGGCGGCCACCCTTGTCGTGGGATGGAGCCATCAGACACAATTTTGAAAGAAGACCCCCTTTAATTGTTCCACCAGTTTGGTTCTAATTGGCAAGTATTTCTTATGGGAATTTCCAATAGGGTCCTATGTTATACTAAGTTCTGTTGTGGCGGCTATCTTGGTCAGATGTCGGGAACCTCGAACGCAATTTTGGAAGAAGACTAGCCAAGGATCATTTCAGCAAAGTTTAGGTGAAATTGGCATATATAGCTTCAACGGAGATTTTTAAAATTTGGACTCCCCTTTTTCTATTTTTAGATTGGCCGCCATCTTGATCGAATGTTGGGGACACCGGTCATAATTGTCGAAGGGGACCACCTAAGGACCATTCCACCAAAGTGTGGTCCCAATTGGCCCAGTGGTTTCTGAGGAGAAGATTAAAATGTGGTTTGTGGACGACGGACGACGGACACTAAGTGATGACAAAACTCACATGACAATTCGGGTCAGGTAAGCTAAAAATGAAAAGGAGTTTAGGTCACAAGTTGTAATTCAAAATTTTCGTAGTTCGACTCCTGTGGTCCCCTTGTTTAGAAAATCAAACTTCTTAAACCTTATTGTACATCTACAGGTCGTATGCAACCATTCTATATAGAAACTAGAACTGTTCTGACAGGAATTAATATACCCCGAAGCAACATGTCTGTGTTGAAGCCTACACAAAGTTTAAATCATCATATTTTACAAACTACTGGCCCAAATAGAAAGTCCTGACAATATGCATAATGTGATCTAACATTCTATACAGTTTCACGAGAATCATGAAAGTAATGTGGTAGGAATTGCGATTGCGGGCAATATATGGAACGACGTTTTGTTAGAAAATGCCAAAGTCCAAACAGCCATATCATTTACATCTATTGTCCAAACAGAAATTCCTGATAATATACACATATCCATATAGTGATCTAACTTTCCTTGAAGTTTCATGAGAATCATGCAAGTTATGTAGGAGGAGTTGTGAACAACGTATTTCGGACAGACAGACGGACACACAGACAGACATACTGAAACCTATATACCCCAAACTTCGAGGGGGGTACAATTAAATTCCTAAGCCCAAAAGTGAAGAAGGAGTGATATCACACGAAATTGTGACGGATGTACAGAGGAGACAATCGCTTTATACCGTAACTTTCTTTGAAAGTGCCAAAGTGCGGGGATAATTAGTTTGGTTAGCATTTACCACAGATGGCATGTTAACATCCCATAAATTGATTAAAAAACTATGGTTGTGTGAGCAAGGCTCGGCAATATGATGCCCGTTACAAGGTTTATAATTTGTTAAGGGAACCCAAAAATATAATTCGAACAAAAATATAACATAGAAGGTGACCTTTAGCATGATATGGTTTAGTTTCTGGTGGGCTAAATTTCAGATATTCTTTTCTGAAATTACTTGACCAATGGATTCGAAAGCTCTCATGAATGATCAGTGTGTGGTTCTAAGCTACCAGTTGGAAAGCAAATATTGTCATCGCCCGAATTAGTTAACATGGGCTTTTCTGGTTTGTTAAATTTCCTATAACATTCTATGTAGATGCACAATAAGGTTTTCAAAACTTTGTTGCCCTAAGGGGTTGAGTTTTGAAAATTAGGAATTAAAGCTTGTGACCTAAACTCTTCTTTCATTTTTCATTTTGTGTATTTAATTTCTGTCCAATATTGTCACACACTGTATATAGATGCGCAATAAGATTTTAGAACTTTGATTTTCAAAAATTGGGGCCTTCAGGGATCGAATTTCAAAAATTAGGAATTATAAGCTTGTGACTGAAACCCTTCTTTCGTTTTCATGTTATGCATTTATTTCTATACAGTATTGTCATACCCTGTATGCAGATTGATGCACAGTAAGGTGTTTGATTTTCCCAAAATTGGACATGATTTCAAAGATATGATTCATGTGAAAGAGGTGCACAGGGATACATCACGTGGGGAGTGTGGGGATAGCTGTCGTTTCAGACTGCCTCAATCTAGTTTATAAAAATTATAAACTGGACACAATGTCCATTGACACCAAATTTTAACATGGATGTCAAACAAAATCCAGGGAGCAATACAGACCCCTGCAACACTCTAATATTACTCATAAGAGCTCATATACATCAGGGAAATATATTATAATATCATATATTGCCTTGAAATATTAAAAGTGAAAGCAGACAAGTTAGAAACTAGATACATGTGTCGACTGTCTGTGAATTAAGTAAGACTGGTTTATGAATTTTAAATGTTTATGATTTTGTGTGTGGGTTTATGTTGTTGTATATACTTGAAAAAAATATGTCAAGATACTTTATCCACAGGCACTTTTTTCTGTTAAAAAAATACTACACAATGTATATATCCTTATAATAACATAATATAAAATACAACTCCTTAAAGTACAAACTGTTACAGGAGTAACTGATTATTATCTGTTTGACGTCTTACCTTTGTATAATTTATATGAAAACATAACATAAAGATTATTTTATCATTCATCCTTGTCCTTGATTTGTTGTCTTTGACTGAAGAAATTGTACATTCAATTCTCCAACCTACAGGCAACTGCAGAATACATTTAAACAGCAATGCACTGTAAGTAAAACAATTGAAACAAGCATTGATTTACAAATGGATTATTTTAGCTCTTTTTGAGACCCTTATCTTCTGGATAAACTTCGACAGTGATTCACGTTGAACCATTTGTTTTGATGGGAGACGTTTGCGCCAGGGAAAAGAACGCAGGCGGAACATAATTACATATATCCCTTTGGTATTTCTTGACTTTACTTACACATGAAAATAATTTTCACATTCTCGGTTCAGTCTTTAATTGGTGCCAATTATTCAGTCAAATTATATAATTTTCTTAAAACTTTATTAAAATTAATGGTTTTTGAAGCGGTTAGTAAGGAAGGTATTTAACTTTTTTAAAACTGTAATGCCGTAGAGAATGGGATCGATTGTTTACCAACACTAGACGACAACAAAACTGTTATCGCGAGATTGAAATAATAGGCGATATATCCAATGACTAAAATCGTAAACCAGTCTTACATCAGTCAAACGGGGTTCTTTCCCTTGGTTTTGACCTTAAAGCAACAAGTTCATCAATGTTTTTTTTCAAGAAAAATTGGACACGCAGGTATAAATTTCTTCTTCTAGGTAGAGAAAAGGCTTATTCCGTGAAGAACCACTCTGATTCTGACAAAACGTATTCTGAAGATAAAATTACAAACATGTTAGATTTTCTCATAGACAACATATTCGTTGAATTTGGCGGTCTAATTTTTCAAAAATCGGCATTCAAATGGGAACCAGCAGTGCTTCTCTCGTTGCCGATCTATTTCTGTACTCATATGAAGCGGAATTCATTCAAGGGTTACTACGTGAAAACAGAAAAAAACTAGACCAACCCTTTAATTTCACTTTTCGTTATATAGATGATGTGTTGCCGTTAAATAGCGACACATTCCAAGACTTTCTACACTAATCTACCCAAGTGAGCTTGAAATTAAGTATACTACAGATACACCAAAGTCCGCTTCATATTTTGATTTGTTTCTTGAAATAAACTATGAGGTACATTTGAAGTCAAAACTTTATGACAAACGTGATGACTTCAATTTTCCTATTGTTAATTTTCCCTTCTTGAGTAGCAATATGCCACCATCACCTGCATATGGCGTGTATGTTTCTCAGCTTATCCGATTTTCAAGGGCATGCTTGAGTTACCCTGACTTTCGACAAAGAGGATTACTGTTGTCACAAAAGCTTCTTAACCACGGTTTTATCACGGATAATTGATGTCATACCTTAGGAAATTTTACAAGGTCATCACGAATTGATTGACCATTACAGTGTTCCAATATCTAAGATGATGTTAGACCTGTTCCCACTGTAGCAACCTTTCATGTGCCTCCACCCATTTGTGACTTCCCCTGGATTGACTTTGTTGAACATCACGACGGATGCCGTATACGGAGCAGGAACTGCTTACCTTTCCGGAGCACCTGGGTTCACTCCTGGTTTTTATAGGCCTCGTGTTGTTCATTGTTTTTTAGTTTTCTGTGTTTATTTGTTGTGCTTGTGGTTTTTCATTTGTCTTCCCGGGTTTGTCAGTCCAATGAATTCCGTTTTTTCATTGCTCCTTAGGCATATTTGTCCTTTTTTTAGAACCACTTCAAGTCTCTGGTTCTATCACTCATAATCTCTGCTTTATTGCTTTTTGAATATCTGGTCCGATTTATATAACTGCACATGCGCTGTATCCTGGAGAATATGTAGAGATTTAAAAAATCGTTTCTGCTGAAGACTTTTACCAGTCCTAGGATGAAGATTGAATGTTTGCGCATGCATCGATTTTGGCTACGTTTGCATGTTATAGTTGCTGTTTTTTATTATGAGGAAATAAAATTGTGAAAGTGATTAAATAATTGTTGATAGTTTATAAGTCATAAATAATTAAATTCTAAAGTATCCAATCTGATTTCTACCGAACAGATATTTAAATAAATGGACTTTCGAAAAATTAATTTAAACACAAATGAATCATAAAATTTAAATATCCTTTATTTTATTTTATAGCCACTTCACTGGCATTGTGACGGATGCCGTGACGGAGCAGAACATGATTCCCCTTCCGGAGCACCTGATGTCACTCCTGTTTCTTTTATGAAAGTTCACATTGCTAGTGCTTTAGTTTCTGTACTGTCTTGGTATAGTTTTGTATAGTTTATTATACGTTTTTCATTCTTTTAGTTTGTCGCGCTTGTTTCCTGTGTTCCATTCTCTTGACTTTGTCTTTTCATTTGACTTCGAATTTGTGGACTTTTCCAACTGTTTTGTCGCTTCGGTATTCTTTTACTGATATATAAGTAAAGACAAAGTATGCATAAGAAACTGGAAATGCAATATAGCATTAATATATTTTCTGAGACAAAAATATGTTTCATTTCATTTGATATTCAAATATTCAAGATTATTTACCATTTATCTAATTATCAAGTTCAGCATAGGTATGCATGCATTGTGAACGTTGTCCTGAGAATACAATTCTCCATGTGTAGCTGGGTGACATTTTCCCTTCTCGTCGTCTTAAAAACTTTACGAAAAAGTTAAATACTTCACGTATCTTGTCAAACGTAAATGGACGTTACAATTGTACAGACCCAAAATCTCTGAATTGCTCTTCAAATCTTTAAATTTCTCTTTGGCAAATTTCAAAGACAAAAGTATGTAAAATCATTGATTAGACTCAGAACAGCATATCAAAAAATGGCAGGTATTTACAACGTCAACTATACACTCAACATAAAAAATAAATAACAGTCACAATACAAGTACATGTAACTTACTTAAACAGAAGGTAGAAACACCTATTTTTCAAGAAACCCGACATACATATCTATGAGAAAATGCTGAATTACAAATATAAAAAAGGGCTGCGTAGACGTAATTTTCAAAAATTAAAAACTTTCAGTTGACATAAGAAAAAGTACGATCTGTTCAGAGAAAACAGACTAGCAGAATGACTAGCAGCTAGATATAATGTTAAAATAAATGACCGAATGATAAAACATGTCTAATTCTAATCCTACGTGCATGTTAAGAGAACCAAAACTAAAGCATGAAAAGTAAATGATGATAATAATAGACCAAATTAAAAGATAATTTAATTTTAATGATGTATTTTTAGAATAAAACGCTCTTCCAATCCCCTTGTTGTTGTATTACATTGGAGGTAACACCACATTTAAAGGCCCACGACGCTTACACTATAAAACACAGGCTTAAAAACGCCATTGTGGCCACCTCGCAATAAAAAGGCTGAAAAACTTAAAATTTGCTTGAAATTATTTATTGTCTATAGAAACATAGCTAATATAAGCAAACTATTTTAGCTTGGTTCCCTGGATTTTTTAAACTTTTTCTACATTTTTTTCACCTTTCACGTATGATACACATCACACGTGTAATATCCCTATTGCACTGAAATCAAATCAAAATACACATTTCTAAATTTCCATTCAGGTTTGAATTATTTCACTAACGATGAAGTACAAAATAAAAAATGTTTTATAAATATTTCCATATATATTAAAGTTAAAGTTTAAATGTCGATCATATATCATTGATAATTAAAGCCTGGTAAAGATCAAACTTCAGTGAACTAAAAGCAATCGAAACCCGATTAAAATCTTTAAATCTTAAACTTAACATGGTTACAGGATGAAATAAAGTAGAATCCAATATTTCCTCAAGTAAATTATATGTCCCTCCCAATAAACTAAAGGAAGATATAACAATCTAAGATCTCTAATAATGCCACCCTCCCCTCTAAAATAAAAAATAATTAAATAAATAAAAACTTAATGAAAATGTCTGCTTTCTAAGACTCGTTACTCATATATAAAGTTTAAATTATTATTTTTATTATTAATAAAATAATAACACGATAGTTAAATTTGTTAAAACATACAATAAAGGTGCTTATTTCTTTCGACAGACTAAACATGATAAAGCGGTGTCAATATAAATTACTTTTTAATGAGGTTGTGTCATTTGTACCTAGCTTTATATATTTTTATCAAACATTGATGCGCCTCGAAGATAACTAGTGTTCTCCTGTTACACCCCTATAACTGGTGTTCTCCAGTTACATCCCTATAACCTTGAAAATGTAGCTATAATTTGAATTAGAACGTTCTGTGTTAAAACACTTTTTCGTGTTTTTGATGAAAATTTAAATGCATTTAAAATATTTGTTGAGGCTTTCGAGCCAATGCATTAACTTTGGAAAAACATTTCTGGTTATCATAATAAAAATTTCTAGGAGCCATCTTCTTATAACGTCTTTCTACACTCTTACATTTTTATAAGCCAACAAAATGCAACAATCACCTTTGAAGTTTATTGAATTTAAAAAATATTTTTTGGTGTTTGGTTTAATTTAATTGCATGACCAAAAACTTCTAATAAAATAAGCTGAAACATCTGAAATAGCTTAGTAGCGGAATGGGAATTATTGCATGTGGACGGTTGTAATATCTTAACAACATTACTAATTTCGTTTAAAATCAAAATTAAACTATTACTGTTTTAAAATATATTGTCGTACAAATACCATGTTCTCAAGAAGAACAAACCTTTCCTGTACGAGGGCAAAATAGGAACATAAAGGGTAGTCAGGCTCGAGACAGACATTACCCGTAACAGTCAATAAACTGGTACTCAAAACCTGACCATAGGCTATTATAATCCAAACGTGAAGACCAGAAGCAGCAGTAGCTACTTAAGAAAGCCTATCTGTGCTCGTTTCTTAAACTTGCTGAAGTCACTAGGATTATGAAATTGTATTCCGAATCTGTTTGTTTTATTTCATACATTGTATCTTTCATTTTTCTAAAGCGTAAGTGATGTTTTTAGCCCAAATAAATGATAAAGAATATTTTAGTCCACTTGTATTTCATAACGAAAACAAAAAGAAAATTAAAAAGGTTGGAACTACAAAATAAATATAATTCATCATTTTTACGACCTACCACAATTAAGTAAGTATTTTATTGTCACACAATGATATATGAGCAACAAAAAAAAAAAAAAAAAAAAAAAAAAAAATAATTGTTTGCATGAGTAATGATTTATATTATTTATTTTGTATATAAGTCCTCAAGATTTGTAAAGCGGCACCAGTCCAACACCGAAGCCCAGGATAACGGTAAGTGTATTTTAATATTTAACTAAATAATCTAGTTACAATGATTTAGCCTTGGAAATAAAGTTTGATTTTGGAAGTTTTCCTATGTTTTTTATTTTAAATTATATTTCTATAAAAAAAAATACACTTTGTATTTCTGGTGTCTTCAGGATTAATGAATAACATGATTAACCATTTTGTTACAATTCAAGCGGAATTCATTGATGGAAATCGCGTTTCATTGCTGTATTCCAGAAGAGATAAATTCATTATATTCTCAATCTGTTTAAAATTCATTATTAAAATTACATTTTCATTAACTGTGTGATACTTAAACTTTTGATGTATAGAAAAGCAATGGAAGCAATAGGATTTACATTTTGTATTTTGTGTGTTGTGTTTTGTTTGGGAATTAATCTCTACGCTTTTGCTTTTCAATAATGAAATAAAAAAGGACCAGTTTGGGATAGAATCTAAACATATATCTCCCAGAGCTTTCCGTATATATTGAGTTGCGTTTTTAACCTTATGTTTTGACCTTATGTTTTGACCTATAATGTTTTTGCTTCAGTACGTTCAATAATTCTGATATAAAGTAATTATCTCCCGTTTTATGTCACATGATTCGATCTCATTGCATTCCTTTCCAGTCACAATTCTATATTTTTAATGAATTACCTGGACTATTTCATCTCATAGTGATATCCCTGTTTCCGGTTTTTTGGATCATATTTATTTCTCGACTAATTGTATAGTCATTATATCTTTTTAACGGACCTGATCCTGATGAAAGGAACATTAAAAGCCAAATATGTCAATTTTTAATATCACTTTTTATTTAATAATTTAAGATAGTTCCTTGTAAGAATACACTTCCTTTGAATACACCCATATCAAAATACTTTTATTAAAATAGCGCATTAAAAACTTTAAATGCTTTTCTTCGAACTAACTTAGATTTTTGGTTATATCAGAAATACATTACTAGCTAAGGTTGATTTTTCCTTTTGTTAATATCATTACTTTTGCATCGTTTTTATTTAATGGTTTTTACTTTTTTCGAAAATTACTGAAATATACTTGATATAAGTTATGGCTTTAGTTTCATACCGTTATTAAACAATAACCCTGGATGTAGTGAGAGGACTGACGCTCGTATCATTTAAAAAAAAGATTTTTAAAATGTTCGCCCGATGGCTTTGGCTTTTCCGTTTTGTCAATTTGAGATGTTTTGAATTTGATATACAAGGTTTTGAATAATGGTTTTGCTTTTCAAAATTTTAGGTATTGAGCACAACTGATAAATCGTAATTAAACGAAATGTGCACCCTGTTAAGTTCGAAGATATTGTTATCGGGACGATATCTGTCCGTCTGTTCTTCTGTCCGTCCGTGAGGACTTTCTTGTGACCTGAATTCATCTCTCATTTTTATTTTCATGCATTTGATTTCCATATAGTATTGTCACATTCTTTATGTAGATGCGCAGAACGGTTTAAGAATTTTTTTTCAAAAATTGGGTCCCATAAGAGTCGAAGTTTGCAAATTGTGAATTTAAGCTTGTGACCTACTCTCCTCTTTCAATTTTCATTTTACGCCTTTCGTTTCTACACAGTATTTTCAAATATTATACGTAGATGTTCAATACGATTTTAGAATTTTGATTTTCACAAATTGGGGCCCACAGGGACCGAATTTCGGAAATTGTGAATTTATGCTTGTGACCTAAACTTCTAAATAATTTTTAACTTTATACATTTAATTTCTATACAGTATTATCACATAGATTCCTATAAATGTTAATAAAATTTGTTGGAATTCAGAATATGCCCTTTTTTCACTGTAAAACTAGATACGGTTCTCATAGTTGCTGGTTTGAAATAGTTGTCCAATTAAACGAAGTTATCAGATTTATGTTTTGCTTTTTTATATAAATATTATATCTAAGTATCAACAAATTTCTGTAATGTAGTTTGGTGCAAACTGCCTCCCTACATTTTATCGGACGACTCATTGCCACGTGTAGTCTAATGGAGTGTTATCCTGATTCTTTCCCTGATCATTTTTTTTCAGTTTTTAAATACTATTCTTCAAATGAAGCTCGCTGTAGCAATATTTTTGGTTGTCTGTCTTTCCCTCGCAACAGCCGGCTATGGAGGAGGCGATTATGGAGGAAAAATGAAAGGCGGCTCTGGAGGGTATGGAGGATACGGTGGCTATGGAGGGGGATATAGAATTGTAATGGCTCCAATAATCATTGGTGGATATGGAATACTAGGTGGTGGAGGAGGAATAGGTTTAGGAGGATGGGGCGGTGGTTATGGCGGTAAATTTTTATTTTGTTTAGGTTATAACTTGTATGAAATGTTTGTTCTAATATACTAACGTTAATAATTTGTACAGAATCAATTGTGCAAGTAATAAGGTGTGCAATATTGTGTTAGCAAATTACAAAAAATTCGTTGTGGTGTAAGGGTTTTGGGGCGAAAACAAAGTATATAACGATTGAATATATAAAACTGTAACTCTAGTTTCAGGCATATTAGTCCAGTCAAACTAAGTTTTAACCTCAAACTAATTGCAACAGAAAATGTTTTAGTTCTAATCTATAGCATTAAGCCTCAAATATACACAGAAAAAAGTCCCATAAAATCTAACTTGAGGAAAACTCAAAATCAGCATATTTAATTTCCTATGGAAATTAGCATTGGAAAGGGGAGATAACTCTGCCAAAATTAGTTTTTTTTGTCAGTTTTTGGTTGATTTTCTTAAAATTCATGTAAAGTATGATACTTTGATGGGGTTATAAGTTCGTATTTGACTATATTATATAATCTTCTGCTCATGAAATGTACAAAACTGAAGTGTTATCGGTATTTTTATTTTTTTTGCACATTTTTTATTAAAGAAATTGGAAATTTGTGGCTTTGTGACCATTTTGAAAAAATAATGTGAAAATTTGGTATTTTTTATATCTGTAAATTATATTTGTTCAGCATCTACATTGTTTAAAGAAACTTTAAAACTTTAACACAAAAAGAAGAATATATGCTTAATCATTTTTTTTTAAATTTGAGATTCTTTACCTTGACATGTTGAAAAATTTAATAAATGGTCAACTAATGAATTACGTAATCTAGGTTGTAGCTTGATAAAAGATATAAAAACACCTTTAGAGTTGTTTGTTATACTCTAAAGACGGCTAAAATATTAAGAATAAATACATTCTGCTGAATAGAAGCGGTAAAGTTATAATTTGTATCAGTTTTTATTGATATTTCTGCCTTTTTTGCAGAGTTATCTCCAATTTTCAATGCAAATCTCCATAGGAATTTTAAAATCGTGATTTTTTAGTCTTCCTCAAGTTAGATTTTGTTGGCCTTTTTTCTGTGTATATTTGGGGTACAATGTTAAAGATTAAAACTTAAAAATCTTCTTTTGCAATTACTTTAAGGTTAGGGTCAAATTTATGCTAGATTGACTGGACTATATGTGTCTTCTAAGCAGTATGTTTGAACTTTGCAGTAGCATTTGTTATTGAAAAATGTTTAAACTGAAAATTTTCTCCTGATTTAATTGTTTTTGGTGGTCAGCTTCGAATTTCGAATCACTCGATTATACAACAGTTTTGATTATTTTTCAGCTGTCTACATTTCAATGTTGATCTCTCTTTATGAATTATAATTTGCTAATTTTATACCTTCAAAGTATCACTGTAACACGTGTGTTCGATTCTTTTAACATGCAAAACGGCATGAATAATACCCTTGAGGAGGTTTCCTCCTGAAGATATTGTATTGGTTTAATACAACACGACTAATTGCTTGTACTTATATTACTTTTATATAACAAACTTTTTTACAAATTTTAAATCTTTTAAATCCACATTTCATGTGACAAACGACTAACCAAAGCATCAGTAGTTTTTATGTTTGCTCTATCTCGTAAAAACTAATTCTACTCATCATGATTTTAAAGAGGTTCTCATATCATACATCTAATATAAAACTTTGTGTTTTTAGTAAGGTGTTTAGATACGAAATTTTACCGATTAAACATGAAACAAAATTGAAATTTCATTGTAATTGGCGGATCCAATTAAACTGTATTATAGATCCTATCTAATATATGTTTTAATAACTTTTATACAGCATAAATCTCAATATCTAAATATTGAAATAAGCAAACCCTAGTCGCTATGATCTAAAAGAGGTTAGCATATTAATCTTCTTACATTCATATTGCATCTTTTATTTTTCAATTGTTTTACTGTAGTTTCTGGGTTATGTATATTAATATTAATGTGTAGTACTATTTTTTCCAGGAGGCTAAAGGCTAAGATCAGATGAGACACACGAAGACGCCCGGTTATCGATTTAACACTTCAAACCTTGTTTAATTTTCAAATACAAAGTACATATTTCAGTTTTATGGTGTATTGATGATATTTGTCCGTAGAAATTAAATCCTCTTTTTATCCCACCAACATGTTAAAATTCCATAGGATATTGTCTTTGTCTTTCAGACGAATCATATTTAATGTCTTTCTGGTGCAAGTTCATGTCTCCAATGTTGTATTTTATATATGAATTTATAGACACCCCCCATCCCCAATGATCTGATCGGGGTCCAATTTCAAACATATTGCTACAACTACGGTACGTTGTAAGTGTGATTTGATTATCAGAAGTTGTTCTGAGTTCAATTTCTTTGTCCTATTGACATCAATTTTAATCCTAGGCGTACGAGTGTTTTTTAAATATGGACGAGTAATCTATCATGGGCGCCGTCGTGATCATCTGGAAATGTGTGCAAATTTCCCTTATTGTTGAGGATTTTGCAATAATTTTAAAAAATGAAGACTAGTAATAGAACACTTTCATGGCATATGCTCCTTTGTATCCTGCGGTATTATCATGCGAATTCAGCTCATATCGGTGGTTTGTTTTGTGACATGGCAACCCTTAGATTCCAATTTCTAGCATGACGACATAAAACCTGCATTTTTAAAACTTTTATGTGTTAATAGATTTATTGATCGATTGACTGTTTCTTGTTTAACGTCCAGTGGCAAATATTTAATGCTTCTTTAGGACGAGAACCAGTTCAACAAATTATCAAACACACGTAAATAGGGGTTGGGCAGTACACAAAGGAAAATCAATTGTGACTGCTACTGTAAAAGGGTAAATGGTTGGGTAGGGTAACATCATTTATCTTTCTATAGCGGCCATCAGCCTAATCTTTTTGGAAACTACAGAAAGGGTCTTTATCGTACATGGAGTGTGGTATTCTCCAAACACGTTACCCACTACGGTCCGCGGTCATCCTTTCCGTTTTGTGACCTGACAACCCCCCACCCAACGAGAGGATCTCCCCTATCCGCAACTTGAGGACGTGATGGGCAGCTCTGTGGGCTTAGCTCCCGTGATCCATCACAGGTTCCTATTTAACACTACAGAACGATATGGATTTAACGTAATCTTGTAGTCTTTTTTATGAGTTATAAAAATTGAACATACAAACAAAAATCCAAATGAATGAAAACATATATTTGTAATAAATAGACACTGTTGGTAATTGTAAATTATTCCAAGATTTTAAAAAATCTAATTAATCCAAATTAAAATTAAGAATAGTACATACACACCTAAGATGTCTTCTTATTTAGATATATTTCTAGAAATTGACAAAAACGGACATTTGAAGACAAAACTTTACGACAAATGGGATGAATTCAATTTTCAATTTGTCTAGTTCCCTTTTACTTGTTGCAATACATGTGTATACCAGCATCGCTGCATGTGGTCAAAGATAAAGTAGAAGGATTTTTGCTGTCACAAAAGAATAGATTGTTTTCATCACTCAATAAAAGATTGTGTTTGTTTGTTTAGTTGGAGTTTTACGCCGTTTTCAGCACATTTGGCTATCGTGGCGGCCAGTTTTTATTAGTGGAGGAAGCCGGAGTACCCGGAGAGAACCACCGACCTTCGGTATAAAAATTGGCACTCCTTGTCGAACACATCCCGCAACAGGTGAGATTCGAACTCGCAACCTCAGTGTTGACAGGCTAGTGATCATTAGTAATCATGACAAACTACCTAGACCACTCGGCCCCTCAATAAAAGAATTATTGTATAACATCTGTAAATAGACAATTTAATGATTCAATAACATTTGAAAATTTACAAATGACTTTCTAGTACTTAAAAGAATATATTTGCAAATAATAATTACAGTTCATTATAATATCATTTAAAATCCATCCGGAATTCAAATAGAATATTCCAACGGTCAATGTGCTTCGTTTCTCAGAATAGTGTTCATGAAAATAGACAGTTCTTGCAATGAAATATAAGTTTCGCTCCCCATCTTCAGTGTCTACAATATTAACAATGAAATGTCCAGCAGTGTAATTCTTCTGCAGTATAATTAAATTATTCCTATCAATTGCCAGATGTTCCCATCTCTCCACAGCAGGTGTGTGGTAACTTTATATGTGTTTTACAATAAATGTTCTGGTTAATTCATAGATGTCCAGAGGTTTCCACCCAGAATGTTCTACACAATCACTCGACCCTTTCATCAGTGAACAACATCTTATTTCCAGACCAATTATACAATTTCAAAAACTAAATACAGCTTTTGTGTTTCTTGATATTTCTAGATAAGATTTACTTGGAAATTCAAGAAACTTAACTAAAACAATATTTGTTAGTAGAATGCAGTACAGCTAAAAAAAAATATGTACTCATTAACTTCAAGTTAAAATAATATCTGGTTCAAATATCTGCTTGGATAAGTTCTGTGACTGGATTACCAAAGTTTAGAACCACATCAAATCTCTGGTTCTATCTCTCATAATCGCTGCTTTATTGCTTTTCAAATATCTGGTCCGATTTATACAACTGCACATGCGCTGTTCCCTGGACAACAAGTAGAGATTTAAAAAACCGTTTCTGCTGAAAGCTTTTACCATCCTCGGATGAAGATTGAATACTTGCGCATGCATCGATATTGGCTACATGCTTACCCTTCCGGAGCACCTGATGTCACTCCTGTTTCTTTTATGAAAGTTCAAATTGCTAGTGCGTTAGTTTCTGTGCTGTCTTGTTATAGTTTTGTTTAGTTTATTATACGTTTTTTTTTATTCTTTTAGTTTGTCGTTGTTTGTTGTGTTCCATTCTTTTGACTTTGTCTTTTCATTGGACTTCGAATTTGGGGACTTTTCCTACTGTTTTGTCGCTTCGGTATTCTTTTGCCGATATATAAGTAAAGACAAAGTATGCATAAGAAACTGGAAAATGCAATATAGCATTAAAGTGATATTTTCTAAGACAAAGATATGTTTCATTTCATTTTATATTCAAATATTCAAGATTATTTACCATTTATCTAATTATCAAATTCAGCATAGGTATGCATGCATTGTCAACGTTGTCCTGAGAATATAATTCTCCATGTGTAGTTGAGTGAAATTTTCCCTTCTCATCGTCTTAAAAACGTTACAAAAAAGTTAAATACTTCATGTATCTTGTCAAACGTAAATGGACGTTACAATTGTACACACTCAAAATCTCTGAATTACTCTAAGACTTCAAATCTTCAAATTTCTCTTTGGCAAATTTCAAAGAGAAAAGTATGTAAAATCATTTATTAGACTCAGATCAGCATCTGAAAAAATTGCATGTCTTCACAACGTCAACTATACACTCAACACAAAAAATAAATGACATTCACAATACAAGTACATGTAACTTACTTGAACAAAAGGTACAAACACGGAAATTTTTCAAGAAACCCAACATACATATCGGTGAGAAAATTCTGAATTACAAATATAAAAAAGGGGCTGGGTAGACGTAATTTTCAAGAATTAAAAAAATTCACTTGACATAAAAAAACATTATCTGCTCAGAGAAAACGGACTAGGAGAATGACCATACTAAATAAATTGAGTTAAAAAGAAAACTTTACGGAGTAGAAATGTCAAGAAGGGTAAATTGAAGTGAAACAGCTAGATATAATGTAAAAATAAATGAACGAATCATAAAACATATATAATTCTAATAATACGTGCATTTTAACATGATTATTCATTTATTTGTTACAGAAATTACCATTATTTAGCAAAATTAAAAAAAAATAATAGAAATACTAAGGGTTTATTCCTTGTATAGCACATGGTAGATCTCCTTAGCTGATATTTGGCTTCCTATTTCGGTATTTTTGGTTTTGAGTACTTCTTGTTTAAAATAAGGTTGGTTTTTGGTCTTCCAGATGTTTCGGTTTTAATGCTGCTGATGAGAGGTAACTCCTTGAAATGCGTCGTATACAGCACAGTATAAATTTACAATATCTAATATAAGTATCTTTGGGTTGTTATTTTTTAACTGAACCAAAACTAAAGAATGAGAAGTAAATGATAATAATAATAGACCAAATTAAAAGATAATTGAATTTTAATTATGTATTTTTAGAATAAAAAAAATTGAAGGATGAGCACAAAACTCTCCCTTGATATTTATATAGTGGTCAGAGTAAATGTGCTTCCTTGTTGTACCCTAAATTCTCTAAGATGGGTGAATGGATGGATTATTGTTTCAGGTCACATACAACAATTGGCCGTTGTATGTTATTTCCAATATGGGGTACCCTAATATCCATATTAATTTATAGAAAAATTATAGCATTCCGTTGTGGCAGAAATGTAGCGGAACAGTGTAAAGCAATTTAAAATATATGCTCCCGTACTTTTCTAGCCTGAAAATAAGTTTGAAAAAGGGGGATACAATTTTCCCGAAAATCCGGGGGTCCACCATTTTAATCTTCATTTTCCACACATTTTTTAACATTCATGTTAAATAGTTTGTTTGAGAACATTGGAATAAAGACCCAACCTCGTTTTAAATCATTTACAAATTAATATGATATTGACCAATCGGAGGCGATTGTGATATTCATTTTTAGGCTCAATCATCTCTCCATAAAATGGCGGCGAACAGTGAATCTTCTAATAGTGTATTGTAACCTTAAAGTCCGGTTGCATTTAAGGAAGAGAACATGGTGATATGATATGATATGAATATGAACGCTGCTTTGTACTATACCGACACGCTGTGTCGGATTTTTAACGTTCTAGCTCACGAGGTAACAGTCTGCAGGAAGATATATCACCCCAACCGGACACATTATACCGACTCCGAGCCGAAGAGTCGTTTGCTCTTACACCTTTATACCACATACTTATCGGAGTAGCAGCAAATATCAATTTTAATATCTTTGGTTCCAACCCCCGACTGGCCGCACTCGAGGGAGCTCGCTATGGAATTCTGCATTTAAAATGCCTTAAATACCCTTTGAAAATCCTTAATCAGCTGGTCTATGTAAAGTAAATAACAAAATGCGACAAATATCTGTTTACAGAAGCAATGAGTTGAATTATAGAATTGATATTTGATCTAAATTTATTACTGTGTTAATGAAAAATATCAGTTGTCATGAATAATAGTAATACAAAATTCTGTACATTTAAATCAGATCTACTCAACTGGCGGACAAGTCGCTCTGAGGTAAGTCTTCCAAAGGTTTAAATATCGGTATTCTTCAACTCAGGAAAATATTTGTTTATGGAGTCCCATATAATCAAAGTCGACCTGTTCCAAGCTTTCTTACCTAAAGTGAGATAGAAGAGATTAGCACTGAGCAGACATTCTGTTTGCAACTATAAGTTAATCAGATAAACATTTTAGATAACGTTTATAAGCTGAGCTCTTCCAATCCCCTGATAGTTGTATTACATTGGAGGGAACACCACATTTAATGCCACACGACGCTCGCCCCGCTTAAACACCTTATAAAAGCTTAAAAACTCCATTGTGGCTACCTCGCAATAAAAAGGCTGCAAAACCTAAATTTGCTTGAAAAAAATAACAATCCAAAGATACTAATATTAGATATAGTAAATTTATACTATGCTCTATACGACGAAATTATTTACACATAACCATATAGACAGAATATGGACATAAATTAGAATTCAAATTTTTAATCAATGGAATCTTTAATTTTCTGTCTCCAGACTGAATGGTTTTAGTCCACTTAACGGCATTACACTGATTTTCTCTTAAAACTATCATTTAATAATCTTATATTTCAATAAAACATGTGTCCAAATATAAAACCATCACGGAGCCAGATAATAGTTCTCCTAAACACATCTGGCCTTGATTGACCTCTTTTGCATAATTTCTGTCTGTTGATGAGGTACACGCAGTATAACGTCAGTCGAGTTATTTACCTTATCTATATATATAGTGCAATTATATGTGAGTTTTATCATTGGAAATTGCATTGTCCTTTGTCTTTATAGAAACCAACTGGGTTTCCTAATTAAAGTAAGCGTTTCCTTTACTTGTCTCATTTAATTTGCGTATTTTCCATAGTTCTGACTTATAACTGCATAAAGATAGTTCAATAATGAAATTAAAACTGAGCTATTGCTTTTCCGATACAGTGCAGTGCATCATTGCCGTGTTACAGTAACTGTTACTGTACAGGCATTATATTTTAAACAAAATAAATTGAAGTATTAAATGGACAGGGAAATTTCGAAATATTTACAAACTTGCTAAATATTTAGTGATAATTAAACATTTTAGGCAGGGAAAATTAAGAAAGAAAGCGTTTCCGGTTTTAAAAAATATGGTAAAAATGCTAATCTAGCAAGATACAAAAAAATAGCTCTCTCCAAGATTCGAACTTGCATACAGTTTAATTGTAATTTAATAAACAACAACAGTACCGACTGAGTTATGACAACCATACTTTTCATCGGTATTTAAAGGTATATGTATCTTAATTAAAGTATTGAATTGATTTTTTTAGAATATTTCTGTGGCATAATATCATCTCCTGGTCTTCACTTGCAACGGAAGTGTTCAGCTTCACAGTGCATTCCCCAGAAATCACTTTCTTAAAATAGGCTAGAAATATGCCATTTTCATGATTTTTTCTCAAAAAGATAGCTAGTTGTCGTTGCAGGATATAAACAATATATTTACGTTGTAAGGACATGTGCATTTTATTTTTTTTACGCTCGGTAAATTGTTAAATCAGTTTTTAATCAACTCCCATAAATCAGAAATATCTTTCTTTCAAAAAGGAGTAGAGCTATTTTCCCCTTCTTCATTTCTTTCGCTACATTCATTTAAAATGTGTCGGACCACACCTTGGTATGTGTCCTTGTAAGATATGCCAACAACTACCAAAAATACTCTTAATTATCTAAATATTCCATTGGGATATAGTTGAAATATAAATTCACCATTCCATTTAAGATTTCAAAGACATTTGTTTAACATAAAGACCACTCTGAACCAAAACCAAATTTGTCCTGTGATGTACATGAATCTCCTTTCCTTTGACAGAAAAACTATTTGGGTTCTGATTGTCGTTCATTGTGATTTTATAAAATAAAAATAAGGACATAAAATACCTAACCACTGACAACAATCTTCCTCTATTGACGATCTTTAAGAATATATTTTTTTTTTATTAATTATAATGACTGCTTGTTAAAGTTCAATTACATTATAGCGAGCCCAGCGAGCGCTATAGGAGCATATGCATTTTTATTTTTGATAATAGTCTTAAACATATGGGGGAATTTTATCTTTTAATTTATTTGTTTCCATTGGCGTTTTACAATTTGAAATTTGAATTAAATCATTTTCAGTTTCCTTTACTACATTAACTGCATGAGTGTACCACGAATAAGTTCCTTCGTTATCTAATTTTTTTTGTAAGGAGAAAAGCTTCTTTAAGGATAGGGTTAATTTCATCATATTTAGTCTTGATAAATACATTATAGTTTGAGTTGTTAAAAAATAACAGGAAGAATGTTTAACTCTTCTCTGACAACAAAATTTGTTGACATCTTTTTGTGCCCAGGGTATTTTTTTATGACATTAAGCTGTATTTTTTCAATTGGAGTTTTGTCAGCAAAAGTAAACATATCAATATTAAAGTTGTTTTTGCTAGCTCTCATATTTGCTCGATAATCTTTTAAGTAAGAGTCCAATAAACATGTTTCAGAATTATAAGTTAATATAGGACGTACCAATGTTTGAAATAAATTGCACAAGCAACTTTAACAGGAAGTTGGCTGAAATTTGATTTGAATGATACAGCCTAAATACTTATATTCATTTACATTTTCTAGTAGTTGGCCCTTATACCTTATGAAATTATTAGTTTTATTGTTTGCATGATTTTGTATTATCATAGTTTTGGTCTTTTTAGTGTTCACTGTTAACTATCATTTGTTGCAGTAATCAGACAATGAATCTAAACAGTTCTGTAATCCAAACGCTGATGATTACAGTATTATAAGATCATCTGCAAATAATGAATAGGTATATGCTATACCCTTGTTGGGCTAACGCTCTATAGATACATCCTCCCAAGTCAGAGTTTTGTATCCACTTTCGTTCCTACAAAACCCTGACAACATTTAGTCAAATTTTACAGGTCGGAAGTGAACGATTTTCATTGGTTGCTTCTCAAGGTCAAAAGAGAATCCAATTCAGTCGTAGGTCGAATTTTCTAGGTCACACACAAGGCGGCGATATGTTCGACCCGCTAAATATGAATGAGTGTTGTGAGGAGTTTGTAGGAACGAACGTGGATACAAAACCTTGACTTGGTAGGATGAATAGATAAAGTGTCTCCATCAAGTACTGAAGAGACACGTATATCCTGTTACGTTATTACATCACAAGTTTTAAGTAATGTCATGTACTTTGGTAATGAGAGGATCAATACACTTACAACTTGTTACGAAATCAAAATGTAGTCAATTAGACCAAGTACATGATAAAACTCGTGCCAAGTTTAGATATTACTCCGGGATATTACTTCAGTGTCATAAGCAAACTCCACACAGCGGTTAAAATTCGGTAATCCTCTCTTATAATCACTGCCCTTAGCACTTCGAGTTACTTTTTGTTTTTCAGTTTTATTCCTTGTCAGATTAAACGCGAGATATAAATGTGAATGAAGTTTCGAGTGTTTGTGAAGTTTTTCTTTTATTTATAAATGTTTAAAATTTAGATTGATCAAATTTATTTTTTCAAGAATCTTGATGTACTTCTACACAATGGAGTAGAGCTGGAAACAGTGGAACAACGCAGCGTATGTGCACCAACGCGGAAGTGAACCACTGTGCGGAATTTGCGTCATAAATTAATTAGTTTAGCCGGCGTTCAGCTAAGAAGTAAAGAAACAACCATTTGATTTAGATTTTTTTGCCCTAAAATTATATGCAAACTAATGGAAGAAAAAAATTCAAGGATCAAAGTTCACTTACTTCGCTCTATTTGAAAACTAAATGGTAGCTCTCTGAAAAGTGTTCGCCGGGAAACATGTACTGGAGTTTGTTCAAGAAAAAGACCGATTACACGGACCTGCGTTACCGTCAAATGTTTGTCAGAGCAAAGTTATTATTACTCTAATATGTATGTGGTTTAGATAAAAAGATGCTTCCATTTACCTAGTATTATTCAGGTCATGATTGCATTTATATTTTTCAGGATATGGCCCTTATATCATATATATAGGGATTTTGTGTCATGGATTTATACACCACATCCCTTTTTTTATCTTCAACACTTCAGTATACTGAAAGACTTTATTCAAGCAACACTTCTAAAAAGTTTGAGTGCATAATGCTATTATGTATATAAACACTGTTTTCTGCTCTTTGGTTAGGTTGTTGTCTCTTTGACACATTCCCCTTTTCCATTCTCTATTCTACTAAGTATGCAAAGTTTAAAAAAATTTTGGTTCAATACAGACGTAGTTACAGATTACACAAAGTATGCACCATTCTTAGCATGTATTGCTAAAACATGTCTAAGTTCAACATGCAAAAATTCATAGTAAAAATGTGTCAAACTGCCCCCAAATAGAAGGTGCACATCTTCAATATGTATATAAACACTATACAGAGTTTTAAATTGCTTCAATAGAGTCAGAGTTTCAGATTACACAAAGTATTTACCTCTAAGCGTGACGTACGAACGGAGTCGAGGCTATTAGGCCTGCTTTCACCGTTGGTGACGCAGGTAAAAATAACCAAACTGGATCCTATACAGTCTTTATTCCAGTTCTACAAACCTGTAAAATATTATTCGAAATTTCATATCTGTCACCATGAAGAATTTATTCATCTAATACTATCTGTAATATATGTGTAACTTGTTAATAGAATTAATAATGCTCTTTAGTTTAAAGTCGTACTTTACGTTAGTAGTACTACTTTTGTGTATGTTTTAAAAATAATTTGATTCAGGTGTTAGGCATTTAGTAAAAGCTCTATGTTAAATTTGTGAAAAACATACTTTTAAAATACCAATCTTACAATATATATATTTGTACTAAATTTGTGGTTAGTTTCTTCGTTATATGAGGTGTACTACG
Organism: Mytilisepta virgata; assembly: GCA_028015205.1. Classification (NCBI taxonomy): domain Eukaryota; kingdom Metazoa; phylum Mollusca; class Bivalvia; order Mytilida; family Mytilidae; genus Mytilisepta; species Mytilisepta virgata. The sequence goes on along the minus strand of CM051514.1, from coordinate 45,831,884 downwards.
GTTAAAATCAGGAGTTTTTCTTAGTTTTATTAATTTTATAGTTCTTAAATTTTGTATGAATTGTGTAAAGATTACAAGATTGATATTATTCAAAATATGGTGCAAGACAGATAACTCAATCAGCTCTATGCTAATTAAACACATAAAATGTTTCCATCTACAATACGTATAGGAAACTGACTTTGTCTTGACACAAGAACAAGAAACAGATTCCCTTTGACGCCAACGTTTATAAGGTGGTGTTACGTTTCCTCAAATGTGTTCTTTGTTATCAACCTGAAGGTAGTCCACCTAAATAGATATATCTCTACAATATATTACAGTTCAAAATAAACAAACCAACGATTATACCTTTTTGAAATATCTCCAACATATCATTTAGTTGAATATAGATTCTACAACGATGACCAGTTGATTATGGAATTTATCAACTCGAGATAGTTTAGTTTTCATTTTTAAACTGCAAAGTGGTTATAAATGCCGTAAACTAACCCAAACAAGGATATTGAAGTATAACCTGTTCAAAAATTGGAAACGTCCTTTATATTTTAATTTCCAAACAGAAGTAAAATGATCCCTCGATTCAAGCATGGGACTCTTTGAATTTAAAAGTGGTGGATTAATCCGTAGGTGATGTCACAGGACCAAACCAGGTTATACAGTATAACCAGTGTTGCTCTAAATCAAAATGCAGTATTCACATCAAATAAAATTATCTCATTCTAAGTTTTGTGAGAACATCTTGTATTTAAACTGATCGTTTATGTTATTTTTAATATGTTATGCAGTCATACTTTTCTTCTTTTTTTTTGTTTTTGCTTTTTTGATGTCGGGGGTGAAGGGGGGGGGGGGTTTCCAGAGTGAAACAATGTGAAGAAAGGATGCAAACTATACTTTGTACATGTAGCCGATAATATAAGCCTTTTATGATAAGCCTCTATTATATTAACTATCTTTAAAAATAAAATTACACCGACATTTTACTGTTAGCCTATACAAGGCAGCAGAGAGGCATAATACTTTACAGATACAGGCAACCATGATTGATTTTAAATAGACACAGTGTTATATTGTTATATTGTTATATATATATATGTTTTATATTATGATTCAGGTTTTAGTGGGCGCTTGGAACCAGTATCGATGTTTTAATAAACCGGAAGGAGGACAATTGCTCCCCCTCTCCCCGGACAACTGCCCCTTTGACAATTGCCCCCAGACAACTGGCCAATGGACAATTTCCCCCTATGACAATTGCCCCTATGACAATTCCCCCCCCCCCCCCCCCCAGATGGAAAATTGCCCATAGGACCACTGCCCCCATGGAGATAATGTCCAATATTTTATATACTTGTAGCATTCTCACTTTGTGGGGCAATTCAGAATGCATCAAGCAGACAAGGGTTCATATATTTATTGGGAATAAACACCCTGCAACATATAAAATACATACATAACAATACAAGACAAGCCAAGACGTGAATCAACATGTACAAAGAGAGATAACTCGAATGAATTTATCTAATAAATACAAAGTGAAGTACAAGTATTTATAACAGTTACTTCTGCAAGAAGTTTACTTTGTTATTATAAATTATAAGTTTATTCTGCACTCCGATATTTAACCAAAGTATTAATTTGGCAATAATTCAATAAAAGAAAATAAAGCTCACAACATTCTTATAGGATGTTAACTATAAATACGTAATTCTGACTTGTCTTACTATTACAATAGCAATTGAATAAAAATATTGGATAAAGGGAAAATTGACACAAAACACAAAGACAGTACACAAACATATGTAAACAGAGACACAATGAACGCTGCTTACCGTATATATAATATAGGGGTTGGAAGCAGTGCTCCACACTTCGAACGTCAATTAATTCCGACTAATAATGTTGTATGGACCAAATCGTTGTATTCCTGAATAAAATAGATGATGACTTTCATAAGTCAAAGTATTGAGGTTTCAGTGTAACATTTTCTAGATCAATACTTTAAATCACTGTTAATTATGAACTATTGCTATTAACTTAATTAAGTCAATAATTATATGCACATCTACCAGTAAAATTAATAAACACTAGAATTGGTATTTCATGTTCTTTGAAATAATACTAATCCACACTCCCTCTTATAGAAAACCTTTCATTCATATGGCACTTTCAAAAGATTACTCATTTCCTTCTCACTGGGTAAAATCTATAGGAGTTATATACATAAATATATGGATAAGTAACAGACCTGAATAATTGCAGAGTGTCAAACTAGAATTAATCTAATTATATAATGGAGACAAAAACAACAGTGGCCATTTACTTCAAAGTTGCCTCCTCAAGTGTAAAACAAAAAGAGTTCACCAATAACCAATAGAATTGCAAGAGAATTGAAATACCAGGATGTGACTATCAAACCAGATAACTACATCTAAAATCAAAGCACTGAAGTACTGTCAGTCTCAAAGACAATTCCTTCATCACATGTAATAATAATAATGAACATAATAATAATAATAATAATAATAATAATAATATTATTATTATTAAATGAAATATAATCCATATCAGGCTCATCTACAAACTCCCCTGTGTTGGGAATGACGTCCCCGTCATTGCAGTTGAGGTTGCAAAAAAAAATAATAAAGTAAGCATAACATTATAATCTACATTATATATGTATTGCATTACAAACTTACAATCACGTTAAATGAAATTAGTAATAATAGTAAATGTTTATAGTAGATATTTATTCACAAGTAAAATGTCATTTATTTGTCTCCTTCACAATATCAATTGTTGCTTGGCCAGCTTCCTTTTCCAACCCAGGCAAAATTCCAGTTTTCAACAGAGAAATCATAAATTCCGCTTTTGACTGCCATGTGTCTTTTGCTGGTACTGAACTTTTTGTAATGTAGTCACCAGAACTAAGCCAGTTTGGCTGTCTACGAACTCGTCCAGAACGACGCAGCAAAGGTTCTTCATCTTCTTCATTTGTTTCATCATCATCGACTTCCTCATCCGCAATAGGACCAGTCTCCAGAACGTCCAAATTTCCTTGTTCATCATCCAAATCCGAAGCGTTTCTATTCTCAGAATCTTGTCTGATTTCCTCTATATCAGATTGGGCGTCCCCAACTGATTCCAAATCAATAAAATCTGGTTCCTGAAGTTCAGTATTGTCATCAACACTTGGTGGAGCATTGTATACTGTTCTGTCAGGACCTGTATAATAAAAGTGTTCCTCCTCTGACGAAGAATCTTCTGAATTCGTCTCTGTTAGTGGTTCTTGCAAATGTCTCATCCTAGGTTTTGGTTTTGGTGGAGATTCTTTTCGTAATTTCCTTGATTTTGGTATTGGTGAAGTTTTTGGTGTTCTTTCCGAAATTTATCCAACGGGTAATAACAAATTTCTGTAAAGTGTTCTTTTCTTTCCTTCACCACTTTCTTTCTGAACAGTAAAATCCGGAATATCAAAGTTTGGTTGTTGTACAATAACATAAATATCATTTTCCCACCTGTCGGCAATTTTATGTTTTCCTTCAAATGAAACCTTTTTTTACTAATACCTTATCTCCTATTGCTAATGTTGCACCCCTTACTTTCAAGTCATATCCTTCCTTTTGTTTTAACTGAGCTTTGACTGAACTTTGAGATGCTAGTTTGTATGCCCCAACCAATCTATTCCTTAATTTCTGAACATATTTAGTTGGTGGTTTTCTTTCTTTTTCTGATACTAGTCCAAAAGCTAAATCAATCGGTAAATGAGGATGTCTGCCAAACATTAAGAAATAAGGTGACTGATTTGTAGACTCATATTTTGTACCTATTGCATGATATGGAGTAGTTCTTGATTTCTTTGTTCAAATGAGTTTACATAATTCCTTAATGAGATTTCCTTCAAAATTTGCCCCCTGATCTGAATGAATGCGTTTTGGAATTCAATAATGAACTATGAATTGGTTGAAAAGTACATCCGCTGTTGTTTTAGCAGTCTGATTCTTAGTTGTATATGCTTCAGCATATCTGATGAAGTGGTCTGTCATTACCAGTATATGCTGTTGACCTCCTTTAGATTGTTCCAAATTAAGGAAATCTAAACAAACTAGTTCCATGGGTTGAGTGGTGGTGATACTTACCAGAGGTGCTCTAGTTGGTTCCTTCTTTCTTTTGAGACAACAGTCACAGTGCTCAATCCAATTTTCAATATCCTTACTCATACCTGGCCAATAGAATCTTTCCCTGATCAATGATATAGTTCTGACTTCCCAGGATGTCCCATCTCATTATGTAAAGTTTCTAACACTGTTCTAATGTGAGCTGATGGTAATACTAGTTGTCTTTTAGTTGTTTCTTCACTGTCCAAAATTTCTCTGTATAAAATTCCGTTTATGATTTTTAAACGTTCAAACTGTCTATGTAATGGGTTTGGTGATGTAATTCCTTTCTTGGGTTTCTGTCCTGATTTTACACACTCTATCCAAAATTTCAAATCCCTATCATGTTGTTGAATACTTACCCAATCAATATCTTCATGTATCTGGTGTTGCATAGGTCGATAGACAATGTCAAAATCGTAAAAAGATAAAGCTGCTAGCCAGCGGTGTCCTGTGGCATCTACGTTGGCTGATGTAAGAACATAGGTCAATGGATTATTATCGGTTAGTACTCTGAATGCATTTCCATAAAGATAATCGTGAAATTTGTCGCATATTGATCACTTCTAATTTGTGTGCTGGATAATTTTTTTCTGATTTTGATAATCCTCTACTTGCATATGCTATGACACGATTTTTCCATTTTGTTGTTGATAAAGAACAGCACCTAACCCTGATCCGCTAGCATCTGTATGTAGTTCAAAAGGTTTCGTATAATCTGCATACCCTAAAATTGGTGCAGATGGTAATAATTCTTTTAATTTCAAAAATGAATTTTCCTGTTTCTCTCCCCATGTTCATGGCTTTTGCGTTTTTGACTTTTTCTTATTCTTTTTGATAGGTGTAGGCATGAGCTCAGTTAGCGGTCTAGAAATTTGACTGATTTTTTTTTATAAATCGACGGTAATAACCTGCAAATCCAATAACTTGTCTTATCTCCTCTGGTGTTTTTGGGATAGGCCAGTTTATGATCCTTTCTATTTTTTCAGGATCTGTTTCTACTCCCTCAGCTGACACAATGTGACCAACATATTTGACTTTAGGATGAAAGAAAGTACAGTTTCCAGGTGAACATTTCAGAGATGCTTCCCTTATCCACTAATTCTAATCTTTCCAAATGTTCCTTAAAAGTCCTAGAAAAGATAATAATGTCATCTATGAATATGCAACAGATTTTTAGATGTAAACACTCTTGCATTAATCGTTGGTAAATGGCGGAAGAATTTGAGAGTCCAAATGGCATCATACGATATTCAAAAAATCCAAGTGGACCTACTGTGAAGGCTGTACGCTGTTTGTGAGGACCAAAGAGCTCAACCTGTTGGTAACCGGTCTTCATGTCGATAGTAGAAAAGTGCTTATTTCCATTTAAGCAATCCAAAATTTCTTCAATTCGAGGGAGAGCATAAGCATCCTTCATTGTGCGGTTGTTAAGCTGTCGAAAGTCTACGCATAGGCGCAAGCTTTTATCCTTTTTCCTTACCAAGACAACATTAGACGACCACGGACTATGAGATTTTTGAGTAATTCCATTATGAAGTAGTTGATGTAAGTGCGATTTAACTTCTTCGTACATTGAAGGAGGAATACGTCTATACCTTTGCTTAAAAGGATGTTCGTCAGTCAATTCTATTTTATGTTGTACCATTGTTGTGTATGTCCTACACCCGAGTCATCTTTGGAAAAGATATCACTATACTGAGTCAAAAGTTTCTTTCCAGTTTCAAGTTCCTCTGAAGTTAAGTTGTCAGTGCTCAGCTTAACTTGTTCTAATAGTAGAGGTTTAAAGTCTTTGTTTTCAGTCTCTGGTTTATCCTGAATAGATACAGGCTGTATTTCACAAAGCAATGCATGTGGCTGAATGTTCACTGTCTGAGTTGTCACATTACTTACCTGTACTGGTACATTTTCATTCTGATGGTGTGTAAAATCCAAAAGCGTTGGCATAATATCTAAGTCTGATGGGATTGCTGAATTCTCTATTGGTTGCACTAATGCTGATGTATTACAGTACGGAATCTCCTTATCAAGATATCCATGCAATGTTCCATTTGTATTAGGTGGTATTATGATGTTACTGTTACCTGCAAATTTTACGATAGCTAACCTAGCAAGCTGTTTCTCTCTTAGCAAAATACTTCTGAATGATGAGTACCAAGATGTTGTAAGTTTGGTTGTTTTTAAGAAACGTTCACCATATTCATAACGACAAGATTCCATTATCGCTTTTAAAATATTAGTTCCCAGTAATAAAGGTACTGCATCATGATATGGTGTGTCTAGTATTATAAGAAAAATGCAGTTGAATGATTAATCTAAGTCTTTCAAAATGCAAATTTGCCTCTATAAATCCTTTGTATGGTAGCATTTGACCTCCTGCACATTCAATCTTAAGTATTGAATCCAGTTGTTGCATTTGTATGTGATGTAAATTGTTGTCATAAAAGCTTTTACTAACCGTTGAAACCGTTGAGCCAGTATCTAGAAGCGCTGTCACATACTTACCCTCAATACTTACCTTACTTTCCGTTGGAGGTCCAAAAATACCAGGTGGTAACCTAGAGCTAGTTGATCCTATGTTTTTATCAATCAATGGGCCATTTTCATTCTCTGTAAAGTCTACGATCGGCAGCGTATCGTAGCCTAAAACCAATTTAAAGGCTTACCATCCTTATTATGTGTGGCTCGACAACCTTTGGCTATGTGTCCAGGAAGTTTGCACCGTCTACACATAATAGGCTCTCTTAACCTGTTTGTTTGTTCCTGATTGCATGATGGTAAATCGGTGTAATTGCCTCTACCTTGTCCTCGTCCTCTATAATTGCCTCTGTAATAATTATCTCTCCTATTGCATAATATATGTCCACTGTCATGTCAAATGTCAGTACAAGTCAAACTCAATCCCTTTTCAAAATATCAACACTAACTACAACTGAAAATATCAAAATATATCTAGTCTAACTACTATATCAAAACAAGAAAACCACACTATGTCCGTATAAACTATTACTTATAATTCAGATGTTTAATGGGTTAGGGCAGACATAATTTAATATAAGGGAAATGGCATTCGGGTCATTCAATGAATCATACCAACATACAAACAATTCTACATAATAATATGATTGATATTGATTTTCTACTAATCTATATATTAAACCAATCTATAAATAATTAATTTGTGAAAATGTATCTATATACCATTTATTTCAACTATTTTATACCTTGGGTACCCAATATTAACTCTAAGGTCAAGGTCACAGGATTGACCTACTTTCAATAAAAAAAACTCTAAAAAAATGTTTTTTTTACATCACTTGATATGACTAGTCATCTATAACCGGTTTTCATTAATTATACTCAAAGTTAAAATGCAATGTTTGTACAATTGAATTGAAAGTAGAGATGCATAATCAGTAAAGGTAAAGTTTTATCAAGTACCAAAATTGCACAACTACATATGTACAAAAATCAATCAATAAATAACAAGTTTTTTTTGTTGAAATAGCTAGCTAGACTATTAAATTATTTCAATGCTTACACAGAGAAGTCAGTGTAGTGTAAACATAGAGGAATCAAGATTAAACAATATTAGACCTTATCTTCAGATATGCAAAACACGTTTTAATTTTTGCCCATTTGCAACACAGTTTTTCGCCTCCTAAATTTCATAAATACTCAGTGATAAGCATTAAATTTAGTTGTTCATATAATATTGACATCTATTCTCACCATATAAAAAGACTCAAGAAATATTTTAAAGTTTTTCAGGTTCTAATCGACGATAGAATTAATGTTTACAAAATCTTCATTCTGTTTCGTCTGTACAATGTCAATATCCAGTACGTTCCTTTCACACATGCGCAGTATAGTCTGACGGTCCAGATGGTACTCCGCTTCACATTCCCATTTAAACACTACGTGGGCGCCATTGTAGCATTCTCACTTTGTGGGGAAATTCAGAATGCATCAAACAGACAAGGGTTCATATATTTATTGCGAATAAACACCCTGCAACATATAAAATACATACATAACAATACAAGACAAGACAAAACGTGGATCAACATGTATAAAGAGAGACGACTGTAATGAATTTATCTAATAAATACAAAGTGAAGTACATGTATTTATAACAGTTACTTCCGCAAGAAGTTTACTATGTTATTATAAATTATAAGTTTATTCTGCACTCCGATATTTAACCAAAGTATTAAGTCCACTCCAGGGGTCCTTAATCCAAGGAACGACGTGCACTCACAAACCATGATTTAGGGAGAATAGAAGTGGATGCATTGCATTTGAAGCAAAATTCCTTCCGAATATTTGAGTTCATTCCAGCTAGCAGACACGATCAGGCATGACAAAGAGGAGAAGCGTGACCATGGATCACAGTAAACATGACCATACATGAAAGTGAAATTTAGCGAGATCATGGATCACTCATTCACCATGCTTTCTAAGTTGCGCACGTGGTGTGGTCTTTTAATTTTTTTTGTCGTTTTTGCTATGTTAGATTATGATTGTGTCTTCTGATTCGGATCCGTGTTGCTTTTGGTTTTACATTTATTCTCTTTTTTTCATTTGAACTTTCTAATTAGTTGGCAATTTTTGTGTGTATGTGTTTTTTTTTTCAAAATGATTTCTTGAAAAAATTTTTTTTCCTATATGTTATTAAAAACATGTTTATTAAGTAGTATTTATTTTTTTTCACAGTTTTTTTGTATCAAATAAAAAGAAATGTCATATTTTATGTTGCTTAGATCGATTCAAAATTCTATAAAAAAGTTAAATTTCTGGCTTAAATGTCATTATAACATTGAATAAGATAATCTGTTTGACAATGTATGTTTTTAGTATTGAAATTGGGGCATTAATAACTAGATTGTTTGCACCTTATCAGTTGAATAATGGCAGGAGAGTCAATCCAGTGGAAGTGCGTTAGGTAATCTAATCAATATCATATGCCGAGTTATGATTGATAACCCGTGAAAATATACAATTACCTGCTGTGCTATAAGAGTTTCGAACTGTGAACAAAAATTATTTAAAAATGGAAATTATTTGATAGCTTGAAATTGAATTTGTTTTCTCATGCCATCAACCATTTTCTCGTATTTTCATTTGTAGCAAACTGCCACTACGGGATTTGTCATGAATATTCAATAATTTAATCGAAAATAATTATGCAAATTAAAAGGTTAATTCCGCCCGATAATTCCAATAAAATAGAATAACACAAACGTACGTTGTCAACCGGATTATCTTGATCAATGGTATTTCTATCCTACTTATAAATAATGACTTTACGGCATGATACATAAATAACATTCACAAACTTTATAAGCCATTCCAGCCTGATACTATGATTAGATGCCCTTGGTTTATGTTGGTCACATCAGGCTTCTACGATGGGAATTGAGGAACCTCTTTGTATCTCCGTCGAGAAAACGTCACCGAGATAAATTATTTTGTGGCTACTGTAATCTTTGATTCCTTTTCAAAATAATGTGTACTAAAAACGTTTAAAAAGCTCACCAGTATTGAGATTTAATGTTTAACACCTTTTTCACTAGGATGTCCGTTTAATTGTGTTTGTTTTGCTGAAAATCACTCGCAGTAAAATATTAGGCGGTCTAATTTATCAACAAACAATCGGCATTCCAATCGGAACCAACTGTGCCCCTGTCCTCGCCGATCTGTTTCTGTACTCGTATGAAACGGACTTCATTCAAGGGCTCCTACGTAAAAACAAAAAGAAAGTAGCCCAATCCTTTAGTTTCACTTTTCGTTATATAGATGACGTGTTGTCGTTAAATAACGACAAATTCCAAGACTTTCTACATCTCATCTACCCCAGTGGGCTTGAAATTACTGATACTACAGATACACCAAAGTCCATTTAATTTGAAGACAAAACTTTATAGCAAACGTGATGACTCTTCACTTTCCTTGTTGAGTAGCAATATACCAGCATGGCCTGCATATAGCGTCTACGTTTCTCAGCTTATCCGATTTTCAAAAGCATGCTTGAGTTACCCTGACTTCCGACAAAGAGGATTACTGCTGTCATGAAAGCTTCTTAACCAGAGTTTTATCAGGGATAAGATGATGTCATCACATGAGAAATTTTAGGTCGTCATCACGAATTGATTGACCGTTACAGTGTACCAATATCTAAGATGATGTTGGACCTGTTCCCACTGTCGTAACACTTTATGTTCCTCCACCGATTTGTGACTTCCACCGATTTGACATTGTTAAATTTCACGACGGGTTCCGTATGCGGAGCAGGAACTGCTTACCCTTCCGTAGTACCTGGGTTGACTCCTGGTTTTGATGGGAGTTCGTGTTGTTCATTGTTTTTATAGTTTTCGGTGTTTCTTTGTTGTGATTGTGGTTGTTCGTTTGTCTGCCCGGGTTTGTCTGTCCATTGGATTACGATTTTTGATTGGTCCTTAGGTATGTTTGTCCTCTTTATACATTTGGTAGTATTCTTGGCTCTAAGCTATTTACTATTGTTACCATTTTAAGTGGTCTTCTATTTCTTTTACTTGTAACAAACATGCTTGTATTATACAGTTATGGACTTGTGAGGTTGTTTATACGGTTGAATATAGATCGACAAAAGTAGCGGGTCATACATTCATGCACATATGTTACTTTGTTGATTTGGAAGTACATGTACTCAAAAGATTTCTTTTGATTCAAAAATATGGTGATTAATACCAAAATGAAATCAAAATATACATCTGACAGCGTAATTTGGTAGCAATTGCTTCTTCGTCTTATTATTATTATTAGTAGTAGTAGTAGTAGCAGTATTGGTGTATTATGATAGTAGGGGTATTATCTGTTGTACAAACGATTATCGACTATAACTGGACTTCAATTGATCCCTTCCGTTTTCTTCCTTTTTCTGAGATCATTAAAATTTGTTTAAATTTTAATTTTTGTGACTAATTTTGATAAGGACATTTTTACCAAAAAATTCTGGCCAACTTTTAGAATTATGTTTCAGAATGTTTGAAAAAATGCGACACCGGGTCTGCTTTAAAAACAGAGCGTGTCTTCATAGCGCACGTTCTTGGATTCTAGTTTTATTTTCGCCTAAAATTTTAAAAAAGCTAACAATGAGTTCCTTTTCTTAAACATTTTCTCTCACAGACTCTTTAATTGACCCGTCACAAAATTGTTTTTCATGGTCTGTTTTATACACCATAATGGCATGATAGATAAGGGGAGGGTTGGGTACCCCTAAAATTGGTCTAAATCCACCATTGTTCATTGTCTTTACCATTTCCGACTATCCCGACTCGTTTGTGTTTTGTGCGGTTTTGCTTGTTGGGTAGCGTTGATTGATTTTGTTGTTTATTCATTGTCAAGAAAATATCAACAACTAGTTCAGAAGTGCTTTGTCAAGAACTAATATACTAGAGTGTACAACTGTCTAGTCATCCTAGTCGTGATAGAGAAATCTATGTTGTGGCCGATTTTTCTCTTTAAAAGACGTTTTACATCTCATCTTTCACAGTAAACGTTAAATTGAAGATACTACACAACAGTCTAAAAGTCCTTTTTATTCAAGGGAAATTTGGAATGTACTAAAAATGTGAGTTCTTCAATTTTTTCTATCGGTGAAATTTCCATTTATTTTAATACTATCATCGTCTCCGTCGACATTTCATATTATCCGATACTGTATGTCATGTGTAAATTAGCACAACTTTCTAGGAAGAGTAATATAACTGTCACTAAAGGTAGTTAGCAAAGGCTGTTTGGGTAAATTTTGTCATCCCTGTGGAACTTTTACGGTCGTCTTCTGATTTGATTGATCGTTCCATTTTGTAGAAATAAGATATGTAAATATTGAGAGTATAATAACGAGCCGAGAGAGATATTGAGAAAAAAGGTGTCCTAACCTTGGCATAAAACACTTGCAAAATTTCCTTCTTTCAAGTATAGTTCATTCTGTACGGAGGTTAACGTATTATGAAAAAAATGTATTTATCAAGCTGCTGTTAATGATACATTATTGCATAATAGTCCAAATTGCACGTAAAACTTGTACGAATCATCAAAATTTTAATTGCACTATAACCTCAAATCTGGAAAATGTTGAAATATGTATTTACTAACTACAAGAAATGTTTTGGTTCCTTTTGCAAACAATGAAAACTGATCTATACCTAGCTGATTCACATATTTATTTGCAATATATATTTTATAAAATGTTTTTATCTGCTGTAAAGTTATATAATTTTTGTTTTGCGTGATTATGAACTTGGAACTGCTGCACAACTTTCCTTGTTTAAACATGCTATATGTTTTGAATATTAGAACGTTCCCAAACAATTATTTTTATTATCCATTTTATTAATTTGATATTATTTTAAATGTCGACATTAAATATTAAGATTTATATCTTCGAATAACCCATTATGATAAATCTGTAATAATATACCTAACAATTTAGGAATGGTGATTAATAGTAGATACAAAATTATTGAGCTTGTAATAAGACCTGCCTTTTTATACCCATATATTTTATTTCAGACTATCTTAATCTCTAAACCTACGGGCTTATAACTATTTATCTGACATATGGAATGCAATCAGGCGGCTTAGGTTTGAGATCGTCAATTTTGAGTTCTTGCAATTTAGCAAAACCTAGTTCATTAATCAAGCATTGAAAATAATAGCTTTTGAATACAAAAACGATGTTATTAGGGACCTTGTCTGCTGGAACAACAACATAATTGTCATGAATGGCGGACATTGTCTTGGCAGCATCAGGATTACTGAAGACTGATATTCCTTTTTTTTACTCATAGACCTTCTTAGTTTATCAATTCGGACTTGAATCAACGATCTGACAGCTTTAACCCATTCTGAAAGCGAATCTAGTGGCTCTTGTTCACGTTTGGTCCATTTCTGGCATAGTCCTCCACACCATCCATCAGTAGTTTGAAATTATATTAGTTTCCAATTTATGGATCGTGGTCGGATACTTAGGAGCTTTTGCAAGGACATCACGAAGAGACTCCTTGTCTATGATATTTAAGTCTCCTATGATGACATGGCCAACAGGACGATATTTCAATGGAGAAATGTTGCATGAACAATCAGGCGGCTTAGCTTTGAGATCGTCAATTTTGAGGTCTTGCAATTTAGCAACTTTCTAAATTGTCTACGCATTGCTCAACGTTGAGCAAACGATCTTACACCGATTCACCCCATTGACCCTGATTCTAATTGAAGAACAAATCAGAAAGTGGTGTACAGAAATTCTACTGAGGGCGATACTTCCACTCACAGTGGCTTGTTACTTTTGGCGGACTCAGGGACTATATATTATAGAAAACTACAGTAAGTGATTGTCATGGATAGTATAGCCCGGCAAACAGTAACAGGCCCCTGTGATAAAACAGTTTTTTGTATAATATTTGCGGATGGTAAACCACCTTTTGAATTTTGTCAGAAACTTGTCCATTTGTTTACCTTGTTTTACAGTGTCTATCTTATATGTGCTTCAAATACGTCAGATATAAAAATTTTTAATGTTGGTTCAAAATGTCCCGTTCAAAAAGTTGTGTTTCCATAGAGAACAAATATATATATATATATGGTTTAGGAGTGGATCTTAACTGTTTTAAAGTTATTAAGAAAGTTACTGTCAGGAGCCCGGCTCCTGACAGAAAAGTTGCTCAGACAGGGGTACGTTACTCCTAAGCTGAAGTCATCCTTATTAAAGTTCTATGGGCGTCATCATGACTTGGTTGAGAGGTATAAAAATACCGTTTCCCAAATGAAAATGGACCTGTTCCATTGATATTATCCCTTCCTTATACCGGTTTTTTGGTGGGGTCCATGTTGTACATACGTTTTTAGTTTTTAATTGTAGTGCATGTATTGTGTTGGTCTTGTCTTCGTTGTTCTCCGGAGTTTGTCAGTTGTTACGATTTTTCTCTCTTTGGAATATCCCTTTGATATTTCTTGACTTTACTTACTCTTTTGACTTAGATTGATAGAGGCTCAATGACCTCTCCCTAGGATCAAAGATTGATGACTTTCGGAGCATTACTATGTACACGTATATACCTTTGGTTATGAACACTGCCTACAGAAATAAATGGTCGACTGTCAATACCTATCTTTTGCAACATATACTGAGCAAACATGACATTCTCACCCCTTTGTCCGACCTCACTCTTTCTGGAAGTCCAAACTTTTCCACTGCTTCAATAAAGTTCGCCAGAACCGTTTCTGCTTTGTTATTTGTGTTCACTTTTAAATACACTGGGAAAAGTGAGAATCCATCTATACTTCCATGAACTATGAAACGCCACTTACAAAAAAGAAAAAACAATTTTAGTTCCAAAATATAACTGCACACCAGTTAACAAGAATTTAGCACACTACCCTTGCATTTTGTTTTATATTTGGTAAAAATCAACAAACGACATATACATATATGTTTGTTTGGCAATGTTCTTATAGTTAGACTGAGAACATTAGTTGACCAAAGTTCATTCTTTATTCACTTATTTGCTTTTATTCATGCACAACAATTGGTTTTTACACATTTTCTTGAATGTATATTTTACGATTTTGATTATGTTTTATTTGTAAGGGGGCAACTAATGCCAAGTGATGACAAAAACCCACAAAACCCTTTAAGGTAGATGAGCTAAAAATGCCAAACAACATATTATATTGATATCACATATGATCACTGTGTTTGCATTGGTATACATGTACAAGTGCGTATATAAACAAAATTTGATGGACCTATAGGCTATGACCAACAGTTGTATCAAAACTGATATATTCGCACAAAGTTATCATTGGGCTAATGCAATATGTCTCAATTCTGTGGAAAATTTTTCTAATGTTGATTGCTGAAGCTTAAATAAATGTATCTAACATATTATTATAATAACACAAAAAACAACTGATTTGAAAAACAAAATCTGACTGCTATAGCTAGGTCTTGAACGGTACCATATTTTTTTACCTTCCCAAGTTCACTTGATGGTTTGGTTGCTTCCATTAATGAAGACCGCAATTGTGACTCCGGAATTATTTTTTAAGGTAGTTTTTATAATATGGTGATGTGTTCTGAATTGTGAGTGTCTCATGTTTGATTATCCAATGCTCATTCATCTTTATATACATGTATGTCTTGCCTTTTGAAAACATAAATTTATACAAGATTTGTGTGAGATAACATTTCCATACCTTAAACAAAACATATTTATATAAGGGTCCTGCCTTTTGGTTTCCATCTATGTTCATGATGTTATTATTTTTATCATGACTATAGCTTAATTATTTACTTTAAGAAAGTCAGGAAACTGCATATCTGCAACAAAAGTCTGTCATACTAGACACTAAATTTTCATTGGATTTATATAATTTGCTTTGACTTGTTATTGTTATTGTGTGTTAAATTTAAAAATAAAAGTTTTAGAGGTTTGCCAACAAAACAACAAAACATAATCTTTACCCATATTACGAAAAATCTGCTAAATATCTTTTCAGAGCAGACACATATTTAGCGTTGAAAGGGAGAGAATTCAAATCGATCATATGTATGACAATTGTACCTTCACTTTTCAAAAGTTTTCATAAAGATTAGTGCATAATGTTTAAATTATTTTTGAGCAGAAAATACTGTAACAGCAGAAATATATTCAAACTATGATTTTACAGTTGAATGGATAACTCATTATTTAACGTCCACTGGCAATTATGACATGCACACCAGGACAAGAAACTAATGAATGATATGAATATGAACCCGGTTTTATTTAAGACCGACACGATGAGCCGGATTTTGAACATGCTAGGTAACAATTCATGAAGACATATCACCCCAACCCGACACATTATATTGATTCCGAGTACACAATCCTTCGCTGCCGCGTTTTTCGGGGGGAGAAAGAGCAAATACATGTACAAATTTCAATTTCTTTGCCGGCCGGGAACCTTCCGCTCTAGCCTCATAATGGCGGTGTGAAGTGCCAGAACTGAACTGGTAACTGCGTCAGAGTTTGATTGATATATAGAGTTATTTATATTTAAAACCCATTAAGTTTTTTAATGGAAATATCCTTGCTGCATGTGTTTGAAACAGTTCGGTCATCACCATTAACCATGTTACCAAAGGGAGAAAGCTGTATCTGTATCAAGTTATGCAATTTTGTTATTTCCCTGTGGGTTACCGTAGATGACTAATGTTTTCATTAGCCTCTTTCTTGCGGCTTAACTTTTTTTCAAAACATGCTGTATGTGTCGCCTTCTTTCATAATCGCTATACATATTTGTGAGCTTTCCGTTTTTCAAATTTTAGAGCCTTTCTTTTGATCTAAATTTCTGATCTCCTTATAACTCTATCATCAAATAGGTCAGTGATATTATTGTTTCTGATTTCTTTTACTGCATCAGAAGTTACACACATTAAAATATTTCCCCTCTTGGGTTTTAGTTCTGATTGGCGTCCGAATCATCGAATATCATTCTTAAAGGACCATCGAAGGACAATATTGCTGCAAAGTTTGGTTCTAATTGGATTAGGGACTTCAGACAGTTGATTGGTCCGGGTCATCGGATACAATTTGATAAGATGACCACTAAGTAAAGGACCACCTTTGTCAAGTTTATTTCAAATCATCCCAGTGGAGATCTTAAAAGCTAAGGGTGGACAACTGATTTCCAGCATAGGCAATGCTCATCTTGTACCTTTGGTGAGCTAAATAGGACTACTCAATGGCCATCTAAAATTTGCTCTTAGAGGATCAAGCCATGTTAGAAAAGAGTTTACAATTAAACATGATAAAACAGTGGAAACCCTGAGTTATCTTAAACGCATTAAAGTAAAAAAAAAAAGGTCAACTCAAACACATTAGTTTGAATGTCAACTGTAATATCTAATATAATTGACCTGTGATGTCTCAAATTTCCAGTTAAGTGGAAGGAAATTAGTTCGTTTTTGTAAGTTCCACATTGCAAGAATCGACAGTAATTAGTATTCAATATAAACTGAAGAAGATGTGGTATTAAATTTATTTTGAAGACAGATGCCACAAAATATTCCCCGCTCTTCATGTACTTTGGAAATGGACAAGATACAAACAGCTTCTTGAAAAGTGTCATAAAAAGCTAAGAACTTCATTTCAAATAACTAGTTTGCGCGGTTTAACCACAAATGCTATTGTACCCCGTCTATTAGATTGATATTTTCTCGTTGGTCATTGACTCGATCCGTATTTACTCATGTTATCGACAATTGTATGCGAATGAATCTTGATTGATCATCAGGATCTTGTTAAACCTCACAACCTTTTGCTGTGTCTATCCCGAATGATTTTCTATTTTGCACATACTCAGACTCATAAGGGTTATTTCATGCAAAATTCCATGAAATATGCCATGGTAAATATGAAAGAAAAATGCAGATTTGGATAATTTACATAATAAAGGTATCAATTATTTTTCAGTTAATTTGGGGCGTCCAAATATGACCTTATACTAACTTGTAGTTTCTCTGGATATTTTATCATCTTTCCTCCATAGCAAGGACACTTTCCAGTATTAACAATAGCTAGCTACAGTTCTGGCCTAGCTAAGCTAAAAGCTAGCTAAACTGGGTAGCTAATTTTCAAATTGACAGATCAATTTAAAGCACGCCAGCTTGTTTGAAACCCGATGAGGATTCAAAGCGTTGTGAATTACCTAAATATTGTCGAACCCTGAGAAGCTTTTACAAACGTGTTTATATTTTATATTTATTTGTTTTGTTTTTAACTGCATGGTTTTGGTTTATTTTTTTCTTCATTTGTTAATTTAGTTTCTTATCAATTTTCTTGATTTGTCTTTTATTTTGTTTCGTTTTCATTTATTATCTGTTTTTCATTGTTTTGTTCTCAGATTGACAACCAAATTTGAAAGTTCACGAGTTGAAGGCCAAAAGATGTCAACGCGTGGACCACTAACTAGCTTCGTTTGAACTTTTTATACAGGGTATTTCTTGTTTGTTTTTCTTTATTTATTTTTTGTTTTTGTTTTCCTTAATATCAAATATGGCAGATGGCTGTCGAAAAGCACTCTAGTGTCCAACAGTAACTAGCTGCAGTTTTGGTTTGGCAAAGGTTTATCGCGTGGCTTGTAAAAAGAGAGCGAACACTGTTTTCCTTGATGACAAAGATGGGACTGACAGGTAGTTGAAAGGCTTTCCAGTGTTCAAAGGTAGCTACCTGGGAACGTGACTAGCGACATTGGCAAGCCAATATTTAAATTCACAGCTGAATTTGAAAGTTTTCAAGGCCAAAAACTTTAAATGCATTGATTACTAGCTACCTATCGTTGAACACAAGAAACTTTTATACACAGGTTTATTTTGATCTGTTTTCTTTCTTTTCGTTTCCTTGCTTTACTTTAGTTTTCTGTTTTCATCTCTATATTTTGGTTTTTCTGAATTCTTTGCTTTTTTAGTCTTTATTGTTTTGTTGTTTTCGTTTATTGGTTTTTCTTTTTTGTTTATTCTGCATTGCTTTTTATTTTCAGTTATTTTTTTTATTTCTGTATTTCTGTTTATTTATTGTTTTCCTTCATTAGAAGCTGGCTTATGACAGAATGTTTTAAAGCTTTACAGTGTTCAACGACAGGCAGCAACAGTTCAGGCCTGGATAAAGGTTTACGCAAGGCTGGCGAAAAGCTAGTGACATTTCCTAACTAATGTTAAACTTGACAGCTCAACTTGAAAGCTTGCCAGCTTGTTTGAAGGCAAAAATGATTCATCGCGTCGGTTATTGGCTAGCTATAGCTAAATGCACTTTATGAAAGTTTTGTTAGTTTGTTTTTCTTCTCTTTATTTCTTTAGTTTTTTTTTATTTATTTTCATTTATTTATTTTTTTTTTGGTGTTATGTGCTTTTGTGTTTTTTGTATCTTGATTTTTTGTGTTTTTATTATAATTATTATTATTATTATTACTATCTTTTGGTTTTTATTATTTATAAGCTGGAAATAACATGTTGTCAAAAATCTGTTGAACGATAGGTAGCTACAGTTCTGGCCTGGCTAAAGTGGAACGTGAAGATAGGGACATTGGCTAGGCATATGTTTTGGTTTTTTTTGTTTGTTTTTTTTTTGTTTTTGTTATTGTTAATAATGTTTATGTTTCTCCTATTTTGTGCTTGCCTTCTTTTTTCTTTGTTTTATCTTTTTCTGTCTTTTTCTTTGCTTTTAATTGTTTTCTTTTATGACAAATTTGCCAAATGACAGGGTGTCGAAATCAAGTGTTTGACAGTAACTAGCCATAAGGTTTTGACTTGGGATCACCATTCTTATCATATTGATTAATTAACTTTCTTTAATTCCAATCCACATGTAAAATTGTAAATTGTACACAGCTAAAGTCTGACTAAAATATTAACTGTGCTTAAATATCCATTATTACTAAACAAATCGTAAATAGAATTTCAATCTTCATATATTATGAACTTAACAATCATGAAGAAATGAGTAAAACCCATGAACTCAATCTGAGCCTATCTAAAATTTTACGAAATCGATAATTTCTTATTTTTCTAATTACGTTCTCTGCTTTATAGATATAATGTGAGCCTATTCTAAAATCTTACGATATCGCAATTCAAGCGCTTTGTTGCATTATTAAGCATTTGAACAGTAACCACTAAAGTGATATTTATCCAGGTAATAAAATATTAAACTAATGAGCATTAAGACTCTGCAGATTGTATACCACCTACCACGTATTAAATCGACATTTATCAGTATATGATGACTGAACAATTTATTAATAAAATCTGCTTGGTATAGATGACGAACTTGTATCGTTTATTTTCTTTTCGCGTTGTGAAAAACCGCATTTACAATCTGACGAATTTGTTTTTGAAATTGATTATACTATTAGTTACAGATGTGAAACATACAAAGTTTTTCTTGGCAAAACATTTTAATTAATTTGATAGGCAACACAGCACATTAATTATATTTTGACGCTAACTCCAACAAATTTTCGTGCAATGCTAATAAGCTATTTTCTGCCAGAAAACACAAAATTCAACCAAATTTTACCAATTTCTTACTTCCAGATGTAAAAACTTCTCATGAAATAAACAGTGACGCCAATTTTGTAATAAGGTGAATATAATAAATAAATTTTAGAGTTGTCATTCTTTGTAATAACTCTATCGTATTGGAAAATTGAACCCAGGTGAGCTATACAGGCTCCCAGCAACCTTTGGTTTATATTTGCAGTAATAGCAGCCGTGTTGGTTGGACGTTGGGGATGCCAAACACAACGGTGGAAGTGGACCACACAATGTCTATTCAAACAAACTCTGGTTTCAATTGGCCAATCGGTTTCAGAGGAGGAGATCTTTAAAGGACAGTTTACGACGACGGACGACGGATCCAAACTGATGGTCAGGTGAGCTCACAAAACTTAGTTTTTTAAAGGCTCATCTTAGGGAAATTTATTTTATCTGTGCCACTTCAGAGTGAGTTACATGCGGTGTATATTGAAGGAAAGACAAACAGATTACTTGATTTACTATCTCGATGGAATTTTATCAATATGAACATACTGCCTTTAGTTGGGGGCGTTATGGTAGATTACCACAAGAAGAAAAAACATTTTTTTCCAAGTGTTGTAATCTATCATAACACCCTCAACAAAAGGCAGTATGTGTTTTATTATTCTGAATGCCTTGATCTCATCTGGATTAGTTGATGCGGAATAATCAAGACTGTGTATCAGTGAATTAACTTTCAACAATATAATATCAATAAAACCTCATGCGGATAATAGTGGTGCTGCAGAACCAAAACTACCTTGTAGGGCTGCGGCAATTGTAATCATCTGTTATAGAATTGTAAAAATACATGTACTTTTCAGGTTCAAGATGAAAACAAAAAGAATCATAAAGACAAATGACACAAATGACACTACCCTAGCAACATGTGATAATTTTGTATAGAAACGAAAATATCACATTCCAAGACCGAACTCGGAAAGTAATACCTAAGTAAGAGTTTTACCGATTAGAATTTCACTTCCCCCCAAGCTGAAAAACAGCAGACGACAATTTGGTTGTCTTGATTTTCAAGATTAATAACTTGTTTCCATTATTCTGCTGGTATGGCATTTGCAGACGTTTCTGAAGATACAATACAAGAAATGAAATACTAATCGGTAAACGCAGCTTGAAAGGGTGATATTGTTTGATTTCGGTAATGTTCGCGGGATGTCATATTTTCGTTGGTATGCAAAATTATCACATGTTGTTATGGGTAGGCGGAATAAAACAAAAAAAAAACACTGCAAAATATAACATTCTGAAAAAACAGTGAAATAACTGTATTACATCAAATATTTGCATAAAGTATAATAACGTATTTTGCAGCCCTGTTGAAGGGAAACATTTCAACAAATCATATAGATACAATATGATTTCTCCACTGAACTGTAAGTCAACCCGTGGAGAAAAGACAAGAATAAATGAGCAGACGCAATGGAAAACCTTTTGTTTTGTTCATATTATCATTTTCTGTGCCGTGTGAATTAAGCATTATTTTTATGTGCTCAGTTTTTTTGGTAGATAATTTAGTAGTATTGATTCCATTAGAAATTATTTAAATGGTTTTAACATAATACATTTATTATTAGATGTACTTTTGAACATATCGAAACCTTTTATTTTAAATTATTTATGCATGGTATGAAACGATATAATATACATACAATTAATGTGGTGCTTCCAATTACTCCGGTTTGATACAAGTAGACTAGATGCTCTCAAGAGCCTGTATCGCTCACTTGGATTTATATTTTCACCTTGAGCAGGAATAAAAATTATAGTATTGCAGTCATTCTGGCTGGTTTTTCTATAGGGTTCTATGTTCAACTAAGTTTCACTATGGCAGCCATCTTAGTTGACATTCCAGGTCAGTGGACAAATTTCTGAAATAAAACCATCTAAGGACCTTTATTGCTACGTCTTGTTCCAACTGGTTAAATGGTTTCAGACAAGATTTTCAATGAATTTTCAAAAAGGGCCATATTTTAAACTAAATTCGGCTTTGGCGGCCATCTTGGTTAACAGTATGGATCATCGGACATAATTCTGAAAGAGAACCTCTTAAGGACCATTACTGCCAAATTTGGTTGGAATTGGCCTTGTTGTTTCATGGATGATTTTTGAAATTCATCCCCTTTTTTCTATTTTTAGTAACATCAGCCATGTCCATTTGAAGTCGGAGATACCGGACATAATTTTAGAAGGGTGCCACAAGGACCATTCCACCAAAGTTTGGTCCTAATTATCCCAGTTTCTTTCAGGGGAGATCATTAAAGGGAAGTTTACAGCGGATGACGTCTTTAAAGTGCAAAAACTTCTATAAGGTGTCAATCAATGATTTTAATCATGTAGTTCTTACTTTGTTGAAAATTTTTGCTGGTTACAGATTGTCTTTGCCTATAATAATATTCAAGATAATAACCTAAAACTGCAAAATTTCTTTAAAATTAACAATTCAGGTGCAATAACCCAACAAAGGGTTGACCGATTCGTCTGAAAATTTTATGGCAGGTGGATCTTGACCTCATGAACATTTTTATCTGATGTCAGTTTTGCTTTAAATGTTTTAGTTTTTTAGATATAAGACAAAAACTGCAGTTTACCCCTATGTTCTATTTTCAGTCATGTCGGCGATGTTGGTTGGTAGGCGGAGTCATCGGAAACATTTTTAAATTAGATATCCTAATTATGCTTGTAGCCAAGTTTGGTTTTATTTGGCCAAGTAGTTTCAGAGAAGATTTTTGTAAAAGTTAAAGGACGTCGGATGTTTGCATTTTTTCTTATGTGTAGAAATCCAATTTGGTAGGGACGACCTTTGATATTTCTAAATGTTTAAAAAGGAAGATGTTTCAGTATCTAATGATTATTTGACAGTGAGATTTAATTAGTCGAATTTTTTTTTCCGTTTCTGCATTCTAGAAAATGTGTATTGAATTTCCTGTTTCTATGTACTCTCCAAATTATGTTATTAGAAAGAATAACACATAGAAGCCAGTTTCATATAATCTTCTTCAGAGTTTTCTAAAAAGATTTATTTCAGAAATAGGGTTATACCCAGAGTATTATTCTTCCCCTGGTTTAAAGAAAGGAGGTGCCACTTGGGCCTTTAAGTGTAGTGTTCCACCAAATCTTATTCGGGTATTCGCAGATTGGAAAGGTGGTGCCTACAAATATAATCTTAGATATGACATGGAAGATGTTCATTCATTCAAAAATGAATAGCATAAATTGTTACATTGTAATATACAATTATTATTTCTAAATATTGTATTTATCATTTTAGGTAAAAAGGTTTGGACTAATTTCTTATTAAATTTTAAAATATCTATCTGATATGAAGAAGACAGAGTTGCATGCATTTGGAGGTTTGACTGGTGAAGTAATCAGTTTTCTTATATAAATATTCATGTGGGTACCAATGATATACACAGGTTAAAAACATGTATATTTGAATCAAGCATGAAATCCATATTAAATGCGATAAGGATAATTAATCCCATTTGTGTAATCTTGTTACCTTCAATTTAAACCAGGCCTGTAGTTTATAAAGAGTGTAAGAATTAGTGAGGAATTTTAATGATTGTTTTAGACAGTTAGCTAATGCCAGGAACACTGTTAGTTATATGGCATGTGCAAAATCATTTTACGGTAGTTGTCATACTCCCATCAAATTCTTGTTTTCCTCAGATAAGTTACATTGGATTAAATAAGAGTTTCAATTTTATTGCCAACACATTAACTCATACATGTTTATAAATTTGTACATCTGCTATCTTCAGCTGCTGGTCTCTTCTGACTCTCTGCTCATTGGAGACAGCCGAGACCGCAAAAGTTTCAATTTATTTGATTTAGAATATTTTTATATGACATTCCTGGCAGTATAATGGTAATTACAGTTGTTTCTATTTAACAAGAGATAAGGGTTCGATTTCTCGTCAGGAATATTTAGAAGACGGTGCTTACTTACGCTATGAAATTTTCCTATTATTATTCTTGTATGACTATGTACAATTAAAATTACAATTGTCTGCGTGAACCGTTGGTCTGGCGGGTTCAGTAAATTTCATATAGATATTATTAACTTGTTAATATGTATATATAAAATTATATCTGGATTTCACAAAATTTTATACATACAATGTATTATACATTGTTTGTTTGTACCACAATACGTGACGTTTAAAGTCTACATATTTGGCTAAATAAAAGGTATAGTTATTTCTCTCTTTTTGTATTTTCCCCAGGAAGTAATTAAAAAGAGCATACCAGGATCTATTCTTATTCTTTTTGTTAGTTTTGCATCAACTTTACAACAATTACAATTTGAATATTTAGATTTTCCCTTTTTAATTGGTTTACATTTGTGATATGTTAATATCTGGTCCTTCCATATCAGGACAGATATTATTTCTTGACCGATATTATAAGTACATTTATCGAATTTGAAGTGTCATTCGAGATGAATTATTCGACTAAAGTCATGGCCGACGCCATTGTCTCAAAAATAGCAGGCATGTTATAATCTATCAATATCAGCTTTTTTTTAGCTCACCTGGCATAAAGAGGACACATATACCTAAGAAGCAATCCAAAAAAAAAAAACGCAGTCCATTAGACAGACAAACCCGGGAAGACAATTGAACAACCACAAGCCAACAAATAAACATTGAAAACTAAACAAATGAACAACACGAACTCCTATAAAAACCAGGAGTGATCTCGTGTACTCCGGAAGGGTAAGCAGTTCTTGCTTCGTATACGCCACCCGTCGTAAAGTTCAACAAAGTCAATCAGGTGGTAGTCACAAATCGCTGGAGGTACATGAACTTTTACGACAGTGGGAA
This sequence comes from Mytilisepta virgata, assembly GCA_028015205.1. NCBI lineage: Eukaryota > Metazoa > Mollusca > Bivalvia > Mytilida > Mytilidae > Mytilisepta > Mytilisepta virgata. The sequence goes on along the minus strand of CM051514.1, from coordinate 45,806,775 downwards.
CATGTTATGTGACCTATTGCCATCAATTAGCGTCCGTCGCCCGTCGTCGCCCGACGTAAACCTTTCTTTTTAAGATCTTCCCCTCTGAAACTACTGGACCAATTGGGACTTTGAAGGAATGATGTTTGTGATGCAAATATTTCATCTTGTTGGGACAAAAACATGACCCTCATGGGCAGTTGTTTCTGTTTTGGCTGAATTTTCAAAATTCTTCTTCTCTGGTACTGCTTGTCCAAATGGAACGAAATTTGACAGAAAGCATATATGGGAGGTCCTTTATGAAGTTTCCTCATATCGTCCCGATCAGACTTCAAATGTTGCCGCCATGAGCAGTTCTTGTTTCTGATTGGCTAATATATAAAAAAATCTTGGCCAAATAGAATGAAACTTGACAGGAAGCATCTATGGGATGTTCCTTAAAAACTTTTCTCATTTCGTCCCGATCGGGCAACAAACATTGCCGTCATGACCAATTCTTGTTCCTAATTGGGTGATTTAAAACATTGGCCATTTGGGACTTAACTTTGGTGTAATGGTCCTTGGATGACCCCCTTCCAAAGTTGTGTCTCCGACTTCCAACCGACATTGGTGTTGTTACTAAAAATAGAGGGGATAAATTTCAAAATGCTTCTTTGTTAATACATGGCCAAATGGGACCAGAATTGTCTGCAATGGCTTTTAGGATGGTCGTCTTTCGGAATTATGTTTGATGACTCGGACGATCAACCAAGATGGCCGCCACAGACGAATTTAGTTTAATATAGGACCCTATGAGAAATTCATTTAAAAATCTTCTTGTTTGAATCTACTCAGCCAATTAGAATCAAACTTAGCAGCACTTGTCCTAGATGGTCCTCTTTTAGAATTGTGTCGATTGATCTTGTTGATCAACCAAGATTCCTGCCACAGCTTAACTTAATTTGACATAGGACCATATGGGAAAATTAATTTAAAAAATCTTCTTGTCTGAAAGCACCCATCCAATTGGAACCAGACTTGGCACCCATGGTTATTAGATTGTCTTCTTTCAGAATTATGTCCAATTTTACTGCCGTTTGTTTCTTAGGTGCTTTTATTGGCAAATTTATTCTAGGTGAGCGATACAAGCTCCTGGGAGCCTGTAGTTTATATATTAATGCTGAAGATACAGAAAACTTCCCTCTTTTAACCTACGTGTAGATTAAACCATTTTTTTCTACAAATATAGACTGTCATACATTAATGGGTCATGTCGATCATGTTCCCTATGAACTACTTAACCCACTGCAGACAAAGTTAGTGGTTCATACAACTTACTTGAACTTCAGTGGTATTGTGGGTTCATACAATTTGAATTGAGGCTATTGTACAAGTCCATGATATTTCTATATGTTTAGTTACTGTGATGCAAATTATTACCTTCTGATTTCTGACAATAGAAAGTCTTAAGTCTGCCTCTTAACAACTACACTCTATGATTAACGCGAACAATTTGATTTTCCCATTCTCAACTTTCCATTTCTGTGTAGTAACATTCGATCGTATGGAGTATTTATTTCCCAACTCATACGTTTTGCTAGAAATTGTGGCTATTTTTCCGATTTTTTTGAAATGGCTCAGCTTCGTACAGAAAAGCTATTAGGGCAGAATTGTGTTGCCCATAAATTTAGGCCGTCGCTTCAAAAATTCAACGGTCGTCACTACCATCTAATTGACCTCTATGGAGTGTCAGTTTTCAACATGACAAAAGACCTCCATCTGTCATAGATATTCTTTCTCCTTCACCATACATTACCTTCTATTATCAGCACGGCGAGTGTCTTGCATGAAGCAGGAACTGCTCACCCTTCCACGGCACCTGAATCCACCCCCGCTTTTTAATGGGGTTCATGCTGCTCGTTTCTGTATGTCCTTTTTGGTTTTTGTGTTGTTTCTTACTTTTACACAGACTTCTCTTTTGATACTTCAGTATTCATACTTTTTCATAGCTATAGTGTTTCTTTTCATTTTTCTTTCATTTTTTTTTGGAGTACGTTCTTTCTCAGATGTTACTGTTAGCGATATATTACAGTAATGCGTTTATATGATGTATTTATCTTTAATATGGACAAACATTATGTCAATGCTGTTGATAATTCGTTTTTTCTTCCACTTTTTTGTTGCTACTTGAACTAGTGTGTTTTTATTTCACTCTTTCCAAATTCAATCAAACTGTAGAATGCGCATCATTGTAGTCTGGTCATTACTATGAGTTTATGAATAAATCACAAAATTGTGAATAGCATGTAAATATATATTTTGATATCAAATTTTATCTCACCAATCATAATCAAGATTTATTTCCTTGTTTGTTTGTTTAGTTGGGGTTTAACGCCGTTTTCAGCACATTTGACCATTTTGCGGCGGCCAGTTTTTATTGGTGGAGGAAGCCGGAGTACCCGGAGAGAACCACCGACCTTCGGTAGGAAAATTGACAATCCTTGTCAATTAAGATCGGAGTCGAACACACCCCACCACTAGTGAGATTCGAACTAACAACCCCAGCGTTGACAGGCTAGTGATCATTAGTAGTCATGACGAACTACCTATACCACTCGGCATTATGAATTATATCTTATCCAAATCTAAATGAATAGAACTATTCCTGGCGATTACTTGAGAAATGATCATTGGATCTTTGCAATATGATTTATTCATTTCGGTCACTTATAAGGGATTATTAAACTAATAAACAACGATATGGATAAACGGAAAGGTCAACAATGACAAAAAACTCAATCCATGGCCACCCAACATTCAGAACCCTTGACAAAAATATTACATAAAACATGTAAAAGAACACATGTTAGAATAGATGGGTAGCAAAAGATCTTGGGGAACTGAAAAAAGTAATGGTAATTAATTGCAATTCATTACATTTCTCAATGTAATTGAATGTAATAGGTAATTTGACCATTTTCCAATTACATGAAATTACATTAATTAATTGATTGTCTAAAATATCTTTTACTTTGAATTACTTTTCAATTACATATTAATTACAATATGCCATATTTTTCAATATAAATGATATGTATAATTCTGTTCAATATATTTCAAATATGAAATTGCATTATATGTACTTAGTAAAAAATGCATTATAATTTAATTGAGTACTCCCTAAAACAAGTATAATTGTAATTTAATTGACGGTTGTAATTTAATTAAATAACGATTAATGTAATTGACCCCTGGTCTGGTAGCTATCTTATTTGCTGCAAACAAACCATACGCTACTTGACGAAAAATGTATTTTTACAAACCTGATTTTGAATTCTTTAACGTTATCTCCCAATCATAATGTAAAAAATCATATTCGAATAGTTTTACATAAATAATTGACATACATTCTTTCAGGTACATCGGTGGTAAGGAGATTGAATTCAATGTACGGTCAATTGTACAATTGAGCTATTCTTATAACGGTTTTCATACACAATTACAATGAACATTTCACGACAGAAATATATTTTAAAAGAATTTCCAAGTGCAAATGCTGAAAATTTATTAAGGCTACTATAATAACTTCGAGTACTTCGCTTTGCTAGTAAACTCAACATGCAACCATCAAATCCATAATTTATTCAGTCAAATTTTAAATTGCAATGCAATTGTCTCCTTAGTAAAAGTTTTTTTTTTTTTTTTAAACTGTTACACAGAAATTAACTACTACAAATTTCAAACCGTAAAAGCAAAGCATCAGAACCTAGCGGCAAATAACCAATAACGAGACAGCAACAAACTATCTTAATAGCGATGCTAAAATTGGTAAAAACCGGTGTAGTGTCAATTACTTTGATGTATCAATCCTGCTAAGACTTGGGGTCTAACTTAAGATATCTGGTCTAATGAGTGAAATGGTGATGACTGTAAAATTTTGCATGGATTACATCAACAACTACTAAACATAACATTTCTTAGAAACTTGCCTCTGTTATAAAAAGTCTTCATTCATACCGTAGTATCATAGTAACAACTGTGAAATGTCGATAGAACATGCAGGATGACATTTACTGTATTGTCCTAGAGGTGAAGAGAATGTTTCGTTGGTCGCTTTGATTTCAAGTTAAGTGCGATTGATAATACGCAGGTAATCTCTTACGGTTAGAATTATTAGGAGACAGTTCATCATCTTTATAATGTAGACTGGAATTATAGGACGGGGCTAATGTCTTCTTTTTTAGCCCCTGTAAAGAGCTTGCTTCATACTAATAAAACAAATCGTCCAAAGTGGCACACAGTAATTCCGATTGTATGGTGAAAATTTTTGAGGAATAGACTAAGCAGGAAGTCAATTAAGGAACTATTGCAGAAAAAGGCGACCGCGTTAAAGAGCTTTGTCAGTATAATTATGTAATTGCATAGTACAAGGGCATGTTTCTCCAACCTAATATTAGGAAACATAGATGTTTTAACGCACCGAAGACGAAATGATTTATCCACGTGATCCATTCTGAAAGTTTTCGACTTTTTCCTTCTCTCTTCTTACACAATTTCTTAAATGGGTGTAGTCCTCAAATGCGTCTTACAATAGCTTATAGTTACCCACATGGTTTGGATTTAAAGCCTTATACTTGTTTTAAACGTTGAAATTTATAAAATAGTTTTATTTTATGATATTCTACAGTATAATAGTAATTTTATATTTATATTTTAATAAATCCAAGTTTTTTGCTAATTATTTTGTTTTAATTACCCATTAGATTTATACACGTTACCTAATGTTAGCATATTTTACGATATATCGTGACCAATTTCAAGCGCGTGCATCAACGCATAAAATAAGTACATTGCATAAAACTTATAAACCACAAAAACCGCAAATATACATCACCAACATTAAAACTTATAACTAATCACCAAATTACAAAAACCAACATGAAATCTGTTATGTATTTTATTTCTTTCCTTTCCTTCATTTGTCTTAATTAAAGTTAATTTTACCTCATAAATTTAAATTTTTTGAATATATTATATGTAAAGTCACGAAATACCAAAGGGATATTCGAAGGAGGGAAAAATCGAAACAACTGACAAATCCGGAGGACAACTAAGTCAAGACCAAAATAATACATGCACTACAATTAAAAACTAAAAACATATTAACAACAAGGACCCCACAGAAAACCAGGGGTAGACTCAGGTGCTCCTGAAGAGTAAGCAATCTCTGCTTCCTGCAGGATACCCGCTATGCTTCCCATGTCAAATCCGGTATGAGGAAGGGATAATATCAATGGAACAGGTCCATTTTCATTTGGGAAACGGTTTTTTCATACCCGTCAACCAAGTTATGATCACGCCCATAAAACTTTAATAAGGATTACTTCAGCTGAGGAGCAACGTTCCCCTGTCTGAGCAACTCAATAGAGGGCCAATACAGTATGATTACTAACAGACCGCTTGATAGAACTGCAAAAATTATTTGGACGGTCAATAATGTACTCGTTTCAACTATCAAGCTATTTAATATATCATGGAGATTTAGACCCACTATAAAGTGTAGTTATTTACATCCCTTCTATGTAGGAAAGTAGTTCGTCCACAGTTTACAAAATTCAGTTAAATCTAAGAAATCATGACTGAGTTATGATATATTGTGTAGTTCTTAAAGATCAAGGCAATTACCGTCCTCTGTCGACTAGCAAACTTTTATGTGGAGTTATTTCACCAAACTGCACTTCTAAGTCATTTGATTCCAAGAAAAAAAGGTTAAGATCATGTGGTACATCATAAACATGTTTGGATTTTTTTAAATTGTCAGTCCAATTGATGAAACATTGATAATTTGAAGTTGAGGTTTGCCTATCATACCAGATAATTTCTTCATAGTTCACGACGAACTGCTAGAAATGTTATCAGGAAAATTGGCCATTGGCCATGTTAGATAGTGAACTCCGCGACCACAATAAACTACTTCGCCTTCTGATAGCCCTTTCAGTTATAAATTCAAACAAATGTTCCTTGAAGTAGAAAAAGAGTACGAAAAATATATATGTGGAATGCTCGTGGGATCAAAATTTTATGAGTGAAGTAATAAAATTAATACAAAATACCGAAATAAATTTGATGCACTGTAGGGCCATTTCGTTGACATCAGCAGTGCTCGAGATCAAAATATTGGAAAACTGGATATAATGATGATAAACTCATCTAAGGGTCACCTCTGCGTCAGCATAATTATTTTGTGAAATGTGTACCGCGAGTCATTCGTCTTAAACTTTCTGCATGACCCAGTAGGCAATATTTCAGTATGATTTTATTTTTTTTGAGATTTTTCGGTTTCAATTTCATAAGTTTTAATTAAGCGCATATTTAATAATGGTAAATAAAAAGGCATTTACGAAGAAATGTGATCGCATTTTTTCTGTTCTTTTGGTTATTCTTATACATGTTATCTATATAGTAACATTTGACTCAACGCAGATATTTTTGTTTCTAATCAAAGCCACCGAGTTGCATGTTCACTGTATATATATATAGTTACACTTTTATTTGTCTCTTTATTGTGATTATTCTTTAGAAATGTTTAAAAACTTTGATATTCAAAGTCTTAATTGTTGAAAACCAAAACAATAATCCAAAAAGGGTAAGAGCAAATTCAAAAATGCCAAATTGACCAAAAGTATAAAGTTAAAAAAACATCTGATGACAGAGCTATGCACGGGCGACATACTTCTTAGTTTAACACAAAATTGAACATCTTTAGCAGTAAGTATCGACATACTAGCAACTGACCTTGTGATACATTTTACATATGAAAGTAAACAACTACATCCTGTAAAAAAACACCTTAATTTGCAGTTGTGAAATATGTTGTTTTGTTGATAAAGTGTATATATTCAAAGTTCAAGCAATTATTATTATTATTCAATTATTGTGTGTAGTTTTGCTGATCGATTACCCAAGAGAACACACTACTTTGTTGACACTAAACTAATTTCCATATTCTGCAACAAACATAAACCACAAAACCACATGTAACTTATCACCGTCGTATTAAAAAAAATAGACAGGAATGCAAATAAGAGTTTCGAAAAATGGGTCAAACAAAATACCGGTAACAGGTGAGCTACAGTTAGGTGCAGACATAATCTCTCACCAAGTTAACTTAGAACAGTTCTACTGACTGCTCTAAGTTAACTTATACCAGTTTTGCTGACTGCTTCAGAACCGCTTTAGAATGGAATAATGGTTGCTCAAGAACAGAATCCTGACCGATTCTGACAGCTCTAAGCTGTCATGGTAAAGAACAGCTCTAATCTGTCATGGTCAAGAACAGCTCTAACCTTTCATGCCTTAGAACAGCTCTAACATGTCATGCTCTAGAACAGTTCTATAACCAGTTATAGTCTACAAAGTTATAGTTACAGTCAGGATTTAGAATAAATAAGAAATCCCAACTTAAAGTTTCAGTAAAGTCTTTTTGTAACAGAATCAATAAAAATACCTCCAGGTGCTTTCCACCAGTTTCGGACAAAAAAATATATTTTAAATATATTGGGATGATTTTAGGTTTGGGTTTTCATTTTAAACAAGGTCATCCATTTTAATAGTGCAAGGTCCTGTCACACGAAAACAAAATTTGGACCACTTAAGGATCATTCCACTTAGTTTTGGTCTCAATTGTAAAGACAAGTAAGTTTTTAATTATTTTTTGGAAGTTATTTTTTATTTCTTATAACCATTTGTATTGAATAGGACTGACATTTGACCAATCCATCAACAATTACTTTCAACTGGCCGCATTGTTTCAGATGAAACGATTAATATATATATATATATATATATATATATATATATATATATATATTTATATACCAAAGGGAATTTCCGAAGGAGGGAAACATCGGAGCCACGGACAAAATCCGGAGAACAACGAAGACAAGACCAAAACAATATATGCACTACTACAATTAAAAACTAATTATATCAACAACATGGACCCCACCAAAAAACCGGGGGTCGACTCAGGTGCTCCGGAATAGTAAGCAGTCTCTGCTTCCTGCAGGATACCCGCCATACTACCCATGTCAAATCCGGTATGAGGAAGGGAAAACATCAATTGAATAGGTCCATTTTCATTTGGGAAACGGTTTAATGATATACGCAATAAACTGTATGTTAATCCCGGGTCAAGTTCGTTCATTTAGAAATAGTAAAGATAAAGTGGTATCAAGTCGGGGTAAAGAGTTGATTGATTTATATATATATACAATCTAGCCTACGCATACTTAACGGTAGGACCTTAGGGGAACATTGGGACCATATACATCATATCAACCAAATGGTAGCAGTATTATTGATTATTTTATTGTATCTCAAAATATTTTAAGATATGTGTTATGTACTCAGGTTGATGAATTTATAGTGATATATCTGATCATTGTCAATTGTTACACTCATTGAATGTCAATTATTTTGTTCTTTGTAATGCAGGATGTTCACTGAAGCCTTTTACCCCTAAATATATTTGGTAAAAAGACTCAGCGACTGAAAGGATTTACTACATCTATTTTCAAATCTGGGGACAAAAATGATCCTAATAATTACAGAGGCATCACAATTTGCAGCTGTATTGGTAAATTATTTACAAAAATCCTGAATAACCGATTAGAGCTTTTTTTAGAAAAACATAAAAGAATTTCCCCAAAGCAGATCAGATTAAAGGGAAGCGAACACAAGATCATATGTTTATATTGAAAACCTCGATAGAAAAACACACCAAAAAAGGCTCTAAACCCTTATAATCTTGTTTTGTTGTCTTTAGGAAGGCTTTTTCATTAAAATATTTATTAATGGCTTTACTTCACTTTTAGATCAGTTTTGCTCTCCTTGCAAGCTAAATAATATACATATAAATTGTCTTTTATATTCAGATGACTTGGTTATCCTCTCCGAGAGTAAAGAAGATCTTCAAAAGTCTCTTCATATTGTGATACATGGGGACTGGAAGTTAATATTAAAAACTAAATGTCTTATCTTAAAAACCACAGGTAGAAAATTTGTATATGATTTCTTTTTAAAAAATATTAAACTTGAAAATGTCTCATCCTACACATATTTAGGAGTAACATTCAGTGCATCTGGTAGCTTTACTGAAGCTAAAAATACATTGTACAAGAAAAGCCTAAAGGTTTTTTTTTTAATTTTCAAAATATTTTACAAATTGCAGACCCGATATAAAAACATTAATTCATATATTTAATCATACCGTCCAACCCGTTGTACTTTATGGTAGTGGGATATATTTTTTCGTATGAAAAAATAAACTTAACATTTTGTAGATATGCTCTGGGGATCAATAGATTTAGCACAAATGCTGCAGTACTAGGTGAATTAGGTAAATACCCATTACTTTTCAATATTATCTTATCTATCGTTTAATACTGGAAAAGAATTAGACAGTCAGATAATATCTTACTGCAAGAAGCCTTCCATACTTCCGAAAAGTAATCGGAAGGTGGAAAATCCACATGGGCAAGTTGTGCTATAAGTATTTTAAATATTCTAAATATACCCCTCTTTAATTTTACAGACAAATGTTAATGTGAAAACTATAATAAATAAGACATTAATATTGAAATATAAATACGTACTCTTTTTGATGATACTAGGAAAAATAGTGACCAAAGAAATAAACTAAGAACTATTTCTAACTTGAAAAAATACTTACTAATACTTCCATATGACCAACAGTGTACTTAGACCAGATTCAGAGTTGGCTCACATTAATTAGAAATCGAGAAAGGCAGACATTCTAACATTAAAGTTGAAAACTGAATTTGTAAGTGATGGAAACGGTAGAAGATGAAATTTAATTTTTATTCGAATGTAAAGAGTTATCTCACATTAGAAATATATTTAAAACACCAATATTAAATACTGCTAAAAATATTGCCCATCTAGATAACAAATCATTATTTAGATGGCTGTTTCGTAATGAAGATAAACATATTTTAGTTATGGTCTGTAATCTATTTAAATATTTGAATCAACAAAGATATTTGCTTTTGAGTCTCAAAACGGAAGGTTAAACATATTATTTCATGGTAAATGTATGTATTTATGACTAAATATAGATTAATACATGGTCTTTTTGATATTGTCCTTGTTATCAGCCCGAGACGAGGGACGATATCAGTCGAGGGCTGATAACACGGACAATGTGAAAAATACCACGTATTAATCTATTTATCATATATTCTGCCACTACCAATAAATACTCTATTGAATTAGATTTTCCGGTCTTCAAGCAAGTTTGTCAAGAGTTTTGACATCCCTGAATATAAGGTGCACATTCACAATGCTACAGCTATTAAACAGTGTTAATTCTTTCACTTGGAGTATAGAGTCAAACAAATGAAATGCAACTTCAGATTCTGTGCATTTCCCCCGAGATCTATAGATTATATAAGCTCCTATTGGAAACTGCTTAGAACATTTATGAACGGTTAATTCACCATAAATAATGATCAGATGATTATTTACAGCTGAGCGGAAGTTACGTCGGTGAGGCTCACGGGAGGATGTTATCTGCCTTCGTACGATGGTATTATCCGGGGGCAAATAACATGCATTAAATTATGCACCTATTACATATGGAAAATCGGCGTTATTTCAACAAAATATACAAGTGTTATTATGATATACTACTAGATCATTATACTGCTTCTATTAACTACTTTATACAAAGATGTATCAGGTGTGTTGTCCCAATTCCACCCCCCCACCCCCTCATATTATATTTTATTATTATATATTATATTGTGACCATCCAACAGGGAAATGGAAATAAATCACATGTATATAATTATATGCATATTTTTTTCTTCCTTTCTTTTATATAATTGACAATAATTTAAAATCAATCAAAATATCTAATGTTATGTTATTTCAACATTGATTCGTGTTAATTGTTTAGCCCCTTCGGGGCGTCTTGATTGACAATAAAGAATATGTTATATTATGTAAATTGTCTGAAAACATACTGTACTAGTCTTTGAAACATGAGGCAATGCGAGATTAACTGATGAAATAACCAGAAGAAACAACATAGAGTCTGAACATACGGACTCTTTAAACTATAAACACCTTCTCTCAACACTGTTAACATTGTGGAATCAATTTCTTTTAATTAATTTATACTTTTCTTAAATAACAACCGAATAATATTAACTGTGGTTGAATTATTGTCCGTCTACATTTTTTGTGTATCGGACTTTTTTTTAGTCATTTGTTAGTGATTTGAAACTTAATATGTATGATTTATTGTTTTCAACTACCACATATTTTTTACTTAATCCTTTAAGGATGGGACACAATTTGTATGAATATGCACATTCAACATGTTCTGCAGATAACAATTGTTATTTGTTTAAATATGAAGAAAACATGTTCTTCGTCATATCAATGTTATAGTGCTAATGATTGTGATCTATCATCGAATTAATATATCATATGTATTACATTTACTTAACTATGCATAACCACAGGAGATGATAGAACACAATATTTGTCTTTTTATAATCTTTAACATTCATAATTGATGGTTATTGTATTAAAACGGATGCATAGGCGTAAACATTTAAATCAGATTGTTCGTACAAGTGTTCCAAAAAAAAAAACATCTAAATAACAAAAGGACGAAAGTCGGTAAAATGATATTTCAACTTCATATTTTAGTACAAACTGGTGCATATCTCCTACGTTCAGAATTTTAACACTCAGTGCCCGTTTTATTTTGGCTAGAATCCTTTAAACGGGCAGGTACAATGCTAGTCACTTTAAAGGGTCAAATGTCTTTAAAAATAAACACATTTATCTAAAAAAAATTCATGGAAATAAAGAAAGTTAAATATATTCTGCTTTTATGAATTTGCACATTCAAATAATAATTGAAATACTTTCAGAATTTAATGTTAAATGTATCCCAATTAAAAATAACCTGGTTTTCCCCTCATTGGTAGACGATCCCGAAATAGGAAAAACTGAAAACCATTTCTTTAAACCTGTTGATATGGAAGTTTTATCTAATTTGAATATGTTTTTCAAAATCAATAACATGAACAATTGCCCCCCCCCCCCCCCCCAAAAAAAAAAAAAAAAAAAACTTTACATATTTTATGTTGCTTGGATCTATTCAAAATTATACAAGAAAAGTCAAATTTCTGACTTAAATGTCATTATAACATTTAAAAAATAAAATAATCTGTTTGACATTGTATGTTTTTAGTATTAAAATTGGGGCATTAATAACTCAATTTTTTTGCACCTCAATTGAATAATGGCAGGAGAGTCAATCCAATGAAGGTGCGTCAGGTAATCTTATCAATATCATATAGCGAGTTATGATTGATAAGCCATGAAAACATTCATGTACCTGCTCTGCTATGAGATTTTCGAACTAAAAGAAAAAAATATTCAAAAATGGAACTTATTTGATAGCTTGAAATTGAATTTGTTTTCTCATACCATAAACCATTTTCTCGTATTTTCATTTGTAGCAAACTGCCACTACGGGATTTGTCCTGAATATTCAATAGTTTAATCGAACAGAATTATGCAAATTAAAAGGCCCGATAATCCCAATAAAATAGAATAACATACGTTGTCAACCGGATTATCTTGATCAATGGTATTTCTATCCTACTTATAAATAATGACTTTAAAGCATGATACATAAATAACATTCGCAATTTTTATAAGCCATTCCAGCCTGTTACTATGTTTAGATGCCCCGGTTTATGTTTACGATGGGAACAGAGGAACCTCTTTGTATCTCCGTCGAAAACACGTCGCCGAGATAAATTATTTTGTGGCTACCGTAATCCTAGATTCCTCTTGAAAATAATGTGTACTATTATATAAAACAAAGGGCCTTGTACAAAGATTGCAATTTGTGTCAAATACCTTTCGGTAACCGGTTTTCAAACTTTTTTTCTTCACTGGATTATCCAATTACTGATATTTACACCTTGCAAATTTACTTTGTATTTTGCAAGATATTTTTCAACAAAAAATGATAGTCGTAAAAACGTTTAAAAACCTGACCAGCATTGAGATTTAATGTTTAACACCTTTTTTCACTAGGATGTCCACTTAATTTTATTTGTTTTGCTGAAAATCAGTCGCAGTAAAATATTTGGCGCTTCAAAAATCAAACAAAAATCTGCATTCTAATCGGAACCAACTGTGCACCTCTCCTCGCCGATCTGTTTCTATACTCATATGAAGCGAACTTCATTCAAGAGTTCCTACGTGAAAACAAAAAGAAAGTAGCCCAATCCTTTAATTTCAATTTTCGTTATATAGATGACGTGTTGTCGTTAAATAACGACAATTCCTAGACTTTCTACATCTCATCTAACCCAGTGAGCTTGACATTAAGGATACTACAAATACACCAAAGTCCGTTTCATTTGAAGACAAAACTTTGAAGATGTCATCACTTAAGAAAGTTTACGGTCATCATCACGAATTGATTGACCGTTACAGTGTTCCGATATCTAAGATGATGTTACACTCTTCCCACTGTAGTAGCATTTCATGTGCCACCACCGATTTGATATTGTTGAACATCACGACGGGTTCCGTAAACGGAACAGAAACTGCTTACCCTTCCGGAGCACCTGGGTTTGTCTGTCCAATGGATTACTTTTTTATTGGTCCTTAGGTATGTTTGTCCTCTTTATACATTTGGTAGTATTCTTGGCTCTAAGCTATTTATTATTGTTACCATCTTAAGTGCTCTATACATGTACTCTGTGCTGGTTTTATAGGTACACTGTTAATTGCTATTTGTTCAACGACTGGTTCTAGTAATTAATTGGGGTTGTTGCTCCAATATTGCCTCGATTCCTCCCAACCTCCAACACCAGTTGCTTATCTGGAATTGAGAGATACAAGTTATATATATTTCTTGTACAAACACGCATGTATTATACAGTTATGGACTTGTGAGGTTGTTAATACGGTTGAATATAAATCGACAAAAGTAGTGGGTCACAAATTCATGCACATATGTTACTGTGGTGATTTGGAAGTACATGTACTAAAATGTATTCGATTGATTAAAATATATGACATCTGACAGCGTAATTCGGTGGAAATTGCTTTTTGTCTTATTATTATTATTAGTATTAGTAGTAGCAGTATTAGTGTATTATGATAGTAGGGGTATTATCTTTTGTACAAACGACTATCGACAATACGTGGACTCCAATTGTGCCCTATCGTTTTCTTACTTTTTCTGAACTCGTTAATTTTTTTTTAATTTTAATTTTATGACTAATTTTGATATGGACATTTTTACCTCAAAAATTCTGACCAACTTTTAGAATTATATTTCAGGATGTTAAAAAAAATGCGACACCGGGTCTGCTTTAAAAACAGAGCGTGTATTCATAGCGCACGTTCTTTGGTTCAAGTTATATTTTCGCCTAAAATTTCCAAAATGCAAACAAGCAGTTCCTTTTCTTAAAAATGTTCTCTCACAGGCTCTTTAATTGACCCGTCACAAAATTGTTTTTTATTTATAGTCTGTTGTATACACCAGTATGGCATGATAGATAAAGGGAGAGGCTTGGGTTCCCCTGAAATCAGTCTAAATCCGTCATTGTTCAGTGTCGTTACAATTTCTGACTATCCCGACTCGTTTATGTTTTGTGCGGTTTTGCCTGTTGGGTAGCGTTGATTGATTTTGTTGTTTATTCATTGTCAAGAAAATATAAACAACTAATTCAGAAGTGCTTTGTCAAGAAATAATATACAAGCGTGTACAACTTTCTAGTCATCCTAGTCGTGATAGAGAAATCTAAGTTGTGGCCTTTTTTTGTTTTAAAAAGACTTTTTACATTTCATCTTTCAAAGTAAACGTTAAATTGAAGATACTACACAACAGTCTAAATGGCTTTCTGATTCAAGGGAAGTTTGAAATATACTAAAAATATGATTTCGTCAATTTTTTCTATTGGTGAAATTTCCATTTATTTTAATACCATCATCGCCTCCGTCGACATTTCATATTATCCGATACTGTATGACATGTGTAAATTAGCACAACTTTCTAGAAAGAGTAATATAGCTGTCACTAAAGGTATTCAGCAAAGGTTGTTTGGGTAGATTCTTTTTGTCATCATTGTGGAACTTTTACGAATCATCAACATTTTAATTGCACTATACCCGCAAATCTGAAAAATGATGAAGTATGTATTAACTAACTACAAGACATGTTTTGTTTTCTGTTTCTTTTTTGTAAACAATAAAAACTTATCTATACCTAGATGACTTACATATTTATTTGCAATATATATTTGATAAAGTGTTTCTATCTGCTGTGAAGTTATATAATTTTTGTTTTGCGTGATTATCAACTTTGAACTGCTGCACAACTTTCCTTGTTTAAAGTAGTGCATTCTCCGTGAAGGTTAATGTATTACAAACAATGTTTTTTTTATTGATCAATTAAGAAAAAATTACACATTTATCTTGAATAATAATCACAACGAAACGTAAAATTTGCACCTGTTTTTGCAGGTATGTATGAATTACATTTTATTACTAAAAAATAAATGTTCATATATATTTATGTATCCGTATGTAATAATTCGGATGTTATAACAGGGCGTAAAATGAGCAAACCTGAGCTTAATTGATGAATTTTGAAGATGTAACAGAGGATGAAGCGCCTACCCTTCGAAAGCACCTGATGTCACTCCCAGTTTGGGACTTCACAAAGCCAGTGCTTTAGTTTTGTGTTTCCCTTGGATTTAGAATATAGGGACTTTTCCCACTCTTTTTGTCGCTTCGGTTATCTTTTGCCCATTTCTTTATTTTATTTTCTATTCTTTTGTTGGTTTTTCATTTTGTGTTATGTATAAAATGACACCGTAGAAACATAATTATTAACTTTTTTATTTCTTTTGTCTATAATTAGTTAGCCCTTTTTAAGCAATCATGTTTTCTGTACAAAGTACGTAATGTTTGGAAAACATGTAAAAGAATAGCGGTTTCTAGTTGAAACTTAGAATAAAAAAAGATTTTTTTTCCTTTTCAACTGTTACAAAATGTAATGTCCTTTCTTTCATCTATTTTCATTGTTCATATCTTGTGACAGGTGATACATTACATAGACAACAATAACCACAAATGACAGTGTTTTATTTTCAAAGCCACTACATTATATACAGCCTTTTCTGCATTCATTATGTTTCACCTACCATTACCTTTAATGCCCTCACTTTCGAAAGTGAAGGGACATTGCGATTGTGTCTATCCGTCCGTCACCTTTTTGTGACATTAACGCCCGTTCCCGTTTAAGTCTATGAATTTGGTTTCTTTAAAGAATGGTTTCATACAATAGACGCCTAGTCAGGTTTTACAATTTTGATTTTCTCAACTTGAGACTCAACGGGTTCAAAATTAAGCTTATGCCTTAAAATCATCTTAATGTTTCAATTTATGCATATATTTTCTTTACAGTATTGTCATACACCATATTTAGATGCACAATAAGGCTATAAAAATTTTCTTTCCGAAACATGGTTCCCATAGACGTCGATTTTCGAAAATTGTGAATTTAAGCTTGTGACCTTCATTCATTTTTATACTTCAATTTATGCATTTTCGTTCTTTATGTATTGTCATACGCCATAGGTGATGCGTAATAAGATTGTAGAGTTTTGATTTTCAGATCTAGGGCCTACAGGGGGATTTTGGAATTTGGATAAGTGTACTTACTTACTGTGGTGTTGCAGAGGATCGCTGTTCTGACAGTCTATAGCTTTCTTGTCATATATTTTATTTTTTAACACTTTCTGCAATTCCAATCCACCTATAAAATTGTAAATTGTACACCATTAAAGTCTAACTAAAGTATTTACAGTAATGCAATACCCATGTATCACTGAACAAATCGTAAATTTCAATCTTCAAAGATACTATGTAAAATTTATCAAATCTTTTGGTATGAACTTAACAATTAGCAAGAAATGAGTAAAACCCATGACATGAATCTGAGCCTATTCTAAAATCTTACGATATAACATTTAAAACTCTGGTTTGTAGAATGATCTGCGTTGTTATTACGCATTTCGAATATTTGAACAATAACATGAGGTCATAAAGATGATTTAAAAGGTTACGAAATACATAAACTGATACAATTCTTGATAATTCGATGTATTAAATTTATAAAATACCTTAAATTTCTAATTATGCAGGTGACATTTTTTTAATTTCAGACTCTACGAGTTATACAGATATCGAAAGAAGATAGTTTTAATATATCACGAGAAATTAAATATTTAAATTCTACAGATTTTGATGTTTTAAATTAGTCAAAAAATTATTTTCACTTGATTATGATTGAAGTTTTAATCTGGAAATTATAACAGTATGTTAAAAGTTCATTTGAAAATTATGGTAACAAGTTGATTATTTGAATACTTATTATTTTATAAAATTCATAAACTTCAAAATTTTTTGGAACAGATGCAATTTCTAGTTTTTTGCGCCGTTAGGTTATGACATACAGAGATGAAAGAATGTAAAATTTGACTAAATCCCTACTGAACAAATAGTTAATTCTAGAGTAGAACCGACCAGAATTGTTCTAGGCTATAACTTTCAAAATGATTCTAGGATAAATGGTCCTAGGGTAGAACCATCCAGAATGGTTCTAGGGTAGAACTTTAATAAATCATTCTAGGTTAGAAACTGTCCATAATGGTTCTAAGTCAAGACACATAACGGTTCTAAAAAGGAGGATGACAGGTCTAGTTCTAGGTCCCGTAATGTGGGCAGCTGTCAGATAGAGGTTGGTCACATAACTGTGGGGACTTTGTCCTTCCTTGTTTGTTGATTAATGTACTACTTTGGTATTGTCTGACTTCAGCCCTGGTTAGTATTGACTGACCTTTCAACTGTTGTAAAAAAATGTTTCAGACTTACATGTACTGCTTTTATTTCTAATCTTATGATATTGTAATTATTATATTTATTTATCTTGGCCTAATTTGTTTTGTGTGGCCTTATAACATGTATAATATGCTTACATAATACTTATAGTTGTTTACCAAATAATGTTATAACTGTGCTGTTTAGAAATCACCGGAACAATCATAGATAATGATGGAATGATTAGAACTTTCTATTTGACTTCCATAATAATTCTGGAATGATCATAATATACGATGTGTAATTCAAACTTCTACCGTATTCTACAAGTTTCTGTTCTAAAGTTTTCTACGAGGATCATTTCTACAGTGTCCGTGACAGCTATATATATATATACGGACACTAAAGTTAGACTTTCAGGTCAGACATTAACATTCTTGTGTTCTCAGATGTTGGATTGACACACTTATATTGGACATAATATTCTGCTTGCATTCCCGTAACGGTGAAGAGAAGAATTCTGGATAAAGAAAAGACAAAAGGATCGGACATATAGATTTAAACAGTTAAGTTGACATTTCAATTTGTAAATATTTCTTGTAAATCTTGTTAAATTTTATTATTGATTTGAGTCTTTTGTTGGCTACAATTCAAAGGCGATTTCTTGCCGAAACACTAAACAATTTATATGAAGCTTGGTCTGTAGTTTAGACCATATCCCTTTAAAAATTTGATTGCGTGTGTTCGGAATCAGTTCTAAGATGCTATTATACCCAGTTACTGTAGAAAATGGCATGCCGATGCTGATTTCCCTGTTGACAAATTTTTTTCAGCTTGATGCAACTTGTTTATTTTCTCCTGAATTGGGTTTATTAGACATTTGTCCAACCGAAAGAGTACCCCGAGGTATAGTATTGACTGACATGGTATTAGATTCGGTTTTTCTTTGTTTACTAAAAATCAGAGTTAAATCAGGAGATTGAAACACCTAACCACCCTCATCCTTGATCTAGCAATATCTGTTTCTGAGAATTATTCACAATCAACCAATTGTCTATATATACTTTGTGCAAACTTCTGGAGCTCACGTTAGACGAAAGCATAGTGCTTTTCATTGGTAGCAATGATTCTGAACACAACACCGGAGTTATTTGCGTGTTTGGCAAAAATTGTGATGTGTAAATAAGCATTGCTGAGGTCGAGTGAAATTGTTATATGTGGGAGCCTGGAAGTCTTGTAGAGAACAAACACATTTTTATATATCAGACTTGTATTTGGTAAAATAAAACGTTATTCGGTTATTGACTGGGACCGCAGAACACAGCTGGTGTTTTTTTTACACCAACACCGGATTTGTAACCTGAAGCAGTAGTGTATTTGAATTTTCTGATATATGAATTTTTAAAATCTCTAATTTTCGTCACTTAGGAAATTTCCAACATAATTAGTTCTAGTCATCATCGAGTTTTTAATTCCTTTCAAAAAATACGTTTATTTATCCAACAGATGGAAACGTATGTTATAAAAACAAAATTTGAAACAAATTTAATCGATTTTATGCACTGGAAAGTTTTTTCAAGAAAGTTACAAAAAAATCAAGTTTACATCAAAAGGTATAAAAATCGTAGTAAATGCGAATGCACTAAGAAAAGTTTGGCAATAATTATAAAGCTAATATATTGAGGCTCTAAAGCATTACATTCAAAATTCTAATTAACTTTTGATAAACACGACGTATGGGGAATATTATTTATGTACATAAATTTCACTTGCAATAAATTTCAACTGTCAATGGCCGTGCACTTTAATCGCGGGTTTTGTCTGTTTACACTGGATTCAATCTTTCAGGAGAAAAGTGTTTTAGAAAAAACCTATGTTTGACTATTCATTCATTTCGATCATTATCTAAAGCATTCTTTGACTAAAATTTCCTAAAGTCTATCTTGTCAGGTTCTTGTACATTTATGAAGGAAATCGCCATTTCATAGATGGCAAGGTACTGTGAAATATCACGAAAATAATAATAGAAATGGTAGAAAACAATAGCTTTTCTGACTGTTTTCTCAGTAGTTAATTTTTCATGAGATTAATTAATCATTATTATGGTTTAAGGGATATTCTCCGGGGACTATTTGATGCGCAAATTCAAAGCTGTTTCCTAGCAACAGCTCACTCAGATGTATAATAATTTTGTTGTTCGCGGTACAATAATATTTCAGATTTTAAGAAAAAAGTAATTCGTTCAAAAAAAGATTTAAGTATCAGGGCAACAGTGGTTTGCTACTTTATTTCTTGATTTCTTGATATTTATTGAGTCTCATTTTGAAATTTGGATAAAATTTGAAATGGTGGAAAATGGATATTTCCAAAAGAGGGTTAAATTAAATTTGCGGAAAATCAAGAAGAAAATCGACACACATTGTGTAAAATGAAAATGCAGTGCCTGAAATCAGTAGAAAAAACTCAAATCTTTTGTCACACAGACATTATGATTCACATAACGGGGTAAAAATACTGATTTTTGAATTTTGGGTTGAAAAATGTTATTTTTGAAATCTGAAAAATTGGAATCAATCATGATTTTGATGAGAAAACAATCTACTATGACGTATGGGTCTATTTTTCTGCTTAGTACAGCAATGTGAATATATGAAAAATGCATTACCCTGTACCGTTTTTCTTTGTCTGTTTTTTTTTTTTTGTTATATCGGAAATGTTCCCAATTTCAAATGAACCAAATTTTCCGGTATTATACTGTATTATAGATCCTATCTAATATAAATTTTAATAACTTTTCTTAGAGCATCAATATCAATATCTAAATATTGAAATAAGTAAAATCTAGTCGCTATGATCTAAAAGAGGTTAGCATATTAATCTTCTTACATTCATACTACGTCTTTTGTTTTTCTATTGTTTCACGGTTGTTTTTGGGTTATGTATATTAATATTAATGTGTAGTATTATTTTTTCCAGGATACTGAAAGCTAAGATCTGATGAAACATATGAAGACGTCCGGTTATTAATGTAACATTTCAAACCTTGTTTAATTTTCAAATAAAAATTGCATATTTCAGTTTTATGGTGTATTGCTGATATTTAAATGTATGGAATGTGTCTTTTGTTCTCTTTATATCCCGCCATTAAGTTAAAATTCCATAGGATGTTGTCTTTGTCTTTCAGACGAATCATATTTAATGTCTTTCTGATGCAAGTTCATGACTCCAATGTTGAAATATATATATGAATTTATAAACCACCCCATGATCTGATCGGGGTCCCATTCAAAACATTGCTACAACTACGGTAAGTTGTAAGTGTGATATGATTATCAGAATTTGTTCTGAGTTCACTGTCTTTGACATCAATTTTAATCCTAGGCGTACGAATTTTTTTTTTTAAATATGGACAAGAAATCTATCATAGCCGCCATCGTGATCACCTGGAAATGTGTGCAAAATTTCTGATATTGTTGAGGATCTTGCAATAATTTTAGAAAATGAAGAATAGTAATAGAACACTTTCATGTCATCCTGCGGTATTATTATTCGCATTCAGCTCATCAAGCCTGCATTTTTAAACTTTCTAAGTGTTAATAAATTGATTCATTGACTGACTGTTTCTTGCTTAACGTCCAGTGGCAAATTTTTAATGCTTCCTTAGGACGAGAACCAGTTCAAAAAATTATCAAACAAAATTAAATAGGGGTTGGACACTACATAAAGGGAAACCAATTTTGACGGCCACTGCAAAAGGGTAAATGGTTGGGTAGAGTAAGATCATTTATCCTTCTGTAGCAAATAGGGGTTGGACAATATACAAAGGGGAACCAATTTTGACTGCCACTGTAAACGGGTAAATGCTTGGTACGGTAGGATCAATTATCCTTCTGTAGCGGCCATCAGCCTACTCGTTTTGGAAAACTACATAAAGGGTCTTTATCATACTGGGAGTGTGGCATTCTCCAAACACGTTAGCCACTATGGTCCGCGGTCATGCTTTCCCTATCGCCACTTAGGGACGTTTTAGGCAGCTCTCCGGGTTTAGCTCCAGTGACCCATCTCATATATATGTTTAACATAACAGAACGATATGGATTTAACGTAATGTAATTTATGAGATGAGGTATTTTTTATGAGTTATAAAAATTTGAACACACAATAATAATACAAATGAATGAAAACATATATTTCAAATAAATAGACACTGTTGGTAATTGTAAATTATTGCAAGATTTAAAAAAAAAATCTAATTCATCTAAAATAAAATTAAGAACACTTCATACACACCTAAGATATCTTCTTATTTAGATGTATTTCTAGAAATTGACAAAAACGGACATTTGAGCTGAAATTTGGCTTCCTATTTCGGTGTGTTTGGTTATGAGTACTTCTTGTTTAAAATACGTTTGGTTTTTGATCTTCCAAATGTTTAGGTTTTAATGCTACTGATGAGAGGAAACTCCTTGAAATGCGTCGCATACAGCATGGTATTAATTTACTATATCTAATATTAGTATCTTTGGATTGTTATTTTGAAGACAAAACTTTACGACAAATGGGATGAATTCAATTTTCCATTTGTCAAGTTTCCTTTTTCTTGTTGCAATATATGTGTATACCAACATCGCTGCATGCGTTAAAAGATAAAGTAGAAGGATTTTTGCCGTCACAAAAGATTAGATTGATGCCATCACTCAATAAAAGATTGTGTTTGTTTCGTTGGAGTTTTACACGGTTTTCGGCACATTTGGCTATTTCTCGGCGGCCAGTTTCTATTGATGGAGGAAGCCGAGTACTCGGAGAGAACCACCGACCTTTGGTATGAAAATTAGCAATCCTTGTCAATTTAGATCGGAGTCGAACACACCCCGCCACAGGTGAGATTCGAACTCGCAACCTCAGTGTAATCATTATTAATCATGACGAACTACCTAGACCACTCGCCCACTGAGGCCCCTCAATAAAAGAATTATTACATAACATCTGTAAATAGGCAAAACCAATTTAGATTTTGGACTTTGTGCAAGCGTCCTTACTAAACGTGGGGCTGCGGAATTAACTGTTTCAAGAATAGCTTTCTAGTTATATTCATTATTTAACTTTCTTTTATTCCATTCCATCTTTAACACTGAATAAAGTATTTACTGTGCTATAATGTCCATGTATTACTGTACTAACGGAAATTTAAAAGTATAATTTTTGACATTATATTTAATGATTCAATGACATTTAAAAATTTACAAATGACTTCCTAGTACTTAAAAGAATTTATTTGCAAATAATAATTACAGTTCATTATAATATCATTTAAAATCCGGAATTCAAATAAAATATTCCAACGGTCAATGTAATGAAATGTAAGTTCCGCTCCCCATCTTAAGTGTCTTTACAACATTAACAATTAAATGTCCAGCAGTGTAATTCGTTCGCAGTAGAATTAAAGTATTCCTATCAATTGCCAGCTGTTCCCATCTCTCCACAACTTTATATGTGTTTTGCAGTAAATGTTCTTGTTAATTCATAAATGTCCAGAGGTTTCCACCCAGAATGTTCTACACAATGACTCGACTCGTTCATCAGTGACCAACATCTTATTTCCAGACCAATTACACAATTTTAAAAGTCTAAATACAGCTTTTGTGTTTCTAGATATTTCTAGATAAGATTTACTTGGAAATTTAAGAAACTTAACTTAAATAATAGTTGTTAGAAGAATGCAGTACAGCTAAAAAAAAATAAGTATTCATTAACTTCAAGTTAACATAATATCTGGTTCAAATATCTGATCTACGAAAATCAAACTAGTGATTAGAACAGCTCGGATAAGTTCTGTGACTGGATTTCCAAAGATTAGAGATCTCAATCCAGTTGATAATCATAAGCTAAAAAATATGCTAGCTAAATGCCCCAAATACCGAGAACCCCAGCCAATTAATTGGAAATATAATTTCAAATTACTTATGGATTATGTTGAGGACTATGCCAGAAAATGGACTTCAAAGGAACAGGAACCTGCTGACACACTTCAGAGTGGGCGAAGGCTATAAGGTTAATGATACAAATCCGTATTAAAAGCCTCCAGGGGTCTATCAGCACTAAAGCTAAATCCATCTTTAAAGACCCTAAGGTTGTTGAAAACTTGAACCGCCTCCATGACAAATATGTAGTTGTCCCAGCTGACAAAGCCCCCAATAACATCGTTTTTGTCTGCAAGAACTATTATTTTGAGTGTCTTTGAAACGAATTTGGAATAGATAACACTGCGGGTAACCCAACTTGTACACCGACCACACTCACTAAGCAGGAAGTCCTTGATAACCACAAGACCGTTCTTCAATCCTTTGGCATTTCTACAAAGGTGAAGAAATGGACCTTCCTGTTTTTTATTGGATTCCTAAACTACATAAGAATCCGTTTAAACAAAGGTACATTGCTGGGTCAGCTAATTGCTCTACAAAACCTTTTTCAAATATTTTAACATTCATATTGACATGTATTAAAGAGGGCCTTCAGAATTACTGTGAAACATCATATTCCACCAGTGGCGTCAATCAGATGTGGATTCTTAAAAACTCCAAAAATTTACTTCAATATCTAAAATCAAAATCTTTGGATACATGCAACAGCATAAAAACAGTCGACTTCTCTACACTCTACACTACCATACCATATTCTCAATTAAAAGATCGCTTAAGGTGGATGCCTATAGATTTAGCTTTTTTTCTATCCAATGAATTCTAAAATTTTGCATAAACATACATTGCATTGACCTCTTTAAAAATTTGATAAAAAAATAGCATGTCATTCCATGGTAACGGTATCCAAAGTTGGAATTTCTATTGTATTAATAAATACATACCCGAAGTAATAATTATGGATTTTTTAGAGCCTTTGAAAGTAAAATGACAGTTTGTTCTCCCGTTATCACATACATACTGTTTAAAAGTAAATAGAACATAAATAATGGCATTTGTAAGCATATCTATTAATTTCTGACCTAATGCATTCACCATAGCAATACACAAAAAACAAAGATTTCTGTAAAAATGTCCTTGAATTTCCAGAAAATTGGTTCAATGAATTTTTTTTTTAATTTGACATATGATAGTCCAAACAATGTGCTTGCAAATAATAAAAAGAAATATATGGGTCACCAGACTATTTTGGGAGCTATACACATGTTTGTTACCCCTCGGAAACAGAAATAAAAGGCATTTTTCTGTTTATATTTATAATTATGTACAGAATGTGGCATATATGGTGATTTTTTTCTTAAACATGCATAATTTTTACTGGATGTTTATAATGTGAGAATCAAATAAAAGATATTTTAAATTTCTGTAAACATTCGGTTACCATGACAACAGGGGAGAAGCGTGAAAATCCAGATTTACACATATATGACTATTTACAAATAACATGATTTCAGAGGTTATAACAAACGCTGGGATGCGCATGCTCGTGTAAATGTATGGAAGATTTTGCTCTCCGATAATAATTGAAAATATAAACATTTAACATATACTTTTTTGTAAAATGGTTCATCAGTAGATTCCAATGATGAAGTGAATTGATATGTGGAAGAATGGAATTATTCTGTAAATGGATTTTGTTTTGCGTCATTGTATATTAATATTGATATCCACTGGGTCATAGTGAGTACATTTCGATGCATTGTGATTAAACTTGTAAACAAACTTACCTGTAAACACCTGTAAACGCTCACCTGTCACTTATGGTCATTAATTAGTACGTCCTACAATCATAATAAACAACACAACATATGTATTTCTCAACCCCTGACAACAGACTACGTCGTGATAGTAAACCGTCCCCACCAGAACCAGATCAAATAAAGAAACCAAATTCTATGCCGTCTCTAGATCTAAATAGTTCACCAACTGACAATCAACCTGCATCTCATGTTGATTTTGAAACTCAACAACAACCCGTACATTTACAGTACACCATGTCTTCCCCACCACCAACTACATTCGCACTTCAGCCAGCTGACCTTACTAATATAGTGCTACAGCTAAAAACTATGTTTAAAGAGGAAATCCAATCCACAATAAAAAACTTAATAAAAACTGAAATTGAGCAATCAGTTAAAACTGCTTTCCAACAATACACTCCTGAGATTGAGATTTTAAGGGCCGAAAATGTTAAATTACGAGAAGATCTTGACGCATTGGAACAGTACGGGCGTCGGGAACTTACAAGGGTCAGTGGTAACCCTGAAGACAAATCGGAAAACACAACTGACACAGTAATAGATATCATAAAGGCAATAGATAAAGAATACCAGGAAGGAGATGTCCTCCGATCACATCGTGTAGGAAATCCTGTAAGGATAGATCGGTTCGGGAAACCTCTCCCCCCACGCCAAATCATTGTCAGACTGAAAGATCCCATTGTAAAAAAGCGGATACTTAAAACGTCTAAAGAATTAAAAACAACTGAAGGTTACGAACATATAATGATAAATGAAGATCTTACGAAAATTCGAAGTGGCATTGCCTACAAGGCACGCCAGCTTAAGAACAGGGGACATATTAGCCAAACATGGACGATAGACGGAAAGATCTTCGTGAAAGACAATTCAAATCAAATTAAAGTTACAAACACTGAGTCATCTTTCAAGAAATATGTACAGGACAATTTTCCGGCTGCCGTTAAATACATATTCCCAGAAAAAAAGAAAGTGGTTACTGATGTAAATATGGACATGACATTCTCAAAATCATATGCTGCCGTTGCAGCTTCTGCAGACTTGGACATTGGAGGGAATGAGTCTCCTTAATTGAATATATGAACTTCAGTCTATATTTGTTAATTGTCTAATAAACTTTGAATAATCTTTTCAACAAAATCAATTCCAAATACGCTATTGTTTACAATTGTTAGCTATGCGTAAATTTGATCACTCATGTGTAACAAATTTTCACCTGTCAGCCAATGAAATCGTATCATGTCCGTTTTAACCAATCAAATTCATTATGTACATGTACATGCACAAGACTTACCTTGGTATAATTCGGTCAATGTCAATAATTCCGTTTTCTTATACTTCTGTTTGAAATTAGTACATATAAACGACCTTATTTATTTTTGATAATCGACAAACTACCTTTATATAAAATAGTTTAATAATTGTGTAAAATGTAGAATATTATACAACATATAACTTTGGTCTGAATGGCATGGTATATGTAGCCGAATCACTGGGTTTGTCCTAATGAAATTTAATAACTACTATTGAAAATGTCTTAAATGTGTATATGTACATAAAACTTGTTTATGGCATGTAATTATGTGATATTGTAAGGTCAAAATCATTTAGATATGTACAGAAATGTTGAGTGTGATGTGAGATTGTATGGTAAAAAATCGTTCAATAATTGAAGTGTAATAAGATTAACACGTTTCAATGGACAGCTTAAACAAGAAACGTGCAGTCTCCATACAATTGTGAATTTTCGTGATATAAAATATATGTATAGTTATTTATAGAAAACTTTTAATTATTTCATTAAAAACGGAATATAAGTCAATGTAAATCAATCTGATGAACCATAAATATTATCGTATTTTTTCTCAAATTTTTCAAATTATTTTTTTTTCTTTTTTCTTTTTATTTTGGAATAAAAAGTATGCTTGTGTTTATATATATTTCTTATGTTGTTTTTGTGTTTGAGGCATTGGTTTTGTTTCTTTTGTGTCATTTATGTAATACTAGAAGATGATATGTTTCACCTTCATGAAATCTATTGTAACATATTTTCCATTTTTGTATCAAGGACTTTTTATAAACCAGTTTTGATCATATATGGTTCTTTTGGCCACTCTCATTACTTAAGAGATCATTCAGGTGTAACGTAATGTAACAATGCCTGTAGGCATAGATGAATACAGAATGAGAGTGGGTCTTTTTAATTGTAACTTTCGCAGAAAGAACAATTGTATTAACTTACAAGAATCTTTATATGTGTGTTTGATATTTTTTTCGCCAAACAAAGCAAATGCTTTATGTTTAATAACGTTGCATTTCTTTTTATCAACGTTAAATTCTGATTTGCATGTAAAACCTCGTGTTAACCTGAAAAATAGCTCGTTTGTAAGGCATGAAAATGTTTCTGTAAAATGTTTTAAAATTATATGTGAGCATATGGTACTGTTTATCATATGTTTTATGTTAACTGTGACGAGTATTCTTCTAGTTATGGCAGGCATTAAAAGTAATCCTGGTCCAAATTCTTCATCTCTTGATACCGATTCAAACATCTCGTCCAGTTCTTCAAACATATGTGATATGTTATCGTCGTCAGTCTCTTTTTTACATCTGAACATTCAAAGCTTACTTCCAAAGTTGGAACTAATTGCTGTTGAATATGAGGATTTTGATATTTTGTCTTTCACCGAGACTTGGCTGAATAATTCTCAATCTAACGATTGTCTGAAATTATTAAATTTTCATGAACCTTTTCGTAACGATAGAGGTCCAGACAAATTGGGAGGTGGTGTTATTGTTTATGTAAAAGAAAATATAAATGTAAGCAGACGATTTGATCTTGAGTTAGACAATTTAGAGTGTGTGTGGTTACAACTAAAGCTGAGTGGGAAAAAGGTATTATATGGCACATTTTATATCCCTCCTCGGAGTAATGTCGACGTGTGGACAAAAGTAGAAAATTCTATAGATACTGCTTTAAATGACAATAGTGTTGATCATATTATCATTACAGGTGATTTTAATGATAACCAGCTTGATCCTTCTAACACAAAGATTAAATCTTTGCTCACCGAGTTCAGTTTAACCCAACTGATAGACGAGCCGACACATTTTACGGAATATTCGTCCTCTCTTATTGATCTTATATTGACCAACGATGTAAACGCTCTAACTTATTGCGGGGTCGGACCGCCTTTGTTAGACCAAACGAGGTATCACTGTCCGGTAATTGGCTTCTTTAGTTCGCCAAAAATACATGCTAAAACGTTTAAGCGTAAGATTTGGTTATATGACCGTGGTGATTATGACAGATTCAAAACTATTTTGTCAAATAATACGTGGGATAACTTGTTCCAATCGGATGATATTGATTTGATAACGGAAAATATTACCGATTCCATTTTAAACGCAGCGGAAGTTTCTATACCGCATAGAATTATTACTGTTAGGAAAGAAGGTCCACGCTGGTTATCGACCCATATTCGGAAGATGATAAGAAAAAAGAATAGATGTCACCGTAAAGCCAAGCGCTTTAATAATCCGGCTCATTGGAATAAATTCCGTAAAATTAGAAATTTGGTTACTTCCTTGATTCGTAAGTCAAAGGATGAATATAGTAATGAACTAATACGAAAGTTAGTAAACGAACCTGCAACATAAAAAAACTGGTGGAATACTGTAAAACATGTATCAGGAATTAAAGGTAGTGAAACCGGTATACCTCCATTGTTAGTGTATGATACACTCGTTTTTGACGAAACAGAGAAAGCAAATGCATTTAACAAGTATTTTGCTGAACAGTCTGAAATTGATGATACCGATAGTTTTCTACCCAATTTGGTTCAATTTGAACATTGTATTGATGATATTCATTTAACAGTAAATGAGATTGAAGATGTTCTACAGATTTTAAATTCGAATAAAGCTTCCGGTCCGGATTTGATTAATCCCAGATTGCTTAAGGAAGCTGCCTCTGTCATCAAGTTCCCTTTATGTAAATTATTTAATTTATAGTTACAGAAAGCTATATATCCAAGTCAGTGGAAAAAAAGCTAATGTAACACCAGTATATAAAAATAATAAACCAAACGAAGTAAAGAATTATAGACCTATTTCCCTACTCAGTATTATTTCTAATGCTTTGAGCGTTGTGTATATAAACACATCCACAACTATTTACTAGATCACGATATTCTATCTAAACATCAGTCTGGATTTACGAAGGGAGATTCGGCGGTAAATCAGTTGGTAAATATCACGAATGAATTTGGCAAAGCTTTAGATAGTGGGAAGGAGGTGCGGGTCGTTTTCTGTGACATAAGTAAGGCTTTTGATAGAGTTTGGCACAAAGGGCTTTTATTCAAATTGAAGCAAATTGGGATAAGCGGGAATTTGTTAAATTGGTTTGAAAATTATCTAGACGGGCGTTTTCAAAGGGTTGTTATAAATGGATGTAATTCGGGGTGGTTACCTATAAAGGCCGGAGTACCGCAAGGGTCAATATTGATATCAAACTATTTTCTGATGACACTAGTTTGTATTTAGTGGTTGATAACCCCCAGAGTGCAGCTGATATACTAAATGACGATCTGGAGAAAATTCAAAATTGGTCTGAGAAGTGGTTGGTAAAATTTAATGCTCAGAAGACCGAATCTCTCCTAATATCGAAGATGATTAATAAACCGGTTCACCCGCCTTTATTTATGAACAACACGATTCTTAAAACAGTTGATAACCACAAACATCTCGGAGTTGTTATTTCTAACTCTGGTTTTTGGCATGACCACATTGATTATATCGTCAAGAAGGCTTATAATAGAGTCAATATTCTTCGTAAATTGAGGACGACTCTAGATAGATTTTCTCTAGAAAAAATATATCTATGCTTTATTCGACCTATTCTGGAGTATGCTGACGTAATTTGGGACACACAAAATCAGACATTAATCAATAAGTTAGAAAACGTACAGTTAGACGCCGCAAGAATTGTAACGGGGGGTACTAAATTGACGTCACATATCAAGTTATACGATGAAACTGGCTGGGAAAAACTCACCGACAGACGGAAAAAGCATAAACTTGTACTTTTTAATAAGATGATAAATAAAAAGACTCCCGATTACTTAAGCAGTCTAGTTCCTAATACTGTTTCTGATCGGCATGATCATAATACACGTCAATCCAGCAGTTTATTGGAGATAAGGACCAGAACTAATTTATATTCCAATTATTTTTTACCCTCTACTATTAAAGAGTGGAATAAACTTCCCGCTAGTATTAAGAATTGCGACTCTTTAAGCCTGTTTAAGAAGAATATTACTAACAGTAGCCACAATGTACCATCATATTTCTATGTTGGCAGTAGGTTGGGTCAAATTATACATACGAGAATTCGTATGGATTGTAGCTCCTTAAACCTGCATCTCTTTATGAGAAATCTTGTTGATTCCCCTAACTGTGTATGTGGTTCAATAGAATCTTCATCACACTTTTTCTTTGACTGTCCTAGATATTTTTTACACAGACAGAACCTGTTTGCAGCTTTGAATTTTGTTCCGATTGTTATAAACGTTAATTTATTGCTTTTTGGTTCTCCTGGTATTTCAGATGAACAAAATGCGAAAGTTTTTGTCGAAGTTCAGAACTTTATCATAAAGAGTAAAAGATTTACACCTTGATACATCACTTTTCTTTTTCTTTCTTTTTTTTTTTAAATATAACAGTCATGAATTATATAAATAATGTTATGTATGCATAGTTTCTCTTTGTGTAACGAGCATTTCGTCTTGATTATTTGTTTGTGTGAAACAAGGAAACAGATTTACATAAGCTTACAGCTTGTTTCTGAATCCTATTATGTTATGCTCAGTCTGTATTGTACATATGTATGAATATTTATTTGAATAAATATGTTTAAACTAACAAAGTAACTCTGTAAATGTAAAAAAATCACAATAATGTGGGTTGTAAAAACTAGAAAGCTGTACTGTCGGAATCGACAGTGATCACCGCACCCATTGTAAATATTTGGACCACTTCCTATAGTCAAAAATATAAAATATTATTATTATTCCCATTCTAAAATAGTATGCAATCATTCTATAAACCTAAAGAAAAATAAAAAAAACCAGAGTTCACAAGCTTAAACTGACAATTTTTCAAATTTGACCTGAGTGAGCACCCTGATTTAAAATCGATATTTTTAATCCATATAGTGTAGGACAATACTATATATAAGGAAAATGAAAGAAAAAGTTACAATTGAAAATTGAAAATTTCGACACCTGTTGACCCCAACGTTTGAAAATAATTAAAGTTCCTAACCTTATTTCACATTTGCATATGGTGTTTGACAATAGTGCATAGAAATTTAATGCATAAATTGAAAAACAAGACGACTTTACATCACAGCGAAGCTTAAATTGATATTTTTTTCAAAATTCAATTCCTGTGTGCACACATTTTAGAAAATAAAAATTCTAGAACCTTAGTGCGCATCTGTATATGGTGTATGACAATGCCGTATACAAATAAATCGAAAATAACGCAACTTAGGAAGGGGACTATCCAAGGATCATTTCAGCAAAGTTTAGGTGAGATTGGCATACTCAGCTTCAACAGAAATTTTTAAAATTTGGACTCCCCTTTTTCTATTTTTAGATTGACCGTCATCTTGGTCGAATGTTGGGGACACCGGACATAATTTTCAAAGGAGACCACATAAGGACCATACAACCAAAGTGTGGTCCCAATTGGCACAGTGGTTTCTGAGGAGAAGATTAAAATGTGATTTGTGGACGACGGACGATCGACGACGGACACTAAGTGATGACAAAACTCACATGACCATTCGGGTCAGGTAAGCTAAAAATGAAGGAGGAGTTTAGGTCACAAGTTTGAATTCAAAATGTTCGTAGTGCGACTACTATGGCCCCCTTGTTTAGAAAATCAAAATTCTTAAACCTTATTGCACATCTACAGGTAGTATGCAACCATTCTATATAGAAACTAGAACTGTCCTGAAAGGGACTAATACACCCCGAATCAAAATGTCTGTGTTGAAGCCTACACAAAGTTGAAATCTTCATATTTTTTCAAACAGGAATTCCTGATAATATGCACATCTCCATATAGTGATCTAACTTTCCTGAATGTTTCATGAGAATCATGCAAGTAATGTAGGAGGAGTTGTGAACAACATATTCCGAACAGACGGACGGACAGACAGACATGCTGAAACCTATATACCCCAATCTTCGCTGGGGGGTACAATTAAATTCATCAGCCCAAAAGAGGAGAAGGAGTTGCTATCACATGAAATTGTGACGGATGGACAGAGATGACAATCGCTTTATACCGTAACTTTCTTTGAAAGTGCCAAAGTGCGGGAATAATAAGTTTGGTTAACGTTTACAACAGATGGCATGTTAACATCCCATAAATTGATTAAAAGCTGTTAGTATGAGCAAAGCTTCGCAAAATGATGCCCCTTACAAGGTTTAGGGTTTGTTAATTAAACCCCAAAATATAATTCGAACAAAAATATAACATAGAAGGTGCCCTTAAGCATTATATGATTTAGTTTCTGGTGGGCTAAATTTCAGATATTCTTTTCTGAAACTACTTGACCAATGAATTCGAAAGCTCTCATGAATGATCACTGCATGGTTCTAAGCTGCCATTTGGAAAGCAAATATTGTCAGTGCCGAATTAGTTAACATGGGCTTTTCTGGTTTGTTAAATTTCCTATAACATTCTGTATGTAGATGCACAATAAGGTTTTCAAAACTTTGTTGCCCTCAGGGGTTAAATTTTGAAAAATGAGAATTTAAGCTTGTGACCTACACTGTATATAGATGCACAATAAGATTTTAGAATTCTTCGGGGATCGAATTTTAAAAATTGGGAATTATAAGCTTGTGACTGAAACTCTTCTTTCGTTTTTCATGTTATGCATTTTATTTCTATACAGTATTGTCATACACTGTATGCAGATTGATGCACAGTAAGGTTTTTAATTTTCCATTGGACCTGATTTCAAAGATATGATTCATGTGACAGAGGTGCACAGGGATACATCACGTGGGGAGTGTGGGGATAGCTGTCGTTTCCGACTGCCTCAATCTAGTTTATAAAAATTATAAACAGGACACAATGTCCATTGACACCAAATTTTAACATGGATGTCAAACAAAATCCAGTGAGCAGTACAGACCCCTGCAACACTCTAATTTTACTCATAACAGATGGGTTGGTCCTATACATCAGGGTAATAGATTATTAAATCATATATTGCCTTGACATATTACAAGAGAAGTAAGAAACTAGATACATAATTTTCACATTCTCGGTTCAGTGTCTTTAAGTGGTGCCAATTATTCTGTCAAATTATATAATTTTCTTAAAACTTTATTAAAATTAATGCTTTTTGAAGCGGTTACTAAGGAAAGTACATGTATTTGACTTTTTTAAAACTAAAATGCCGTAGAGAATGGGATCGATCAACACTAGACGACAACAAAACTGTTATCGCGAGATTAAAATATAGGCGATATATCCAATGACTAAAATCGGAAACCAGTCTTACATCAGTCAAACGGGGTTCTTTCCCTTGGTATCGGAGGTTACCTTAAAGCAACAAGTTCATCAAGGTTTTTTGAAGAAAAATGGCACACGCAGGTATAAATTTTTTCTTTTAGGTAGAGAAAAGGCTTATTCCGTAAAGAACCACTCTGATTCTGACAAAAAATATTCTGAAGATGAAATTACAAACATGTTAGATTTTCTCACAGAACAACATAATCGTTGAATTTGGCGGTGTAATTTTTCAACAATCGGCATTCCAATGGGAGCCAGCTGTGCTCCTCTCCTCGCCGATCTATTTCTGTACTCATATAAAGCGGAATTCATTCAAGGGTTACTACGTGAAAACAAAAAGAAACTAGCCCAATCCCTTAATTTCACTTTTCGTTATATAGATGATGTCTTGTTGTTAAATAACGACAAATTCCAAGACTTTCTACATCTCATCTACTCCAGTGAGCTTGAAATTAAGAATACTACAGATAGACCAAAGTCCGCTTGGTATTTGGATTTGTTTCTTGAAATAGACTATCAGGGACATTTGAAGACAAAACTTTATGACAAACTTGATGACTTCAACTTTCCTATTGATGTCATTACTTATGTAATTTTACGGTCGTCATCACAAATTGATTGACCATTACAGTGTTCCAATATCTAAGATGATGTTAGACCTGTTCCCACTGTCGTAACCTTTAATGTGCCTCCACCGTTGTATGAATTCCCCAGGATTGACTTTGTTGAACTTCACGACGAGTGCCGTATACGGAGCAGAAACTGCTTACCTTTCCGGAGCACCTGGGTTCACTCCTGGTTATAGGAATTCGTGTTGTTCATTGTTCTTTAGTTTTCTGTGTTTATTTGTTGTGCTTGTGGTTGTTCATTTGTCTTCCCGTGTTTGTCAGTCCAATGAATTAGGTTTTTTATTGCTCCTTAGGTATATTTGTCCTTTTTTAGAACCACTTTAAATCTTTGGTTCTATAACTAATAATCTCTGCTTTATTGCTTTTTCAAATATCTGGTCCGATTTATATAACTGCACATGCGCCGTATCCTGGAGAATATTAGAGATTTAAAAAATCGTTTCTACTGAAGACTTTTACCAGTCCTAGGATGAAGATTGAATGTTTGCGCATGCATCGATTGTGGCTACTTTTGCATGTTATAGTTGTGTTTTTTTCATTATTAGTAAATAAAATTGTGAAAGTGATTAAATAATTGTTGATAGTTTATAAGTCATAAATAATTAAATTCTAAAGTATCCAAACTGATTTCTACCGAACAGATATTTAAATAAATGGACTTTCGAAAAATTCATTTAAACAAAAATGAATCATAAAATTTAAATATCCTTTATTTTATTTATAGCCACTTCATTAGCAATGTGACGGATGTTGTTGACGGAGCAAACATGCTTACCCTTCTGACGTACCTGATGTCATTCCCGTTTCTTTTATGAAAGTTCACATTGCTAGTGCTTTAGTTTTTGTGCTGTCTGGATATAGTTTTGTATGGTTTATTATACGTTTTTCATTGTTTTAGTTTGTCGCGCTTGTTTGTTGTGTTCCATTCTCTTGACTTTGTTTTTTCATTGGACTTCGAATTTGTGGACTTTTCCTACTGTTTTGTCGCTACGGTATTATTTTGCCAATATATACGTTAAGACAAAGTATGCATAAGAAACTGGAAAATGCAATATAGCATTAAAATGATATTTTCTGAGACAAAGATATGTTTCATTTCATTTTATATTCAAATATTCAAGATTATTTACTTTTTATCTAATTATCAAATTCAGCATATGTATGCATGCATTGTGAACATTGTCCTGAGAATACAATTCTCCATGTGTAGCTTAGTGACATTTTGACAATTGTACAGACTCGAAATCTCTGAATTGCTCTTCAAATCTTTAAATTTCTCTTTGGCAAATTTTAAACAAACATGTATGTAAAATTATTTATTAACCTCAGATCAGCATCTCAAAAAATTGAAGGTCTTTACAACGTCAACTGTACACTCAATACAAACATAGATGACAGTCACAATACAAGAACATGTAACTTACTTGAACAGAAGGTACAAACACCTATTTTTCAAGAAACCCGACATACATATCGGTGAAAAAATTGTGAATTACAAATATAAAAAAGGGGCTGGGTAGACGTAATTTTCAAAAATTAAAAACTTTCAGTTGACATAAGAAAAAAGTACGATCTGTTCAGAGAAAACAGACTAGCAGAATGACTAGCAGTTAGATATAATGTTAAAATAAATGACCGAATGATAAAACATGTCTAATTCTAATCCCACGTGCATGTTAAGAGAACCAAAACTAAAGCATGAAAAAGTAAATGATAATAATTATAGACAAAATTAAAAGATAATTGAATTTTAATTATCTATTTTTAGACTAAAACGTTTATAAGCTGAGCTCTTCCAATCCCCTTGTGGTTGAATTACATTGGAGGGAACACCACATTAAAGGCCCACGAAGCTCAACCTATAAAGCACAGGCTTAAAAACGCCATCGTGGCCACCTCGCAATAAAAAGGCTGAAAAACTTGCTTGAAATTATTTATTGTCTACAGAAACATAGCTAATATAAGCAAAATATTTTAGCTTGGTTTCCTGTATTTTTTTAACTTTTTCAACAACATTTTTTCACCTTTCACGTATGATACACATCACACGTGTACTATCCCTATTGCATTGAAATCAAATTATTTCTAAATTTCCATTCAGGTTTGAAACATTTGTTCACTAACGATACAAGATTGTTTATAAATACTTCCATATATTAAAGTTAAAGTTTAAATGTCGATCATATATCAGATGGTTGATAATTAAAGTCTGGTAAAGATCAGACTTCAGTGAACTAAAAGCAATCGAAACCCGGTTGAAATCTTTAAATCTTAAACTTGACATGGTTACAGGATGAAAT
The DNA here is from genome assembly GCA_028015205.1 of Mytilisepta virgata. Lineage (NCBI taxonomy): Eukaryota > Metazoa > Mollusca > Bivalvia > Mytilida > Mytilidae > Mytilisepta > Mytilisepta virgata. The sequence continues at coordinate 45,769,600 of CM051514.1, read as the reverse complement.
AAAGTAGAATCCAATACTACCTCAAGTAAATTATATGTTCTCCAAAATACAAAAAAAATCTAGACTCATAAAAGCTTCCAATCGGGAAATCTAGGTTAAGTTATGCCCTCTCCCAATAAACTAGAGGAAGATATAACAATCTACGACTTCTAATAATTTATTGTCAACCTCCTCTCCAAAATAAAAAAAAAATAAAGAAATAAAAAACTTAAAGAAATAGTCTGCTTCCTAAGACTCGTTACGCATATATAAAGTTTAAATTATAAGTGCTAGAAAAAGCCTTCAATGAAGTTTCGTATGCAACCCAAACTGAAGATTTATTTTTATTAATAATAAAATAATAACATGGTAGTTATATTTGTTAAAACATACAATAAAATGTGCTTATTTCGTTCGACAGACTAAACATGATTAAGCGGTGTCAATATGAATTACTTTTTAATGAGGATGTATCATTTGTACCTAGCTTTATATATTTTTATCAAACATTGATGCGCTTCAAACTAGTGTTCTCTGGTTACATCCCTGTAACCTTGAAAATGTAGCTATAATTTGAATTTGAACGTTCTGTGTTAAAACACTTTTTCGTGTTATTGATGAAAATTTAAATGCATACTATTTTTTAAAATAATTTTTGAGGCTTTTGAGCCAATGCATTAACTTTGGAAAAACATTTCTGGTTATCATAATAAAAATTTTTAGGAGCCATCTTTTTATAACGTCTTTCTGCACTCTTACATTTTATAAGCCAACAAATGAAACTATCACCTTTGAATTGTTGTAATATCTTAACAACGTTGCTAATTTGGCTTAAAATCAAAATTAAACTATTACTGTTTTAAAGTATATTGTCGTGCAAATACCATGTTCTCGGGAATGGAACAAACCTTTCCTGTACGAAGGCAAAACAGGAACATAAAGGATAGACAGGCTCGGGACAGACATTACCCGTAACAGGCAATACACTGGTACTCAAAACCAGACCATAAGCTATAATAATTCAAACGTGAAGACCAGAAGCAGCGGTGGCTACTTAAGAAAACCTACCTGTGCTCGTTTCTAAAACTTGCTTAAGTCACTAGGGTTATGAAATTGTATCCGAAATCTTTTTGTTTTATTTCATACATTGTATCTGCCATTTTTCTAAAGCTTAAGTGATGTTTTTAGCCCAAATAAATGATAAAGAATATTTAAGTCCACTTGTATTTCATAACGAAAACGAAAAGAAAATAAAAAAAGGTTGGAACTTCAAAATAAATATAATTCATCATTTGTACGACCTACCGTATTTAAGTAAGTATTTTGTTGTCACAAAATGATATATGAGCAACAAAAAAATAAAAAAAATAATTGTTTGCATGAGTGATGATTTATATTATTTATTTTGTATATAAGTCCTCAAGATTTGTAAAGCGGCACCAGTCCAACACCGACGCCTCAGGATAACGGTAAGTGTATTTTAATATTTAACTCTGATGGAAATCGCGTTTCATTGCTGAATTGCAGAAGAGATACATTCATTATATTCTCAATCTGTTTAAAATTCATTATTAAAATTACATTTTCATTAACTGTGTGATACTTTAACTTTTGATGTATAGAAAAGTAATGGAAGCAATAGGATTTACATTTTGTATTTTGTGTGTTGTGTTTTGTTTGGGAATTAATCTCTACGCTTTTGCTTTTCAATAATGAAATTAAAAAGGACCAGTTTGGGATAGAATCTAAACATATTTCTCCCAGAGCTTTCCGTATATATTGAGTTGCGTTTTTAACACTATGTTTTGACCTATAATGTTTTTGCTTCAGTACTTTCAATAATTCTGATATAAAGTGATTATCTCCCGTTTTATGTCACATGATTCGATCTCATTGCATTCCTTTCCAGTCACAATTCTATATTTTTAATGAATTACCTGGACTATTTCATCTCATAGTGATATCCCTGTTTCCGGTTTTTTGGATCATATTTATTTCTAGACTAATTGTATTGTCATTATATCTTTTTAAAGGACCTGATCCTGATGAAAAGAGCATTAAAAGCCAAATATGTCGATTTTTAATATCATTTTTTTTTATTTTAATAATTTAAGATAGTTGCTTGTAAGAATACACTTCCTTTGAATACACCCATATCAAAATACTTTATTAAAATAGCGCATTAAAAACTTTAAATGCTTTTCTTCGAACTAACTTAGATTTTTGGTTATATCAGAAATACATTACTAGCTAAGATTGATTTTTCCTTTTGTTAATATCATTACTTTTGCATCGTTTTTATTTAATGGTTTTTATTTTTTTCGAAAATTACTGAAATATACTTGATATAAGTTATGGCTTTAGTTTCATACCGTTATTAAACAATAACCCTGGATGTAGTGAGAGGACTGATGCTCGTATCATTTAAAAAAACGATTTTTAAAATGTTCGCCCGATGGCTTTGGCTTTTCCGTTTTGTCAATTTGAGATGTTTTGAATTTGATATACAAGGCTTTGAAAAATGGTTTTGGTTTTCAAAATTTTAGGTTTTGAGCACAACTGATAAATCGTAATTAGACGAAATGTGCACCCTGTTAAGTTCGAAGATATTGTTATTGGGGCGATATCTGTCCGTCTGTTCTTCTGTCCGTCCGTGAGGACTTTCTTGTGACCTGAATTTCATCATTCAGTTTTATTTTCATGCATTTGATTTCTATATAGTATTGTCACATTCTATATGTATATGCACAACGATTGAAGATTTTTTTTTTCTAAAAAATTGGGTCCCATAAGAGTCGAAATTTGCAAATTGTGAATTCAAGCTTGTGACCTACTCTCCTCTTTCAATTTTCATTTTACGCCTTTCGTTTCTATACAGTATTTTCACATATTATACGTAGATGTTCAATACGATTTTAGAATTTTGATATTCACAAACTGGGGCCCACAGGGACTGAATTTCGGAAATTGTGAATTTAGGCTTGTGCCCTAAACTTCTAAACAGTTTTTAACTTTATACATTTAATTTCTATACAGTATTGTCACATAGATTCCTATAAGTGTTAATAAAATTTGTTGAAATTCAGAATATGACCTTTTTCACTGTAAAACTAGATACGGTTCTCATAGTTGCTGGTTTGAGATAGTTGTCCAATTAAACGAAGTTATCAGATTTAATTTTGCTTTTTTATATAAATATTATATGTAAGTATTAACAGATTTCTGTAATCTAGTTTGGTGCAAAATTCCTCCCTACATTTTATCGGACGACTCATTGCCACGTGTAGTCTAATGGGGTGTTATTCTGATTCTTTCCCGTCATTTTTTTTCAGTTTTTAAATACTATTCTTAAAATGAAGCTCGCTGTAGCAATACTTTTGGTTGTCTGTCTTTCCTTCGCAACAGCCGGCTATGGAGGAGGCGACTATGGAGGAAAAATGAAAGGCGGCTATAGAGGGAATGGCGGAGGCGGCTATGGAGGGTATGGAGGATACGGTGGCTATGGAGGGGGATATAGAATTGTAATGGCTCCAGTACTCATTGGTGGATATGGAATAGGAGGTGGTGGAGGAGGATGGGGCGGTGGATTAGGAGGAATATGGGGCGGTGGATTGGGAGGAGGTTTGGGAGGTGGTTTTGGTGGTGTTGGCGGTGGCTATGGAGGCTATGGCGGTGGTTTTGGAGGAGGTTATGGTGGTGGTTTTGGAGGAGGTTACTAAGGATATAGTAAAAAACAATATGGTAATAGTTTCATTTATTAATGTTATGTTTTCGTTAAAGTTTTTCATTTTTAATATTAAAAATGAATGACTTGTTAGATTGATATAAAGGTAAGTTATATTTTGTATTTACTAAATCAGAAGTTTTATTTGTATAAGTTTTGTACATAGTATTATTTTGGTTAGGTTATAACTTGTATGAAATGGTTCACAAGTAATAGCTTGGATCTCCATATCACACATCTACTAAAACTTGTTCTAATATACTAACGTTAATAATTTGTACAGAATCAATTCAAGTAATAAGGTGTGCAATATTGTGTTAGCACATTACAAAGAATTCGTTGTGGTGTAAGGGTTTTGGGGCGAAAACAAAGTATATAACGATGAATATATAATACTGTAACTCTAGTTTCAGGCATATGTGTCTTCTAAGCAGTATGTTTGAACTTTGCAGTAGCAATTGTTATTGAAAAATGTTTAAACTGAAAATTCTCTCCTGATTTAATTGTTTTTGGTGGTCAGCTTCGAATTTCGAATCACTCGATTACACAACAGTTTTGATTATTTTTCAGCTGTGTACATTTTAATGTTGATCTCTCTTTATGAATTATAATTTGCTATTTTTATAACTCCAATGTATCACTGTAACACGTGTGTTCGATTCTTTTAACATGCAAAACGTTATATAACAAACCTTTTTACAAGTTTTAAATCTATTAAATCCACATTTCAGGTAACAAACGACCAAGCACAGCATCAGCAGTTTTTATGTTTGCTCTATCTTGTAAAAACTAATTCTACTCATCATGATTTTAAAGAGGTTCTCATATCATACATCTAATATAAAACTTCGTGTTTTTAGTAAGGTGTTTAGATACGAAATTTTACCGATTAAACATGAAACAAAATTGAAATTTCATTGTAATTGGCGGTTCCAATTAAACTGTATTATAGATCCTGATAGATGTTTTAATAAATTTTCTTAGAGCATAACTTTCAATATCTAAATATTGTAATAAGTAAAATCTGGTTGCCATGACCTAAAGGAGGTTAGCATATTATTCTTCTTACATTCATACTAGATGTTTTATTTTGCAATTGTTTTACTGTAGTTTATGGGTTATGTATATTAATATTAATGTGTAGTATTATTTTTTCCAGGATACTAAAAGCTAAGATCAGATGAGACACACGAAGACGCTTGGTTATGAATTTAACACTTCAAACCTTGTTTAATTTTCAAATAAAAAGTTTATATTTGAGTTTTATGGTGTATTGCTGATAATTAAATGTATGTCATTTGTCCATAGAAGTTAAATCCTCTTTTTATTCCACCAATAAGTTAAAAGGCCATAGGATGTTGTCTTTGCCTTTCAGATGAATAATATTTAATGTCTTTCTGGTGCAAGTTCATGACTCCAATGTTGTATTTTATATATGAATTTATAGACCCCTTGATCTGATCGGGGTCCCATTTCAAAACATATTGCTACAACTACGGCAACCCTTAGAATCCAATTTCTGGCATGACGACATAAAACCTGCATTTTTATAACTTGTATGTGTTAATAGATTGATTGATTGATTGACTGTTTCTAGCTTAACTTCCAGTGGCAAATATTTAATGCTTCTTTAGGACGAGAACCAGTTCAACAAATTATCATACACAACTAAATAGGGGTTGGACAGTACACAAAGGAGAACCAATTTTGACTGCCACTGTAAAAGGGTAAATGGTTGGTTAGGGTAACATCATTTATCCTTCTATAGCGGCCATCAGCCTACTCTTTTTGGAAACTACAGAAAGGGTCTTTATCGTACAGGGAGTGTGGCATTCTCCAAACTCGTTACCCACTACGGTCCGAGGTCATGCTTTCCGTATTGTGACCTGACACCCCAGCCCCCCTCCCCCCCAAACGAGAGGATCTCCCTATCCGCAACTTGAGGACTTGCTTGGCAGCTCTGTGGGTATAGCTCCCGTGATCCATCACAGGTTCCTATTTAACACTGCAGAACGATATGGATTGAACGTAATCTTGTAGTCTTTTTATGAGTTATAAAAATATACAAACAAAAATACAAATGAATGAAAACATATATTTGCAATAAATAGACACTGTTGGTAATTGTAAATTATTCCAAGATTTTAAAAAATCTAATTAATCCAAATTAAAATTAAGAACACTACATACACACCTAAGATGTCTTGTTATTTAGATATATTTCTAGAAATTTACAAAAACGGACATTTGAAGACAAAACTTTACGACAAATGGAATGAATTCAATTTTCCACTTGTCAAGTTCCCTTTTTCTTGTTGCAATACATGTTTATACCAGCATCGCTGCATGTGGTCAAAGATAAAGTAGAAGGATTTTTGCCGTCACAAAATATAAGATTGATTTCATCACTCAATAAAAGATTTTGTTTGTATGTTTAGTTGGAGTGTTACGCCGTTTTCAGCTCATTTGGCTATTTCGCGGCGGCCAGTTTTTATTGGTAGAGGAAGCCGGAGTACCCGGAGAGAACCACCGACCTTCGGTATGAAAATTGGCAATCCTTGTCAATTTAGATTGGAGTCGAACACATCCCGCCACAGGTGAGAGTCTGACTCGCAAACTCAGTGTTGACAGGCTAGTGATAATTAGTAATCATGACAAACTACCTAGACCATTCGGCCACCTAGGCCCTTCAATAAAAGACTTATTGCATAACATCTGTAAATAGAGAATACCAATTTAGATTTTGGACTTTGTGCAAGCGTCCTTACTAAACGTGGGGCTGCGGGGTTAACTGTTTCAACAATAGCTTTCTAGTTATATTCATTATTTAACTTTCTTTTATTCCATTCCATCTTTAACACTGTTAATTGTATACCCTGAATAAAGTATTTATTGTGCTATAATGTCAATGTATCACTGTACGAAAGAAAATTTGAAACTTCTGTTATAAAAGTTAGTAATTTTTGACATAATATTTTATGATTCAATAAAATTTAAAAATTTACAAATGATTTTCTAGTACTTAAAAGAATAAATTTGCAAATAATAATTACAGTTCATTATAATATCATTTAAAATCCGGAATTCAAATAGAATATTCCAACGGTCAATGTGCTTCGTTTCTCAAAATAGTGTTCATGAAAATAGACAGTTCTTGTATTGAAATGTATGTTCCGCTCCCCATCCCCAGTGTAATTCTTCCGCAGTAGAATTAAAGTATTCCTATCAATTGTCAGCTGTTCCCATCTCTCCACAGCAGGTGTGTGGTAACTTTATATGTGTTTTACAATAAATTTTCTATTTAATTCATAAATTTTAGAGGTTTCCACCCAGAATGTTCTACACAATTACTCGACTCGTTCATCAGTGAACAACATCTTATTTCCAGACCAATTACACAATTTCAAAAACTAAATACAGCTTTTGTGTTTCTAGATATTTCTAGATAAGATTTACTTGGAAATTCAAGAAACTTAACTAAAACAATATTTGTTAGAAGAATGCAGTACAGCTAAAAATATAAGTATTCATTAACTTCAAGTTAACATAATATCTGTTCGAGGAAAAAAAAAAAAAAAACAGTGATTAGAACAGCTCGGATAAGCTCTGTGACTGGATTACCAAAGTTTAGAATCATTTCAAATCGCTGGTTCTACCACTCATAATCGCTGCTTTATTGCTTTTTGAAATATCTGGTCCGATTTATATAACTGCACATATGCTGTTCCCTGGACAATAAGTAGGGATTTAAAAATCGTTTCTGCTGAAAGCTTTTACCATCTTAGGATGAAAATTGAATGTTTGCGCATGCATCGATTTTGGCTACTTTTTTTTTTCATTATGAGTATATAAAATTGTGAAAAATAACAATCCAAAGATACTAATATCAGTGAAAGTGATTAAACACTTGCAATGTGACGGGTGCCGTTGACGGAGCAGAACATGCTTACCCTTCCGGAGCACTTGATGTCATTCCCGTTTCTTTTATGAAAGTTCACATTGCTAGTGCGTTAGTTTCTGTGCTGTTTTGTTATAGTTTTGTTTAGTTTGTTATAGGTTTTTTATTCTGTTAGTTTGTCGCGGTTGTTTGTTGTGTTTCATTCTCTTGACTTTGTCTTTTCATTTGACTTCGAATTTGTGGACTTTTCCCACTGTTTTGTCGCTTCGATATTCTTTTGCCGATAAATAAGGAAAGACAAAGTATGCATAAGAAACTGGAAAATGCAATATAGCATTAAAATGATATTTTCTGAGATACAGATATGTTTATTTTCATTTTGTTTTCAAATATTCAAGATTATTTACCATTTATCTAATTATCAAGTTCAGCATAGGTATGCATACATTGTGAACGTTGTCCTGAGAAAACAATTCTCCATGTGTAGCTGAGTGACATTTTCCCTTCTCGTCGTCTTAAAAACGTTACAAAAAAGTTAAATACTTCATGTATCTTGTCAAACGTAAATTTGCGTTACAATTGTACAGACTCAAAATCTCTGAATTGTTCTTCAAATCTTTAAATTTCTCTTTATCAAATTTCAAAGAGAAAAGTATGTAAAATCATTAATTAGGCTCAGATCAGCATGTCAAAAAAGTGCATGTCTTCACAACGTCAACTATACACTCAACACAAAAAATAAATGACAGTCACAATACAAGTACATGTAACATACTCAAACAGAAGGTACAAACACCTATTTTTTTTAAGAAACCCGACATACATATCGGTGAGAAAATATTGAATTACAAATATAAAAAAGGGCTGGGTAGACGTAATTTTCAAGAATTAAAACATTTCAGTTGACATAAGAAAAAGTACGATCTGTTCAGAGAAAACAGACTAGCAGAATGACTAGCAGCTAGATATAATGTTAAAATAAATGACCGAATGATAAAGCTTTTATAATTCTAATCCTACGTGCATGTTTACAGAACCAAAACTAAGGCATGAAAAGTAAATGATAATAATAATAGACCAAATTTGAAGATAATTGAATTTTAAGTATGTATTTCTAGAATAAAATGCTCTTCCAATCCCCTTGTAGTTGTATTACATTGGAGGAAACACCACATTTAAAGGCCCACGACGCTTACCCTATAAAGCACAGGCTTAAAAACGCCATTATGGCCACCTCGCAATAAAACGGCTGAAAAACTTAAAATTTGCTTGATTTTATTTATTGTCTACAGAAACATAGCTAATATAAGCAAAATATTTTAGCTTGGTTTCCTGTATTTTTTTAACTTTTTCTACAACATTTTTTCACCTTTCACGTATGATACACATCACACGTGTAATATCCCTATTGCATTGAAATCAAATCATTTCTAAATTTCCATTCAGGTTTGAAACATTTTTTCACTAACGATACAAAATTGTTTATAAATACTTCCATATATTAAAGTTAAAGTTTAAATGTCGATCATATATCAGATGGTTGATAATTAAGTCTGGTAAAGATCAAACTTCAGTGAACTAAAAGCAATCGAAACCTGGTTGAAATCTTTAAATCTTAAACTTGACATGGTTACAGGATGAAATAAAGTAGAATCCAATATTACCTCAAGTAAATTATATGTTCTCCAAAATAAAAAAAAATTTAGACTCATAAAAGCTTCCAATCGGGAAATCTATGTTAAGTTATGCCCTCTCCCAATAAACTAGAGGAAGATATAACAACCTACGATTTCTAATAATTTATTGTCAACCTCCCCTCCAAAATAAAAAAAAATAATTAAATAAATAAAAACTTAAAGAAAATATCTGCTTCCTAAGACTCTTTACGTATATATAAAGTTTAAATTATTAGGTGCTAGAAAAAACCTTCAATGAAGTTTCGTATGTAACCCAAACTGTAGATTTATTTTTATTAATAATAAAATAATAACATGGTAGTTATATTTGTTAAAACATACAATAAAAGGTGCTTATTTCGTTCGACAGACTGAACATGATTAAGCGGTGTCAATATGAATTACTTTTTAATGAGGATGTATCATTTGTACCTAGCTTTATATATTTTTATCAAACATTGATGCGCTTCAAACTAGTGTTCTCCGGTTACATCCCTGTAACCTTGAAAATGTAGCTTTAATTTGAATTTGAACGTTCTGTGTTAAAACACTTTTTCGTGTTATTGATGAAAATTTAAATGCATACTATTTTTTAAAATAATTTTTGAGGCTTTCGAACCAATGCATTAACTTTGGAAAAACATTTCTGGTTATCATAATAAAGATTTCTAGTGGCCATCTTTTTATAACGTCTTTCTGCACTTTTAAATTTTATAAGCCAACAAAATGCAACTATCACCTTTGAAGTTTACTGAATTTAAAAATTAATTTTTGGTGTTTGGTTTGATTTAATTGCATGACCAAAAACTTCTAATAAGACAAGCTGAAACATCTGAAATAGCTTAGTAGCGGATTTGGGAATTATTGCATGTGGACGGTTGTAATATCTTAACAACGTTGCTAATTTGGCTTAAAATCAAAATTAAACTATTATTGTTTTAAAGTATATTGTCGTGCAAATACCATGTTCTCGGGAATGGAACAAACCTTTCCTGTACGAAGGCAAAACAGGAACATAAAGGATAGTCAGGTTCGGGACAGACATTACCCGTAACAGGCAATACACTTGTACTCAAAACCAGACCATAAGCTATAATAATCCAAACGTGAAGACCAGAAGCAGCGGTGGCTACTTAAGAAAACCTACCTATGCTCGTTTCTAAAACTTGCTTTAGTCACTAGGGTTATGAAATTGTATTCCAAATCTGTTTGTTTTATTTCATACATCGTATCTTTCATTTTTCGAAAGCGTAAGTGATGTTTTTAGCCCAAATAAATGATAAAGAATATTTAAGTCCATTTGTATTTCATAACGAAAACGAAAAGAAAATGAAAAAGGTTGGAACTACAAAATAAATATAATTCATCATTTTTACGACCTACCATATTTAAGTAAGTATTTTGTTGTCACAAAATGATATATGAGCAACAAAAAAAAATTTAAAAAAAAATTGTTTGCATGAGTGATGATTTATATTATTTATTTTGTATATAAGTCCTGAAGATTTGTAAAGCGGCACCAGTCCAACACCGAAGCCTCAGGATAACGGTAAGTGTATTTTAATATTAAACTCTGATGGAAATCGCGTTTCATTGCTGTATTGCAGAAGAGATAAATTCATTATATTCTCTATTTAAATTTATTATTATTAAAATTACATTTTCATTAACTGTGTGATACTTTAACTTTTGATGTATAAAAAAGCAATGGAAGCAATAGGATTTACATTTTGTATTTTGTGTGTTGTGTTTTGTTTGGGAATTAAACTATACGCTTTTGCTTTTCAATAATGAAATAAAAAAGGACCAGTTTGGGATAGAATCTAAACATATATCTCCCAGAGCTTTCCGTATATATTGAGTGGCGTTTTAACCCTATGTTTTGACCTATAATGTTTTTGCCTCAGTACTTTCAATAATTCTGATATAAAGTGATTATCTCCCGTTTTATGTCACATGATTCGATCTCATTGCATTCCTTTCCAGTCACAATTCTATATTTTTAATGAATTACCTGAACTATTTCATCTCATAGTGACATCCCTGTTTCAGGTTTTTTGGATCATATTTATTTCTCGACTAATTGTGTAGTCATTATATCTTTTTAAAGGACCTGATCCTGATGATAAGAACACTAAAAGCCAAATATGTCAATTTTTAATATCATTTTTTTTTTATTTTAATAATTTAAGATAGTTTCTTGTAAGAATACACTCATATCAAAATACTTTTATTAAAATAGCGCATTCAAAACTTCGAACTAACTCAGAAATACATTACTACCTAAGATTGATTTTTCCTTTTGTTAATATCATTACTTTTGCATCGTTTTTATTTAATGCTTTTTACTTTTTTCGAAAATTACTGAAATATACTTGATATAAGTTATGGTTTTAGTTTCATACCGTTGTTAAACAATAACCCTGGATGTAGTGAGAGGACTGACGCTCGTATCATTTAAAAAAAGATTTTTAAAATGTTCGACCGATGGCTTTGGCTTTTCCGTTTTGTCAATTTGAGATGTTTTGAATTTGATATACAGGGCTTTGAATAATAGTTTTGCTTTCAAAATTTTAGGTCTTGAGCACAACTGATAAATCGTAATTAAACGAAATGTGCACCCTGTTAAGTTCGAAGATATTGTTATCGGGGCGATATTTGTCCGTCTGTTCTTCTGTCCGTCTGTGAGGACTTTCTTGTGACCTGAATTTATCATTAATTTTTATTTTCATGCATTTGATATCTATACAGTATTGTGACATTCTATATGTAGATGCGCAGAACGATTTCAGAATTTTTTTTTCAAAAATAGGGTCCCATAAGGGTCGAAGTTTGCAAATTGTGAATTTAAGCTTGTGACCTACTCTCCTTTTTCAATTTTCATTTTACGCCTTTCGTTTCTACACATGATTTTCACATATTATACGTAGATGTTCAATACGATTTTAGAATTTTGATTTTTAACAAATTGGGGCCCACAGGGACCGAATTTCGGAAATTGTTAATTTATGCTTGTGACCTAAACTTCGAAATAATTTTTTAACTTTATACATTTAATTTCTATACAGTATTGTCACATAGATTCCTATAAGTGTTAATAAAATTTGTTGGAATTCAGAATATGCCCCTTTTCACTGTAAAACTAGATACGGTTCTCATAGTTGCTGGTTTGAAATAGTTGTCCAATTAAACGAAGTTATCAGATTTATGTTTTGCTTTTTTATATAAATATTTTATCTAAGTATCAACAGATTTCTGTAATCTAGTTTGGTGCAAACTGCCTCCCTACATTTTATCGGCCGACTCATTGCCACGTGTAGTCCAATAGGGTGTTATCGTGATTCTTTCCCGTCATTTTTTTCAGTTTTTAAATACTATTCTTAAAATGAAGCTCGCTGTAGCCATATTTTTGGTTGTCTGTCTTTCCTTCGCAACAGCCGGCTATGGAGGAGGCGACTATGGAGGAAAAATGGAAGGCGGCTATGGAGGGAATAGCGGAGGCGGCTATGGAGGGTACAGTGGCTATGGAGGGGGATACAGAATTGTAATGGCTCCAGTACTCATTGGTAGATATGGAATAGGAGGTTATGGAGGCGGATGGGGCGGTGGAAACGGAGGAGGATGGGGCGGTGGATTCGGAATGGGTTGGGGAGGTAGTTTCAGATTTGGCGGTGGTATTGGCGGTGGCTATGGAGGCTTTGGTGGTGGTTATGAAGGAGGTTTTGGTGGTACTGGAGGCTACTAAGGATATAGTAAAATACAATATGGTAATAGTTTCATTTATTAATGTTATGTTTTTCATTTTTAATATTAAAAATGAATGACTTGTTAGATTGATATAAAGGTAAGTTATATTTTGTATTTACTAAATCAGAAATTTTATTTGTATACGTTGTGTACATAGTATTATTTTGTTTAGGTTATAACTTGTATGAAATGGTTCAGAAGTAATAGCTAGGATCTCCATATCATACATCTACTAAAGCTTGTTCTAATATACTAACGTTAATAATTTGTACAGAATCAATTGTGCAAGTAATAAGGTGTGCAATATTGTGTTAACAAATTACAAAGAATTCGTTGTGTGTAAGGGTTTTGGGGCGAAAACAAAGTATATAACGATTGAAAATATAAAATTGTAACTCTAGTTTCAGGCATATGTGTCTTCGAAGCAGTATGTTTGAACTTTGCAGTAGCATTTGTTATTGAAAAATGTTTTTCTCCTGATTTAATTGTTTTTGGTGGTCAGCTTCGAATTTCGAATCACTCGATTATATAACAGTTTTGATTATTTTTCAGCTGTCTACATTTCAATGTTGATCTCTCTTTATGAATAATAATTTGCTATTTTTATACCTTCAATGTATCACTGTAACATGTGTGTTCGATTGTTTTAACATGCAAAACGGCATGGATAATACCCTTGAGGAGATTTCCTCTGGAAGATATTGTATTGGTTTAATACAACACGACTAATTGCTTGTACTTATATTATTTTTATATAACAAACTTTTTTACAAGTTTTAAATCTTTTAAATCCACATTTCATGTGCAAACGACTAACCACAGCATCAGCAGTTTCTATGTTTGCTCTATTTCGTTAAAACTAATTCTACTCATCATGATTTTAAAGAGGTTCTCATATCATACATCTAATATAAAACTTTGTGTTTTTAGTAAGGTGTTTAGCTACGAAATTTTACCGATTAAACATGAAACAAAATTGAAATTTCATTGTAATTGACGGTTCCAATTAAAGATCCTATCTAATAGATGTTTTAATAACTTTTCTTACAGCATAAATTTCAATATCTAAATATTGAAATAAGTAAACTCTAGTCGCTATGATCTAAAAGAGGTTAGCATATTAATCTTCTTACATTCATATTGCATCTTTTATTTTTCAATTGTTTTACTGTAGTTTCTGTATATTAATATTAATGTGTAGTATTATTTTTTCCAGGAGGCTAAAGGCTAAGATCAGATGAGACACACGAAGACGCCCGGTTATCAATTTAACACTTCAAACCTTGTTTAATTTTCAAATAAAAAGTTTATATTTGAGTTTTATGGTGTATTGCTGATAATTAAATGTATGTCATTTGTCCATAGAAGTTAAATCCTCTTTTTATTCCACCAATAAGTTAAAAGGCCATAGGATGTTGTCTTTGCCTTTCAGATGAATAATATTTAATGTCTTTCTGGTGCAAGTTCATGACTCCAATGTTGTATTTTATATATGAATTTATAGACCCCTTGATCTGATCGGGGTCCCATTTCAAAACATATTGCTACAACTACGGCAACCCTTAGAATCCAATTTCTGGCATGACGACATAAATAAAAAGTGCATATTTCAGTTTTATGGTGTATTGCTGATATTTAAATGTATGTCATTGGTCCGTAGAAATTAAATCCTCCTTTTATCCCACCAATAAGTTAAAATTCCATAGGATGTTGTCTTTGTCTTTAAGACGAATCATATTTTATGTCTTTCTGGTGCAAGTTCATGACTCCAATGTTGTATTTGATATATAAATTTATAGACTACGGTACGTTGTAAGTGTGATTTGATTATCAGAATTTGTTCTGAGTTCACTTTCTTATTGACATCCCAGGCGAACGATTGTTTTTTTAAACATGGACGAGTAATCTATCATAGGCGCCGTCGTGATCATCTGGAAATGTGTGGAAATTTCCCTTATTGTTGAGGATCTTGCAATAATTTAAAAAAAAATGAAGAATAGTAATAGAACACTTTCATGGGATATGCTCCTTTGTATCCTGCGGTATTATCATGCGAATTCAGCTCATATCGGTGGTTTGTTTTGTAACATGGCAACCCTTAGATTCCAATTTCTGGCATGACGACATAAAACCTGCATTTTTAAAACTTCTATGTGTTAATAGATTGATTGATCGATTGACTGTTTCTTGTTTATCGTCCAGTGGCAAATATTTAATGCTTCTTTAGGACGAGAACCAGTTCAACAAATTATCAAACACAATTAAATAGGGGTTGGACAGTACACAAAGGAGAACCAATTTTGACTGCCACTGTAAAAGGGTAAATGGTTGGGTAGGGTAACATCATTTATCCTTCGATAGCGGTCATCAGCCTAATCTTTTTGGAAACTACAGAAAGGGTCTTTATCGTACACGGAGTGTGGCATTCTCCAAACACGTTACCCACTACGGTCCGCGGTCATGCTTTCCGTTTATGACCTGACAACCCCCCACCCAACGTCAGGATCTCCCATATCCGCAACTTGGGGACGTGCTGGGCAGCCCTGTGGGCTTAGCTCCCGTGATCCATCACAGGTTCCTATTTAACACTACAGAACTATATGGATTTAACGTAATCTTGTAGTCTTTTTTATGAGTTATAAAAATTGAACATACAAACAAAAATCCAAATGAATGAATACATATATTTGTAATAAATAGACATTGTTGGTAATTGTAAATTATTCCAAGATTTTAAAAAATCTAATTAATCCAAATTAAAATTAAGAATAGTACATACACACCTAAGATTTCTTCTTATTTAGATATATTTCTAGAAATTGACAAAAACGGACATTTGAAGACAAAACTTTACGACAAATGGGATGAATTCAATTTTCAATTTGTCAAGTTCCCTTTTTCTTGTTGCAATACACGTGTATACCAGCATCGCTGCATGTTGTCAAAGATAAAGTAGAAGGATTTTTGCTGTCATAAAAGAATAGATTGTTGTCATCACTCAATAAAAGATTGTGTTTGTTTGTTTAGTAGGAATTTTACGCCGTTTTCAGCACATTTGGCTATTTCGCGGCGGCCAGTTTTTATTGGTGGACGAAGCCGGAGTACCCGGAGAGAACCACCGACCTTCGGTATAAAAATTGGCACTCCTTGTCAATTTAGATCGGAGTCGAACACATCCCGCCACAGGTGAGATTCGAACTCGCAACCTCAGTGTTGACAGGCTAGTGATCATAAGTAATCATGACAAACTACCTAGACCACCTATCTGTAAATAGACAATACCAATTTAGATTTTGGATTTTGTGCAAGTGTCCCTACTAAACATAGGGCTGTTGGGTTAACTGTTTCAACAATAGCTTTCTAGTTATATTCTTTATTTAACGTTCTTTTATTCCATTTCATCTTTAACACTGTTAATTGTATACCCTGAATAAAGTATTTACTGTGCTACAATCTCCATGTATTACTGTACGAACGGAAATTTAAAACTTCTGTTATAAAAGTAAGTAATTTTTGACATAACATTTAATGATTCAATAAAATTTAAAAATTTACAAATGATTTTCTGGTACTTAAAAGAATATATTTGCAAATAATAATTACAGTTCATTATAATATCATTTAAAATCCGAAATTCAAATAGAATATTCCAACGGTCAATGTGTTTCGTTTCTCAGAATAGTGTTCATGAAAATAGACAGTTCTTGCAATGAAATATAAGTTTCGCTCCCCATCTTCAGTGTCTTTACAATATTAACAATGAAATATCCAGCAGTGTAATTCTTCCGCAGTATAATTAAATTATTTCTATCAATTGCCACCGGTTCCCATCTCTCCACAACAGGTGTCTGGTAACTTTATATGTGTTTTACAATAAATGTTCTGGTTAATTTATAAATGTCCAGAGGTTTCTACACAATTACTCGACTCTTTCATCAGTGAACAACATCTTATTTCCAGACCAATTATACAATTTCAAAAACTAAATACAGCTTTTGTGTTTCTAGATATTTCTAGATAAGATTTGCTTGGAATTCAAGAAACTTAACTAAAACAATATTTGTTAGAAGAATGCAGTACAGCTAAAAAAAAAATAAGTACTCATTAACTTCAAGTTAAAATAATATCTGGTTCAAATATCTGCTTGTATAAGTTCTGCGACTGGATTACCAAAGTTTAGACCCACATCAAATCTCTGGTTCTACCACTCATAATCGCTGCTTTATTGTTTTTCAAATATCTGGTCCGATTTATATAACTGCACATGCGCTGTTCCCTGGACAATAAGTAGAGATTTAAAAAACCGTTTCTGCTGAAAGCTTTTACCATCCTCGGATGAAGATTGAATGCTTGCGCATGCATCGATATTGGCTAAATGCTTACCCTTCCGGAGCACCTGATGTCAGTCCTGTTTCTTTTATGAAAGTTCACATTGCTAGTGCGTTAGATTCTGTGCTGTCTTGTTATAGTGTTGTTTAGTTTATTATACGTTTTTTTATTCTTTTAGTTTGTCGCGCTTGTTTGTTGTGTTCCGTTCTCTTGACTTTGTCTTTTCATTGGACTTCGAATTTGTGGACCTTTCCTACTGTTTTGTCGCTTCGATATTCTTTTGCTGATATATAAGTAAAGACAAAGTATACATAAGAAACTGGAAAATGCAATATAGCATTAAAATGATATTTTCTGAGACAAAGATATGTTTCATTTCATTTTATATTCAAATATTCAAGATTATTTACCATTTATCTAATTATCAAATTCAGCAAAAGTATGCATGCATTGTCAACGTTGTCCTGAGAATATAATTCTCCATGTGTAGTTGAGTGACATTTTCCCTTCTCATCGTCTTAAAAACGTTACGAAAAAGTTAAATAATTCATGTATCTTGTAAAACGTAAATGGACGTTACAATTGTACACACTCAAAATCTCTGAATTACTTTTCGAATCTTTAAATTTCTCTTTAGCAAATTTCAAAGACAAAAGTATGTAAAATCATTTATTAGACTCAGATCAGCAGCTGAAAAAAATTCTTGTCTTCACAACGTCAACTATACACTCAACACAAAAAATAAATGACAGTCACAATACAAGTGCATGTAACTTACTTAAACAGAAGGTACAAACACGGAAATTTTTCAGGAAACCCGACATTCATATCTGTGAGAAAATTCTGAATTACAAATATAAAAAAGGGCTGGGTAGACGTAATTTTCAAGAATTAAAAAAATTCTCTTGACACAAGAAACATTATTATCTGTTCAGAGAAAACGGACTAGGAGAATGGCCATACTAAATAAACTGAGTTAAAAAGAAAACTTTACGGAGTAGAAATTACAAGAAAGGTAAATTGAAGTGGAACAGCTACATATAATGTAAAAATAAATGAACGAATCATAAAACATATATAATTCTAATCACACGTGCATGTTAACATGATTATTCATTTATTTGTTGGAGAAATTACCAGTATTTAGCAAAATTAAAAAATAATAGAAATACTAAGGGTTCATTGTAGCACATGGTAGATCTCCTTAGCTGATATTTGGCTTCCTATTTCGGTATTTTTGGTTTTGAGTACTTTTTGTTTAAAATAAGGTTGGTTTTTGGTCTTCCAAATGTTTCGGTTTTAATGCTACTGATGAGAGGTAACTCCTTGAAATACGTCGTATACAGCATAGTATAAATTTACAATATCTAATATAAGTATCTTTGGATTGTTATTTTTTAACTGAACCAAAACTAAAGAATGAAAAGTAAATGATAATAATAATAGACCAAATTAAAAGATAATCGAATTTTAAATATGTATTTTTAGAATAAAAAAATTGAAGGATGAGCACAAAACTCTCCCTTGATATTGATATAGTGGTCAGAGTAAATGTGCTTCCTTGTTGTACCCTAAATTCTCTAAGATGGGTGAATGGATGGATTACTGTTTCAGGTCAGATACAACAACTAGCCGTTGTATATTTCCCATATGGGGTACCCTAATATCTAATAAAATCTAATAAGTTTCCATATTAATTTATAGAAAAATTATAGCATTCCGTTGTGGCGGAAATGTAGTGGAATAGTTTAAAGGAATTTAAAATATATGCTCCCGTACTTTTCTAGCCTAAAATAAGTTTGAAAAAGGGGGATACAATTTTCCCGAAAATCCGGGTGTCCACCATTTTAATATTCATTTTCCACACATTTTTTAACATTCATGTTAAATAGGTTGTTTGAGAACATTGGAATAAAGACCAAATTTCGTTTTAAATCATTTACAAATTAATATGATACTGACCAGTCGGAAGCGATTGTGATATTCATTTTTAGGCTCAATCATCTCTCCATAACATGGCGGGGAACAGTGAATCTTCTAATAGTGTATTGTAACCTTAAAGTGCGATTGCATCCATTAGGTGCATACAAGGAAGAGAACATGGTGATATGATATGAATATTAGCGCTGCTTTGTACTACACCGACACGCTGTGTCGGATTTTTAACGTTCTAGCTCACGAGGTAACAGTCCGCAGGAAGATATATCACCCCAAACGGACACATTATACCGACTCCGAGCCGAAGAGTCGTTTGCTCTTACACCTTTATACCACATATTTGACGGAATAGCAGCAAATATCAATTTTAATATCTTTGGTTCCAACCCCCGACTGCCCGCACTCGAGGGAGCTCGCTACCTGAATTCTGCATTTAAAATGCCTTAAATAGCCTTTGAAAATCCTTAATCAGCTGTTCTATGTAAAATAAATAACAAAATGCGACAAATATCTGTTTACAGAAGCAATGAGTTGAATTATAGAATTGATATTTGATCTAAATTTATTACTGGATTAATTAAAAATATCACTTGTTCCAACATGAATAATAGTAATACAAAATTCTGTACATTTAAATCAGATCTACTCAACTGGCGGACAAGTCGCTCTGAGGTAAGTCTTCCAAAGGTTTAAATATCGGTATTCTTCAACTCAGAATATTTGTTTATGGAGTCCCATATAATCAAAGTCGACCTGTTCCAAGCTTTCTTACCTAAAATGAGTTAGAACAGATTAGCACTGAGCAGACATTCTCTTTGCAACAATAAGTTAATCAAATAAACAGTATTTTAGATAACGTTTATAAGCTGAGCTCTTCCAATCCCCTGATAGTTGTATTACATTGGAGGGAACACCACATTTAAAGCCACACGACGCTCGCCCCTCTTAAACACCTTATAAAGCACAAGCTTAAACACGCCATTGTGGCTACCTCGCAATAAAAAGGCTGAAAAACCTAAATTTGCTTGACATTATTTACACATATCCATATAGACAGAATATGGACATAAATTAGAATTCAAATTTTTAATCAATGGAATCTTTAATTTCTGTCCCCAGACTGAATGGTTTTAGTCCACTTAACGGCATTACACTGATTTTCTCTTAAAACTATCATTTAATAATCTTATATTCCAATAAAACATGTGTCCAAATATAAAACCACCACGGAGCCATATAATAGTTCTCCTAAACTCATCTGGCCTTGATTGACCTCTTTTGCATAATTTCTGTCTGTTGATGAGGCCCACGCGGTATGACGTCAGTCAAGTTATTTACCTTGTCTATATAGTGCAATTATATGTGAGTTTTATCATTGGAAATTGCATTGTCCTTTGTCTTATAAAAAACAAATGGGTTTCATAATTAAAGTAAGCGTTTCCTTGACTTATCTCATTTAATTTGCGTATTTTCCATAGTTCTGACATAACTGCATAAAGATATTTCAAAAATGAAATTATAACTGAGCTGTTGTTTTTGCGATACAGTGCATTGCATCATTGCCGTGTTACAGTAACTGTTACTGGCATTATATTTTAAACAAAATAAATTGAAAGGGCTATTACTGTGCCACGCAAAAGCATGTCATCCTTTATATTAGAAATGTGTAAATATTTAATATTCTTAAAAATACAGATAAAGTCAAAAATGTATTGATTTAAAATCCAATATTGGATTATCATAAAATTACAAATACACAAATACACGTGAAATTTAACATAATTAGACAGACATACAATATATACATGATATAAATCAAATATCATGTATATATTGTACTTGTACAAATTTGTTATCACAGCTGAGTAATGTTTCAATGATTATTACTATGGTTGAATATAAATATATGAATGAAAATATATAAAGATATGAATGAAAATCTATAAAGATATGAATAAAAGTTGCTCTTTCAGACTATTCGAAGCGTAAACAACGGCTATATCGAATTTGAACATATTTGTTTTTCAACTACACAACCTGAAAATTTCTGAACTGGGACCTCCGTGGCCGAGTGGTATAGGTAGTTCGTCAGGACTACTTATGATCACTAGCCTGTCAAAACTGAGGTTGGGAGTTCGAATTTCACCTGTGGCGAGGTGTGTTCGACTCCGATCTAAAATTGACAAGGGTTGCCAATTTTCCAACACCGAAGGTTGGTGGTTCTCTCCGGGTACTCCGTCTTCCTCCATCAATAAAAACTGGCCGCGCGAAATAGCCAAATGTTCTGAAAACTGTGTAAACCCCCAACTAAAAAAACAAACAAACAATTTCTGAACTAATTGACTTGTTTATGTAAACAGTTCTAATAGGGAAACTATTACTTTGTCATACCGGAATCTATACGATATTTATTGCGTATACAGAAAATAAATATGACCACACTTAGAAAAAACACTTTATACACAGAAACGTACCTCCAGCTAACAAACTGGATGAATTCATATCACTTTCCTGAAATTTTTTATTTCTTGATACATATTCTAGGTGTTCCGATGTCCATAATAATAGGCAAAGCACACTACGTAAAATTATCTCTTTGACAGACATAAATATTTTAAATTTAAATTTAATACAATGTTGTTTTTCCGATGTTCTAAACAGCATTTTTCGTCCCCATCCGACGGACTAGCATCTTTTATCGAGACAATCCTCGCAAATTATGCCAATAGGGGGTCGCGAATTTGATCATTGAAATTTCATTCCCAACGGGAATCGAAACAGGGACCTTTGGCTTCGTAGGTACTAACGACTACACCACGGCGCCCCTTTAAAAAATGTCTTAATAGTTCTACTCACCACCCAGTTAATCTTTTAGATAGTACCCATTACAGCCTGATGGACAAATCTGTTCTAATTCTTGTTTTTAAGCTTTTAAGCTTTAGCTGAAAATAAGAAGAACGTGATATTTCAAAACAGGCGATATTTACCCTTTAGTTGGAGTTCATGCAATTTGAGAGATTTCTTCTTCTAACTTTGTAATGGTAGGGTCGATGTGTCTAAACAAGATGGAATGTTTTTTTTTTTATTTACAATCGAATCATTGGAAAATGTCGTATTAGAGTTTTTGTATGTAAAAGGCTGGTATATATAATGTCTTCATCTTTTTCTATGCATACAACGTAACTACATTCCGATCCAACGAGAAGAAATGAGACGAATTACATTGTATATGTTTCTCAGATGAGAACAGAATTCTATGGTCTTCACTGTCAATCAAATTTTTATATATTTCATCCATTGTTTTTACTTGAATTGGGTATTGCAATTAACTATACCAAACGTAAGAGTTTCCGAGTCCACTCCAGGGGTACTTAATCCAGGGAACGACATTCACATGAAAATGAAATGTAGCGAGATCATGGATCACTCATTCCCCATGGTTTCTAAGTTGCGCACGTGGTTTTAGTTCTTTGGTGTGGTGTTTTTATTTTTTTGTCTGTTTTGTTATGTTAGATTATGATTGTGTCTTCTGATTCGAATCCGTGTTGCTTTTGTTTTTACATTTATTCTCTTTTTTCATTTGAACTTTCTAATTAGTCGGCAATTTTGTGTGTGTGTGTGTGTTTTTTTTTTCTCATATGTTATTAAAAACATATTTATCAAGTAGTATTAAATTTTTTAAATAGTTTTTTTTTGTTTGAAATAAAACGAAAGGTCAATATGTAAAGTCAAGAATAATTAGTTTTTTTTCACATATGTGTTATATTTCCAGCTGCTTTGCCAGAAGACTATTTAAGGAAGCACTTTACATACTTCTACAGTTAACTATTATATCGATACAGATATCACGATACTATCAAATATAACCAGATATCATGCATTTATCATAGTTTTATCTTTGCACAAGGTAGAATTCCAGAAAAAATTTTCAATTAAATTCAACCTTCATTGCAAAACAACAAAAAACCATTTGGTCCATAGCAAAACAGACAAATCATACAAATATACAGACAAATATACATATATAACACAAGAAGGAAAAATATGTATATTAACAGTTTAAGTGTTTCCTTTCCTCAGTTCTAATGACTGTTGTATTAAAGACGCTACTGTATTAATGTCATCGGGTGTTGATGGATTCAAAGTAGTTTTCAATGTTTCTATATAAGTATGGGAAGTCAAATTAGGATAATTTCCTATATAACTGTTTAAAAAGGTTTCTCTCAATTTTGTATTAATCTTACAATTGAAGGAAAAATGTGATTTATCATCTAAAATATTACATTCCTTTCAAAGTCTCTGTTCCCTTATAATGTCCCCCCCCCCATGTTTCAATCAACAATACATGTTCAGACATTCTGAATTTTGTTATTATTTTACGTTTTTGGGTGAGTAAATAGTACAGATTTTATTCACTTTCAATTTTTAAATAGCTGTGATTTATTTAGTTTTTGATAATAGTCTTTAACATATAGGTTAATTTTATCTTTTAATTTATTTGTTTTTATTAGCGTTTTACAATTTGAAATTTGATTTAAATCATTTTCAGTTTCCTTTACTACATTTACTGCATACGTGTATCACGAATAAGTTCCCTCGTTATCTAATTTTTTTGTAAGGAGAAAAGCTTGTTTAAGGATAGGGTTTATTTCATCATATTTAGTCTTGCTAAACACATTATAATTTGAGTTGTTATAAAATAACAGGAAGAATGTTTAACTCTTCTCTGACAACAAAAGTTGTTGACATCTTTTTGTGCCCAGAGTATTTTTAATGAAATTAAGCTGTAATTTTTCAATTGGAGTTTTTTGTCAGCAAAAGTAAACATATCAATATTAGAGTTGCCTTTGCTAGCTCTCATATTTGCTCGATAATCTGTTAAGTAATAGTCCAATAAACATATTTCAGAATTATAAGTTAATATAGGACGTACTAATGTTTGAAATAAATTGCACAAGCCACTTTAAGAGGAAGTTGACTGAAATTTGATGTGTAACTTTTATTGCAAACAATGCCTTGCGAGCTTTATTTGCCAGATCCAAACTACAATTTACTAAACTTCCATTACTTGAAATGATACAGCCTAAATACTTATATTCATTTACATTTTCTAGTAGTTGGCCCTTATACTTTATGAAATTATTAGTTTTATTGTTGGCATGATTTTGTATTATCATAGTTTTGGTCCTTTTAGTGTTTACTGTTAACTATCATTTGTTGCAGTAATTAGACAATGAATCTAAACTGTTCTGTAATCTAGACGCTGATAATGACAGTATTATAAGATCATCTGCAAATAATAAATAGGTATATGTTATACCCTTGTTGAGCTAACGCCCTATAGATACATCCTCCCAAGTCAGAGTTTTGTATCAACCTTCGTTCCTACAAACCCCTGAAACATTTATTCATATTTTACAGGTCGGAGGTGAATGATTTTCATTTTTTTCAAAGAGTCAACACCTTTTCCTTTTTATTTTTTACATACTTGTGATCAAGACCATATTGGTCGAAACGTTGAGTATTTTTCACTTTTTAGTTTGTTGTTGTTTTTTACGATTTTATATTTGGTTTTCCCTGTCGTTTTACGCCCCTTTTGACAGCTCACCATTTCCATTTATTTTTCTTGTTATCGATTTTCATTGGTTGCTTCTCAAGGTCAAACGAGAATCCATTTGTGTCGTAGGTAGTATTTTCTAGGTCACACACCAGGCGGCGATATTTTCGACCCGCTAAATATGAATGAGTGGGGGGATAAATAGATAAAGTGTCTCCGACAAGTTTCATGCATTTGGAGGTTTGACTGGTGAAGTAATCAGTTTTCTTATATAAATATTCATGTGGGTACAAATGATATACACAGGTTAAAAACATGTATATTTGAATCAAGTATGAAATCCATATTAAATGCGATAAAGATAATTAATCCCATTTGTGTAATCTTGTTACCTTCAATTTAAACCAGGCCTGTAGATTATAAAGAGTGCAAGAATTAGTGAGGAATTTTAATGATTGTTTTAGACAGCTAGCTAATGCCAGGAACACTGTTAGTTATATGGCATGTGCAAAATCATTTTACGGTAGTTGTCATACTCCCATCAAATTCGTGTTTTCCTCAGATAAGTTACATTGGTTTAAATAAGAGTTTCAATTTTATTGCCAACACGTTAACTCATAAATGTTTATAAATTTGTACATCTGCTTTCTTCAGCTGCTGGTCTCTTCTGACTCTCTGCTCGTTGGAGACGGACGAGACCGCAAAATCTTCAATTTATTTGATTTAGAATATTGACACTGTATATTTTATATGACATCCCTGGCAGTATAATGGTAATTACAGTTGTTTCTATTTAACAAGAGATCAGGGTTCGATTTCTCGTCAGGAATATTTAGAAGACGGTGCTTACTTACGCTATGAAATTTTCCTATTATTATTCATGTATGTACAATTAAAATTACAATTGTCTGCGTGAACCGTTGGTCTGGCGGGTTCAGTAAATTTCATATAGATATTATTAACGTGTTAATATTTATATATAAAATTATATCTGGATTTCACAAAATTTTATACATACAATGTATTATACATTGTTTGTTTGTACCACAATATGTGACGTTTAAAGTCTACATATTTGGCTAAATAAAAGGTATAGTTATTTCTCTCTTTTGGTATTTTCCCCAAGAAGTAATTAAAAAGAGCATACCAGGATCTATTCTTATTCTTTTTGTTACTTTTGCATCAACTTTACAACAATTAAAATTTGAATATTTAGATTTTCTCTTTTTAATTGGTTTACATTTGTGATATATTAATATCTGGTCCTTCCATATCAGGACAGATATTATTTCTTGACCGATATTATAAGTACATTTATCGAATTTGAATTGTCATTCGACATGAATTATTCGACTAAAGTCATGGCCGACGCTATTGTCTCAAAAATAGTAGGCATGTTATAATCTATCAATATCAGCTTTTTTTAGCTCACCTGGCATAAAGAGGACACATATAGCTACTTCTTCCCTAAAGCGCCCATCTAAACAAAATACATTTCTCGGTTTGATTTTCTGTATAGAAAGGAATGTTACCAAACAAACAAAATTCTGAAGATAGCAGTGCAATTTCCTTATTTTGAAATGAGATAAAAAGAAAATCGTATGTTTCACAACTGCGCATGTGCAATCGCATACACCTCGATTTTTCTAAGAGAATTAGCTTTCCCGGCAAGATTGAAACAGACAGATGAAAGGATGTCACATTAATGGTGTAACGGTTGTATTTGATTATCTATTATTTCAGTTATCTATTTTGATAATTATTTAATGATATTGTTTTATCTAAAGAGTATTAAAAAACTTAAGAAAGAGTTCCTTATCAAATCTGTAATCTCCGTTAAACAACATAAAAATGGAGAATAATGAAATATAAACAGAAAAACCGCACAAAAATATATATACAATTCTATGTGGTGTTGATGGTATTCTATAGGTAAACGATTCGTATTGTTGTGTTCCTTGCTCATTGAATAAAAATTAAAAAAGAATACAAAAAGTCCAGAGATTTTTTAAAGATGTAATCTCCGTTAACCCTATGTACTAAAAACCTAGGTCATATTTTATTAGGAAAAATACACTATCTTATAGGAGCCAATATCACTGCATAACACTGACTTTTATTCCAAGCAATATTGTCTACTTTAATTATTAATAAAACAACAAAACAAGCGAAAACGTAATCTCCGTGAACTGTGTTTTCCGTTAAAACGTCAAAAACGCCGGGAAAACTCACGCGTATCCACGGCAATTTCACGCCTCCGGTTATGGTAGATTGACAGCGTTCTTTGTGGAAGCGAGACCCAGCTAGCACAAAATATTTCCATGATATTTTTAATATGTCATATCTATATCAGCTAACAAATATTATTAAAAAATATCATGAAGATATCTTATAAACATTGAAAAATATGTATGAATAATATTTATGTTAAAATATATCAGAAATATATTTTATTGATGTCTGGAAAACATATTTCGAAAATATTTGCTAAAAAATGTTTATTCAATGTCAACAAAAATATCATATATATATATGTTTCTACGTGTGAATAAAATATCACAATGATATATAAGAAAAATATATTTGTACAATATATATTTTATATAAGAATAATGTTTGTGTTAAAATATATCAAAAAAATATTTTATTGATGTCGAAAAAAATATGCGAAAAATATTTGCTAAAAAATGTTTATTCAATGTTAACAAAAATATCATACATATATATATATTTCTACATGTGAAAAAAATATCAAAATGATATATGAGAAAAAAAAGTCTTTTATAGATATGAAAATTACTCAAAACTGAGAGGGGGTGAATGTTTTAGCACTTAAAATTGAAGAAATATATTATTTTATATATAAAAAAAAACTATGTATTCCCGGCTGTATTCCTAACCTACCAACATTCACAGAGGAAAGTAGGTGATCGTTCCGAAAGTTTTTCGAATATGCCGCTCTTTTTTATCGCTAGATGGCGTATTTTGTAGCGGAAGTGTGTGTAATTTCAATTTTTGCGCCTTTTCTGGAGAAAGACGCGATAGACTGATAGACAACAAACGTTTGGATAGACAAGTGATCAAGCTGATTATTTCATCGGAAATCTGTTCTAATTGGTAAGAAAGCATTGTTATAACTGTTTAAATTTTGATTTTTTCTTAGACTTCAAGAGTCTTACAATAGAGTTTTATTACTACTGCACACAGGCGCATGCACAGGTATTTTGATCACGTTTTCCTTGTTCGATTGAAGCAACAATTTCTGCGTGAGCATGTATTTGTTTTTTTTTTAAGGATAAAAATCCCCCCGGATTAGCAACTTATCTCCCAATTATGTGACAAATCAACTTGATACCACTGCTAAATTATGCAATCATAGACATAGTTGAGTCAACATAAATTTGTTGGCAATTCAAATTACACATAACACCCAATTTTACCCAAATTCCTCAGAAAGTACCAGAATCCCAACATATTATTACGAAATTCCCCAGATTTGCGTTTATGAATACATTTACCTACCCTTTTTTGTCACAATGACTAACGTTAAACAGACATATTTTGTTTTGGCCTTAAAGGTTAAACAAAAGGGATAATTTGAGAATAGACCTGTTTAATTTTGTACTATTAATTCAAATTTTATCCTCGTTATCAAACTTAAAATCAGTTTTGTTGTTACTATTTTAATCTTACTGCCAGGTGCAAAAAATGGTTAAAATTTTGTATTTATAACAATTATTTTCATGTTTTGGATGAATAAACTTATTTGTTTTAAAGAATGGAAGACTTGATGCTGACAAGATCTAATCAGTTCATGAATAATGTTGAAAATTCTGAATTCACAACGATTTGAAAAGTTCATAAGTGAGGAAAATTTAGAGATTTAAAAAAAAAACATTTTCCCATGAAATCCTAAAGCTGATGAATAATTAAAGATTTTATGGTAATATAAAACAACACATAATTCATAAATCCTCTCAATATTCTATTCAATAAAATATACTCTCCTATCCTTTAACCCAAAAGTTGAGAGGGATTTTAGGAATATAACAGTAATGTTTATTTTATTTAACCTGCCACATTCTCTCCCCCACCACTCAAAAAAAAAAAACCAAGTAACTGTCAAATATGCTAATTTATGGTTTTACAAACTAATCTTCATGTAATAATTATGCATGTTAGTCGTTTAGATGCATGGTTTTTTGCATTTTTTTCCAGACCTTAGTTATAGAACAAACCATGGATTCAAACCATAGAGCAAGAAGTTTAAATTTAAATAGATATTAGTGATTTTATCAACAGTCGAGGTTATAATGCAATGAAATGTAAATCATTGTGGGGTAAAAAAATATATATGCCTTCCAATATCCCATACATTTATTTTTGCAAAAACCCTATTCTGTATTTTTTTAAATTAATGAATTTAAAAAAAAAGTATTTGGAAGTAATTTCCATGAAATAGACTTTCTTTTAGTTCAATCCATCAATAAAAGAAGAGATTAGTATAACTCGAAAGGTCAACAGTGGCACATCAATCAATTAACCAAAACCAATAAACTGCCTTCTTAAAAAGAATTTAAAAAACACTGAAACATAGTAGTGGTGGGGTTAAACCTTTTCTATCCTGACCTTTTGGTGTTTACAGCACTCTTTAAGTACCCATACAGTATTGACAACATGGTGACCAATAGCTAGGAAAAGTATAATATGGTGACATTACTTATTTTAGATACCAGGGTCAAATGCTCTTTAAGTGTAAAGCTAGCTATGGTTGACAAACTTGTATTTACCACGATTCTTTTTTTTTCAATATTTCAATCATTATTTCTTTCAATTCACAGAAACAAAGGAAACAGAATAGAAGAATATTGCCTGCTGAAGAATCAGATTCAGAAGAACAATGAAAAAAAAAAAAATAATAAAGAAATACTTATTCGTGAATATTTGTTGGTCTAAATGATATTCGTCCACATAGTCTCAAGTGGGGAGACAAAATCAATGAAAAAATCAGTCCTTTATTTTGGGTTTTCATCTTGAATGTCTCGTGAGGTCTTCAGTATGGTAAAAAGAAACCATTTCTCACCCTAATGCAAGTTCAAGATGAAATATTGAGAAATATTTTCTGGTCCTCAATGTTATGCTCAGTCCGAAACAGCTACACACACAATTAGGTAATAAAAGCATTATTGCTTACACATTTAATGTGTCATACGGCTTGAAAGTTTTTCTTTTCATAAAAAGTGCTTGCCTCTGTTTTTGAACTATCCAAAATACAACATATTTTAAGAAGTTGACATGGCAGGAAATCATAGATATTAATTGGAAATAATGTGGGTGAAAACAGCAGTCATTGTGTCTAAACACTAATGATTCAATTTGCTAATATTTATTATAAGATGCATTTTACTCTGTTTTTCATTTTACGCCTTTTATCCTGCTGTTTGGAGGTTA
Source organism: Mytilisepta virgata (assembly GCA_028015205.1). Taxonomy (NCBI): domain Eukaryota; kingdom Metazoa; phylum Mollusca; class Bivalvia; order Mytilida; family Mytilidae; genus Mytilisepta; species Mytilisepta virgata. The sequence goes on along the minus strand of CM051514.1, from coordinate 45,739,301 downwards.
AATACTCGTCTGTCTTAAAAACCTGGAAGTATTTACCTCCTGATACTATATACTTATCTGGAGCTCTGGCATAACAGAAGTACAGACATGAGGCAGTATTAACTAAGTAACTGATAACAGGCAAACAAAAATATAGATCACAATCTGTTACGTTGCTGGCATTTGATTCCACTCTTTAGATAATTTGTCTTTTTTTCTATCAAGATTTTCCATTTTAGTTTGTTTTATTCTTCATAATGTTGTTTCTGGTACATCATTTCCACTTTTCTCTTGCATGGCAAAATTATTCTTGAAACAATATTTGAATTTCCATGAAAATGTAAGTTTATCTGGTGTTGTGTCAATGAGACCACAACATATATAGTTGGAGGCATAACAAGGAAGAAAATATTATTAGAAGTTGGCCTTTGAAATGAGCAAATCACGAGACGATCATTTGCACATCCACTGAAATTGTGTTAAGTAGATGTATGTTTTGCATAATGATTACTCTGTCATCTTATATGTTATAAATAATTTTTAGCCCTGGCTACAAGGCGTCTTGGTCATTACGTTTTACCCTTGTCCCTCTGGTTTCCGGTCTCTAACTATAGTCTTTTCTAAATGTTTTGAAAGTTATACACATTGCTTATTATGGCATTGTTCAGATCAACCACAAATTTGGGTACTGTTATTTTTACCGTTCAAAAGTAATGCCCCTTAACAAATAATTTCGAATTTTGTCGTTCCTGTGCTCTAAAGTTAGTACACACTGTGTCCATTGGAAACATTCTGATAATTTAATTTGGACATTTGTTTTTATATCTAATAAATATTTTGACAAAAAAGTTTTTCATTATGTTAAAGTGATATTTTGATGACATCAGAATAACATTATAATGACATAATTTTTATATCTAATAAATATTTTTTAGAATGTTCTGAGTGATATTTTGATGACATCAGAATAACATTATTAGGACATAATTTTTATATCTAATAAATATTTTTTAGAATGTTCTGAGTGATATTTTGATGACATCAGAATAACATTATTAGGACATAATTTTTATATCTAATAAATATTTTTTAGAATGTTCTGAGTGATATTTTGATGACATCAGAATAACATTATTAGGACATAATTTTTATATCTAATAAATATTTTTTAGAATGTCCTGACTGATATTTTGATGATATCAAAATAGCATTATTTGTACATTTCTTAATATCTAAAAAAACATTTTCACAAAAATATTATTCAGAATGTCCAAATGATATTTTGATGACATCCAAGTAACACTGATATGACATTTCTGGAAACAGTAAAATAATATGTAAAAAAAATGTTTTTTAAATATTGTATCAATGTTTTCCTTGTAAATTTTTAAATATCTAAATAATGTTTTAAAAATATTTGAAAAAAATGTTTTTTTTAAATATCTTATTTCTGTTACTACAGCCATACATTTAACATCAATAAAATATTTTTAAAGATATTTCCCTGATATAATGCAAAATATAAAAAAAACATTTTTTTGATATTTTTGTGCTAGCTGGGGACAACTCTCAAAAGGAATTCTGGCGTTACAGCCAAGGGAGCAAGTAAAGTATGGATGGTACGGTTTATATTAAAAGAAAAAAGTAAAACAAACAATTAATTATTTAACGAAAAATGTCTCAGATTTCGTATTCAACAAATAATGTCAATGTTTTGGGAGTATTATCAAAGATTTTGCAATCTTTTTAGGAATTCAATACCGATTATTGTGTTTCTCCAATGATGCCATCATGTATATACTTTTTGCTAAAGTGCATTTATTTGCAATTTTATACAATTTACACTTGATAGTATTAATGGTTGTTTCATTCCAACAAGCCCGAAATAAATATTTTCTCGGTTTTATGACTACTGCAGTACGCCTATAATGAAACAAAAAAAACAAACAAACAAACAAACAAAATCCCCCAAACTAGACAGAAAAATATGGCACGAAAGGCGGAAAATCTGTATAGTCTATGTATGAATTCGTTAAAACGAACATTTGTGTATATTATAAATTTACATCTTCTTGAAAACTGAGTAATAAACACTTGTCTATTTTCCTTTTTTTTTCTCTTACAAATATAAAAGTATAAGTATGTAATTTTCAATAAAATAATTAGGCAGATTTTAGTCGAGGGGTTTTTGCAGTTGCTCGTCACGCGGAGATCCGTGGTTCGATCCTGCTACAAGCACATTTTTTTTCATTTTTTTTTTGTTTTTTTTTTTTTTTGTTTTTTGTCAAAATCAAAATCAGCTTATTTTCCATATATAAAAACATAAAAAGGTCATGCGGTCTGTCTCCATGCGGGAAGAATGATACAAAAATCAAAGCGACTTGTATTATTTGTAACTAAGTTCCACACAAGTTGTCACATAAATATAAATAAATAAAACAATGCGCATTAGTAATAACAATGTCCCACGGTATTATTAATATTTCTTTTCAGTACAAAAGAAAAAATCACGAGCGGAATATCAAAAGGAGTACCGTGACCGTCAAAAAGCTAAAAATGAAGATAAATACTTAAAGAAGGAAAGAGATAGGAAAAAGAATGTTTCGTCTTGAGCTGCGACTTGAATAAAAGGGAATTGAAACATAGAAGAAAGTGCAACAAAGAAAGAATGAGAAATTATAGAGAAAAAAGAAAAAATGAAATGAAATCCCCAAATAATAAAACAAATACAGCTAAACGTAAATCGTCTCGAAAGAGGATAAGTCGGGCAATTTCTAGAGCAAACCGAAAAATAGATAAATTAGAAAAAGAACTAATAAAATCAAATCGCAAAGTATGGAAACTGAAAAAGAGGATTCAAAAGTTCAAATCTGTTCGAGCTGAAGCTACTGCTTTTGATACACATCCTAATCCGGAAACACCTTTGTTGTCTGCAATTTCTGAAATGAGGGACTCTGGACTGGATCCATCAAAGCATAAATCTATTCGGCGTAAATTACAATATCACAATGCTCTTGTAGAGGAAATAAAGTCTGTTAATCCTCAAATGGTCAAAGGTCTTGTTAGCGGTAAGATAATAAAAAAATACAAATTGATGTCTTATACAAGTCGGGTGTTTGGTCTTAGGAGGAAATCACTCAAACCAGGTTCAAAGGAGATACAAAAACCGTTACGGAGAAGGCTCCCTTTATTACAAGAACAAATCAATGAAATCGTTTTTAATTTCTTAAACAGAGGAAATAATTCTTCAGTCATGCCGGGCAAATCTGACTATAAAACCGTAAAAGGAAAACAACATCAAAAGCGTATACTTTCAGACCATATAAAAAACTTATATTTGAAATTCCGTACAGAAAATCCCAACATCAGTATGTCTTATTCTAGATTCTGCAAGTACAGACCAAAATATTTTTGTCTTGTTTCTTACGCTACTCGCAATACATGCTTATGCATCAAGCACCAGAATGTGGCTTTGAAACTTCGTTGTTTACACAAAGCCGGATTAATAACTACTGAAAGCCCTGACGTCTTTGTTAAGGATATAACAGATACCTTCAAGATTGGATCGCTTTTTACAGAAGACAGTGGTCCTTTTGAGTACCAAGAGTGGACTCGTGTAAACACCGACTCTGGACAGAGGATGAACATTCTCACCAAAACAGCTGATATGGGCGCATTTTTACACACATTTAGAAATCAGGTTTTTGAATTTAAAGCCCACGTTGAAAGGGTTCGAAACCAGTATCATGCACTGCAAAACCTCAAAGCAAATTTGCCAAAGCATCATTTCATCGCCCAAATGGACTTTGCAGAGAACCTTAGTTGTAAGACAAGCGATGAAGTTCAGTCATCGTATTTCAACAAATGCCTTGTCGGTTTACATCCTGTAGTTGTTTATTATTCAATTGATGGGGTTTTACACCACAAAAATTTCACTTTCATCTCAAATGATTTAAATCACAATGCATCCTTTGTATTTTCGGTTATGAATAGACTTGTTCAATTGGTAAAAAATATTGATTCACAAGCCAAATGCATGCATTACTGGACAGACAGTCCGACATCGCAATACAGAAATAAACATATATTTTCTGTAATTAAAAAGCATAGATCACATTTAGATATTGATTGTACCTGGGATTATTTTGAAGCCGGACACGGCAAGGGCCCATGCGATGGCATAGGTGGTACTGTCAAACGTTGTGCTGATATGGCAATAAAGCAAAGAAAAGTAAACATTCAAAGTGCATGTGATTTCCACACATGGGCTTCAGCCAGCAATATGTCGGTAACATCCAGGTTTATATCAAAGGACGATATAAATCGGTACAGTATTGTACTTAATGAAAATATTGCAAAGGACTGCAAACCAGTGAAAGGGACTCTTAAGTTACACTCAGTTAGATCTGATTCATCTTCGTCACTGCTTATCAGAGATACGTCTTGTTACTGCAGAGGTTGTCTTTCAAACAATTTTTGCAACGATTGGAAACTCGTCCGTTAAGCGCTTCAATTATGACATGATAACAATGCCAATTATTTCATATGTTAAATGTCTTTGATTATCACTTCTTAATAATGACAAATGATCTCAATGAATCGTAGTTTGTCTTTAAATTTGCATAGTACATGTAGTAAGTGGGAAGTAATCATGCGTCTATCCATTTTCCACATTTCTTAATTAGTAGTACGATGACTCAATAACATCTTCATGCAGATTCAGATTCAATATTTTATTAAAGTCTCACCACTTGTACAACATATAAAATCACATATACATAAAACATATTCATGCTTAAAAGTTAGAAGCATAACAACAAGATATATACAAATGCCATTCTATTAAGAATTATGAGAGACTGTTAAAATCTATACTTGTACAATTATATACCGAGTTCATAAAATGTTAACTATTTGTATAAAAAACTAGTTCTCTTACATGCATGTTGAACTTCATACAATATATACATTACTTTAGTTTTGAGGGATAGGATTTATCCTACAGGTATGTCTACATGTCTGTCCTAAAAACTTGTGAGCGCAACTCCAGAATATTCGCTTGATGAATATTAAGGAAACTTTAAACGAAGGTAGCACACCATATGTAGGTGTGGTTCAAACACGGGTCTCTTCCTTCTTATATTCACGGATTCAAAATTGGCATATATTTGACGGTGCACAATTTTTCCAGATCTATGATTAAGAGTAATATGTTTGGTACTGACAAAAAAATATTTAATTATCAAGTAGCTGCATGTGATTTGTACGTTAATCCAATGTATATTGACAAAAATTCCGCTCATTATTCAAAGTATATGATCCTGGATTGTTTACAGAACATTCATGATATGTATATTTATTGTATAATGTGAAAATCGACTAAAATAATTGTTGGTCTGGGGTAAAAAATAATAATGACAACCCATTTATTTTAGCTGTGAAATTTCCAAACACATGACAATTTACTTGCATGTTCAACTCGTCAACGATATCTACCCCACTTCAATCAACATATCATATTAATCACTGACATTTCAAAAGCATTAAACTGAAAAATGTTTTTAAATTGAAACGACAAGATTAATCGTTTGTCTGCACGTGTCGGTAAATTTTCGGGTGTTTGAAAAGTCAACAGATAAAAGTACAAATGTATGAAAGCGTATTTGGGTCAAAATTGAGGATCGAGGAAAAAAAATTAAGTTGTGGCCAGGGCTTTGTAACTATAAGTCGCGTCTACGAGCTACTCAAGTCGTGGCCAAGAGTGACAAAGTCGTCGTGCCACGATTTATTTGTTTCTCGAGCTTTAATTTTGACGCAAATAATATAAAAGCGCATTTGGGTCAAAACTAAGGGTCGAGAAAAAGCCACGACTTAATTTTCCTTCCTCGACCCTTAATTTTGACCGAAATACGCGTTGGTTGTAAATAGCAACGTCACATTTTCTATAAGCCATAGTAAGGAACCAACAACCGGCTATGTGTTTTTCTCTTCCTTAAATTTTGTATTCTTCTTCTTTCAAACAAACAGAGAAAAGACAATTTCTTATATTTAGAAACAAATGTAAGATCTGTTGCATTTTTGTTTCAACGATGTGAGTTTACGCCACCCAGCAAGATTTTATAAAGATTGAAGATAAATATATAATTTCCATTTTGACAAGATTGTTGAATGTTGTTGAATGATCTTGATAGTCAATTTATCCGTCTGTCCGTCCACCACATTTGCATATCAAATAGTGTATCATATTGTATTGTATTGTCCGTATTACCGATTTCATTGAGATATTTCTCAAAACGGCATACACCCACTCCAATGAAAGACCTTTTTCACAATCTGAAAGGGTAAGATGTGACAAGAAACTACATAAACATGTCTTTCATGATTGTTCCTGCTTAACAAAAAACACTGACTTCCGTTTTTCTGTAAATCAAAGAATGCTGTTCCGTAGAAAAAATTCTTTTTAACCGAAATTAATTTGAATTGACACGATAAAATACTATTTTGAAATGGGAATACATGTAGCTAGACGTAGGAATCAAAAGGTTTATTCATATTTTGAAGTGAAACACAGAATAAATGCGATCCTGTCGAATCTTTGCCATCTACAACATAAATTTACGTTTTCTGTTATTCATTTCAAGTCGTATGACACTCTCCGATTTTCTTCATTAGGATTAAAATTTCTGCAAACATAATTGTTCATCTAATTAAGGAGTAGACAAAACATTTAATCACACACAGAGTGGCATAAAAATGTAAGCTTATTCTACCTGATCAGTACAAAGCTTTAGTAGGTTTAGTTTTTACTTTCATCGACTTTTTTATTTTTTTATACTGTACCCCTTTGATGGGCGCTTTAACTGAGAAGTGGTGATATATACCTAAGAAGCAATCCAAAAAAACGCAATCCATTAGACAGACAAACCCGGGAAGACAAATGAACAACCACAAGCCAAGATATAAACACTGAAAACTAAAAAAAATGAACAACACGAACTCCTATAAAAACCAGGAGTGAACTCGTGTACTCCGGAAGGGTAAGCAGTTCTTGCTTCGTATACGCCACCCGTCGTAAAGTTCAACAAAGCCAATCCGGTGGTAGTCACAAATCGGTGGAGGTACATGCAATGTTACGACAGTGGGAACATGTTATGTGAGCTATTGCCATCAATTGGCGTCCGTCGCCCGTCGTCGCCCGGCGTAAACCTTTCTTTTTAAGATCTTCCCCTCTGAAACTACTGGACCAATTGGGACTTTGCAGGAATGATGTTTGTGATGCGCTTTACAAATATTTCATCTTGGTCGCACAAAAACATGACCCTCATGGGCAGTTGTTTCTGTTTTGGCTGAATTTTCAAAATTCTTCTTCTCTGGTACAGCTTGGCCAAATGTGAAATTTGACAGAAAGCAAGTATGGGAGGTCCTTTATAAAGTTTCCTCATATCGTCCCGGTCAGACTTCAAATGTTGCCGCCATGAGCAGTTCTTGTTTCTGATTGGCCAATAGATAAAAAAAAATCTTCTCTGAAGTCCCTTGGCCAAATAGAATGAAGCATCTATGGAATGTTCCTTAAAAACTTTTTTCATTTCGTCCCGATCGGGCAACAAACATTGCCGTCATGACCAATTCTTGTTTCTAATTGCGTGATTTAAAACATTGGCCATTTGGGACTTAACTTTGGTGCAATGGTCCTTGGATCACTCCCTTCCAAAGTTGTGTCTCCGACTTCAAACCGAGATTGGTGTTGTTACTAAAAATAGAGGGGATGAATTTCAAAACGCTTCTTTGTAAATACATGGCCAAATGGGACCAGAATTTCTGCAATGGCTTTTAGATGGTCGTCTTTCAGAATTATGTTTGATGACTCGGACGATCAACCAAGATGGCCGCCACAGACGAACTTAGTGTAACATAGGACCCTATGGGAAATTCATTTAAAAATATTCTTGTTTGAAACTACTGAGCCAATTAGAATCAAACTTAGCAGCACCTGTCCTAGATGGTCCTCTTTTAGAATTGTGTCGATTGACCTTGTCGATCAACCAAGATGCCTGCCACAGATTAACTTAATTTGACATAGAACCATATGGGAAAATTAATTTAAAAAAATCTTCTTGTCTGAAAGCACTCAGCCAATTGGAACCAGACTTGAAAGCCATGGTTATTAGATTGTCTTCTTTCAGAATTATGTCCAATTATAGTGCCGTTTGTTTCTTAGGTGCTCTTATTGGCAAATTGAATCCAGGTGAGCGATAGAAGCTCCTGGGAGCCTGTAGTTTATATATTAATGTTGAAGATACAGAAAACTTTCCTCTTTTAACCTACGTGTAGATTAAACCATTTTTTCTTCTACAAATATAGACTGTCATACATTAATGGGTCATGTCGATCAAGTTCCCTATGAACTACTTCACTTACTGCAGACAAAGTTAGTGGTTCATACAACTTGTTTGAACTTCAGTGGTACTGTGGGTTCATACAATTTAAATTGAGGCTATTGTACAAGTCCATGACATTTCTATATGTTTAATTACTGTGATGCAAATTATTACCTTCTGATTTCTGACAATAGAAAGTCTTAAGTCTGCCTCTTAACAACTACACTCTATGACAAACGCGAACAATTTGATTTTCCCATTGTCAACTTTCCATTTCTGTGTAGTAACATTCGATCGTATGGAGTATTTATTTCCCAACTCATACGTTTTGCTAGAAATTGTGGCTATTTTGCGGATTTTCTTGATATGGCTCAGCTTCGTACGGAAAAGCTATTAGGGCAGAATTGTGTTGCCCATAGATTAAGGCCGTCGCTTCAAAAATTCAACGGTCGTCACCACGATCTAATTGACCTCTATGGAGTGTCAGTTTCCAACATGACAAAAGACTTTCATCTGTCATAGATATTCTTTCTCCTTCACCATACATTACCTTCTATTATCAGCACGGCGAGTGTCTTGCATGAAGCAGGAACTGCTCACCCTTCCATGGCACCTGAATTCACCCCCGGTTTTTAATGGGGTTCATGCTGCTCGTTTCTGTATGTCCTTTTTGGTTTTTGTGTTGTTTCTTACTTTTCCACAGACTTTTCCTCTTTTGATACTTTGGTATTCATACTTTTTCATAGCTATAGTGTTATTGTTTATTATATCATCTGTTATGTAATAACTAACACGAACGAAAACAATCATTCAAACTTGTTTCATTATTTTTTGTTTCCAAAGTAACGTATTTGTTATAATCAATCATACATTTTTTTATAAAAGCTATGAACTGTTTAGACACTATAATAGATTGAACTATAGTTGAGACATATCGTTTTTTTTCTTTTCATTTTTACCACCTCGGTGGTCTCCTGGTAGCGTGCTCGCCTCGAGTGCGGAAGGTCGCGGGTTCGATCCCCGGCCGGGTCAAACCAAAGACAAATAAAATTGGTATTTGCTGCTTCTCCGCCAAGCACGCGGCATCTAGGAGTAAGAGCAAAGACTGGTCGGCTCGGAGTCAGTATAATGTGTCCGAGTGAGGTGATATGTCTTCCTGCGGACAGTTACCTCGTGAGCTAGCACATTAAAAATCCGGCTTAGCGTGTCGGTATAGTACAAAGCAGGGATCATATTCATTATCATATCAACATGTTCTCGTCCTCATATGCACCTGGTTGCCACTGGACGTTAAACAATAATTCATCCATCCATCTTTTCATTTTTCTTTCATTTTTTTTTTGAGTACGTTCTTTCTCAGATGTTACTGTTAGCGATATATTACAGTAATGCGTTTATATGATGTATTTATCTTTAATATGGACAAACATTATGTCAATGCTGTTGATAATTCGTTTTTTCTTCCACTTTTTTGCTGCTACTTGAACTATTATGTTTTTATTTCACTCTCTCCAAATTCAATCAAACTATAGAATGCACATCATTGTAGTCTGGTCATTACTATGAAAATGAAGAGGATGTCAGTGTATAAATAAATCAAAAATTTTTGAATAGCATGTAAATATATATGACATTTTGATATCAAATTTTATCTCACCAATCATAATCAAGATTTATTTTTGTTTGTTTGTTTGTTTAGTTGGGGTTTAACGCCGTTTTCAGCACATTTGACAATTTCGTGGCGGCCAGTTTTTATTGGTGGAGGAAGCCGGAGTACTCGGAGAGAACCACCGACCTTCGGTAGGAAAATTGACAATCCTTGTCAATTAAGACCGGAGTCGAACACACCCCACCACAGGTGAGATTGGAACTAACAACCCCAGCGTTGACAGGATAGTGATCAATTGTAGTCATGACGAACTACCTATACCACTCTGCCACCGAGGCCCCTAATCAAGATTTAAGTTAAAGCAATGAATTATATCTGATCGAAATCTAAATGAATAGAACTATTCCTGACGATTACTTGAGAAATGATCATTAGATCTTTGCAATATGATTTATTCATTTCGGTCACTTATAAGGGATTATTAAACTAATAAACAACGATATGGATAATCGGAAATGTCAACAATGACAAAAAAATCAATCCATGGCCACCCAACATTCAGAACCCTTGACAAAAATATTACATAAAAGAACACATGTTAGAATAGATGGGTAGCAAAAGATCTTGGGTAACTGAAAAAAGTAATGGTAATTAATTGCAATTCATTACATTTCTCAATGTAATTGAATGTAATAGGTAATTTGACCATTTTCCAATTACATGAAATTACATTAATTAATTGATAGTCTAAAATATCTATTAATTTGAATTACTTTTCAATTACATATTAATTACAATATGCCATATTTTTCAATATAAATGATATGTATAATTTTGTTCAATATATTTCAAATATGAAATCGCGTTATATGTTCTTAGTAAAAAATGCATTATTATTTAATTGAGTACTCCCTAAAACAAGAATAATTGTAAATTGTAATTTAATTGACGGTTGTATTCAATTAAATAAGGTTTAATGTAATTGCCCCTGGTCTGGTAGCTATCTTATTTACTGCAAACAAACCATACGCTACTTGACGAAAAATGTATTTTTACAAAACTGATTTTGAATTCTTTAACGTTATCTCCCAATTATAATGTACAAAAATCATATTTGAATAGTTTTACATAAATAATTGACATACATTCTTTCAGGTATATCAATGTACGGTCAATTGTACAATTGAGCTATTCTTATAACGGTTTTCATACACAATTACAATGAACATTTCACGAAAGAAATATATTTTAAAAGAATTTCCAAGTGCAAATGCTGAAAATTTATTAAGGCTACTATAATAACTTCGAGTACTTCGCTTTGCTAGTAAACTCAACATGCAACCATCAAATCCATAATTTATTCAGTCAAATTTTAAATTGCAATGCAATTGTCTCCTTAGTAAAAATTCTTTTTTAAAAAACTGTTACACAGAAATTAACTACTACAAATTTCAAACCGTAAAAGCAAAGCATCAGAACCTAACGGCAAATAACCAATAACGAGACAGCAACAAACTATTTTAATAGCGATGCTAAAATTGGTAAAAACCAGTGTAGTGTCAATTACTTTGATGTATCAATTCTAGTAAGACTTGGGTCTAACTAAAGATATCTGGTCTAATGAGTGAAATTGTGATGACTGTAAAATTTTGCACGGATTACATCAACAACTACTAAACATAACATTACTTAGAAACTTGGCTCTGTTAAAAAAGTCATTCATACCGTAGTATCATAGTAACAACTGTGAAATGTCGAAAGAACATGCAGGATGGTATATTACTACATTGTCCTAGAGGTGAAGAGAATGTTTCGTTGGTCTCTTTGATTTCAAGTTAAGTGCAATTGATAATACGCAGGTAATCTCTTACGGTTAGAATTATTAGGAGACAGTTCATCATCTTTATCAAGAAGACTGGAATTATAGGACGGGGCTAATGTTTTCTTTTTTTAGCCCCTGTAAATAGCTTGCTTTATACTAATAAAACAAATCGTCCAAAGTGGCACACATTAATTCCGATTGTATGGTGAAAATTTTTGAGGAATAGACTAAGCAGAAAGTCAATTAAGGAACTATTGCAGAAAAAGGTGACCTTGTTAAAGAGCTTTGTCAGTATAATTATATAATTGCCATAGTACTAGGACACGTTTCTCCAACCTAATATTAGAAAACATAGATGTTTTAACGCACCGAAGACGAAATGATTTATCCACGTGATCCATTCTGAAAGTTTTTACTTTTTCCTTCTCTCTTCTTACACAATTTCTTAAATGGATGTAGTCCTCAAATGCAATAGCTTCTAGTTACCCACATGGTTTGGATTTAAAGTCTTATACTTGTTTTAAACGTTGAAATTTATAAAATAATTTTATTTTATGATATTCTACAGTATAATAGTAATTTTATATTTATATTTTAATAAATCCAAATTCTTTGCTAATTAATTTGTTTTAATTACCCATTAGATTTATACACGTTACCTAATATTAGCATCTTTTACGATATATTGTGAACAATTTCAAGCGCGTGCATCAACGCATAAAATAAGTACTTTGCATAAAACTTAGAAACCACAAAAACCGCAAATATACATCAACAACATTAAAACTTGTAACTAATCACCAAATTACAAAAACAAAGATACAATCTGTTATGTATTTTATTTCTTTGCGTTCCTTCATTTGTCTTAATTAAAGTTAATTTTACCTCATATATTTAAATTTTTTGAATATGTTTTATGTAAAGTCACGAAATACTAAAGGGATATTCGAAGCAGGGAAACATCGAAACAACTGACAAACTCCCGAGAACAACTAAGACAAGACCAAAATAATACATGCACTACAATTAAAAACTAAAAAGATATTAACAACAAGGACCCCACAAAAGCCGGGGGTAGACCCAGGTGCTCCGGAAGCAATCTCTGCTTCCTGCAGGATACCCGCCATGCTTCCCATGTCAAATCCGGTATGAGGAAGGGATAATATCAATGGAACAGGTCAATTTTCATTTGGGAAACGGTTTTTTCATACCCGTCAAGCAAGTTATGTTCACGCCCATAAAACTTTAATAAGGATTACTTCAGCTGAGGAGAAACGTACCCCTGTCTGAGCATCTCACTAGAGGGCCAATACAGTATGATTACTAACAGACCGCTTGATAGAACTGCAAAAATTATTTGGACGGTCAATAATGTACTCGTTTCAACTATCAAGCTATTTAATATATCATGGAGATTTAGACCCACTATAAAGTGTAGTTATTTACATCCCTTCTATGTAGGAAAGTAGTTCGTCCACAGTTTACAAAATTCAGTTAAATCTTAGAAATCATGACTGAGTTATGATATATTGTGTAGTTCTTAAAGATCAAGGCAATTACCGTCCTCTACCTTTTATGTGGAGTTATTTCACCAAACTGCACTTTTAAGTCATTTGATTCCAAGAAAAAAAGGTTAAGATCATGTGGTATATCATAAACATGTTTGAATTTTTTTAAATTGTCAGTCCAATTCATGAAACATTTATAATTTGAAGTTGAGGTTTGCCTATCATACCAGATAATTTTTTCATAGTTCACGAGGAACTGCTAGAAATGTTATCTGGAAAATTAGCCATGTTAGATAGTGAATTCCACGACCACAATAAACTACTTCGCCTTCTGATAGCCCTTTAAGTTATAAATTAAAAAAAATGTTCCTTGAAGTAGACAAAGAGTACGACAAATATTTATGTGGAATGCTCGTGCGATCAAAACCTTAAGAGTGAAGTAATAAAACTATCACAAAATACCGAAATAAATTTGATGCACTGTATGGCCATTTCGTTGACTAACAACTCATCAGCAGTGCTTGAGATCAAAATACTGAAAACTGGTTACAGATACAATGATGATAAACTCAGCTAACAGTTACCTCTGCATCAGCCTAATCATTTTGTACAATGTGTACCGTGAGTCGTTCGTATTAAAATTTCTGCATGACCCCAGTAGGCAATATTTCAGTATGATTTTGTTTTATTTTTTGAGATTTTTCGGCTTCAATTTCAATTTCACAAGTTTTAATTAAGCGCATATTTAATGATGGTTAATAAAAAGACATTTACGAAGCAATGTGATAGCATTTTTTCTGTTCTTTTGGTTAATCTTATACATGTTATCTATATGGTAACATTTGACTTAACGCAGATATATTTGTTTTCTAATCAAAGCCACCGAGTTGCATGTTCACTGTACATATATATAGTCACACTTTTCTGTGTCTCTTTATTGTGATCATTCTTAAGAAATGTATAAAACCTTTGATACAAATTTTGATACTCAAAGTCTTAATTGTTGAAAACCAAAACAATAACCAAAAAGGGTAAGAGCAAATTCAAAAATGCCAAATTAACCAAAAGTATAAAGTAAAAAAAAAACATCTGATGACAGAGCTATGCACGAGCGAAATACTTCTTTTAACACAAAATTGAACATCTTTAACAGTAAGTATCGACATACTAGCAACTGACCTTGTGATACATTTTACATATGAAAGTAAACAACTAAATCCTGTCAAAACACCTTAATTTGCAGTTGTGAACCATGTTTTTTTTTTGTTGATAAAGTGTACATATTCAAAGTTCAAGCAATTATTATTATTATTCAGAATTATTGTGTTTAGTTTTGCTGATCGATTACTCAAGAGAATACACTACTTTGTTGATACCAAATTAATTTCCATATTCTGCAACAAACATAAACCGCAAAACCACATCTAACGTATCAAGGTCGTATATAAAACAAAAATAGACAGGAATGCAAATAAGAGTTTCGAAAAATGTGTCAAACAAAATACCAGTAACAGGTAAGCTACAGTTAGGTGCAGACATAATCTCTCACCAAGTTAACTTAGAGCAGTTCTACTGACTGCTCTAAGTTAACTTATACCAGTTTTCCTGACTGCTTTAGAACTGTTCTAGAATGGAATCCTGGTTGCTCTAGAACAGAATCATGACCGATTCTGACAGCTCTAAGTTGTCATGATAAAGAACAGCTCTAATCTGTCATGGTAAAGAACAGCTCTAATCTGTCATGGTCAAGAACAGCTCTAGCCTTTCATGCTCTAGAACAGCTCTAACCTGTCATGCTCTAGAACAGCTCTAACCTGTCATGCTCTAGAACAGTTCTATAACCAGTTATAGTCTAGAACAGTTAAAGTTACAGTCAGGATTTAGAATAAATAAGAAATCCCAACTTAAAGTTTCAGTAAAGTCTTTTTGTAACACCACCAATAAAAATATATATATATATATATATATATATATACACCAAAGGGAATTTCCGAAGGAGGGAAAAATCGGAGCCATGGACAAAATCAGGAGAATAACGAAGACAGTACCAAAAGAATATATGCACTACTACAATTAAAAACTAAAAACATACCAACAACATGGACCCCACAAAAAACCGGGGGGTCGACTCAGGTGCTCCGGAAGAGTAAGCAGTCTCTGCTTCCTGCAGGATACCCGCCATGCTACCCATGTCAAATCCTGTATGAGGAAGGGAAAACATAGTTGAACAGGTCCATTTTCATTTGGGAAACGGTTTAATAATATACGCCATAAACTGTATGTTTATCCCGGGTCAAGTTCTTTCATTTAGAAATAGCCCAAAAGGATTTATTACATCTATTTTCAAATCTGGGGACACACATGATCCTAATAATTACAGAGGCATCACAATTGGGAACTGTATTGGTAAATTATTTACAAATATCCTGAATAACAGATTAGAGCTTTTTTTTAGAAAAACATAAAAAATTTCCCAAAAGCAGATCAGATTAAAGGGAGGCGAACACAAGATCATATGTTTATAATGAAAACCTTGATAGAAAAACACCAAAAAAAGGCTCTAAAACTTTATAATATTGCTTTGTTGACTTTAGGAAGGCCTTTCATACATAAATCATATAACACTATTCTATAAACTATGTAAGATAGGATTGGAAAATATTTCTATAAAATTATAAAAAATATGTACCAAAATACAAACGTTTGTGTTAAAACAGAAAATCACCTAACATTAGATCTTGGTTCATATGTGTGGGCTAAGACAACAAGACCCAATCTTTTTAAAATATTTATTAATGGCTTTACTTCACTTTTAGACCAGTTTTGCTCTCCTTGCACCTTAAATAATATACATATAAATTGTCTTTTATATGCAGATGACTTGGTTATCCTCTCCGAGAGTAAAGAAGATCTTCAAAAGTCTCTTCATATTGTGATACATGAGGACTAAAAGTTAATATTAAAAAACTAAATATCTTTTCTTAAAAACCACAGGTAGAAAATTTTTAAAAAATATTAAACTTGAAAATGTCTCATCCTACACATGTTTAGGAGTAACATTCAGTGCATCTGGTAGCTTTACTGAAGCTAAAAATACATTGTACAAGAAAAGCCTAAATGCTTTTTTTTTAAATTTTAAAAATATTTTACAAATTGCAGACCCGATATAAAAACATTAATTCATATATTTAATCATACTGTCCGACCCGTTGTACTTTATGGTAGTGAGATATATTTTGCTAAACGTTGTACCAATTCTTCTTATGAAAAAAATAAACTTAAAATTTTGTAGATATGCTCTGGGGATCAATAGATTTAGCACAAATGCTGCAGTACTATGTACATGAGGTAAATCCTCATTACTTTTCAATATTGTCTTATCTATCGTTTAATACTCGAAAAGAATTAGACAGTCAGATAATATCTTACTGCAAGAAGCCTTCCATACTTCCGAAAAGTTATCGGAAGCTGGCAAATCCACATGGGCAAATTGTGCTATAAGTATTTTAAAAATTCTAAATATACCCCCCCCTCTTTAATTTTACAGACAAATGTTAATGTAAAAACTATAATAAATAAGACATTAATATTGAAATATAAATACGTACTCTTTTTGATGATACTAGAAAACATAGTGACCAAAGAAATAAACTAAGAACTATTTCAAACTTGAAAAAATACTTACCAATACTTCCATATGACCAACAGTGTACTTTGTCCACATTCAGAGTTGGCTCACATTAATTAGAAATCGAGAAAGGCAGACATTCTAACATTAAAGTTGAAAACTGAATTTGTAAGTGATGGAAACGGTAGAAGATGAAATTTAATTTTTATTCGAATGTAAAGACTTATCTCACATTAGAAATATATTTAAAACACCAATATTAAATACTGCTAAAAATATTGCCCATCTAGATAACAAAGCATTATTTAGATGGCTGTTTTGTAATGAAGATAAACATATTTTAGTTATGGTCTGTAATCTATTTAAATATTTGAATCGACAAAGATATTTGCTTTTGAGTCTCAAAACGGAAGGTTAAACATATTATTTCATGGTAAATGTATGTATTTATGACTAATTATAGATTAATACATGGTCTTTTTGATATTGCCCTTGTTATCAGCCCGAGACGTTGATATCGTCCCCGATATCAGTCGAGGGTTGATAACACGGACAATGTGAAAAATACCACGAATTAATCTATTTATTACATATTCTGCCACTACCAATAAATACTTTTACTATTGAATTAGATTTTCCGGTCTTCAAGCAAGTTTGTCAAGAGTTTTGACATCCCTGAATATAAGGTGCACATTCACAATGCTACAGCTATTAAACAGTGTTATTTCTTTCACTTGGAGTATAGAGTCAAACAAATGAAATGCAACTTCAGATTCTGTGCATTTCCCCCGAGATATATAGATTATATAAGCTCCTATTGGAAACTGCTTAGAACATTTATGAACGGCTAATTCACCATAAATAATGATCAGATGATTATTTACAGCTGAGCGGAAGTTACATTGGTGAGGCTCACGGGAGGATGCTATTTGCCTTCGTACGATGGTATTATCCGGGAGCAAATAACATGCATTAAATTATCCTCTTATTACATATGCAAAATCGGCGTTATTTCAACAAAATATATAACTGTTATTATGATATACTACTAGATCATTATAATGCTTCTATTAACTACTTTATACAAAGATGTATCAGGTGTGTTGTCCCAATTCCACACCCCCCCCCCCCCCCCATATTATATTTTATTATTATATATTATATTGTGACCATCCAACAGGGAAATGGGAAATAAATCACATGTATATAATTATATGCATATTTTTTTCTTCCTTTCTTTTATATAATTGACAATAATTTAAAATCAATCAAAATATCTAATGTTATGTTATTTCAACATTGATTCGTGTTAATTGTTTAGCCCCTTCGGGGCGTCTTGGTTGACAATAAAGAATATGTTATGTTATGTAAATTGTCTGAAAACATACTGTACGAGTCTTTGAAACATGAGGCAATGCGAGATTAACTGATGAAATAACCAGAAGAAACAACATAGAGTCTGAACATACGGACTCTTTAAACTATAAACACATTCTCTTCACACTGTAAACATCGTGGAATCAATTTCTTTTAATTAATTTATACTTTTCTTAAATAACAACCGAATAATATTAACTGCGGTTGAATTACTGTCCGTCTTCATTTTTTATGTATTGGACTTTTTTTAGTCATTTTTTAGTGATTTGAAACTTAATATGTATGATTTATTGTTTTCAACTACCACGTATGTTTTACTTAATCCTTTAAGGATGGGACACAATTTGTCTGAATATGCACATTCAGCATGTTCTGCAGATAACAATTGTTATTTGTTTAAATATGAAGAAAACATGTTCTTCGTCATATCAATGTTATAGTGCTAATGATTGTGATCTATCATCAAATTAATATATCATATGTATTACATTTACTTAACTATGCCTAACCACAGGAGATGATAGAACACAATATTTTTCTTTTTATAATCTTTAACATTCATAATTGATGGTTATTGTATTAAAAATGATGCATAGGCGTGAACATTTAAATCAGATTGTTCGTACAAGTGTTCCAAAAAATTCATCTAACTAACAAAAGGACGAAAGTCGGTTAGATGATATTTCAGCGTCATATTTTAGTACAAACTGGTGCATATCTCCTACGTTCAGAAGTTAAACACTCAGTGGCCGTTATATTTTGGCTAGAATCATTTAGACGGGCATGTACAATGTTAGTCACTTTAAAGGATCAAATGTCTTTAAAAATAAAAACATTTATCTATAAAAAATTCAGGGAATTAATGAAAGTTAAATATATTCTGCTTTTAGGAATTTGCACATTCAAATAATAATTGAAATACTTTCAGAATTTAATGTTAAATGTATCCCAATTAAAAATAACCTGGTTTTTCCCTCACTGGTAGACGATCCCGAAATAAGGAAAAAATGAAAACCATTTCTTTAAACCTGTTCATATGGAAGTTTTATCTAATTTGAATATGTTTTTCAAAATCAATAACATGAACAATTGCCACCAATCTTCCCCCCCCCCAAAAAAAAAAAACTCTCTTTTAAATTGTAATTAAGTCAAAATAATTCCAAATATCTACTGGCCTAACCTAATTATTTTACTTGTAGTATAATTATGCTTACGACCCAAACAACCTTTAATACGATGAATTATAGATTAGTTGAAATAATGTATAAAATCAAAGCTGGATAAATCGATTCATTTTTGGACATTTTAAGAACAAATAGTTAATTCTCCATTTATTTCTTTTGATTAAATATGCAGAATTGTTTAGTTGAGGCAGGGTATTCGTCCAATCGGAAAGTCATCTCAACCGAACTGAAGTCAGTTGTTTTCGATTTTCCCTCACTTCGAATATCCCTTTGGTATCTTGACTTTACTTATTACATACGTTGCAGAATTCGGAATCAAAAACGCTTGAAATACCTTTACGTAGCCTTTTAAGTTCGTACACAAATCTCACTGCTTTATTGTTATTGACAGCTAAAGTTTTCTATCCTACTTTTATTGTTCCGGGCTCACTTAAATCAAATGCAAGACGAAAATGCATACTGAGGTTTTAATAAACATACACCGCAAAATTTATTTTGCTTACAGTGGCGGAAGAGGCAACACCAAAATGCCACAAACAAAGCCTGACATCTAAGAATTACATCGTACGTCAATGTAAATTCTCCTGTGACAAATTATATTCTCAACTGTGCTTCCTCACTACAATAATGTAGTTGCTGCGACCTTTTTTATATCGGAGGAGCTACAAAGAGGTCTCACTACTCGCAGTCGAGCAGTCGGGGTGAGTTTCACCCTAGAGGTTTTACATAACATTGAAAAAATAAAATAATCTGTTTGACATTGTATGTTTTTAGTATTAAAATTGGGACATTAATAACTCAATTGTTTTGCACCTCAATTGTATAATGGCAGGAGAGTCAATCCAATGAAGGTGCGTCAGGTAATCTAATCAATATCATATAGCGAGTTACGATTGATAACTTCTACCTGCTCTGCTATGAGATTTTCGAACTATAAGCAAAATTATTCAAAAATGGAACTTATTTGATGGCTTGAAATTGAATTTGTTTTCTCATACCATAAACCATTTTCTCGTATTTTCATTTGTAGCAAACTGCCACTACGGGATTTGTCCTGAATATTCAATAATTTAATCGAACAGAATTATGCAAATTAAAAGGCCCGATAATCCCAATAAAATAGAATAACACAAACATACGTTGTCAACCGGATTATTTTGATCAATGGTATTTCTATCCTACTTATAAATAATGACTTTAAAGCATGATACATAAATAACATTCACAATTTTTATAAAACACGTCACCGAGATAAATTATTTTGTGGCTACCGTAATCCTAGATTCCTTTTCAAAATAACGTGTACTATTATAGAAAACAAAGGGCCTTGTACAAAGATTTCAATTTGTGTCAAATACCTTTCGGTAACCGGTTTCCAAACTTTTTTCTTCACTGGATTATCCAATTACTGATATTTACAACTTGTAAATTTACATTGTATTTTGCAAGATATTTTTCAACAAAAAATGATAGTCGTAAAAACGTTTAAAAACCTGACCAGTATTGAGATTTAATCTTTAACACCTTTTTTCACTAGGATGTCCACTTAATTTTATTTGTTTTGCTGAAAATCAGTCGCAGTAAAATATTTGGCGGTCCAAAAATCAAACAAAAATCTTCATTCTAATCGGAACCAACTGTGCACCTCTCCTCGCGGATCTGTTTCTGTACTCATATAAAGTAGACTTCATTCAAGGGTTCCTACGTGAAAACAAAAAGAAAGTAGCCAAATCCTTTAATTTCAATTTTCGTTATATAGATGACGTGTTGTTAAATAACGACAATTCCTAGACTTTCTACATCTCATCTATCCTAGTGAGCTTGACATTAAGGATACTACAGATACACCAAAGTCTGTTTCATTTGAAGACAAAACTTTATGACAAACGTGATCACTGTTCACTTTCCCTTCTTGAATAGCAATATACCAGCATAGGCTTCATATGGCGTCTACGTTTCTCAGCTTCTCCGATTTTCAAGAGCATGCGTGAATTACCCTGACTTTCGACAAAGAGGATTAATGCTGTCACAAAAGCTCCTTAACCAGGATTTATCAAGGATAATATGTCATCACTTAAGAAATATTACGGTCGTCATCACGAATTGATTGACCGTTACAGTGTTCCGATATCTAAGATGATGTTACACTCTTCCCACTGTCGTAGCATTTCATGTGCCACCACCGATTTGATATTGTTGAACATCACGACTGGTTCCGTATACGGAGCAGAAACTGCTTACCCTTCCGGAGCACCTGGGTTTGTCTGTCCAATGGATTACGTTTTTTATTGCTCCTTAGGTATGTTTGTCCTCTTTATACATTTGGTAGTATTCTTGGCTCTAAGCTATTTATTATTGGTACCATCTTAAGTGCTCTATACATGTACTCTGTGCTGGTTTTATAGGTACACTGTTAATTGCTATTTGTTCAACGACTGGTTCTAGTAATTAATTGGGGTTGTTGCTCCAATAATGCCTCGATTCCTCCCAACCTCCAACACCAGTTGCTTATCTGGAATTGAGAGATACAAGTTATATTTCTTGTACAAACACGCATGTATTATACAGTTATGGACTTGTGAGGTTGTTAATACGGTTGAATATAAATCGACAAAAGTAGTGGGTCATACATTCATGCACATATGTTACTTTGATGATTTGGAAGTACATGTACTAAAAGGTATTCGATTGATTAAAATATATGACATCTGACAGCGTAATTCGGTGGAAATTGCTTCTTCGTCTTATTATTATTATTAGTAGTAGTAGTAGCAGTATTAGTGTATTATGATAGTAGGGGTATTATCTTTTGTACAAACGACTATCGACAATACGTGGACTCCAATTGTGCCCTATCGTTTTCTTACTTTTTCTTTTTAAATTTTAATTTTATGACTAATTTTGATACGGACATTTTTACCCCAAAAATTTTGACCAACTTTTAGAATTATATTTCAGAATGTTAAAAAAAATGCGACACCGGGTCTGCTTTAAAAAGCGTGTATTCATGGCGCACGTTCTTTGATTCAAGTTATATTTTCGCCTAAAATTTCCAAAATGCAAACAAGGAGTTCCTTTTCTTAAAAATGTTCTCTCACAGGCTCTTTAATTGACCCGTCACACAATTGTTTTTTATTTATAGTCTGTTGTATACACCAGTATGGCATGATAGATAAAGGAAGAGGCTTGGGTACTCCTTAAATCGGTCTAAATCCGTCATTGTTCAGTGTCGTTACCATTTCCGACTATTCCGACTCGTTTATGTTTTGTGCGGTTTTGCCTGTTGGGTAGCGTTGATTGATTTTGTTGTTTATTCATTGTCAAGAAAATATCAACAACTAATTCAGAAGTGCTTTGTCAAGAAATAATATACAAGAGTGTACAACTTTCTAGTCATCCTAGTCGTGATAGAGAAATCTAAGTTGTGGGCTCTTTTTAAAAAAAAAAAAGACTTTTTACATTTCATCTTTCAAAGTAAACGTTAAATTGAAGATACTACACAACCGTCTAAATGGCTTTCTGATTGAAGGGAAGTTTGAAATGTACTAAAAATATGATTTCTTCAATTTTTTCTATTGGTGAAATTTCCATTTATTTTAATACCATCATCGCCTCCGTCGACATTTCATATTATCCGATACTGTATGCCATGTGTAAATTAGCACAACTTTCTAGAAAGAGTAATATAACGGTCACTAAAGGTATTCAGCTAAGGCTGTTTGGGTAGATTCTTTTTGTCATCATTGTGGAACTTTTACGGTCGTCTTGGTTTGCGTGATTATCAACTTTGAACTGCTGCACAACTTTCCTTGTTTAAAGTAGTGCATTCTCCGTGAAGATTAATGTATTACAAACAATGTTTATTTTTCATTGATCAATTAAGAAAAAATTACACATTTATCTTGAATAATAATCACAACAAAACGTAATATTTGCACAAGTTTTTGCAACTATGTATGAATTACATTTTATTACTAAAAAATAAATGTTCATATATATTTATTAATCCGTATGTAGTAATTCGGATGTTATAACAGGGCGTAAAATGAGCAAACCTGAGATTAATTGATGAATTTTGAAGATGTAACAGAGGATGAAGCGGCTACCCTTCGAAACCACCTGATGTCACTCCCAGTTTGGGACTTCACAAAGCTAGTGCTTTAGTTTTGTATTCCCTTGGATTTAGAATATACGGACTTTTCCAACTGTTTTTGTCGCTTCGATTATCTTTTGCCCATTTCTTTATTTTATTTTCTATTCTTTTGTTGGTTTTTCATTTGGTGTTATGTATAAAATGACACCGTAGAAACATAATTATAAACTTTTTTATTTCTTTTGTCTATAATTAGTTAGCCCTTTTCACGTTTTCTGTACAAAGTAGGTAATGTTCGGAAAAAATGTAAAAGAATAGCGGTTTCTAGTTGAAACGTAGAATAAAAAAAGATTGTTTTTCCTTTTCAACTGTTACAAAATGTAATGACCTTTCTTTCATCTATTTTCATTGTTCATATGTTGTGACAGGTGATATATTACATAGACAACAATAACCACAAATGACATTGTTTTATTTTCAAAGCCACTACATTATATACAGCCTTTTCTGCATTCATTATGTTTCACCTACCATTACCTTTAATGCCCTCACTTTCGAAAGTGAGGGGACATTGCGATTGTGTCTATCCGTCCGTCACCTTTTTGTGACATTAACGCCCGTTCACGTTTGAATTTGGTTTCTTTAAAGAATGGTTTCATACAATAGACGCCTAGTCAGGTTTTACAATTTTGATTTTCTCAACTTGAGGCTCAACGGGTTCAAAATTAAGCTTATGCATTAAAATCGTCTTAATGTTTCAATTTATGCATATATATTCTTTACAGTATTGTCATACACCATATTTAGATGCACAATAAGGCTATAGAAATTTTATTTCCGAAACATGTTTCCCATAGACGTCGATTTTCGAAAATTGTGAATTTAAGCTTGTGACCTTATTTCATTTTTATACTTCAATTTATGCATTTTCGTTCTTTATGTATTGTCATACGCCATAGGTGATGCGTAATAAGATTGTAGAGTTTTGATTTTCAGATCTTGGGCCCACAGGGGGATTTTGGAATTTGGATAGGTGTCCTTACTTACTGTGGTGTTGCAGAGGATCGCTGTTCTGACAGTGTATAGCTTTCTTGTCATATATTTGATTTTTTAACACTTTCTTTGTAAATTGTACACCATTAAAGTCTAACTAAAATATTTACTGTAATGCAATACCCATGTATCTCTGAACAAATTTCAATCTTTAAAAATACTATGTAAAATTTATCAGATCTTTTGCTATGAACTTAACAATCAGCAAGAAATGAACATGACATGAATCTGAGCCTATTCAAAAATCTTACGATATAACAATTAAAACTTTGGTTTGTAGAATGATCTGCGTTGTTATTACGCATTTCGGATATTTGAACAATAACATGAGGTCATAAAGATGATTTAGCAAAATTCAAATATAATAGAAATACTAAGGGTTCATTCCTTGTATTGCACATGGTAGATCTCCTTAGCTGAAATTTGGCTTCCTATTTCGGTATTTTTGGTTGAGTACTTCTTGTTTAATATAAGTTTGGTTTTTGGTCTTCCAAATGTTTCGGTTTTAATGCTGCTGATGAGAGGTAACTCCTTGAAATGCGTCGTATACAGCATATTATAAATTTACTATATCTAATATAAGTATCTTTGGATTGTTATTTTGAAATGTTACGAAATACATAAAATGATACAATTCTTGATAATTCGATGTATTAAATTTATAAAATACCTTAAATTTCTTATTATGCAGGTGACATTTTTTTAATTTCAGACTCTACTAGTTATACAGATATCGAAAGAAGATAGTTTTAATATATCACGATGAAAGAATGTAAAATTTGACTAAATCCCTACTGAACAAATAGTTAATTCTTAGAGTAGAACCGTCCAGAATTGTTCTAGGCCATAACTTTCAAAATGGTTCTAGGATAAATGGTCCTAGGGTAGAACCATCTGGAATGGTTCTAGGGTAGCACATTAATAAATCATTCTAGGTGTTTTCTCAGTAGTTAATTTTTCATGAGATTAATTAATCATTTTTATTGTTTAAAGGATGTTCTCCAGGGACTATTTGATGCGCAAATTCAAAGCTGTTTCCTGGCAACGGCTCACTCAGATGTAGAATAATTTTGTTGTTCGCGGTACAATAATATTTCAGATTTTAAGAAAAAAGTAATTCGTTAAAAAAAGATTTAAGTATGAGGGCAACAGTGGTTAGCTACTTTATTTCTTGATTTCTTGATTTAATGAGTCTCATTTTGAAATTTGGATAAAATTTGAATTGGTGGAAAATGGATATTTCCAAAAGAGGGTTAAATTAAATTTCCGGAAAATCAAGAAGAAAATCGACACACATTGTGTAAAATGAAAATGCAGTGCCTGAAATCAGTAGAAAAAACTCAAATCTTTTGTCACACAGACATTATGATTCACATAAAGGGGTAAAAATACTGATTTTTGAATTTTGGGTTGAAAAATATGATTTTTTAAATCTCAAAAATTGGAATCAATCATGCTTTTGATGAGAAAACAATCTAATATGACGTACGGGTCTATTTTTCTGCTTAGTACAGCAATGTGAATATATGAAAAAATGCATTACCCTGTATCGTTTTTCTTTGTCTGTTTTTTTGTTTTTGTTTTTTTGTTATATCGGATATGTTACCGATTTCACATGAACCAAATTTTCCGGTTCCTATGAAGCTGTATAATAGATCCTATCTAATATAAATTTTAATAATTTTTCTTAGAGCATCAATATCAATATCTAAATATTGAAATAAGTAACATCTAGTCGCTATGATCTAAATGAGGTTAGCATATTAATCTTCTTTCATTCAAACTACATCTTTTATTTTTCAATTGTTTTTACTGTAGTTTCTGGGTTATGTATATTAATATTAATTTGTAGTATTATTTTTTCTAGGATACTGAAAGCTAAGATCTGATGAAACATATGAAGACGTCCGGTTATTAATGTAACATTTCAAACCTTGTTTAATTTTCAAATAAAAATTGCATATTTCAGTTTTATGGTGTATTGCTGATATTTAAATGTATGGCATGTGTCATTTGTTCTCTTCATATCCCACCATTAAGTTAAAATTCCATAGGATGTTGTCTTTGCCTTTCAGACGAATCATATTTAATGTCTTTCTGATGCAAGTTCATGACTCCAATGTTGAAATATATATATGAATTTATAAACCAGCCCATGATCTGATCGGGGTCCCATTCAAAACATATTGCTACAACTACGGTAAGTTGTAAGTGTGATATGATTATCAGAATTTGTTCTGAGTTCACTGTCTTTGTCCTATTGACATCAATTTTAATCCTAGGCGTACGAATTTTTTTTTAAATATGGACAAGAAATCTATCATAGCCGCCATCGTGATCACCTGGAAAGGTGGGCAAAATTTCCGATATTGTTGAGGATCTTGCAATAATTTTAAAAAATGAAGAATAGTAATAGAACACTTTCATGTCATCCTGCGGTATTATTATTCGCATTCAGCTCATCAAGCCTGCATTTTTAAACTTTCTAAGTGTTAATAGATTGATTCATTGACTGACTGTTTCTTGCTTAACGTCCAGGGGCAAATTTTTAATGCTTCCTTAGGACGCGAACAAGTTCAAAAAATTATCAAACACAATTAAATAGGTGTTGGACAGTACACAAAGGGAAACCAATTTTGACGGCCACTGCAAAAGGGTAAATGGTTGGGTAGAGTAAGATCATTTATCCTTCTGTAGCAAATAGGGGTTGGACAATATACAAAGGGGAACCAATTTTTACTACCACTGTAAACGGGTAAATGTTTGGTACTGTAGGATCAATTATCCTTCTGTAGCGGCCATCAACCTACTTGTTTTGGAAAACTACATAAAAGGTCTTTATCATACTGGGAGTGTGGCATTCTCCAAATACGTTAGCCACTATGGTCCGCGGTCATGCTTTCCCTATTCGCCACTTAGGGACGTTTTAGGCAGCTCTCCGGGTTTAGCTCCAGTGACCCATCACATATGTCTGTTTAACATAACAGAACGATATGGATTTAACGGAATGTAATTTATGAGAGGAGGTCTTTTTGATGAGTTATAAAAATTTGAAAACACAATAATAATACAAATGAATGAAAACATATATTTCAAATAAATAGACACTGTTGGTAATTGTAAATTATTCCAAGATTTAAAAAAAGATCTAATTCATCCAAAAATAAAATTAAGAACATTACATACACACCTAAGATATCTTCTTATTTAGATGTATTTCTAGAAATTGACAAAAACGGACATTTGAGCTGAAATTTGGCTTCCTATTTCGGTGTGTTTTGGTTATGAGTAATTCTTGTTTAAAATACGTTTGGTTTTTGGTCTTCCAAATGTTTAGGTTTTAATGCTATTGATGAGAGGAAACTCTTTGAAATGCGTCGCATACAGCATGGTATTAATTTACTATATCTAATATTAGTATCTTTGGATTGTTATTTTGAAGACAAAACTTTACGAAAAATGGAATGAATTCAATTTTCCATTTGTCAAGTTTCATTTTTCTTGTTGCAATATATGTGTATACCAACATCGCTGCATGCGTTAAAAGATAAGGTAGAAGGATTTTTGCCGTCACAAAAGATTAGATTGATGTCATCACTCAATAAAAGATTGTGTTTGTTTAGTTGTTTTACACGGTTTTCGGCACATTTGGCTATTTCTCGGCGGCCAGTTTCTATTGATGGAGGAAGCCGAGTACTCGGAGAGAACCACCGACCTTTGGTATAAAAATTAGCAATCCTTGTCAATTTAGATCGGAGTCGAACACACCCCGCTACAGGTGAGATTCAAACTCGCAACCTCAGTGTGATCATTATTAATCATGACGAACTACCTAGACCACTCGCCCACCGAGGCCCCTCAATAAAAGAATTATTACATAACATCTGTAAATAGGGAAAACCAATTTAGATTTTGGACTTTGTGCAAGCGTCCTTACTAAACGTGGGGCTGCGGGATTAATTGTTTCAACAACAGCTTTCTAGTTATATTCATTATTTAACTTTCTTTTATTCCATTCCATCTTTAACACTGTTAATTGTATACCCTGAATAAAGTCTTTACTGTGCTATAATGTCCATGTATTACTGTACTAACGGAAATTTAAAATTATAATTTTTGACATTATATTTAATGATTCAATGACATTTAAAAATTTACAAATGACTTCCTAGTACTTAAAAGAATTTATTTGCAAATAATAATTACAGTTCATTATAATATCATTTAAAATCCGGAATTCAAATAGAATATTCCAACGGTCAATGTAATGAAATGTAAGTTCCGCTCCCCATCTTAGGTGTCTTTACAACATTAACAATTAAATGTCCAGCAGTGTAATTCGTCCGCAGTAGAATTAAAGTATTCCTATCAATTGCCAGCTGTTCCCATCTCTCCACAACTTCATATGTGTTTTGCAGTAAATGTTCTAGTTAATTCATAAATGTCCAGAGGTTTCCACAATGACTCGACTCGTTCATCAGTGACCAACATCTTATTTCCAGACCAATTACACAATTTTAAAAATCTAAATACAGCGTTTGTGTTTCTAGATATTTCTAGATAAGATTTACTTGGAAATTTGAGAAACTTAACTTAAACAATATTTGTTAGAAGAATGCAGTACAGCTAAAAAATAAGTATTCATTAACTTCAAGTTAACATAATATCTGGTTCAAATATCTGATCTACGAAAATCAAACCAGTGATTAGAACAGCTCGGATAAGTTCTGTGACTGGATTACCAAAGATTAGAGATCTCAATCCAGTTGATAATCATAAGCTAAAAAATATGCTAGCTAAATGCCCCAAATACCGAGAACCCCAGCCAATTAATTGGAAATAGAATTTCAAATTACTTATGGATTATGTTGAGGACTATGCCAGAAAATGGACTTCAAAGGAACAGGAACCTGCTGATATACTTCAGAGTGGGTGAAGGCTATTAGGTCAATGATACAAATCCGAATTCAAAGCCTCCAGGGGTCTATCAGCACTAAAGCTAAATCCATCTTTAAAGACCCTAAGGTTGTTGAAAACTTGACCCGCCTTCATGACAAATATGTAGTTGTCCCAGCTGACAAAGCCCCCAATAACATCGTTTTTGTCTGCAAGAACTATTATTTTGAGTGTCTTTGAAACGAATTTGGAATAGATTACACTGCAGATAACCCAACTTGTACACCGACCACACTCACTAAGCAGGAAGTCCCTGATAACCACAAGACCGTTCTTCACTCCTTTGGCATTTCTACAAAGCTGAAGAAATGGACCTTCCTGCTTTTTATTGGATTTCTAAATTATAAAGAATCCGTTTAAACAAAGGTACATTGCTGGGTCAGCTAATTGCTCTACAAAACCTCTTTCAAAGATTTTAGCATTCATATTGACATGTATTAAAGAGGGCCTTCAGAATTACTGTGAAACATCATATTCCACCAGTGGCGGCAATCAGATGTGGATTCTTAAAAACTCCAAACATTTACCTCAATATCTAAAATTAAAATCTTTGGATACATGCAACAGCATAAAAACAGTCGACTTCTCTACACTCTACACTACCATACCATATTCTCAATTAAAAGATCGCTTAAGGTGGATGCCTATAGATATAGCTTTTTTTCTACCCAATGAATTCTAAAATTTTGCATAAACATACATTGCATTGACCTCTTTAAAAATTTGATAAAAAAATAGCATGTCATTCCATGGTAACGGTATCCAAAGTTGGAATTTCCATTGTATTAATAAATACATACCCGAAGTAATAATTATGGATTTTTTTAGAGCCTTTGAAAGTAAAATGACAGTTTGTTCTCCCTTTATAACATACATACTGTTTAAAAGTAAATAGAACATAAATAATGGCATTTGTAAGCATATCTATTAATTTCTGACCTAATGCATTCACCATAGCAATACACAAAAAACAAAGATTTCTGTAAAAAAATCTGTTTTCCTTGAATTTCCAGAAAATTGGTTAAATGATTTTTTTTTAATTTGACATATGATAGTCCAAACAATGTGCTTGCAAATAATAAACAGAAATATATGGGTCACCAGACTATTTTGGGAACTATACACATGTTTGTTACCCCTCGGAAACAGAAATAAATGGCATTTTTCTGTTTATATTTATAATTATGTACAGAATGTGGCATATATGGTGATTTTTTTCTTAAACATGCATAATTTTTACTGGATGTTTATAATGTGAGAATCAAATAAAAGATATTTTAAATTTCTGTAAACATTTGGTTACCATGACAACAGGTGAGAAGCGTGAAAATCCAGATTTACACATATATGACTATTTACAAATAACATGATTTCAGAGGCTATAAAAAAGTAACTCTGTAAATGTAAACAATTCACAATAATGTGGGTTGTAAAAACTAGAAAGCTGTACTGTCGGAATCGACAGTGATCACCGCACCCATTGTAAATATTTGGGCCACTTCATATAGTCAAACATATAAAATATTATTATTATTCCCATTCTAAAATAGTATACAATCATTCTATAAACCTAAAGAAAATAATAAAAAAAAAACAGAGTTCACAAGCTTAAACTGACAATTTTTCAAATTTGATCTGAGTGAGCACCCTGATTAAAAATCGATATTCTTAATCCATATAGTGTAGGACAATACTATATATAAGCAAAATGAAAGAAAAAGTTACAATTGAAAATTGAAAATTTCGACACCTGTTGACCCCAACGTTTGAAAATAATTAAAGTTCCTAACCTTATTTCACATTTGCATATGGTGTTTGACAATAGTGCATAGAAATTAAATGCATAAATTGAAAAACAAAAGACGACTTTACATCACGGTGAAGCTTAAATTGATATTTGTTTTCAAAATCCAATTCCTGTGGGCACAAATTTTAGAAAATAAAAACTGTAAAACCTTAGTGCGCATCTGTATATGGTGTATGACAATGCCGTATACAAATAAATCGATAATTGAACCAGAGGATCCAGGGAGCCTTATTGTTCATCTGATAGTGTATTGCCTATTACATATAGCGACCAGTTACCACAGGTTTAAAAGTACAGCTGCGGTGGTCATCTTGGTTGATAGTTTGAGTCAACGGACACAATTCTGAAAGAGGACCATCTAAGGTCCATTGCTGCTAAGTTTGGTTCCAACCTCTCGGTAGTTCCAGACAAGAAGATTTTTTAATAAATTTTCCATATGGTCCAATGTTATGTTCAGCTGTCGCGTCCATCTTGCTTGACATTCTAGATAATAGGACATATTTCTGACAGACGACCATCTACGAACCATAACTGTCAAGTCCGGTTCCAATTGCTCAGTATTTTCAGACAAGAAGATTTTTTTAATGAATTTCCCATAGGGTCCTATGTTAAACTAAGTTCAGCTGTGACGGCCATCTTTGTCGGAGGATGGAGCCATCAGACACAATTTTGAAAGAGGACCCCCTTTTTTTCCACCAGTTTGGTTCTAATTGGGCAAATAGTTTCAGACAAGAAGATTTTCATTGGAATTTCCAATAGCGTCCTATGTTAAACTAAGTTCTGCTGTGGCGGCCATCTTGGTCAGATGTCGGGAACCTCGAACGCAATTTTGGAAGGAGACTACCCAAGGATCATTTCAGCAAAGTTTAGGTGAGATTGGCATACTTAGCTTCAACAGAGATTTTTAAAATTTGGACTCCCCTTTTTCTATTTTTAGATTGACCACCATCTTGGTCGAATGTTGGGGACACCGGACATAATTTTCAAAGGGAACCACATAAGGACCATTCAACCAAAGTGTGGTCATAATTGGCCCAGTGGTTTCTGAGAAGAAGATTAAAATGTGATTTGTGGACGACGGACGATCGACGACGGACACTAAGTAATGACAAAACTCACATGACCATTCGGGTCAGGTAAGCTAAATATAAAAGAGGAGTTTAGGTCACAAGTTTGAATTCAAAATTTTCGTAGTTCGACTCCTATGGCCCCCTTGTTTAGAAAATCAAAATTCTTAAACCTTATTGCACATCTACAGGTAGTATGCAACCATTCTATATAGAAACTAGAACTGTCCTGAAAGGGACTAATACACCCCGAATCAAAATGTCTGTGTTGAAGCCTACACAAAGTTGAAATCTTCATATTTTTTCAAACAGGAATTCCTGATAATATGCACATCTCCATATAGTGATCTAACTTTCCTGAAAGTTTCATGAGAATCATGCAAGTAATGTAGGAGGAGCTGTGAAAAACATATTTCGGACAGACGGACAGACAGACAGACTGAAACCTGTATACCCCAATCTTCGCTGGGGGGGTACAATTAAATTCATTAGCCCAAAAGAGAAAAAGGAGTTGATATCACACGAAATTGTTCCCACTGTCGTAACCTTTAATGTGCCTTAACCGTTGTATGAATTCCCCGGATTGACTTTGTTGAACTTCACGACGGGTGCCGTATACGGAGCAGGTACCTTTCCGGAGTACCTGGATTCACTCCTGGTTATAGGAGTTCGTGTTGTTCATTGTCTTTTAGTTTTCTGTGTTTATTTGTTTTGCTTGTGGTTGTTCATTTGTCTTCCCGGGTTTGTCAGTCCAATGAATTAGGTTTTTTTTATTGCTCCTTAGGTATATTTGTCCTTTTTTAGAACCACTTTAAATCTTTGGTTCTATCACTAATAATCTCTGCTTTATTGCTTTTTCAAATATCTGGTCCAATTTATATAATTCACATGCGCCGTATCCTGGAGAATATGTAGAGATTTAAAAAATCGTTTCTGCTGAAGACTTTTACCAGTCCTAGGATGAAGATTGAATGTTTGCGCATGCATCGATTGTGGCTACTTTTGCATCTTATAGTTGTGTTTTTTCATTATTAGTAAATAAAATTGTAAAAGTGATTAAATAATTGTTGATAGTTTATAAGTCATAAATAATTAAATTCTAAAGTATCCAAACTGATTTCTACCGAACAGATATTTAAATAAATGGACTTTCGAAAAATTCATTTAAACAAAAATGAATCATAAAATTTAAATATCCTTTATTTTATTTTATAGCCACTTCATTAGCAATGTGACGGATGCCGTTGACGGAGCAAACATGGTTATCCTTCCGACGTACCTGATGTCACTCCCGTTTCTTTTATGAAAGTTCACATTGCTAGTGCTTTAGTTTGTCGCGCTTGTTTGTTGTGTTCCATTCTCTTGACTTTGTCTTTTTATTTGACTTCGAATTTGTGGACTTTTCCAACTGTTTTGTCGCTTCGGTATTCTTTTGCCGATATATAAGTAAAGGCAAAGTATGCATAAGAAACTGGAAAATGCAAGATTATTTGCCTTTTATCTAATTATCAAATTCAGCATATGTATGCATGCATTGTGAACGTTGTCCTGAGAATACAATTCTCCATGTGTAGCTTAGTGACATTTTGACAATTGTACAGACTCGAAATCTCTGAATTGCTCTTCAAATCTTTAAATTTCTCTTTGGCAAATTTCAAAGAGAAAAGTATGTAAAATCATTAATTAGGCTCATATCAGCATCTGAAAAAATTGCATGTCTTCACAACGTCAACTATACACTCAACACAAAAAAATAAATGACATTCACAATACAAGTACATGTAACTTACTTAAACAGAAAGTACAAACACCTATTTTTCAAGAAACCCGACATACATATCGGTGAGAAAATTGTCAATTACAAATATAAAAAAGGGGCTGGGTAGACGTAATTTTCAAAAATTAAAAACTTTCAGTTGACATAAGAAAAAGTACGATCTGTTCAGAGAAAACAGACTAGCAGAATGACTAGCAGCTAGATATAATGTTACAATAAATGACCGAATGATAAAACATTTATAATTCTAATCCTACGTGTATGTTAACTGAACCAAAACTAAAGCATGAAAAAGTAAATGATAATAACAATAGACCAAATTAAAAGATAATTGAATTTTAATTATCTATTTTTAGACTAAAACGTTTATAAGCTGAGCTCTTCCAATCCCCTTGTAGTTGTATTATATTTGAGTGAACACCACATTTAAATTTCCATTCAGGTTTGAAACATTTGTTCACTAATGATACAAAATTGTTTATAAATACTTCCATATATTAAAGTTAAAGTTTAAATTTCGATCATATATCAGATGGTTGATAATTAAAGTCTGGTACAGATCAAACTTCAGTGAACTAAAAGCAATCGAAACCCGGTTGAAATCTTTAAATCTTAAACTTGGCATGGTTACTGGATGAAATAAAGTAGAATCCAATATTACCTCAAGTAAATTATATGTTCTCCAAAATAAAAAAAAATCTAGACTCATAAAAGCTTCCAATCGGGAAATCTAGGTTAAGTTATGCCCTCTCCCAATAAACTAGAGGAAGATATAACAATCTACGATTTCTAATAATTTATTGTCAACCTCCCCTCCAAAATAATAAAAAAAAAATAATTAAATAAATAAAAACTTAAAGAAAATGTTTGCTTCCTAAGACTCGTTACGCATATATAAAGTTTAAATTATTAGGTGCTAGACAAACCCTTCAATGAAGTTTCGTATGCAACCCAAACTGTAGATTTATTTTTATTAATAATAAAATAATAACATGGTAGTTATATTTGTTAAAACATACAATAAAAGGTGCTTATTTCGTTCGACAGACTAAACATGATTAAGCGGTGTCAATATGAATTACTTTTTAATGAGGATATATTATTTGTACCTAGCTTTATATATTTTTATCAAACATTGATGCGCTTCAAACTAGTGTTCTCTGGTTACATCCCTGTAACCTTGAAAATGTAGCTATAATTTGAATTTGAACGTTCTGTGTTAAAACACTTTTTCGTGTTATTGATGAAAGTTTAAATGCATACTATTTCTTAAAATAATTTTTGAGGCTTTCGAGAAAATGCATTAACTTTGGGAAAACATTTCTGGTTATCATAATAAAAATTTCTAGGAGTCATCTTTTTATAACGTCTTTCTGCACTCTTACATTCTATACGCCAACAAAATGCAACTATCAACTTTGAAGTTGACTGAATTTAAAAATGAATTTTTGGTGTTTGGTTTGATTTAATTGCATGACCAAAAACTTCTAATAAGATAAGCTGAAACATCTGAAATAGCTTAGTAGCGGATTGGGAATTATTGCATGTGGACGGTTGTAATATCTTAACAACGTTGCTAATTTGGCTTAAAATCAAAATTAAACTATTACTGTTTTAAAGTATATTGTCGTGCAAATACCATGTTCTCGGGAATGGAACAAACCTTTCCTGTACGAAGGCAAAACAGGAACATAAAGGTTAGTCAGGCTCGGGACAGACATTACCCGTAACAGGCAATACACTGGTACTCAAAACCAGACCATAAGCTATAATAATTCAAACGTGAAGACCAGAAGCAGCGGTGGCTACTTAAGTCACTAGGGTTATACAATTGTATTCCAAATCTGTTTGTTTTATTTCATACATTGTTACTGTCATTTTTCTAAAGCTTAAGTCATGTTTTTAGCCCAAATAAATGATAAAGAATATTTAAGTTCACTTGTATTTCATAACGAAAACGAAAAGAAAATAAAAAAAGGTTGTCTCTACAAAATAAATATAATTCATCATTTGTACGACCTACCATATTAAAGTAAGTATTTTGTTGTCACAAAATGATATATGAGCAACAAAAAAATTAAAAAATAATTATTTGCATGAGTGGTGATTTATATTATTTATTTTGTATATAAGTCCTCAAGATTTGTAAAGCGGCACCAG
Source organism: Mytilisepta virgata (assembly GCA_028015205.1). Taxonomy (NCBI): domain Eukaryota; kingdom Metazoa; phylum Mollusca; class Bivalvia; order Mytilida; family Mytilidae; genus Mytilisepta; species Mytilisepta virgata. The sequence goes on along the minus strand of CM051514.1, from coordinate 45,702,903 downwards.
TCCAACACCGACGCCTCAGAATAATGGTAAGTGTATTTTAATATTTAACTCTGATGGAAATCGCGTTTTATTGCTGTATTGCATAAGAGATAAGTTCATTATATTCTCAATCTGTTTAAAATTCATTATTAAAATTACATTTTCATTAACAGTGTGATACTTAACTTTTGATGTATAGAAAAGTAATGGAAGCAATAGGATTTACATTTTGTATTTTGTGTGTTGTGTTTTGTTTGGGAATTAATCTCTACCCTTTTGCTTTTCAATAATGAAATAAAAAATGACCAGCTTGGGATAGAATCTAAACATATATCCCCCAGAGCTTTCCGTATATATTGAATTGCGTTTTTAACCCTATGTTTTGACCTATAATGTCTTTGCTTCAGTACTTTCAATAATTCTGATATAAAGTGATTATCTCCCGTATTATGTCACATGATTCGATCTCATTGCATTCCTTTCCAGTAACAATTCTATATTTTTAATGAATTACCTTGACTATTTCATCTCATAGTGATATCCCTGTTTCCGGTTTTTTTGGATCATATTTATTTCTCGACTAATTGTATAGTCATTATATCTTTTTAAAGGACTTGATCCTGATGAAAAGAACATTAAAAGCCAAATATGTCGATTTTTAATATCAATTTTTTTTATTTTAATAATTTAAGATAGTTCCTTGTAAGAATACACCCATATCAAAATACTTTTATTAAAATAGCGCATTAAAAACTTTAATTAAATGCTTTTCTTCGAACTAACTTAGATTTTTGGTTATATCAGAAATACATTACTAGCTAAGATTGATTTTTCCGTTTGTTGATATCATTACTTTTGCATCGTTTTTATTTAATGGTTTTCAATTTTTTTCGAAAATTACTGAAATATACTTGATATAAGTTATGGCTTTAGTTTCATACCGTTCTTAAACAATAACCCTGGATGTAGTGAGAGGACTGACGCTCGTATCATTTAAAAAAAAAGATTTTTAAAATGTTCGCCCGATGGCTTTGGCTTTTCCGTTTTGTCAATTTGAGATGTTTTGAATTTGATATACAAGGCTTTGAATGATGGTTTTGCTTTTCAAAATTTTAGGTCTTGAGCACAACTGATAAATCGTAATTAAACGAAATGTGCACCCTGTTAAGTTCAAAGATATTGTTATTGGGGCGATATCTGTCTTTCTGTTCTTCTGTCCGTCCGTGAGGACTTTCTTGTGACCTGAATTCATCATTCATTTTTATTTTCATGCATTTGATTTCTATATAGTATTGGCACATTCTATATGTAGATGCGCAGAACGATTTAAGAATTTTTTTTCTAAAAAATTGGGTCCCATAAGGGTCGAAATTTGCAAATTGTGAATTCAAGCTTGTGACCTACTCTCCTCTTTCAATTTTCAATTTACGCCTTTCGTTTCTATACAGTATTTTCACATATTATACGTAGATGTTCAATACGATTTTAGAATTTTGATTTTCACAAATTGGGGCCCACAGGGACCGAATTTCGGAAATTGTGAATTTATGCTTGTGACCTAAACTTCTAAATAATTTTTAACTTTATACATTTAATTTCTATACAGTACTATCATATAGATTCCTATAAGTGTTAATAAAATTTGTTGGAATTCAGAATATGCCCCTTTTCACTGTAAAACTAGATACGGTTCTCATAGTTGCTGGTTTGAAATAGTTGTCCAATTAAACGAAGTTATCAGATTTATGTTTTGCTTTTTTATATAAATATTATATCTAAGTATTAACAGATTTCTGTAATCTAGTTTGGTGCAAACTGCCTCCCTACATTTTATCGGACGACTCATTGCCACGTGTAGTCTAATGGGGTGTTATCCTGATTCTTTCCCGTCATTTTTTTTTCAGTTTTTAAATACTATTCTTAAAATGAAGCTCGCTGTAGCAATACTTTTGGTTGTCTGTCTTTCCTTCGCAACAGCCGGCTATGGAGGAGGCGACTATGGAGGAAAAATGAAAGGCGGCTACGGAGGGTATGGAGGATACGGTGGCTATGGAGGGGGATATAGAATTGTAATGGCTCCAGTACTCATTGGTGGATATGGAATAGGAGGTGATGGAGGAGGATGGGACGGTGGATTAGGAGGAATATGGGACGGTGGATTCGGAGGAATATGGGGCGGTGGGTTCGGAGGAGGTTTGGGAGGTGGTTTCGGTGGTGTTGGCGGTGGCTATGAAGGCTATGGTGGTGGTTTTGGAGGAGGTTACTAAGGATATAGTAAAAAGCAATATGGTAATAGTTTCATTTATTAATGTTATGTTTTCGTTAAAGTTTTTCATTTTTAATATTAAAAATGAATGACTTGTTAGATTGATATAAAGGTAAGTTATATTTTGTATTTACTAAATCAGAAATTTTATTTGTATACGTTGTGTACATAGTATTATTTTGTTTAGGTTATAACTTGTATGAAATGGTTCAGAAGTAATAGCTAGGATCTCCATATCATACATCTACTAAAGCTTGTTCTAATATACTAACGTTAATAATTTGTACAGAATCAATTGTTCAAGTAATAAGGTGTGCAATATTGTTAGCAAATTACAAAGAATTCGTTGTGGTGTAAGGGTTTTGGGGGCGAACACAAAGTATATAACTATGAATATATAATACTGTAACTCTAGTTTCAGGCATATGTGTCTTCTAAGCAGTATGTTTGAACTTTGCAGTAGCAATTGTTATTGCAAAATGTTTAAACTGAAAATTCTCTCCTGATTTAATTGTTTTTGGTGGTCAGCTTCGAATTTCGAATCACTCGATTACACAACAGTTTTGATTATTTTTCAGCTGTCTAAATTTCAATGTTGATCTCTCTTTATGAATTATAATTTGCTATTTTTATACCTCCAATGTATCACTGTAACACGTGTGTTCGATTGTTTTAACATGCAAAACGGCATGGATAATACCCTTGAGATTTCCTCCTGAAGATATTGTATTGGTTTAATACAACACGACTAATTGCTTGTACTTATATTACTTTTATATAACAAACTTTTTTACAAGTTTTAAATCTATTAAATCCACATTTCATGTGACAAACGACTAAGCACAGCATCAGCAGTTTTCATGTTTGCTCTATCTTGTAAAAGCTATTTCTACTCATCATGATTTTAAAGAGGTTCTCATATCCTACATCTAATATGAATCTTTGTGTTTTTAGTAAGGTGTTTAGATACGAAATTTTACCGATTAAACATGAAACAAAATTGAAATTTCATTGTAATTGGCGGTTCCAATTAAACTGCATTATAGATCCTATCTAATAGATGTTTTAATAACTTTTCTTAGAGCATAACTTTCAATATCTAAGTAATGTCAAGAAATACCAAAGGGATATTCGTCGGAGAGAAAAATCGTTACAACTGACAAACTCCGGAGAACAACGAAGACAATACCAAAACAATACATGCACTACAATTAAAAACTAAAAACGTATGAACAACATGGACCCCACCAAAAAACCGGGGCTAGACTCAGGTGCTCCGGAAGAGTAAGCAGTCTCTGCTTCCTGCAGGACACCCGCCATGCTGCTCATGTCAAATCCGGTATGAGGAAGGGATTATATCAATGGAACAGGTCCATTTTCATTCGGGAAACGGTTTTTTCATACCTGTCAACCAAGTCATGATGACGCCCTTAAAACGTTAATAAGGATGACTTCAGCTTAGGAGTAACGTACCCCTGTCTGAGCAACTTTTCTGTCAGGAGTCGGGCTCTGTCCAGGAAGTCAATGTATATGTCACAAGCTCTGGAATAACGTATGAGTTGTGAAATATATACTCCATACGCCGGCGCTTCTGGAATATTGCCGCTCAAAAATGGAAAGTTGACGATTGGAAAGTCAAAGTCATCCCGTTTGTCGTAAAGTTTTGTAATCAACCTTCCTCTGGTGTCAATTTCGAGGTGAAGGTCAAGAGAAGATGCAGACTTGGCAGTGTCTGTGGTATCTTAAATTTCGAGCTCATTGTGATAGATGAGATGTAAGAAATTCCCAAAACGTGAATTGTTGAGTGATAAATATTGTAATAAGTAAAATCTTGTCGCCATGATCTAAAGGAGGTTAGCATATTAATCTTCTTACATTCATACTAGATGTTTTATTTTGCAATTGTTTTACTGTAGTTTCTGGGTTATGTATATTAATATTTATGTGTAGTATTATTTTTTCCAGGATACTAAAAGCTAAGATAAGATGAGTCACACGAAGACGCTCGGTTATTAATTTAACACTTCAAACCTTGTTTAATTTTCAAATAAAAAGTTCATATTTGAGTTTTATGGTGTATTGCTGATAGTTAAATGTATGTCATTTGTCCATAGAAGTTAAATCCTCTTTTTATTCCACCAATAAGTTAAAATTCCATAGGATGTTGTCTTTGCCTTTCAGACGAATAATATTTAATGTCTTTCTGGTGCAAGTTCATGACTCCAATGTGGTATTTTATATATGAATTTATAGACCCCTTGATCTGATCGAGGTCCCATTTCAAAACATATTGCTACAACTACGGTACGTTGTAAGTGTGATTTGATTATCATAATTTGTTCTGAGTTCACTTTCTTTGTCCTATTGTAGGCTTTTTACTTGACGTTTGTCATTTAGTGAAGGTTAAACTTCATTAAATTAAAACACAAAATAGGAGTTGAAGCTATATGTTTAGCATTGATTAGCAGTTGACCATTAAAAGATACTTATCTTAACAAAGTATGTTTCAAATTTTAACAAGATATATTGAGCACATCGAAGTCTACACGATTTTTAATTTACCAAAAAATTGTTAATTTTGTGATTTTTCGTGCACATTTGATTTTTTTACGGACAATGCGACATAACTCCAAAACAACATCTGACTTTAATTCGGTAACAGTATAGACATGATAGAGGAGCCTAAGGAAATTTCAGTCTAGTGAGTCTTTTTAGCAACTTCAAACTTTGATCACCGATACTTAGAACTTGGCAATATTTTGTAACCATTTTTCACCATTTTAGTAAGGATGATTTAAGTTTTTTATAATAATTATGAATATTTACCCTGGAAACAATAAGAAAAATGTGTTCATGTACTTATTAATAAAGTTTCATTTTTTTAAGTAGAAAGGCTACCTATTGACATCAATTTTAATCCTAGGCCTACGAAGGTTTTTTAAACATGGACGAGTAATCTATCATAGGCGCCGTCGTGATCGTCTGTGAATGTGTGGAAATTTCCCTTATTGTTGAGGATCTTTTAAAAAATGAAGAATAGTAATAGAACACTTTCATGGCATATGCTCCTTTGTATCCTGCGGTATTATCATGCGAATTCAGCTCATATCGGTGGTTTATTTTGTGACATGGCAACCCTTAGATTCCAATTTCTGGCATGACGACATAAAACCTGCATTTTTATAACTTGTATGTGTTAATAGATTGATTGATTGACTGTTCTTGCTTAACGTCCAGTGGCAAATATTTAATGCTTCTTTAGGACGAGAACCAGTTCAACAATTAAATAGTGGTTAGACAGTACACAAATGAGAACCAATTTTGACTGCCACTGTAAAAGGTTAAATGGTTGGGTAGGGTAACATCATTTATCCTGCTCTAGCGGCCATCAGCCTACTCTTTTTGGAAACTACAGAAAGGGTCTTTATCGTACAGGGAGTGTGGTTTCCCCAAACTCGTTACCAACTACGGTCCGCGGTCATGCTTTCCGTATTGTGACCTGACACCCCTGCCCCACCCCAAACGAGAGGATCTCCCTATCCGCAACTTGAGGACGTTCTGGACAGCTCTGTGGGTATAGCTCCCGTGATCCATCACAGGTTCCTATTTAACACTGCAGAACGATATGGATTGAATGTAATCTTGTAGTCTTTTTTATGAGTTATAAAAATTGAACATACAAACAAAAATACAAATGAATGAAAACATATATTTGCAATAAATAGACACTGTTGGTAATTGTAAATTATTCCAAGATTTTAAAAAATCTAATTAATCCAAATTAAAATTAAGAACACTACATACACACCTAAGATGTCTTGTTATTTAGATATATTTCTAGAAATTGACAAAAACGGACATTTGAAGACAAAACTTTACGACAAATGGGATGAATTCAATTTTCATTTTGTCTAGTTTTCTTTTTCTTGTTGCAATACATGTGTATACCAGCATTGCTGCATGTGGTCAAAGATAAAGTAGAAGGATTTTTGCTGTCACAAAAGAATAGATTGTTTTCATCACTCAATAAAAGATTGTGTTTGTTTGTTTAGTTGGAGTTTTACGCCGTTTTCAGCACATTTGGCTATTTCGTGGCGGCCAGTTTTTATTGGTGGAGGAAGCCGGAGTACCCGGAGGGAACCACCGACCTTCGGTATAAAAATTGGCACTCCTTGTCAATTTAGATCGGAGTCGAACACATCCCGCCACAGGTGAGATTCGAACTCGCAACCTCAGTGTTGACAGGCTAGTGATCATTAGTAATCATGACAAACTACCTAGACTACTCGGCCACTGAGACCCCTCAATAAAAGAATTATTGCATAACATCTGTAAATAGACAATACCAATTTATATTTTGGACTTTGTGCAAATGTCCGTACTAAACGTGGGGCTGTGGGATTAACTATTTCAACAATAGCTTTCTAGTTATATTCATTAATTAACTTTCTTTTATTTCATTTCATCTTTAACACTGTTAATTGTATACCCTGAATAAAGTATGAATGTGCTATAATGTCCATGTATTACTGTACGAACGGAAATTTAAAACTTCTGGTATAAAAGTCAGTAATTGTTGACACAACATTTAATGATTCAATAACATTTGAGAATTTACAAATGACTTTCTAGTCATGCTAGTACTTAAAAGAATATATTTGCAAATAATAATTACAGTTCATTATAATATCATTTAAAATCCATCCGGAATTCAAATAGAATATTCCAACGGTCAATGTGCTTCGTTTCTCAGAATAGTGTTCATGAAAATAGACAGTTCTTGCAATGAAATATAAGTTTCACTCCCCATCTTCAGTGTCTTTACAATATTAACAATGAAATGTCCAGCAGTGTAATTCTTCTGCAGTATAATTAAATTATTCCTATCAATTGCCAGCTGTTTCCATCTCTCCACAGCAGGTGTGTGGTAACTTTATATGTGTTTTACAATAAATGTTTTGGTTAATTCATAAATGTCCAGAGGTTTCCACCCAGAATGTTCTACACAATCACTCGACTCTTTCATCAGTGAACAACATCTTATTTCCAGACCAATTATACAATTTCAAAAACTAAATACAGCTTTTGTGTTTCTTGATATTTCTAGATAAGATTTACTTGGAAATTCAAGAAACTTAACTAAAACAATATTTGTTAGAAGAATGCAGTACAGCTAAAAAAATAAATACTCATTAACTTCAAGTTAAAATAATATCTGGTTCAAATATCTGCTTGGATAAGTTCTGTGACTGGATTACCAAAGTTTAGAACCACATCAAATCTCTGGTTCTACCTCTCATAATCGCTGCTTTATTGCTTTTCAAATATCTGGTCCGATTTATGCAACTACACATGCGCTGTTCCCTGGACAACAAGTAGAGATTTAAAAAACCGTTTCTGCTGAAAGTTTTTACCATCCTTGAATGCTTGCGCAAGCATCGATATTGGCTACATGCTTACCCTTCCGGAGCACCTGATGTCACTCCTGTTTCTTTTATGAAAGTTCAAATTGCTAGTGCGTTAGTTTCTGTGCTGTCTTGTTATAGTTTTGTTTAGTTTATTATACGTTTTTTTTTATTCTTTTAGTTTGTCTCGCTTGTTTGTTGTGTTCCATTCTCTTGACTTTGTCTTTTAATTGGACTTCGAATTTGGGGACTTTTCCTACTGTTTTGTCGCTTCGGTATTCTTTTGCCAATATCTAAGTAAAGACAAAGTATGCATAAGAAACTGGAAAATGCAATATAGCATTAAAGTGATATTTTCTGAGACAAAGATATGTTTCATTTCATTTTATATTCAAATATTTAAGATTATTTACCATTTATCTAATTATCAAATTCAGCATAGGTATGCATGCATTGTCAACGTTGTCCTGAGAATATAATTCTCCATGTGTAGTTGAGTGAAATTTTCCCTTCTCATCGTCTTAAAAACGTTACAAAAAAGTTAAATACTTCATGTATCTTGTCAAACGTAAAGGGACGTTACAATTGTACACACTCAAAATCTCTAAATTACTCTTCAAATCTTTAAATTTCTCTTTGGCAAATTTCAAAGAGAAAAGTATGTAAAATCATTTATTAGACTCAGATCAGCATCTGAAAAAAATGCATGTCTTCACAACATCAACTATACACTCAACACAAAAAATAAACTTACTTAAACAGAAGGTACAAACACGGAAATTTTTCAAGAAACCCGACATACATATCGGTAAGAAAATTCTGAATTACAAATATAAAAAAGGGCAGGGTAGACGTAATTTTCAAGAATTAAAAAAATTCACTTGACATAAGAAACATTATTATCTGCTCAGAGAAAACGGACTAGGAGAATGACCATACTAAATAAATTGAGTTAAAAAGAAAACTTTACGGAGTAGAAATGTCAAGAAGGGTCAATTGAAGTGGAACAGCTAGATATAATGTAAAAATAAATGAACGAATCATACAACATATATAATTCTAATCCTACGTGTATGTTAACTGAACCAAAACAAAAGCATGAAAAGTAAATGATAATAATAATAGACCAAATTAAAAGATAATTGAATTTTAATTATGTATTTTTAGAATAAAAAAAATTGAAGGATGAGCACAAAACTCTCCCTTGATATTTATATAATGGTCAGAGTAAAATGTGCTTCCTTGTTTTACCCTAAATTCTCTAAGATCGGTGAATGGATGGATTATTGTTTCAGGTCACATACAACAATAAGCCGTTGTATGTTATTTCCCACATGGAGTACCCTAATATCTAATAAAATTTAATAAGTGTCCATATTAATTTATAGAAAAAATATAGAATTCCGTTGTGGCGGAAATGTAGTGGAATAGTGTAAAGCAATTTAAAATATATGCTCCCGTACTTTTCTTGCCTGAAAATAAGTTTGAAAAAGGGGGATACAATTTTCCTGAAGCGACTACGCTACAACGAGGCCACCGAGGATGTTTTTTTAAAAAAAAGAAAAAAAAACAGAGTATTAATTTACAAAAACTATGTTGTAGAGTTTAACATTAAACATTACTTGAGCAGAACATATCCAAATTCAATCCAAGTGGTAAAATAGTTTATTATAATAAGCTTTAAAAATTGCAATTATAACCGTTTAGTAACAACCTAAAACTATCTTCAAGGTGATGTTTTGACAGATGATACATAATCGACATACATTGTAACGAATAAAATTTTCGTTGTTTTTACAATTTGGGACTCAAAATTTAGTTTGAGATAGAAGAAAATTTGACTCATGGAAATTCGACTAAACTCCTGTTTAGTCGAATTTCCATGAGTCAAAATACATATATTTGCACTGTAAAACATTTGGGACCACATCAAAAATTTTACTTATCCGAAAATTTGACTCAAGCGAGATTGAGATAATGAGAGTCGACTTTATGGCTATAAAAAAGTAACAACAAATATAGTTTTAAATGTTTTATTCACCAATGAGTATATTTCTGTTTAATTAGCACCATAAAACCAGAGTTTGTTATATAAAAACTTTAACAGTAATATATTATATCATATAATAAAACCTCTATGTTGTTCTCTTCCAACTAAAGCTATTCCAATAAAACTGTTTCCTTCTACAGGTTATGTTAAAACAGCAAATAGCAGACATGTAACTATTCAGTGACATGGTTAATGCTTGGAAACAAATTTACTAAATGACCTAAATATTTATTTCAATCTAAAACAATTTTTCTCTAAATCTGATTGCTAATTTCATCACAATCGGAAAATGAATATCCGTTTTAAGGTTAAGATCTCTGTCTATATATCCTACATTCTCAATTTTTTTTGCTTAAAAAATATGTATTTTCCACTGGTATGAATGATTAATTTCCATGGATATTTTCAATATCTGATATTTTAACAATTGATACTGCCTGGAGAGCGTTAATTTCTCAAATAACAACTGCATCTTATCACATAGTAAAACAATATTTAAGGTGCACTATGCATATTAAAAAATCACACTGTGGAACATATGATAAACACAACTTAAATAAAATCAATTCAAAAAACAACTTTTAAATTTTTGTTCAATAATATCACAGCAAAGTTTTATACAATTTAAAAAAAGCATTAAATTTTTCACAACCATTATTATCTATTGTAAGAACAGTTTCAATACATTTTACCTTATTAAATCTGCTCATTTACTAAGGCTCTTCCTTTGATGCAGAGGTAACCCTTAGCTGAGTTTGGATACCTTTTAGTTTTAATTGTTTTGATTGTTGATGGTTGTGCTTATTAATTCATCATTATATCTTTAACCCATTTTTTTAATCTTGAGCACTGCTGATGAGTTGTCAGTCAACAAAATGGCCATACACTGCATCAAATTTATTTTGGTATTTTGTGATAATGTTTTATTACATCAATTTCCAGTTTAATACTCATAAAAAAACAAAAAATTTTATATCAGAATATTCTGTGACATGATATCACCTACTGACCTCATAAACTAGTGCATTATTTATGAAGAAATATGACAATTTTCTATTTGTACAAATGTACATGTTTATTTACAAAAAATGTAATAACGATGTCTAAATAATAAAAAAAAAAACAAAATATGGATTCTCAATAGCCTAACTGTCTATTCAACATGAGGACATAGGTCAGTTCTATTATAGAGTAAATAGCAGAATATAACGAAATTCAATAAATTAATACCATATTATTAATTGCTTTATTCATTGGTTTTAAAATTTATCGTTTGGTGAAAAAAAATTTTTTCTGTTTAATGGAAATCTAAGATCAAGGTTTTGTAATTCATGCTAAACAGATATATTTTGCTGAGCACTTAATTTGATGATTCCACAATATCCTGAAAAACTGGTAACCTGGCGTTCTTTTTCTCACTATTAGTTTAATCTAATTTCAGAATTGAAGCAGAAATATGTCAAAATATTACTCAAAACAAACAAAAACAAAAGAAAAAAAAAGATACAAGAAACAAGAGGCTCACGAGAGCCTGCATCGCTCACCTGGAGTCTGGTTTTCATTGGACAATTAATCAACTATTTGACCAAGTTTGTTGCATTTGGTTCAATTGTTAAAATTTTGAAAATTTGACAAAAAAAAGGGCAATAACTCCTAAATGGGTTTTGGGATTTCCTTTAAAATTTCAGGGTATGTAGATCTCAACATGGCAAACATTTTTCAAATTTACATTTCACTTCTATCTCATATTGTTCCAGAGATAAATCACGAAAAATGTTAAATTTTGAAAATTTGATGAAACAAGAGGCTCACCAGAGCCTGTATCACTCACCTGGAGTCTGGTTTTCATTGGACAATTAATCAACTATTTGACCGTGTTTGTTGCAATTGGTTCAATTGTTCAGGGAAAATTTGTTGAAGATTTATTTTTCATAACGTTTAATGTTAAAATATGTTCCCTGATGGTGGTAGTCCTGGTAGGAAGTTGATAAAATTGACCAGGAATAAGGGTGAACCTTAAATAAATGTAACAGAACCCGAACTCAAATTACACAAACCAATAACTCCTAAATAGAATTTGTGATTCCCTTCAAAATTTCAGGGTAGGTAGATCTCAACTTCTTCTTCTTCTTCGTATGTCCTTCCAATTTAGGAACACCAAGTAAAAAATAAGATTTTTACTTGTATTTAAAGGTTTTAAATACTATATACATTGAATAGTTTAAAATGTAAAATTCCAACCTCCATGTACAAGACAAAGTGCCATCAAATATAGACACAACACTATCGTGCAAAGCAGGTGCAACATATATACATCCGTTTCCTTGGGTTATACTACAGGTAGGTTAAAATGTTTATAGAGTAAGCACAGTGTCTAAAAGGTAGCTAATGTTCAAAGCTAGCATATTTCATCTCTTTCATCCAGATCGGATCTCAACATGGCAAACATTTTACAATTCACATTTCACTTCTATCTCAAAAAGTTTTGGAGATAAATGCAAAAATGTTAAAATTTTGAAAATTTGACAAAAAGGGCAATAACTCCTAAATGGGTTTTGGGATTTCCTTTAAAATTTCAGGGTATGTAGATCTCAACATGGCAAACATTTTTCAAATTTACAATTCACTTCTATCTCAAATAGTTTTAGAGATAAATGACGAAAAATGTTAAATTTTGAAAATTTGACGAAAAAAGGGCAATAACTCCTAATTGGGATTTCCTTCAAAATTTCAGGTTAGGTAGATCTTGTCATGCTGATCAATTATACCGCATGTCAGATTTTTGATATCTGTAACGGTTTTTAAGTTATAAGCCAAAAACAACACATGCACCCCTATATTCTATTTTTAGCTACGACAGCCATGTTTTATGTCAGATCAAAATAAATTGAGGATCGTTTGTAGAGGACATGTCATAGATCATTTTCAAACCAATCGGCCCAGCGGTTTCAGAGGAAAAGATTTTTGAATGAAAATTTTGAAAATTTGACAAAAAAAGGGCAACAACTCCAAAATGGGTTTTGGGATTTCCTTTAAAATTTCAGGGTAGGTAGATCTCAACATGGCAAACATTTTTCAAATTTACATTTCACTTCTATCTCAAATAGTTTTGGAGATAAATGACGAAAAAATGTTAAAATTTTGAAAATTTGACGAAAAAAGGGCAGTAACTCCTAAATGGGTTTTGGAATTTCCTTCAAAATTTCAGGGTAGGTAGATCTTGTCATGCTGATCAATTTTACCCTGTCAGATTTTTGATATCTGTAACAGCTTTTAAGTTATAATCCAAAAACAACACATGCACCCTTATATTCTATTTTTAGAATAGCGGTTTCAGATTAGAAGATTTTTGAATGAAAAGTTCACGACGGATGCAAAGTGATGGCAATAGCCCTTACAAATTTTCAAAAACTCTATCAAGGCACAGTGTGAACATGTATCTGATCAAATTTAACTCTTACCTTCAACAGGAAAAATTTAATTGCCAAAAAAAAAGATGAAAATGATGATTTAATTCAAATATAGTTATGAATTTCAACTATTTATGATGAAAATTATGTGAGCATAAATTGTTGATGTCACAATTCATATTGTCAATCAAAAATCTTTGTTTATCAAATATATATGTAATATTTTCCTCTGTGTGTGTTTATAATTAACCACAAAGCTTAATTATCACAACAAAATTCATGAAAAAAAAAACAAATATAAAGTCAAATCAGTTCTACTAGTAATAATGCTTTCACAATAATATTAAAGGCTTTAATAAAACAATTTATAATAATATTAATTAGTAAATTTAAAGCCAATGTTAAAATCTTTCAAAAATTACAATCAATGTTAAAACACAAAAACATACTAAAATACCAAAATATTAATATGTTGAACATTCACCTTTCAATTGTTAAAACTCAGATTTTTAGCCACAACTTCTATAGAATTTTATACTGTCAACACCCACACACAAAAAAAAAGAAAAAAAGTGTCTCAAAAAGGACTTGACATCCAGGATTATGATAAAGTCATTTTTTGCATTTTTTACCAAATTAGTAATTTAAAAAAAATTAAATGTAATTAAGAGCAAGTCTGATTTTAAAGGTGAAGATTCCTTAATGGGGTATTAGAGTATGTTTACCTCTAAATTTCATAGTTATTTTTACTGTAACCTGACAAAAAATCTAAAGATTTTACATATCTATTTCAATGAAAGTGTTGGCTATCACATTTCTTTCTTTTGACATAGTAAATTTTAATTGTACTTAGAACTTTCAATTTCAATAATATTATCATTTCATACTTAATCTAATTATGGTCCCTATTACACAACCCTGAAGCCCTATATTTCATAATTTTGGAATGAATACCGAATAATCATATAAATAAATAATAACGTTCAATTTGTTTTAACTATAAATATAGAGTCACCTCAACTAATAAATAGGTGAAATTGTTTTTTTATTGGATTTATCAAAATGGTACCAGGTTCATTTGTTGATGTGATGCACATAGAAATAACTGAATAAGACAAAAAAAAAGGAAAGGTCACTTCTAACCATACCAAAAAATTGAAAGTTCTAACTCAAATAATTAATATAAGGATGGTATATGGAAATTAAAGTTACAAAAAAGCATCATAATTCATTACAAAGATAATGTTGAATGAAGCAGGCCATACACAATAATTAATGACACAAAAAGTGATAGAAATAATCTCTTATTATCTTTTAAGAGTATTATATATTTGGTTCAACACCCACTGTATATGATAAAAACTACTGGTCTAAAAATTATCATTTCCATGTGCACTGGCTATTTGGTATTAGCTTGGTACAAGATTTGCAATGACAATGAATTCATCACAAATATAACCAGTTCAAACTATACACAATGTCCAAATTCAGCCTTTCTTGGATATTTTTATGCGTAAAATTATGAACAAAATAATGTCTACACCCATGTTCAATATCAAGATAATAAATTCATTTTAATGTCTCTTTAAACTAGTATATTTGCATAGATAATTTGGATGGTTTTAAAAACCCTGTATCTAACTTCTAAAATGTTTAAAATGTATACCTGATACTAAAGCTAATATTAAAGGTATGTACATTGTACACTTGTTCATGATTATCAGATCAATATAAAAACAACATGAATATATATATTTAACATAAAATTCAAAATTAATTTAACTGTACAATGCAATGCATTATGAAAAAAGAGTAGAACCCAGGTCATTCTAAATATCTGTGATGCAATTTAAACAAGAGGCTCAAGAGAATTGAGCCTGTATAGGTCACCTGACAGTCCCACAGTCAATCCATTTTATTTCAAGTGAAAACTGTAATGGACCTTCTGTAGATGTTTCATACCAAGTATCAGTTAATTTGGTTATATGGTTTCAGAGGAGGATATTTTTGAAATTTTGACCAATCAAAGATAAGAATTCATCACAGATGCCATATTAGCCATCCGACCGGGACGAATTATGAAAACTTTATAAAGGTCGTTCCATAGATGCTTCATACCAAGATATAGCTGATTTGGCTTTGCAGTTTCAGAAATTTTTTTTCAAAAATTTTGACCAATCAGAAAGAATTCATCATGATGGCCATATCAGTTCTTTGGACGGAACAAAATATGCAAAATGTATAAAGGTCCTTCCATGGATGCTTCATACCAAGTTTAAGCTCATTTGGCCTAGGGGTTTCAGAGGAGAAGATTTTTAAAATTTGTCCAATCACAAATAAAAATTCGTCATGGCGTACATATTAGTGGTCTGACTGAAACGAAATATGCAGACTGTATAAAGGTCCTTCCATAGATGCTTCATACCAAGTTACAGTTCATTTGGTCTAGGGGTTTCAGAGAGAAGATAAAAATGTAAGTTTACAGACAGACAGACAGACAGACGGACGGAAAATTGATAACAAAAGCTTTTGTCCAGCACTGATGCTAACATCCTACTGTAACAGGCATTATATTTAGTTGATTTGTGAAGAGGATTCTTAAAAGGAGAATCAAAATTTTGCGATTTAAAAAAAAATAGATGTAAATGAATTATGTCAGACATGCTTATTAGCAATTGATTTTGAATAACTACAAAAGATGTATAATTGTTCACTGGGTCCTTTATAAAAAAAATTCTCTACCATTTTGCATAATGCAAGACGTTACTAAAAGTACTGAAACTAAAATTCACAAATTAAATGATACCGGTCTTCAAAATTCAGATATTGATTATAGAGTGGGAATCTCAATGTTTTCAAATTTATAAAGATAAATCTGTTTTGAAGTGCAGGGCATATGTACTCCTAGTACCCCCCATACATCAATGAATGAGTCTTCTGTATGTCTTTATATAGGGAGATCTCAACCATTTCATAGTTATTTGACAATATGTGAATTTTAAGGGGTTTGAGAGGGTGGATAAAGCCCCCTTCTAATATGGCAGCAGACCCAGGAGCAGACCATCAATTTCAACTTCTTTCAAATTGGGAGACTTAATAATAAAAGCACAAGTATGAATTATGACTTCTTTTTACAATAGAAGTCATTTTATTTTTTTGACACCAAAATACACCAATGTTTAGTACAATTGGAAAATTGTCGAAAAAATAGAATTTGTTCGTTCCGTCCTCATTTTTGACCTCACAATTTTGGCACAAGATCGACCTGGTGAATGCATGTTAAGAATAGGAAAACATAATAAAACATCATACTTTTGGCATTATTGTTTCATTTTACTTTCAAAAAATTATCTTTCTTGTTCCTTCAAATAGCTGTTTTAATGTCAAAGACGAAAACAGTAGCAAACTTTAATCAACCTGCCTACGCAACACGTGACCTGGATCTTGCTCCAGTTTTGGAGCATCTCACAAATAATTTTTACTAAATGTGTTCAACATTTGTTGACATTTATCTTGTTAGAATATATATAGCCATAGCTTTTTAATATCTAATAAGAGGATTTGTTTTCCATAAACTTTATTCCATTTCATTTAAATATTTCAAATTTATTCCTCTGAGAAACATGAATACACTAGTCTATTCCGAACTTATTTTGTATTTCTTTTCGAAAGAGAACTTCCAGGTAGGAACAAAATCAATAAAAAATTTTTTTAAATCCTTCTCATTGCAACTATTTTTAATACAGGAGATGACTGAAATGGTTTAAAATGACAAAATGAACACTCGATGAGGACTGAAAGTAATTAACTTACTCAAAATGTTAAAATTACCGACTGCCACCAACCGGTAAAATTGGTTGTAAATTAAATTGAATTTCCGTCAGCTTCACACTTCTGTAACTTTTCATATTCATAAGCTAAATTTTGCTTGACTCAAAACACAGTCTTCCCTAACACCCATTTAATATTTGACAGATTTTTGATAAGCTTTCCCTTATTAATACTTCCAGTGCTGGACTAATATAAAAAAAATTAAAACATATACTTTCAGAGGCTAGAAAGTTTGTTATAGACAGTTATGATCAAACAAATTTGTCAAAATTCAGTTGAATATTAGTTAGTACTAAACTAAAACCCAATTGGTGGCAAAATGTGTTGAACTTGTCCCTTAAATGATTAGGACGGTCATATTTGCAACCAACCAAAAGTGAGTACTTTTCTCTGCATACCATAAAACTGCAATTACACAACATATAAGGTCTCAAATGGACAGCTAACAACTTTCATTCATATCTGTTTGGAGCTGCCATTATGCCATACATGAAAGTTATCTCTAATTCTGTATTCTGTAAATTTTTGACACATTTTTCTCAAGTCAATTAAATACAATGGTAAGAAATAACTGGATTTATTTTTCTGTTGGAAAACCTTATTAACAAAGGTACTCAAAGTGACCAGGGTTCAACTGTAGCCTTTTTAAACAATAAAATATGCAACTATTATAATAAAGAACTGGACTAGAAACAAGACAAACATGTCATCACAATACAAATCATGACTAGTAATGGTATTATAATACAAGTAATATTTATATGTATAAAAAATTCAATTACGTAATTGAGATTCATAAGTATTGAACAAAAATACATCAAGGGCTATAACTCCAATATATTGTATCAATATACTTTGTATCTTAATTCAATTTAAACAGCCCAATCAAACTATAAAAAAAAGAAATAATGTCAGTTGATGACAATAGTCAAAATGTAAACCCAACGAATGGAATCGGGTCGGTACTGAAGCACAATTTGTACAATAAGTTTGAAAAAGAATTTCATTTATGTTTGAATGGTGAACTGATGATTGTCTTCTACACTGTTTTTCTTTACAAAAATAATGATGATCATTTTCATACAAGGAATATGTATTTTAATTCTTGCTAAAATTTGGCTTGATTAAAACATGTAATGATGAATTTACCACAAACTTAATACAATATTGAATATACATTAAAATACTGATAATGCGTATTGTAACAGAAATTTTCTGTTTAAAATCTGTGAAAATTTAATCATCTGAGAATGATATAATCATAACTGAAAAAACTGAATGCCTATCATTACAAAAAAAAAAGAAAAACAAAGAAAATCAACACAAACTTGTCGGACAGCCCTCTAATATGGATTTATCAACCAACAAGAGATCAGTAATTGAAAAAAAAAAACCATTCAATTTTAATTAAATAATTCTATAAATTTTCCAAAAAGACATTAGTTTAGAAAAATCAAAATAAATTATGAGAATTAGTTTAAAATATATACATGTCATGTATGGAGCAAAGTTTTTTGAATGAAAGGGATTTTTTTTTATTCCAAGAATGTGGTTTCAAAAACACAAAATTTAATTACCCATAACAATATGCCCTATATCAAATTTTAAACAGTTTATACACTTGTCAAATAAGTGTTCAATTATGTTATTTTTTGTATAACATAATAAAACAAGAGTGGACACACAAAAATGTCTCGCCTGTCGTGTATTTCTAATGAAAGTAAATGCTATCAGACATACATTATAAATTTTAAGCTGTAAATAATGAGATAAATGTCAATGCTGCTGATGCCTGTATGAACGCTAAAGCTGCTGCCAGGCCTGCTGAAGACAACTACAATAGTGTCTTCATAGTACTAATTGTATAGGTTATTATTCGATATATGAAGATATGCTGGATAACTGTGGTTAAGAGTGAAATAACTTTAATAGTGATATACCATTGATATTGAATATTGTAACTAAAGATGGCAGTGAACAATGATAGTATGATTGTTATATTTTAATACAAGAAGAATATTTAAACACAAGCTTTTGAAGGTGCTGAAAAGTGATAAAGTTACATCTGTAGTGAGTTATAAAAACATTAAAAATACTGAAAAAGAAAGTTATTATTATCAACCAAATATAGTAGACCTATTGCATACAATATTAAATAAAATATAGGTAAGAGCTGTATGGAGAGTAAAATTTCTCGCCCCTACCCACATCTCTCCTTTTCCAGTGGCATCCAGTGGGACAGTCACCTTTTCATCCTTCAAATTTTGATTTGATTATAACATATTCTCGTCTTGAATATGGCTGAAATACTGCTCGCTGGACGTTAAACCAGAAATGGGAGCAGTCGCAAATGACAGCTAATCCCCTCGTCCGTTGTTCAAGTATGGTCAGAATAACCCGAATATCATCTAAATCTGTATGAATCTCAATGGTACTATTACTTAGATCATTGAAGTGTAAGAAGTGGTATCTCAGATATGAAAATGTTAACTTTAACCAAAGTAAGTCAAGTGTAAAATGTAGGTCAGAGTGACCCAATTATCATCTGAAGCAGCATCACTCTCCAAGACGCATCTGCTGACCAAAGATGATTGATGTACCACATGTAGTTTCTTAAATATTAACTTTAACACAAACTTTAACCTGAGTCATTCAAGCAGAAAATGTAGGTCAGAGTGACCAAATTATCATCTGAAGCAGCATCACTCTCCAAGACGCATCTACTGACCAAAGATGATTGATGTACCACATGTAGTATTTTAGATATGAACCTTTACACAAACTTTAACCTGAGTCATTCAAGCAGAAAATGTAGGGCAGAGTGATCCAATTATCATTTGAAGCAGCATCACTCTCCAAGACGGATCTACTGACCAAAGATGATTGATGTAGCACATGTAGTATCTTAGATAATGCAAACTTTAACCTGAGGTGGGACAAACGGACAGACACTTGGACGGACGGACGGCACGACTGACAGACAGACACTCGGACGGGCGAGATACTATATACCCTCCACAACTCAGTTGGGCGAGGGGATAACAATAACTAATCAATCAATAATTTTTCTATGGATCATCAAACTGTGCATTTTAAGTATTTCGTGCAAACCACCAAAAGATAAATAAATTGTCTCAAAATTTTGATGATTGCACCATACTGCGCGCACCATCGCTCATTTTATGTCAATTCTTCGAGAACCGGCATTCAAGTGATAAATCAATGGCTTTTTTGTATGCTAATTTTAAATTTCAGAACCACCCATATTTATATAAAATTTTGTGTCAACAAATATAACAATTTTGAAACAAAGTTTAAATATATACTTATCCTTTTTATATTTATATCAATCCAAATATTCTTATTGAAAGGACATCCACACAAAAATTAACATTACATTACAGACTTATTTACAAAGTCATGAATCAATAGATCAATAGTTTTGATATGTTTTAGTAGTTCTCACAATTTTGCCAGGGGCTATTGAGGGTTGTGAAATTATTTATGTGTGAAATTTAATAAACAAGATCTTTGGTTTTATGATCAAAAAAATACTTTTTCTCAAATAGATTATATACATAATCATGTAAGTTTTGTATCAATTATCTTAGGTATGCCATTCGAAGAGAAAAAACTAGATGGAACTTTATACACAAAGTTATACTTCTCCCCCCCCCTTCCTGTTTGTCTATCCCCTAATTAAAACATTAGTGATCAATCTGAAAATATGAGGTGGGCAAGTTCTTATATATATGGCGAGTCTAGATATTGCAGTTGCTGAAAAATGGACTGTAAAAGAAAAAAATTGACAAAGTCACTGAACCATGAAATTGAGGTCAAGGGCACATGAAAGGTGTCAGACTGGCATGTACCCATACAGATCTTGCTATAAGCCATGTATGATGAGTCTATTCATTGTAGTTGCTGTAAAATAGACTTTAAAGAAAAAAATTGACAAAGTCACTGAACCATGAAATTGAGGTCAAGGACACATGACAGGTGTCAGACTGGCATGTACCCATATAGATCTAGCTATAGACCATATCTGATGAATCTAGTCATTGCACTTGCTGAAATATAAACTTTTGAGGAAAAAATTGACAAAGTCACTGAACCATGAAATTGAGGTCAAGGGCACATGAAAGGTGTCAGACTGGCATGTACCCATACAGATCTTGCTATAAGCCATGTATGATGAGTCTATTCATTGTAGTTGCAGAAAAATGGACTTTAGAAGAAAAAATTGACAAAGTCACTGAGCTGTGAAATTGAGGTCAAGGACACATGACAGGTGTCAGACTCCCATGTACCCATATAGATCTTACTATATACCAAATATGATGACTCTAAACATTACAGTTACTAAGAAAGGGACTTGAATGTAAAACTATGTCGCAGATTTTCGAAGTTCACTGAACCGTGCAATTGAGGTCAAGGACAAATGACAGGTGTCAGACTGGCATGTACCCATATAGATCTCACTGTAGACCAAATATAATAACTCTAGGTATTATAGTTTCTGAGAAAAGGATTTGAATGTAAAACTATGTCGCAATGTTTATGTGGGTATTGAACCATGAAAAAAAGGTCAAGGTCATCTAAAAATGTGCTGCTGAAAAGGTCATCACTTCATGCACCTGTGGACCAAAGAGGAACATTGTAAGTATTATACTTTAAAAGTTATTAAGGTTTTACAAAAAGTTAACGCCGTCGCCGTCGCCGTCGCCTTCGCCGTCGCCGCCGGATTGCTATACCTATGTCTCGCTTCCAGCGACTTTCGTCGCAGGCGAGACAAAAATTGGTTCTGAGGTAAAAAATCTCAAAAATACATTGCATTTAGTATGTTTACAAATGATATGTGAAAAATGTCAGCCCATGAAAACCATCTTTGATCATTAATTCAAAATAACAAAGAGATGAAAAATTCATTTAAATATAAAAACCAACATAAGTATAAACATGATGAAATCTTTGGTAGAAAATATTCTTGATTGCATTAGTTCTCTTAATCTCACATGTTCAGTTAAATTCCTAATCTAAATTTGTTCATAGATTATAAGCTGCACCACCATTGATTTAAATAGATTTTGTAAAAGTATCAAATGTTCCTTGAATCAAATTTAGACACAAATCTGAACACGGACATTTGATTGGAATAATGTTCCACAGATTTTAAGGCTTTCAAGTAATACAACTTTATTTTTCACAAATAAATTGTTTACCCAGAAAAAGTGTATCCTGCTCAAAATTGTAACTTATATTTCCTGAGCTTCGATTATTTAAACCTTACTAATCAGGAGAATCAGGATTGGGGTTGAACAGAAAACTGGAAACCCATATCAGGATCATCCCGACAAACATCTAACGTTAAATAAACACGTTTGGTTCTGTTGGTAGCTTTCAGACATTTTCCTACAGCTGGATTATACAGCAAAGACACTCCACTCTGAAAAAGAGTGTATAACTAGTCATATTTATCATAACTAATCATAATTTATTCTATTATCCTAGAGTCGGACAATCTGATTGCAGTTTAGTATCCACTGATTTATCTACATGTATAAACATGTATACAGGGCTTGACACATGGTGTGTAAATGACCACTATATTAATGACTTCTAGACATTTAATTCTTATTTACTTTGAAGATACACAAGATGAAAATTTAAGAAAGTTTATGAATTTACTTTAAATTACCCTAAAACTGAACTAGAGGCTCTCAAGAGCCTCTATCACTCACCTGGATTTAACTTTTCACCTTGAGCAGGACTAAAAATTTAAGTGTTGCAGTCAATTTGGCTGGTTTTTCTATAGGGTTCTATGTTAAACTATGTTCGGCTGTGGCAGCCATCTTGGTTGACAGTCCAGGTCAATGGACACATTTCTAAAGAGAACCATCTTAGGACCATTACTGCTAAGTCTTGTTCCAACTGGTTAAGTGGTTTCAGACAAGAAAACTTTTAAATGAATTTTCCCATAGGGTCCCATATCAAACTAAGTTCGGCTGTGGCGGTCATCTAGGTTGACAATCTGGGTGAACGGATGCATTTCTGAAAGAGGACCATCTAAGGACCAATGCTGCCAATTTTAGTTCCAATTGGCTCAGTAGTTTCAGATGAGAAGATTTTTGAGTGAATTTCCCATAGGGTCCTATGTTAATCTAAGTTTGGCTGTAGCGGCCATCTTTGTTCACAGTCCATGAAATCAGACATTTCTGAAAGAGGACCTCCTAAGCACCATTCCTGCCAAGTCTGGTTCCAATTGGCCAAGTGATTTCAGACAAGAAGATTTTTCAATAAATTTTCCCATAGGGCCCTATATGTTAAACTAAGTTCTGTTGTGGTGGCCATCTTGGTTGACATCTGGGTCATCGGACAAAATTCTGAAAGAGGATTATCTAAGGACCATTACTACAGAGTATATTTCTAACTTGCTTAGTGGTTTCAGACAGGAAGATTTGAATTTCCCATAAGGTCATATGTTTAAATTAAGTTTGAAAGTGGCGGCCATCTGGGTTCACAGTCCATGAAATATGACAAATTTCTGAAAGCGGACCTCCTAAGGATCATTGCTGCTAAGTCTGGTTCCAATTGGTCAAGTGGTTTCAGACAAGATTTTTAAATGAATTTTCACATAGGGCCCTATGTTCGGTTGTGGTGGCCATCTTGTTTGACAGTCCGGGTCATCGAACAAAATTCTGAAAGAGGACCATTGCTACCAAGTCTAGTTCTAATTGGTTTAGTTGTTTCAGACAATATTTTTCAATGAATTTTCTCATAGGGTCCAATGTTAAACTAATTTCGGCTGTGGCGGCCATCTTGGTTAACAGTGCAAGTCATCAGACATATTTCTGAAAGAGAATCTCCTAAGGACCATCATGCCAAGTTTGGTTCCAATTGGCTCTGTAGTTTCATAGAAGAAGATATTTGAAATTCACCCCCCCCCCCCCCTTTTTCTATTTTTAGTAACAGCAGCCATGTCTGTTGGAAGTCTGGGATGTCGGACATAATTTTGGAAGGGGCTACCCAAGGACTATTCCTCCTAGATTTGGTCCCAAATGGCCCGGTGGTTTCAGAGGAGAAGATATTTAAAGGAAAATTTACACCAAATGCCATCTTTAAAGGGCAAAAACTCCTATAAGGGGTCAATCAATGATTTTGGTCATATTGACTTATTTGTTGAACATTTTTGCTGTTTACAGTTTGTCTTTAAAATAATATTCAAGATGATAACCTACAACTGACTGTAAAATGTCCTTAAAATTAACAATTCAGGGGCAATAACCCAACAATTGGTTGACCGATTTGTCTGAAAATTTTATGGCAGGTAGATCTTGACCTGATGAACATTTTTTCCCAGTTTTGCTCTTAATGCTTTAGTTTCTGAGATATAGGACAAAAACTGCAGTTTACCCCTATGTTCTATTTTTTAGCCATGTCGGCCAGATTGGTTGGCAAGCGGGGTCATCGGACATATCTTTTAAACTAGATACCCTAATGATGGTTGAGGCCAACTTTGGTTCCATTTGGCCCAGTAGTTTCAGAGGAGAGGATTTTTGTAAAAACGACGGATGACGACGATGCCAAGTGATGAGAATAGCTCACTTGACCCTTTGGGTCAGGTGAGCTAAAAAGGGGCTGGAAGTTACCTTTTTTGTCCAAACCCAAGCCTGAGATCCTTTAGATCCATGACACTTCATCAATCTGGCAAAGGAATTTCCTTTTTCATTTATATCAACATCAAGACATAGCACAGAGGCTAAAATCAACTCATTATCTGCAGTCTCATGCCAAACCTTTGTAAAATATAAATAAGATATTTATAAATGATTTTTATTTGCTGATAGAATGCATAATTTGCTAGAATGATAAGTACAGTATAATATAATATATTTTGTCATTTCCCAGATTTCATATTATGTAGGGGCCTCGTCCTGAATACTAATAATCACTAGCCTGTCAACACTGAGGTTGTTTGTTACACAAATCTCACCTGTGGCGGGTTGTGTTCGACGCCTATCTTAATTGACAAGGATTGCCAATTTTCATACCAAAGGTCAGTGGTTCTCTCCGGCTTCATCCACCTATTAAAACTAGGCACCGCAAAATAGCCAAATGTGCTGTAATGGCATAAAACCCTAACTAAACAAACAAACAATCATGTTATGTAGCAAACTATTTATCTGTAACATTTATATATCATAAATTAACATAAATCGTTAAAACAAATTTGATCTATTTTCCACACAGTATTTTGGAACAAGAAGCTCAGTCATGACAAACTGGATTTCCCTTTATCATTGAAGCCCTTTGCCTGCTCACATATACAATGCAAAACTAATAAGTGCATTTTTCTGTTTAAAAATATAGGTAATAAATTATCTCAATTAAATCTCATTTTTTAAGATATGGTCTTTTACTCCCAACTCATAAAACATCTGCAACAACAAACCTTATCACTTTACAAATGTTCCACAAAACATATGAAAATGGTTTATTTGTTTAGTTGGGGTTTAACGCCATTTTTAGCACATTTGGCCATTTCGCGGCGGCCAGTTTTTATTGGTGGAGGAAGCCGGAGTACCCGGAGAGAACCACGACCTTCGGCAGGAAAATTGGCAATCCTTGTCAATTAAGATCGGAGTTGAACACACCCCGCCACAGGTTAGGTTCGAACTCACAACCCCAGAGTTGACAGGCTAGTGATCATTAGTAGTCATGATGAACTACCTAGACCACTCGTCCACCGAGGCCCCCTAAGAAAATGGTGTGTATACATGTAACAATAGATATGTATACATTATATGCTCAAAATATTATTTGTGAACAATGTTTGAAAGATTATGTATGATTTTTTTATATCATGAATCTCCCAATTAAAAGAGTATTCTTTTTAATAATGTTGAAAAATTTCTGATTATTAAACTGCATTAAATACCTGGTCCGATGAAAACATACGTTTCAGAAACAATGTGTTCTGATGTAAAATTCCGGAGATATTTTTTACGCAGACGCGGATCAGAAACCAATTTGGATACCGACACTGAAAAAATATGGATTTTAAAAATTTCAGCAATTGGGAATTATTCAAGCAGGGGAATGGGGCCGCCAAGAGGGGTATGAGGCTGCCAGGTGGCCCTAAATACTATAGTAGCATCATCCATATATTTAGTTCAAGTCTTAAAATTTTACATCTCCAAAATTGATTCTCAAGTATGAAACCTTTGTCTGTATACTATATAAATTAAACTTTCGAAAAAATATTACACTTGGATTCAATTTGGATTAATTTACAAAATATGTTATATAAATATTTTTATTTCCTTAACCCTTAACATGATGTAATAATCAATTCAGATACAATATCATACAATTTTACTGTACGTTTCATGTTCTTTAGACAACCATTGGGATAGCTTCATATCTCCTGTCAAGATGATTAGGCAAATTGTAGGAGTCATTAGGATATTTCTGTTCCATTATATTTAACCAGATATATGTGTATTTATATTGTCAAACATCAATGTAATTTATCTCTTGTTTCATATAATACCTGATATTTCTTGCTTTTACCCTCCTTTCCACAGTGATTTAGGATCAACATAGCTCTTTTGGTATAAATATCCTTCTCAGATTGTATACATAAATCTGATGTTGTATGTATGATCTACAAACATATTCAGATATCATATCTAATACATAAACTATAAAATGGTAAAGTGTAACAAGTAGATACATTTTATGTACATGTAGGTTTTATTTGTTTTATTTCAGTGAAATTCGCTGTATTCAGGCAACCAGTTTTTACTGATTGAGAAAGCTTGAGAACCACCAATCTTTAGCAAGAAAACTGGCAATTCTTAAGATTTGGCATAGAATTCTACTTGAATTTACTTTGGCAATTTTTTCCAGAAATGATTAATGTGGTATTTGTGGGAAAAGTGAGGTACAGTGGATCGATCCATAAAAATAACTTTGTTACCCAATCCCATATTCATGAATTTCACTGCTAATTATGCAAGTCAAGTTATAAAAATCTACTATTGTTTGTTGATATTTTTTGCATTTCTTGCGAATATGTTACTTATTAAGCTGAATTAAGGATGCTCGCTGGTCATGTTTTGGTCTTTTTGTCAGATTTTCAGAATCCTCGGGTTTTATCCATTTCTTAAACATTAAATTTTTTGTCCATGAACCCCTACTTTTTCTTTTATAATTCAATTATATATACCTTAAAATGGTATTTGACAAAATTTTATGAAATCCTTTTTATTTTTTCATACATTTTTGAGAGACTGAAGTTGCCAATGCAAAGACAATGAAAAATCCAGAGAAAACCTATTTCCTGCAAATTTTCAAGGCTTTATAGCTCTAAAATGAGCACATGAACCTATATTTTTTCTTGCTTATTTGTTAACTATTCATATGTTCTCTCAAACTAAAACATCTATTTCAAATCCCATTTATTTCCTATTAGACCAGCGATCATCCTTAAATGTAATTTTTAATTACCTGTCCTTTTCGTAACACTTCTGATCTTGTCTTTTTTTCTGCACGTATAACAGCTGGTGCCACACCATTTGCATTGGGCAATACCTACAATGAGAAATAATCTAATTTGTAAATTTTAAGCTTAGCAATTGTACAATATTGGTAAAACTATTAACAAGAAATGATCTGCCTATGTGACAGAGAATTACAGTTTCCTTCATCACTGTTCTGCTTGCCATAAATGACCAAATTTAACTAATTACAGGAATTTTCAACAATAATCTTACCAATGACGTAACAAAGACTCTTAAATAAAGCCAGAGGTAAACATTACACAAGGTATTATTATGGAACTTACAAATATACAATATACAATGTATTTATTGTACATGTCAGAAAATATAGTTTATTTGTACAAGACTTAGAAATGGTTAGAAATGTGAGGTACAGTATACCAAGCATTTTTCACATGTTTTACGAAGAGTCTCCTGGTACCCTAGTCCTCACATTCATTGATAGTTTATATTGCCTTCTGGTTCAGTGTCTATGACGTCATGTTTCCCTAGATTATGTGCAAAAATGTCCCTTTGTTAAATCTGCTATAAATTTCCCATTTTCATGCCAATAACAATTTAGTCTTGTAGCATGATTAACATAATATAAGAACAGAAAATATAAATTTTATTTGTACAAGCCTTAGAAATGGGTAGATATGTGAGGTTTACTAAGCAATTCTCGTCTGTTTTAGGGAGAGTATAAATAAATTTATGTCATAAACACTGTCAACCAGAAGGCAATATAAATTGAATGTTAGGACCAGAGAACCAGGAGACTTTATTACGCTACTGACTGAATATAAAAAGCAATATTGGACAGGCTTTATTGATCAGCTAAAGCCGTATTTGCAGTATCACTATAGGATATGAGGAATAATTTTGAGATACAAGAGTCTGAGACCATGACAACCAACTTCATTTACATCTGATCATTGGCAGATGACACAATACATTTTACTGTAGTCGTAGTTTTAAGTGCTTTTAGGTACTTTTAAGATGAGCTTCCTCATAAATATAAATCTTAGATTTTTTAACCTCACATTCTAAAGTCTCGTATACAAAAAACTGTAAACATTGTATTTTAAAAACATGAATTTATACTGTGTTCATCCTGCAACATTACTATAGATTGCTATCAACAAAGCCTTGATAATGTCACATTTCTAGAAGGCCCTTTTTAGCACATAATCTCTGGAGAACATGATGTCATAACACTGTGAACCAGAACACATCTGTGAATTTGAGGAAAAGGGTACCAGGAGACATAATTAGGTGACTATCGTAATAAAGCTCAAGTTTATTCATACACTTTATTTGCCTATAAATAAGGGTAAAATGTGTAATATTACCTGTTCAGGATACACAGTATGAAGATACCAATCAAAAGATTTACATCTAAGTCTCCTCCTTAATGCTAATCTGTCAGATATATCTCCAAAGGACATTCCTTCAGCTTGTGGTCTTTGTTGATAAAAATATCTCTAAAGATTAAAAAAAATTCTGATTACAAAGTGTGAAAGGATGGGACTCTGATAGTAACTATACATAAACAAATTATCAGTATGCATTTTTCAAGTGTGTTATATGTAAATTAAGGTTTGTATAAAAATGAAAAGGATACGAATTAAGCATTACTCTAATGCAACTTTGGTTGTAATGCAGTTTTTCGTTGGATGACATTAAAAAATTTGAAGCCCTCTGAGATGATGGCAACTGCAAAGCTTCACTTCTAGATTTCAAAAATCATTTTTTATTATTTTTTTTTACACTTGCATTAGAATGGAGATAACAGTATTGTATACAGGAAAAATTGCAACATATGTTTTTCATATGTTTCTCATATGTTCAAAATCATATGTCTTTTATATGTTTCTCATATGTTCAAAATCATATGTTTCCATACCAGTCCTAAACATATGTTACCATATGTTTTCAAACATATGAAAAACATATGGAAATATATGTTGCAATTTTTCCTATGTATGTAAATATTTGCTGGCATCAATGTTTATTTGATGGTTGCAAATATATGTTTACCGGCTCTGCTAATGCATAGCCAGTATATCAATTTGCAACCATAAAATCCACAAATGATGCTATCAAATATTAAAATACAATACTGTATTATGATACAACATATTTTGCCCTGATATGGATTTTGTGCCCCGCCGGTCTGTAACATATGGGCAAAACTACCCATATCAACACTAAACATAGGATAAATAATCAAGAATAGAGATATCAGCATATAATTCAATAAAACATTGTAAAGTATACCTTATAATCATCCATCCATACATTAGCTACACGCAGAGAATTCTTCATCATTGTATCACCTTCTCGAGAACCGTAGGGTCGTCTTTTTCTAAAGATGTGTCCTACATGTGAACATGGTATGATTTCTAATCGTCCACCACACTGCCAAATCTGTGAATATTAAATTTTCCCTTAACCCACTGTTTTCAGAGACCTAATAAATTGTTAGTAATTCCTTTTTTGTACAAATTACACTTAGAATGATAAAACATGATGATGTCATTAGCTGAAAATCAACTAGTCTTAAGGATTATTATCAAGAATAATATTTATATGGTAAGTCATTTTGAATGTTTGTGCCATGAAACATGTTATCCTCACGCTCTATATATTCAATTCTGATTAAGTTCAACTCTGTTTATAACAATGGCTATCTTAAGTACACCATTAGCATTTGGCTTCATTCCCTTTTCATTAAATTTTCCATTTTTATGCATCCAAATTTATATATCAAATACCAGGCTTGCGAGCTGTGATCCTATAATTTCCACTTTAGTCTACTATCTATATGTAAATATGTTTCATAACCTATTTAGAAAACTCCACACCTTGATATTATAAACATACCCTGAATGACAGTTCTAAATTCTCTCCACCCCATATATCCATACCAGAATCATATTCTCCCAACTCAAAGTAGTAACTTCTGTCCATAGCAAATAAACCACCTGCCATCGTTGGGGATCTAAAAATAACAAAAGACATAAAATTCTTCAGATAACAATCCCATCATATTTCTTTCTTGTTTAGGTCTATGCTAACATACATTTAAATAGGATAACGTGAGATGGTGACCTTAAGAGACACCATTTTTTAAATTTTTTTTCATTCTTTATTAATGATCATAGTGGTTTTTGACGTTTATAAACTCTTACTTACTTGACAGGGTTGGATGCCACTTCAGGATTATCTCTCACATGTAGAGGAAGTTGGTCCCATCTGAAGTGTAAACCCCAATTAAACCCACCGACTACCAAAGGGGAGGTCTGTAGTTCCATTGTATCAGCATTGATTATGTCGATGATCGGTGTGACAACATTATTTCTATCATCTGCAATTCTGGCAAGTAATGGCTGTATCCAATCAATATTTACTTCACAATGACTGTCCAGAAATATTAATACCTACAAACACAAAATGGTTGATATATCTTAAACTTTTTCTTATAGATTAGACCAGAATGATTTAAGGGTTAGCAGTTTGGAGATGTGATTCTATCATTATTAGTCTTAGTCAATGTATCATGATTTTGTATCAAATTTTGGAAAATCATTTATGACTTAAAACAAAATTATGTGACTAAGATGGAGTTTCTTATACAATTTAATATACAATTATCAGGACTAATAAACACAGACAATATGGTAAAAGGTTTGGTGTTGAAAAGTATTATGCAAATAGGATGAATACTCTATTAAAAGATATCAAATTTAGTGGAGTTGACTTTACCTATATCTACGATAATACACTAAACAAACTAATGTCACATTTCATGTAAATACTACATCCCTGAATTTCAGACTCCAAAACAATTATTTGAACAATCAATATCAGTAAGTTGTGGTCAGATAAAACAAAAATTGTTCTCCTGCTGTATTAACACAATAAAATCATGTTTTAAGCTAATAATAATTAAAATCTTGAATTAACCTGTTAAATTTTCATGGAAAGGTCTTAAGAAATCAAAGTGATGGAAATCACCATTGGAAAGATTGCAACTGTAGTTGTGTATAATTTCAATTGGAACTAGGCGGAACTGTTTTGTAAACCAAAACAAGTCTCCCCTTCACTTTATTCTAGATCAATCTTTACCTCTAGGATAAAAATAATAATTTTGTGACCTTGAGGTCAAAGGTCAAAGTCAAATGAAGGTCATAATGGTACGCGACACACTCTCGTGGTAATACACCTACATACCCAAGGGCATAAGCCTAGGTCAAAAGACAAAAAAAAAACTAGAATTGCAATTGCGCCCACGGCGGCCATTTTGAAAATTTTGTATTTATGTCTCCCAAACAAAGTTTTGGGAGACATATTGTTTTTGTCCGGTTTCTTATTATTATTCTTCTTCTTCTTCTTCTTCTTCTTCTTCTTCTTCTTCTTCTTCTTCTTCTTTCCTTTTTCTTTCCGTTCAATGTTGTCCGCGACGTTTCTCAAAGATGCAATGTCCAATCAATATGAAACTTTGGGAATATGTTAAGGGTGACCTGAAGTTTTGCAAACGACTTTTAAAATTTTCAAAATGGCTGCCGTTTCAAAGGTCATTATATAGGACATTGCAATAATTTGAATTTAGGGGGTTTCTGATAAGCTCTAGATAGTGGCAATGGGGGTTTGTTTGGGAGACATCTTGTGACTCGCTGGCGATCACAATCATACCTAGTTTGATGATTGCATCTTCTTCGCCATCCCAAATTTAGCCTTGATATCAATTTTTATTGAAATTTAACAATGTTCATTTTTCCGTCATTTTTACATTTTTAAAATGGCCACCAAACCGATCTCATTTTTTTCCATGAACATGTTCTACTACTCATACTTTAGAAAAGTACAAAGTTTCATGAAATTCTATGGTGCAGTTTTTGAGATAAGACAGTTTCCAAAATTGTTTATACTTTTTCAGTTTCCATGGCAACGGCGGCCATTTTGAAAATTTTTAATGTTACATGCACAACTAGACTTGGTGATCATCATTATTGAGAAGTTTCATAAAGATTGTTCCAGTCATCTCTGAGAACTCGTGCGGACAAAATTAGGTGGAAGAAAAAAAAATAACCCCAAAGAAACAGAAAATAACAATCTGTCGTCCCGACTACGTCTGGGGGCGACATAAATACTACAAAAATAATATATCTCCCTTCTATGAAGGGGAGACATAATTTTATCACAAATATTATCTCTGATATGTGGGATCAATTACAGTGAGTGTATTCGTTTTCCGAAGATAATTTTCAACAAGGGTTCAATGTGTTTAAGTTATACATTTATCTAAATTGTGTTACTGGACCGTAATTTTACTTGAAATGACTTAAATAAATTAGATTCACGTGCATGTCTGAGATAATTGTAAGGTTTTTCTCCAATAATGGGTCCATTAAAGAAATAACCGTCACATTAGTAAATGCACAATTAATTTTGACATGTTTTCAAGAACGGATGATTACTCGCTACCCTATTATACGTGAATGGAACAGAAGGTAAACAATCAAAGTGGCTGTATTTTCAAAACATGGATGGAAATGTGTCAAAAATGTTAGTTTTAATGTATTTGGGACCAGGGCTCAGCGGACTACTTAGGATGACAGGGAGAAATGACTCTTATCCCTGAAGCTAACAAGAAGTGGAGGGAGAGAGGGAGAAGTCATTACGTGACGTTCCAAAGCACCAATCGGCACTGATTATGTTTTCATTTGAAGAGCTAGTCTTATTCTAATGTTTTTTTTTAAGAAATTAAGATTCATTCTCTGATTTACAGTTCAACTTTGTTACGTCAAATTTAACGTGCATGCCTTCTAAGCCAGTCTACAAAATGTTTACAACAGAGTCAACATAAAGAAGTTCATAAAATCGAATCATTACTTCATTCACAGTATCTCTTTCATTGTTTTTAAATTATTGTTATTCCGGTCCGACTTACCGTGGTCTGAGTTGTCTGCGGGCCGAGTAAATTTACCCATATTTGTTTGGATTATTTCCCTTCGATTACCGATTGAAAACAATGGCGGCACTGATTTTATTTTCACTACATTAGTCGGACTTTCCTTAAAATATCGGCTGTCATATTCGTGATTTTGACCATCGAAATGGAGCACGCGAGTAATTAAATAATTGGCAACTCAAATTTCGCTTTTGTAGTTTTGACGAAAGTTTTATTTAGTTTTACTTAATCGCCCTCCAGCCAGTCCAGGTTGACAATACCAATCTATTATACATAGAGAAAAGATTAAACATTCATTCTTGCTTTTCAAATTTCAATTCCAAATAATAAAAAAATTCCAAGTTTATCTAGATAAACGATTATGTTTTTCTATACCTTGTCAATGCGAACGCACGGGGATTCCCGGAGTTATTTTTGGATTCCCGAAATAACTATATATCCATTCTACTATTAAATTCTTGATCCATTTCATCGTCAATGTTTTGAAATTGTGGTATACATAATTATCAATGGAAATTTAAGCAGAGGTTTGGCAGATTGATCTTTTGTAATAAACAATTCAAACGAGTAACTTAAATGCATACAGCACGTTTCTCAGACCGAAATACGAAATGGCTGAAAGTTCAAAACATGCATAATTTAAAAGGGTCAATCCTAAAAGAATATTCGTTAACATTTATAAAGCAACATAATACTTTTTATTAATCGATAATCTTTAAAATTAAACTATGAATGTGAAAGCCTTCTATATCTGCGTAGATTTTGATATACATGTATTCATCCGCCACACGTCATGTCTTCGAAATAAAGTTTGGAAATTCATTTTATTTTCTTGGAAATTTCGGTAAATAACATAGATTATGTTAATTAAAAATATTAGTTCAGATATTATCAACAAGAATAAAGTACTCGTAATTTTTATAAAATGCTGTCATCATTGGAACTACATTTTATGTACTAATGTCTGATGGTGTGGAAAAGTCCATACTTTCGGTTTTGGGGCCGATGGCATAGGAAGATTTGCAATCTTTCCAAAAAAAATAATACACTCAATGTTTTGCCAAATATTCACTTCACTACTTCAGATCATTCTGAAGTAGTCACACCTATATTTACAAGGACATACAAAGTAACATGACCACCAAAGACCCCCCCCTTTGGTTGTTCTTGAACTCATACTTTATTGTAAATTAAATGCCTACCTCTCCACTAGCTTTATTAGCACCAAACATTCTTGCTCTAATCAGTCCTTGTCGTGATGGTGTTCTTCTGTATCTAACCTTCTTCAAAATCTTCCCTACATAAGCTTCTATCTGACATGATAAATTCTCTGTAATACAGAGTACCAATTAAAATAATTACCAGTACTATGATTAAATTGAGAACAATAAATAGAGAATAATACATGACAAAATCTGTATCACATGCCGTATTACCCCAAGATTTCAATATCAGCCTGATCGAGGGGTGATATGGCATATGATACGAATTTTGACATGTTTTATACGCTTTATATCATTTTAAGGGGTATGATAAAGGGTTGATGATATCAATATCATCACGGTAGAAAATACAGCTGACAATGTTCTTTCAAAATTGTATATATTATTTTCCTTTATCATATACTTAGTACTACAATGTAAATAAAGGAAAATTGCATATACGATAGTGAAAGAACATTGTCAGTTGTATTT
Source organism: Mytilisepta virgata (assembly GCA_028015205.1). Lineage (NCBI taxonomy): Eukaryota > Metazoa > Mollusca > Bivalvia > Mytilida > Mytilidae > Mytilisepta > Mytilisepta virgata. The sequence goes on along the minus strand of CM051514.1, from coordinate 45,667,747 downwards.
TCTACAGTGATGATATCGATATCATCACCCCTTTATCGTACCCCTTAAAATGATATTGGTCTTGTAATTCTTCACCACTGTTTAAATATATGATAAAGCGTACAAAACATGTCAAAATCTACATCACGTGCCGTATCACCCCTCGTGCCAGAGGTCCTTGTGCTGATATTAGAATCTTAAATGCGGATATGGCATGTGATACAGATTTTGCCATGTACTATTCTCTATTTACTTAGTACTAACTACATGTATCTGATAAATGGTAAAATCACATGCTACATCAACCTGAATAATCAATATCAGCCCTCAGCCCTCTCATTGATATTGATTACTCAGGTTGATACGGCATGTGATATGGGATTTTGATATGTGTTATCATATATTTCATCTGGAGACTAAATTATACTGTAAGGCTTCAGCTGATTGTCTAATTAATAACTACAAAATGTACTAAACATGCTACATATCTGATAAAAATAAATAAAACACTGTAAGTTTCCACTTTTATCATTTTATTCATAAAATAAAATATTCCTTCATATCAGCCAATCTATAAAAAATATTCTCACATTTGTCCAGTAGGAATATTTCTTTAGTGATGAAACAACAGAACTTTTTACTCTTGCAAAATAATAAAATGCTCCGCTGGGCGCAGCTAGATACGACCGCAGATGTCGAACCCTGAATAGTTGGGGCAATTATGAACACAACATTCAAGCTTGATACAATACTGAATTTGGATTGTGAATAAATATTTGACACAGCATAGGTTTCTGACACAGAATGAATGTTGTCTAAGAACTTAAAAATTTTTAATTTACCTATTCAAACCATATCAGTATTATTTGTTTTTATATATAAATCAGAAATAACCAATTTAAAATTTAAAATTGGGCACACATATCAATTTCTTGCTATTGCGCAATACTGTGCAATTGAAGATTCCTTGCTATTGCACAATACCCCTTTTTCAGCTTTTGTGCAATACACTATGAAGTTGCACATTGACCCCCTCCTCCCAAAAAAAATAAAAAAACAATAAAATTTATTGTAACCCCCCCTTTTTTACTAACAAGAAATTTGAAATTTTCTTTTTAATTTATGAAATATGAAATGAGAAAAAAATTGTCCCCTCCCCAATTTCTCATTTAACCCCCCCCCCCCTAAATTTTGTTTTCAACCCCCCCCCCCCCATTTCTTTATACTTTGCAACCATAATAGCCCATTTAAATACACCATAACATATTAAAATAGAAAATGACATCATAGTCATGGATGGCAAATTTTAAATATACATAATTTAAAAGCAGTTTAGATGAGGTAAACAAAAAAGCTTCATCAGCACATTTTATATTGGCTTTCCAATGAAGTTCATTAAACTAAAGTTATTGGCAATGGAATTTGTTAATAATAAAGTTTTGATAACAGGGCACACATATCAATTTCTTGCTATTGCGCAATACTGTGCAATTGAAGATTTCTTGCTATTGCACAATACTGTGCAATTGAAAATTTCTTGAAATATTTGACACATAATAGGTTTCTGACACAGAATAACTGAAATCAAAGAACTTAGAATGGGTCATATGATTTCAATTTATATTCAATTTTTTGCTTCTTGTGCAATACAATATGCTGTGGAGAATTGCCCCCCCCCCAAAAAAAAAGAATAATTTACCCCTTTTTTAGCTTTAATTTTGGACCCTGATTTGGACCAACTTGAAAACTGGGCCCATAATAAAAAAAAATAAGTACATGTTTAGATTCAGCATATCAAAAAACCCCAAGAATTCAATTTTTGTTGAAATCAAACTAAGTTTAATTTTGGACCCTTTGGACCTTAATGTAGACCAATTTGAAAACGGGACCAAAAATTAAGAATCTAAATACACGGTTAGATTCGGCATATCAAAGAACCCCAATAGTTCAATTTTCGATGAAATCAAACAAAGTTTAATTTTGGACTCTTTTGTCCCCTAATTCCTAAACTGTTGGGACCAAAACTCCCAAAATCAATCCCAACATTCCTTTTGTGGTCATAAACCTTGTGTTTAAATTTCATAGATTTCTATTTACTTATACTAAAGTTATTGTCCAAAAACCAAGAAAAATGCTTATTTGAGCCCTTTTTTAGCCCCTAATTCCTAAACTGTTGGGACCAAAACTCCCAAAAACAATCCCAACCTTCCTTTTGTGGTCATAAACCTTGTGTTAAAATTTCATAGATTTCTATTTACTTAGACTAGAGTTATTGTGCGAAAACCAAGAAAAATGCTTACTGGGCCCTTTTTTGGCCCCTAATTCTTAAACTGTTTGGACCAAAACTCCCAAAATCAATCCCAACCTTCCTTTTGTGGTCATAAACCTTGTGTTTAAATTTCATAGATTTATAGTTATAGTGCGAAAACCAATTGTCTTCGGACAACGACGCCAACGTCATACCAATATACGACCGCAAAAATTTTGCGGTCGTATAAAAATCTTAAAGTATCTTTCAGCTGTTTTATAGCCATAGCTAGCTTATACTAATTTACAAAAGTGGTCCAAATTATCTAATCAGTCATGAAATACCTGATCATCAGGGTTTATATACATATCACTTTCATCTTAGACAGCAACCATTAGATTTTTATTGGGGGCTAGGATAAAATTTGAAATAAAAAGGCAGGACCAGGATTTTGGCAAGATAACAAGCCAGGATCTAAACGCAAAACTTAACCAGAATCTCTCAAGCATAAAATGTAGGTCATAATAACCCAATTATTGCATGTATTGTATGACTTCAGTACTACCCAAGACACATCCTCTGATGAAGTTTCGTGGATACACTATGCTTAGTTCCAGAGAAATGAACCTAAACGCAAAACTTAACCAAAGTCACTGAAGCATGAAATCTAGGTCATAGTGACCCAAGTGTTGCTGAACTGTGTTGTACTATACAAGAGGACTGTAGTGGTCAAATATCACTGATATATTACAATAGGTTTCTGAGAAATGGAGCTAAATGCAAAACTTAACTGAATTGGGACGTATGTACTGACGGAAAAGGGAAAATCTATATGCCTCAGCATAAAAAAATCCAGGACCAAAATTTCTGCAATAAAATTAGCCGGATCAAACATTTCATCCTACCCTCCCCCATAAAAATCAAATGGTTGCTCCTTTAATTATCATGATTCCTCATCACTATAAAATTATCTGCTCCACAAACTCGAAAGTTACAAAAGATTTGAAAATTTATTAAATGTAAGTACTTTTAACATACCTAAATCACTGTTATCGTCAACCAATATAATTTCCTTCAACAAATATGCAGGTGTGCGATCTAGGACACTATGTACAGTTCTTAGCAAAGCTGATGGGGCCTCGTTGTAGAAACATATAATTATACTAGCCTTAGGTAGAATGGTGGAATAAGTCTTACTTTGGCATCTGAAAATATTGACACATAAACATGAAACATTGACTGCCTCCAATGTTAACAGTACCTCTATAAACAAATCACTGTCCCTGAAAAGGATTTTTCATATTGTCCTTTGTAGACAGTGATTTGTATATAGAGGTACTATTTCAGACAGGTTTAACTGTATTCAATGGAATAATGTACATATATGCAGTGTTTACAATCATATCTGATATTTAATCTTATAGGATGTTTTATTGATGCATACCTCATATCCTTTCAATGAAGTTAGAAAAGGTTATTCATACTTATCTGTCATCATGCCGATTACTGAGCCTGATTCGCTAACTCCAAAATAACTAATTATAGATTGACAACTACATTACTTTTATTATCAACATTTTTCATTAGATTGAAACTGATAAAATCAAAACATATCAATATGTCTATTTTCCCATTCCATAAAAACAAAAATAAATTCTCACTATTTTAAAAGCCAAAACAAATACATGTATGTCTGTTTCCTGCATCCAACAGAACTAGTGACAGCCCAGGACTAATTTCTAGTTACTGAGAAAATTTTTTTTTTTCAAAATGTTTATAAAATGTTTTAGGCTAACTCCAGAGACATATCTTTTTTGGTCTAAATATATTTCATGTTGTAAATATGTAAATAACACAGGAAGAAAATGTAAACTAGTCTTCAGACTAAATATGTTTGTACTGTTGATAAGAAGGATATTATAATTATTACATGAATACATGTATTATTATTACTATCATCATTTTACATTATGTCTGTTATCTAAAAGAAGCCATTAATTGTATATAGAAGTAGCCATTATAATTTTTTTGGAGAATATATAATTAGGTAGTTTTTAGCTTAATTCAATCAAATAATCCTTACTGTTTTAACAACAAAATATTTTTAGGTACCTACTTTGGATGTCTTGTATCTGGAAGAGCTCTGTGGTAACCAAGTCTATCACTGATTAGCAAGTTAAAAGCATGGGATCTGTAACCTGTTAATATATGTATATCAAATATTGTATATGTATATGGGTCATTCTCTAAAAAGGTGAAATTTCAAGACTAGCACTTTTTCAGAAATGAACTGCGGATAAGCGGACAATTCAGTCTGTGTTTTTAATCCAAAGAACCCCAGCAGCCATCTTTTTCAGTCTATATTATATTTTTTTACATCTTTTCTTAAAGCAAAATAGATAAAAATATAAATGTATTTGTTCTTATTTTAATCAAGAAGAAATTTACTTGTTCATAATGTAATTGTATAGACTAACTATAATTTGTTGTGTACATGTATATATAAGATATTTCATATTTAAGTTGTAAATATCTAATGGAGTGATCAGTGATGGCACAACTGTGGTGTGGCATATTACCATTACGCATAGAAACAGGACGATACGGGAATGAAGCCCCATATGAACGTTTATGTACTTTTTGCAACGATGGGTCTGTTGAAAATGAAAAACATTTCCTATTGAACTGTAAAACTTATTCCATACTTAGAAACACACTTTTTTGTACCGTTAATTTTCATGATAATAACACTGAACACAAAGATTTTATCGATATTATGACATTACGTCAAAGACTATGTGCAAAATACATAAATCTTTTCTTCAACATTAGAAAAGAACTTCTTTATAGATAATTAGACTTTTTATTTCTATTTGAAATGTATATATGATTTGTTCAGTGATTCAAAGTGACATATAGGTCCAATGGGCTGGGTGTAAATATTACCGTGTTCTTTAATGTATATACAAACCTGTTCATGATACACGTCACTATAATAAATGAATTACTTATTTACTATTTAATACTGAGTTAATTTGTTGTATGGAGGGCCACATGGGAGAATTAAATGTTATTACCCTCTTTAAATAAAATATTTATTATTATTATCATTATAGCCATGTAACAAAAAATGCAAACAGGACACTGAGTACAAAATTCTTAATCTTAAAGTTTTCTACCCATTTCCAAGGGAAAATGTCCTTGTAACACAAGTTAAAATGCCATCACTTAGGAAATTTTATGGTCGTCATCACGAATTGATTGACCATTACAGTGTTCCGATATCTAAGATGATGTTGGACCTGTTCCCACTGTCGTAACCTTTCACGTGCCTCCACCGATTTGTGACTTCCCCCGGATCGACTTTGTTGAAATTCACGACGGGTGCTGTATACGGAGCAGGAACTGCTTACCCTTCCGGAGCACCTGGCTTCACTCCTGGTTTTTATAGGAGTTCGTGTTGTTCATTGTTTTTTAGTTTTCTGTGTTTATTTGTTGTGCTTGTGGTTGTTCATTTGTCTTCTCAGGTTTGTCTGTCCAATGGATTACGTTTTTTTGATTGCTCCTTAGGCATATTTGTCCTTTTTTTTTACAATGACTACAGTCTATATTATCATGATTATAAAAAACTATATATTGTTACTTAAATTTCTTCACTGTAGATCAAGAAGAGGAAATTTCACTTCATAATGTTTACATGTATATATGTATTATCATGTATATAGATTGTCGATGAGAAATGTGTCTATGCCAAGTGTCCTATGAATATTCAGAGCAGAGATAATTATGTGATTTTCTAATTTTTGAATCTGAAATAACGAATACCTGGATAATAAATCCTTGAATAATAATTTAAATGCAGTATTATACTTCATTATACTTTATGTAGATTTCTCTTCTATTAATGCATTTTCATTGGTTTACAAGAATGTGGTATTTCACATGATCACCCACTGGAAAGATACAGCTGGTGGTACAAAATATATTTTATACTGTCACCCGCTAGAAACAAACAGCGGGTGGTATTTTATACTGTCACCCGCTGGAAAGAAACAGCAGGTGGTATTTTGTACTGTAATCTGCTCACAAAATGCAAGACATTATATAAATAACAAATTTCTAAGAGGGAGACGGAATATATTGTAACCACTCTGAAAACATTGTCAACCTCGGCTTCACCTTGGTTGACAATGTTTTCTCGGGGCTACAATATATTCCGTCTTCCTCTTAGAAATTTGTTATTTATATAATGGAAACTGCCTTGGTGGTCTCGTGGTAGCATGCTTGCCCTGAGTGCGGAAGGTAGCGGGTTTGATCCCCAGCTGGGTCAAACCAAAGACATTAAAATTGGTATTTGCTGCTAGATGCCGCCAAGCACGTGGCATTTAGGAATAAGAGTAAAGCCTGTTCAGCTTTTAGTCAGTATAATGTGTCCGAGTGAGGTGATATATCTTCCAGCGGACAGTTATCTTGTGAGCGACGTGTAGCACATTAAAAATCCGATTTAGTGTGTCGGTCTAGTACAAAGCAGGGATCATAATCATATTCATTATCATATCAAAATGTTCTCGTCCTGATATGCACCTGGTTGTCATTGGACGTTAAACAATAATTCATCCATCATCATCCATTTATATAATGGACAATTTTGTTGTACCAGAACAAAAACAAATGTTTTAATGTCAATCAAGACGCCCCAAGTGAGGCTGAAAAATTACAAGATATATACAATGATTACTGTGATTGATTTTAAAATTAAAATACATTGTTACAGACAATTTAAAGAAAGAAATTATATATATAAAAAAAAGAATAATAATATTAATATAAAACAAGTAAAGTTTTTAAAAAAAAATACAAACTTCTAACTGCAAAAATCAAGGGGGACATATACGGCCTGGGCCGACAGCAAGCGAGCAGTCATATTGTCAATTAAGTAAGATGCCTAATTCTTCCTCCAAGATAGGAAAACCTCACCAGAAGTAAATTTTCCGTTTTGGTGTGCTTTTTTCACAATAAAAATGTTCTGGTCAGTCAGAGCTTCAGTTGATTGGGTAACAAAACAGAGGTAAATTTCATTTTGGCCTAATACCGGCATAATGTATTAAGCCTTAGGATGTGAATTTCGTGTGGCTATTCCATTGTGTTTAATACTACAAATGTATCACAGTAGCTACATTATGGCAGTTACTCATATCTTTGCCAACTTATATTCATTCTAAATTGTTAACTTGTACCATGTGCCCCTTGTTGGGGTCAGAATGATGTGCCTTCATAAAGTTGGAATTTCAGCGTACCACATTTCAAATACTTCTTATGTTTTTTTCTGTTATTATCGTGCGAACCTAACCTACATGTACCTAGTTCGATTCTGGAATGATTACCTTGCATGCTGATATCATTTTTATTGCCCATATTTCATTTTAATTAAAATTCCAACTTTTTGAAGGTACATCATTCTGACCCCAACATATCAGTATCTAAATATAAAAAAGAAGGGTTGCAGGGTCATAGAAAATTCAAACTACATTTTCCCTGAAATCAGGCTGAATATACAAAAATGGTTGACTTACCTTCATCTCTTACAATCTGGTCCTCTGGAGTTTCAATAAATCCTAACAAATTAAGTGTTGATATATCATAATGCAATTCGACCTTCTGATTGTGTTCATCTTTCAAGTCCAAACAGACTGAACTAAAATTACTGTTTGGCTCATTATGTGTGATTCCGGGTTTTTTTCTTACTTTGAAATGTTGATGGCTTTTAAATTCATGTACAGTCTGGTCCAGACTTGTGGTGGAATACAGAAGGATGAAAATGAGCAATACAAATGTCCCAAATAAAAATGACGTGCAACATTTTAAACTGCATCGGCGTTTCATTCTAAAATCATGATTGTTTTTGTTATCGCCCTTTTCGACCAGCTGTTGTCGTGAAACTGACAGCTCTACCTAATTTGCACGTTCAATTTCAACAGCATCAAGATAGATCAGTTTGGTAAATTTATGTTAGGTCAATGTCATTAAGGTTGTCACTATGACATATGTTCATTTTGGAAAGGTTACATATTGTTTTTGTTTTCGATCTTGATGTGGCATTCAGAGTTTAAAACTTCTTTTGTTATTTACGTAAATCCTTAATGAATAGTAGTTTTCAAAAACGCACCAATGACTATGATGAGTAAATTCTTTTCGGGAAGAAGCTTATTTATTTCCGGATTAAAAAAATTACATGTAACATAGTGTTTGGCTTATATCTCAAAAAAAACCAAAGCAGTTACCACAAAACTGACAAGAAGTAAACATGTTTATGAGTTCAGCCGAATCTGTGAACTCATTTTCGGGTTATTGCCCTGAAATGTTTATTTTTAAGAAATTTTGCCTTTTAGGTTATAAACTTGAATATATTATAGTAATAGACTGTCAAAAACAAAATTGTTCAGCAAAGTGTAAGATCTACAAATAAGTCAACACGACCAAATCGCCAATTAATTGACCTCTTATAGGAGTTTTTGCCATTGAAAGATTATTTACATGTAAACAGTAATTATCAGTAAAAATAATGGTCTGACATATTGTCACAGATGTTCAACTTGAAATAAATTAAATGGTAGCTGCAAATGTAAAATGGAGGGTCAAGGGTCAATTAAGGTTATTAAAAATGTCAAAAGCAACCGATGAAAAAGCCCCTAGCAACCATATATATTTCGATTTAGAATTCTATATTTTAGCTGTACCAGTCAATATTAAGGCGAAAAATGCGACGGTATACATTAAATAGCAAAACTAATCATTGATGCAAGATCTAAATTACAGGTGAGCGATTCGGGATCTTGGGAGCCTCTTGTTTCATTTGTTTTTATTTTTTTAGTAACAGTGGTCTGATATATGACCCAAAATGCGAGGACATAATTTTGAAAGGGGATTACTTAAAGGACAATTTCATCAAAGCTTGGTCTGAATTAATATAAAAAGTTGTTTCACAGAAGATTTCTCTAATTTTTGATGATTTTTCTACCGAGTCAGTTAGTAACGACAAAAACCGCGTTAATTGTCCAAAGTCTGGAACGCTGAAAATACATTTGAAGGTGGCCTCCACAAGGTCAGCAGTTTCAACCAAAAAGATTTCTATTTTTAGCAACGACATCCAAAGTATTTTAAGCAACAACATCCAAAGTATATAACTCTGGAAATAGATTTTGAAGGGGGAAACTGGATTTATATCACCAAAGATCTCAATTATCAGTGACATTTTTTTCAACCAAGAATTTAAAAAGTTCAAAATGTGCTCTATTTTGGAATCGCTTAGGTTTTACCTGGATCTAAATACGTTTCCCTTGAACACATTAAACTGTTCAATTTTAGACCTATGGCATATAGGAAGTATTATAAATATCAAAATATGCTGTTGATTTTTTTCCCATTTAAAGCAAAAATGTAAATAAATTTTCTGACCCCATCAGCACCCCATACCCCTCCCCTCAAATTCAAATGGTCATCCCCTTATTGGGTTATGTGGGATGGACTGAAATGGTTTTTGCTAAAAAAAAACAGAAGAAAACAACGTAATGCAGATGTGGCACTGGATTCTGCCGAATCCCTTTTGCATTTGTTATTTAAAAAGTGTTTTAAAACTATTTCCTTATTTAATATATTTTTAATATTCCATATCATTATACGGATAATGACCCTTACTTTTTCTTAATACAGCGGTCTGTATATATATATATATATATATATATATATATATATATATATATATATATATATATATATATAAGTAATAGATACGGCAATATGTTAACTGTGACTTCTATCAACCTTCTGTTAATTAATGATATTACATTTATGTATTAACACTTTAAAAAATAGCTGCATGATGTTATTAGGTTAGAAATATTTTAGCTCGTTTGTAAGCCACTGTAGGTGGTCTCTGAAACAGTTTGTTGGCTGTTGGTCCATTTGTGATAAATGACCAATGTTTCCGCAATGTTCATGATGTTTTTGATAATTTTCTGATTCTAGGATGGCATTTAGTTACCATTGATAAAGGGATTATTATTTTATCAGCGTTTTCCGATTTTTTTTAAAGTTTCTGTTTTAGAAATCTTTAATGCGCTTTACAAATGCTTTACATTTCATTTCTTCTGAAATTTCAGTTTCTGTATAGTCTCGACCCACTAATTAGTTTTTCCTTCATAAAGTGAGTCGGTTACTGTTCAATCGTATGTGTCTTAGGGTTTCACCTTTGATTAATCCCTTAAATACACTGTTTCACAAAATTTTTATGTTTTTTTACTTTTTCACAAATTTTTTCTGTTTTTTTATACTTGTTCACCAAATTTTTGTTTTTTTTTTTGCTTTTTCAGGTGTACCTCTGAAAGAATTCGTTGGCCTGAGACCTAAAATGTACAGCCTTTTGTATGATGAGTCAATGAAAACAGATTCCTAAGAAAACATCACACGTGAAAAGAAAAAGAAGGTTGCAAAGGGAATTTCGAAAACTGAAATAAAACGGACTTTACGCCATTAAATGTATAACCAATGTTTGACTGACGAAACAATAACAATCAATTCTATGACTAGCATCAGGAGCAAAAACCATGAACTCTGTGGACAATATTGTAAAAAAGGGACTTTGTAGTTTTGATCATAAACGCTACTGGAAGAATGCCGTTGAAAGTTATGCCTATGGACATTATAAAATTGATAAACAGTGTTAAAGTTACTATTTATTGTAAATAAATACGTTAAAGAACTAACCGAGTCTACTTATTTTGTCTATACTAATCCAAAAGCCCATAATCATATTCACTGTTTCACAATGTTCACACTACAACTCCTGAAATTCCTTCAGTTCACTCTCCGACAGTTCATATAGCTCAGTGGGAGCTGGAGACAAAGCCTCATATCTAGGGTTTTTTGTTGTGTTGTTGTCTTCAGATGCTTGTCGTTTGGTTACTCTTGTTGGTATTGGTTGATAGAATCTTGCAGGTGTCCAGTCCTCGAAGGTAGAATTGGTTGAAGTTGACTACAACATAAGAGTAAACCGTTGAAAATGATGCAGTACATGAAAATACAAATGTAAAAAGGTCTAACAAATGTAACTAAAATCATTATGTATGTGTGTGTGTGCAAACTTTGTTTTGTGCGTATATACAAAACTACTATAATGTCAATAGAATGATCTATTTTCAAATAAAGCGCTACACTTCTGTATAAGATTATACTTACAAGACGTTTAGGTTGATTAGTCGGTTGGAATAAAGTTGCTGGTATGTCATTAGCATTTAAAATTGCTTGAGTTGGTTTCTGAAAATAACAAAATCATAATACTATATAAACATGTAGCACAGTACATCATTATAGTGATAATTTACTATTTCGAATAAATATATTTATATAAATAATGGTGGGAAAGGAGGTTTTAATGTTTCAAATAAATATTTCAGATAGACAGTTATCTTTCTTCTTAATTCAGAGTCACATTAATATAAAAATATTTGTGAATACCTTCTGCGAAATATAATTATTTACTTACAAAAGGTGTTGGTGATCTACAAGGTGTCACATTTTCCTTTTGTGGTGTTAATCGGTGTGGCTGCGGTCTGGTGTTAGATGTCTGAAAAAAAGATATATTTTTAAGAAAATGTCATAGTTTAACTAATTAAAAAGGTGAGAATTGCTTGAATAATTTTGAAGTAGAAAATAAATAAGGGAATCCAGACAAAAAATGAGACATATTTATAACTCGTAGACTGTAAATAAAGTCTCTGGAAAACTATTCTAAACATAAAACAAGTATAAATGAACTTATCGTTGCTACTGCCATAAATGGAGGACTGGATGTCTGTTGATCATAGGAGTGCTGAGGTGGTACATTTTCATTCTAAAAAATAGTGATAAGAAATATACTCTCTCAAAAAAGAAACGCAACATCAGATTATCTTTTTGAAATATTATTTTTCCGGACAAATAACCAATAAATATCAAAATATATGTACACATGATCATAATTACACCTTCATAAAAAGTTTCCAGGTACAATCATTTAAATTCATCCACCCGTAAACGACTTTGGTCGCAATCTGGGACACCCTACGATTTACGCATTGCCAAAAACTGGGTCGACTTTCACGTGCAAATCATGGGTTATTTTTTAGCTCAGTCAGTCGGTATAAAAACCCGGTATTTCTTTTCATGAATGCATTCGTAAAATAAAATTCTGATGAGGTGACGCTATGCCAAGGTTAGACGCTGCTACCCGGAATATCGCTATCGGACGACTAGAGGCCGGAGAATCACAGAATGCTGTTGCTGTAACGTACAATGTTCATCGTAGCACAATTTCACGCCTTTGGGGACGCTACCTGCAGCTTGGTACTACGACAGATCGGCCACGTTCAGGGCGCCCGCGTGTTACAACCAGGGCGCAAGATCGTTACATCAGACTTTTCCATCTGCGGAATAGGACTATTGCTGCAACAGAAACAGCTGTAAACGTCCCTGGGTTGCGCCGTATATCAGCACAGACAGTACGCAATCGGTTACGTTCTCATGGATTGAGGGCAAGAAGACCTTACTTTGGAGCAACCCTGAGACGCCAACACCGCCGAGCGAGGGTTAGATGGTGTACTACAGTTCGTGCATGGAATTTACAGAACTGGAGAAGAGTATGGTTCAGCGATGAGTCACGTTTTCAACTGGAAAAGCGAGATGGTCGCATACGTGTGTATAGGCGCCGAAACGAACGTTTTGCGCAAAACTGTGTTGTGGAGAGAGACAATTTTGGCGGAGGCAGTGTTATGATGTGGGCCGCTATTTCTTATGCCAGAAACACACAGCTGATACATATCCAAGGCAATCTGAACGCAGTTAGGTATAGAGACGAAATTTTACGACCTCATTTATTGCCCGTAATTGACATTCGGAGAGAAATTTTTCAGCACGACAATGCCCGACCACATACAGCACGTGTAACAGTAGACTTTTTAGAACAACAGAATGTCAATGTGATCCGTTGGCCGTCACGATCACCCGATCTTAATCCAATTGAACATTTGTGGGATGAAGTGGATCGGCGCGTGCGCCAACGACAACCACCACCGCAAAATCTGCAACAATTACAGCAGGCACTTCAGTTTGAGTGGCAAAGGATACCGCGTGTTCGAACTCAGCGTTTAATTCAATCTATGCCAAGAAGAGTCGGGGCTGTGTTACAAGCAAATGGTGGACATACCAGATATTGACAATTTATGAGTGATTTATTGACAATATGTGACAAACTGTGATATTCCAAGGTAAAAGAACTCATGAACAAGAAGTGTGCCAATTTTTGCATTCCTGTGTAAATTATTTATATCATAAATTATGAAAATAATATATGAAGTAAATTTCCTATTTTCTGTATGTTGCGTTTCTTTTTTGAGAGAGTATATTTATTGAAAAAGATATATATTAAACTCAGAAATTTAAATAAATTGAAATATATATAGAATTCATGAGGAACAAATTGAAACACATAAAAAATAATAAAACAATTAACGAAATAAAAGAACTTACGAATGGCGTTTGTGGTTTGTATGGCACAAAATATCCGTCAGGTTGAAACTCCGTTGGTGGTTTCTGCTTGCGGAGTTCTCGATGATGTTCCTATAAGAAAAATATTATAAGAAATTCATACACGAACCGATGTGTCTTTATGCTTATACTACGTGAGTTTATTCAAATATTCAACCATTAAAAGATGTTAAATTTTATATCTGCTATACATAAAAATTCTTTTCTGATTGTCATTTATATCTAAATTAAAAATCTAGAAAAGTATCAACTTTCAGTGATTATAAGATAAGCAGTGGGAAAATATTTGTAAAAAATCTTACCTTTTCACAGCAGGCTGTCAACACCTCTAGTTGTCCTCTCATATTGAAAAGTTCATCCAATTCGCATAGTCCAATGTTAATTTTAGTGTTGTTATGTTCATTTTCGAGGTCCAGAAAGAAGTACCCCCTCAGACCGACTTTTTAAACCTTAGACTTTTATTTCTTCCAAATATTGCACAAAACTCCAGCCTCCCAGTTTTAGAAAAAGTTTGTTCGAAAATTATATTTGAAGCCATTCTTAATCTTGAAGTACGTACTTTGCGATGTTGCTGATATGCAAGATGGAGTTTTAAAATTCTGGATATTATTCCTATTTCATGTTTGTAAAAGATTTAGCTCTGAACCAATAGTAATACCACACTAGCAAATAGGATCAGGGTTAACTGAGATAAGACAATGTAAGAGTAAAACTTCTTAGAGTACTATGTACGGTGTTTTTCTGATTGGTTAACCGATGAAAATATTGTGAAGGGTTGTATGATTATTAAATTATTGTTATTTTGTTACAAAAAAAAACGTTAATATCAAACTGATAGTAGTCTCAGTGTCAAACCCTATCCAGTAAAATAATAAACTCAAATTAATCGTGTAATCAATTAGTGAAATGATATATTATATATTTTTTATTTCATTTCAACTCTCTATAAATTTTCATACATTTCTTTTAAAAAAGTTATATTGTTGTTATTAAAAACAGATCGGGTCCATTTATTGATAAATGTAAACCCTCAGTTTTAATTGCGTTAATTGTTTATGCATGCGTACATTTGTTGTGTTGATCAAGAAGAACAAAATGGCATCGGTTTTATTTTGTTGTGTTGTCATCATTTTGTACACCGTTGAAGGCTTTGAATTAAAGTAGAAAACATGTAAGCAAAAGAAAAGAACCAGTATGTTGCTGTGGAGCTCGAGTGTAGCTTTGTAGGAGCCGGATTCTACAGATTTAATGGAAAGCCAACCTTCAGGAGAATCACAATGGACAGACTGACGGAGGACAGCTTTTTGATGGTGACATCAGAAAATATAGAGTCTGTTACCATTTTGCAAGCAGGTCTGTGTGGCCATATTTCTACACCAAGATCAACAAAGGTTGTCATTAAAGACAAAGCATGTGTAAGTATAAGTATCTCGTATCTGAGTAAAAAAAAGAGGCGTGGAAGTGAATCTACAAATGTACATATACCTTGGTGAAAGGTCAATATTCATCTACTACTCTCCCCTTTTCATGTGACAATCAAAATTTATTATGTTGTCCTTTTTTTGTAATCCCTTTATTGCACATTAATCATTACTTTTTAACTGATAATTATTGTCATGGATGTTAAAATGTTTATTAATCTTGAATCAGAAAAATTCTTTTCTTTTGGAAAATTCTGGTCTTAATAACAACTCGGCAATTCTCTCATATGACATTTAATTTCAACTCTGTTGAGCAAAATTTATAGTGATATAATTAAGACCATTGATAGTTTAAATGAAAAATCAAATGTTATTTTAGTTATAGTTTATGATTGCTTTTCTTTAGATAACACCAACAGTTATGGTATTTACCATGGAAACAAGACAAGACAGGGGACTTCAGACACAACTAGTACTCCTAACCCTTATGATCACACATTTAAACCACAGGTGGGTCTTGATCACTGTCATTTTGTGACATTTGCCTCTGTTGGTCAATCATCTCTGGATGAAATTCTAATCCATAATAAAAAAATCAATTATATTTTTTTACCTCCTCTGTCGATTTCTAAACATTCATAACAAGGGTGGAACTGAACACTAGTAATATTTCTCTCCATAAATTCTCTTAAATTTCTCAAAACACTTGAAATAAATGAATTAGACATTATAGTAGATTTAGCTGTGTTATTGCTAACTGTTTAAATGTTGAGTTAAATATGGAAGAATTTTTATATCACATATAGTAAGATAGATTTGTTTTTGGTTTTTATCTTAAGCATCAATATATATCTTGAAAATCTTATTATAGACATCCATTGTCTCGTGGGATTAACATTATGTCAAGATTACAAGAAGACATGTTTGACATTCATATACATGTACAAAAGAATATAAAACTATACATGTAACTTTAGACATATATTTAAGCTTTTGGTGCTCTGTTGCATTGTCTGTTCTCTAACTTAGTTTAAATTCACAATTTTAAAAGTGTGTGTGTGTTTTTTTTTCTCCTCTCTTGAGATATATGAAAGCTACACTTAGTACTCTAATAATGTAGACTGAATAATTACTTGAACACTGTCATAGATTTTCTCTTTGGCTTTTAAGTTGATAGGTAAGTTTAGTTTCAAAATAAAAATAAACAAAATTAGTAAGGCTAGACATATTAAGTTATGATATGGGTCTTAAAATTATGGAGTTTGTATATAAATATAGATAGCATTTTTATAGAACTGAGTTTATGTAGTATGTAGAATGTGTGTTTAATTCAAAGCTGTGGTTATCAGAAGGACATGCATCCTTTTTGTTATGAACATTCTGTTTGAGTCATGATTGTTTGGGTGTATCTATTTCAAATTTATCTGATGTCTTTCAAATTTCAAATTACATCCTATGATAAACCTACATGTATTTGCATTATTTTTTAACTTGATTATTTTTTTAATTGCTGTTGATTGATTAAGATTTTAGTTAGCTTAAACATTCCATATTATGTATGACATATTTTAGTTATTGTTATTGTTATTTACATATCAATCTATAAGTATATATTTTGCTGTCATAATTTTGGTTTTTAATGGTGCTATCAAATATCCACCAATCATTCCATTATATCTTTATATAGAGGTATCTAATGGCCATTTTAGCTTAAAACACTAAGCAATATGTGTTTGCATTATCATTCCCTTGTATATTTATTAGGATAGAACCTATCATACATGTATGTTAAATCTCCTTTTATCAGTTGTTATTACTTTAAATACTCAGGATTATCCACATACAACTACATTGATATTGTTGTCCTTATCAAAATAGGGCTAAAAATAGAGTTGTTAGGTTTGGCTTCTACCATTACTATTTTTGTGTGTGTTATAGATTATTTTTTATGATTACTATGTTTTATAAGATATTGACTGTTATGTTGATAAATGACCTTATATAGCCAAATACCAATTTAGTCAAGCAAGGCAAAGTGAGTAACAACCCCAAATTCTGTGACGTGGAGATAAAATGGACGCCACGCTCAAACATACCCTTGTCACCAACCAACGGAAAAACTCAATAATCTTTAATGTTTCTAGTCTTATTTCCCATCACTTGGTGTCTGTCTAATAGATTATCACCTATAAGCTTTATCTATTTATAGTATAGTACACCATCTTATTGTGTTAACAAAAGTGATGTGTGTTGGAATAAAAATACACATACATTTTTATTTTGTAAAAAGAGTGAAAACCAACCCAAAACATGCAAAGAAGTTTTAAAAATATTTTAACAGAAATACTGTTAGCCCTTGTATTCACTTGGCATCTATCAGTCAGTCCCTCCCATGCAAATACCTAACTATTGAACACATTTATTAATCTTAAAAACAAAACAAAAAACAAAAAAACAAACAAAAAAAAAAAAAAAAAAAAAAAAAAAAAAAAGAAAAAAAAAAACTCTCAGTCTCAAAATTGTAAACACAGGAAGTATTTTGTACAAGTTGTTCTGGCCAATTCCCATATGATTGTTATCTACTGTAAAAATACATCATGTTTTGGTGAACAGGTTTAAAAGAGAAGGGATCACAAAAACAGAACACCGAATCCATACTCAATTTTGTACAATCTCTGTAATAAGTTCAAATTTCCAATCGTCTACACTTAACTCAGACTTGTGATACAACAGGTAAAACACAGTACTCCACCTTCACAAAACCTCGGTGCTCCACCTTGTTCCAGTGGGACACAAATTTAATTAACTACCCTAGAGCACTAAAAAACTCTGTAGTACACCTTCGCTCCAAGAAATACTTGGTGCTCCACCTTCGCTCCAAGAAAAACTCGGTGCTCCACCTGCTCCACTGTGCGCTTATCCCTTTTATATATAGTGCGCCAGTCACCACCTGGCTGCCCCATCTGTCCCTCTGCAATTTGTATAATTAAATTGTACTTCCAGTCTTCAACCGTTAATTCAACAATGTCATAAAGCTGTTTTAATTCTATGAATCTACTCAATCCATACTAAAATAATAAGATATATATCTGCCCCCCTTTTTGTTGTAAGCAAAACCGGATAATGTAACCCTAGAATTTTCATTTTGAATTTTAATGTATGTCTGAATTTCAAAAATAAATATATTTGTGACGTGGAGACCAAATGGACGTCACCCTCAAACCCTTGTCACCAACCAACTCTCTCTCGTACTAACTGACCTTAGCCAAATACCAATTTAGTCAAGCAAGGCAAAGGTGGTTAACAACCCAAAATTCTGTGACGTGGAGACAAAATGGACGCCACCCTCAAACATACCCTTGTAACCAACCAACTGGACGCCACCCTCAAACATACCCTTGTCACCAACCAACGGAAAAACTCAGTGCACCACCTTCTCCACTGTGCGCTTATCTCTATTAGATACAGTGCTCCACCTGGCTGCTTATCATCCTTATTTTACTTGCACCAGTCACCACCTGCACCAGTGGCTGCTAATCATCATTATAACACTACTAGTGTATATTTGTTGAGCTTGTGGTTGTTCATTTGTCTTCCCTGGTTTGTCTGTCTAATGGATTGCATTTTTTTAGTTTGCTCCTTAGGTATATTTGTCCTGTTTATAATTGATGAAAAATTGCATAGTTGTGTATTGGAATAGAATATCCGGGATATATTTATATATATTTGATTTAGTTGCAACGATAGCTATAATAGGTAGTGTTCAACGATAGCTTGCAACCTTATTTTAGGTAACCGTTGAAAGCATTTTTACAGCCAGGTTTTCTACGATAGCTACACATGTAGCTAAGTGTCAAAACGGGCTTTCAGTTTCACGCCAGTTTGCTAGCTTTTGTTGTACTTTCGCCAGGTCAGGACTGTGTCTTTGTGGCATTTGATTGTTACGTTAACACATTATCGTGACTTTGTCTATTCCTTAACTGACTATTCATAAATATTTTCTAATGTCAAATGTATTATTTGCTAAGAAAACTTTGTTCTGTTTTGTCCTGTAACCAAACTGTATTTTCGTCAATCTTTGGACTAGCCATATGAACGCCAACGACATAAGTTCGTCATATGCACCAAGCAGCTGTTATTAAAGGGCATTACTTAAAGAATCAATCTAATTAAAAACCGATCTCTCATCGCTCCCGTTTTCTGAAATGTCGCGTGGGAGATCTAACGAAATCCGCTTTGAGGTCACATGTGAGTGAACTGGAACTTATGAATTTATAATGATATGCTAATAAGTTGACTTCCTATCAATAAGCCAATCAAAAAAGTTTATGAATTCTGGGGACTGACGATTTCTTCGTTAATAAAATGAGTTACATCCCTTTACCACACCACCAACTTACAAGATCGCCTAAGCGGCAATTTCATTGGTCCAACAGGACACACCTACGAGGTCAATCACATGTGTTAGATCTCCCACGCGACATATCAGAAAACGGGAGCGATGAGAGATCGGTTTTTAATTAGATTGTTAAAGAATAAACATGTGTGAAGATTAAAATTGTTGGAGAAGTGATGCACATGAAGTTTTCTTTGTAGAAAATAAACATACACAGATACATGTAGTTACTGTAGTTACGTAACATACTTATAAGAAAAAAAATATCTGAATATCTAAAGAGAATATTAGATTTTTCTTTCGGTGTGTTTGCATTTTAATAGGCTTTCAGTATGGCAAGCCGTTTTTATATTTATTCAATTTCAAGATATCTTATAAAGTTAATATAGTATATAAGATATCTTGTAATGTTTATAAGATATCTTATTTAATTTGAAGTTAATAAGATATCTTATATACTTTATAAGATATCTTATTAACTTTACAAGATATCGTTGAAACTGAATTAAATATCTTATATAGTTTAAAAGATATCTTGTATCTTTTTAAAGATATCTTTTAAACAAATATTTTATGAGAAATCTGGTATGGTTTATAAGATATCTTTAAAAGTATACAAGATATCTTATTTACTTTACAAGATATCTTATTAAGTATATGAGCTATCTTATAAGCTATACAAGATATCTTATATGATTGATTTATCGGATATCTTATTTAGTAAATAAGACATCTTTATTAGTTTATTAAGATATCTCAATTAGTGTATTAAGATATCTCAATTAGTGTATTAAGATATCTCAATTAGTTTATAAGATATCTCATTTAGTTTATAAGATATCTTATTAAACTTTATATCTTGAAAGTGGAATAAATATAAAAAAACGGCTTGATATATTTCAGTAGAATTTATTGGTGACTATATTCTGTCTACGTAGTGTTTTGATCAGTAGATGGTTAGTATGATACTGATCTTATGTCAGCGTACTGGCAGAGTCATGCACTAAGTGCTGGCAATAAAACTAATTTGTACATACATGTATATGTCATTGAATATTTCAACAAGTTGTGTCTCATTTATTAGCAGTGTTCAAGGCTAAAACATGTGGAATGTTTAAAAAAAATAATACAAAATATGTAGATTTTGATCGAAAAGGGCAAACGAAAAAAAAAAAATCTTTTGGCAGGACTTTTGAGATAGGGAGAAAGAAAGACGAGATACAATACACAAACTAACACGTACAAAAGATTTATGCAATTGATCTTCTATTGTACTTAATATTTACATAATAATACTGTAACCATAAAAATCTCCAAGTAAGCAATGAAATATAAAATAACAGTTACATGGGTTTAGTTAAAACAAACCAGTTGCTTGTATATATGAGATGGTACTGAGTCAATATATGCAATGAAACTAGAAAGTAAAGGAGACTATACGGGGTTTATGTGGACATGATCAGATATTAATAAAATTAGAACATTTTTTGTTTTGGTTATACATATATTTGATTTAGTGAAATCTGGTAAGTCTTGTAAAAGGTTTCACAGACTCCGTCTTAGTTCTTTTATTTTGTAACCCACTAGACAGTATGAAAATTAAAATGTTTAAAGCCATGGCGAATAATACCAATTGTCTGAGGAAAAATCTGACGTAAACCAAATTATGGGTACCTTCCAGATATCCCGATTCCCGTTTTCGAGAAGTTTTAAGGCTGCAAGCGTTGAAAGTTGAGTTTACTGAGGAGAAAATCAAAACTACTACACAGCAATTGCAACATCATCTTGCCTCATTTGAGCTAAAAATTATAGTAAGCGTTTTCTGTGACACGTTCTAAAATCTACATGATCTCGATAATACGCCATTATGGTGGGACCTGAGAATCAAAGCCTAAATACTGATGAAATCAACAAATTAAATAAATCAGGGAATTGTGTTTAATGCCCCCAACCCCCAATAAAGACTCCAAATGCAGAACTAAGGGTGTGAAAATAACTGCTCATAAGGCATACAACTGGTAAAATGCAAAGTTCAGGTTTTATTGTTCGTTATATTTAATTAGTGATAAAATAATCCGTTTTATTGAATGATAAGGAATTTTGCTTTACGCTGATTGGTCTAGACCATGGGTGAGTCATACCTCAGAGTGAGTACATCTCGTCAGGTGTAACTGAATTGAAATTTTAAAGTTTCATGATTATTGTATTGTTGATATTTGAAAGTTGTTGAATATATTAAAAAAAAAAACCAGTAAAATTCCCTTTTCTTTTAATAAAACAGTTATTGACTTTTCATGAGATCTACTCATGACTATACGGACCTGGTCAGGCCGTTGGCCTCGGTCGACCAATGTCTGACCAGGTCTGTTAAGTCATGAGTAGACCTTTTGAAAATTCAATAGTTGTATAAGTTACATAAAACTGGTAATGTTGATTGATTAAACATTTTGAACAAAACCCAGCATCTTGTAAACAACAGGCATAATACTATTACTTTAGAGTTTTTGCGTCGTTGGACATAAATTCTTTGATACAAATGTTGAGGAACAAACTGCGTAAATATCGTCGATTTACGACTCATCCGTTGTGCCCAAGGCCTAGAATGTTGAAAACCAAAAGAGTGATACAAGGCGTCGAAGAGAAAACTAAAAAATTTCAAAATGACCTAAATGGTAAACTCCAAAACCATCTAAGGACAGACCTATGCACGACGGAGATGCACTGTACATATCAATTTTCATAAAATCTAACATTTTCGTTATAAAAAAATTGAAGGTATTAATCAATTAAAGGCCATTATTGGAATACTATATCAACTGAGCTGGTGACATTTTAGTCGAAAAATTTTATAGATGTATTTAGACATTATTAGACATTGCCGGAAGATAACGACTGACATTATTTTGATTAAATTACATGATTACAGTAACAAAACACTACTAGTATTATATTATATCACACTGCACAACCATTTATCTATTTTTCTTTGTCAACTTCTTCAATATTAGAGATTTTTGTAGATATAGCTCTAGCCCTCTCTATCTCCTCAGCTTGATAGATAGCAGTTTTTCGCTTCAAATCTTTTAATTCCTCCTTCTTCTCTCTTTTAAAAAATCCACACTGAAATTTACAGATAAAAGAATGTTAACTATTAATGAAAAGACTCTAACAACACTAAAGTTAATGTATTGGGTTTTATGCTGACATTTTTTGTTTATTTTCTCTATTACCCGTCTCAGTGGAAACACGGTATAATGTTGACTATAAGAGGTAACTTGTTCGACAATGCAATAAAATGGTATTTTATGCGTCTCGGCTAATATGACTGGTCGGCTCAGAGTCGGAATAATATGTCCGGATGTGGTTAAATGTGTTCCAGTGTACTGCAACTTCGTGAGCCAACACATTCCACTCAGCGTGTTGGTATAGTACAATGCAAGATTCATATTACATCATCATGTTCTATTCATCATACATGTTAGGGACGAGATCAAAAGTTCAATGTAGGATAAAAAACTTAATTCACATAGTTTTTTCACTGACCCCCCACCCCCTCTTAACTTAATTTTGGAAAAATTGATTGACCAATGTAGGCATATGCCTTGAGAGTATACTTTTGGTATCATGGGTCCTGTTTTTCCTCAACAATGTATGTATGATGGCCGAACTTGAATCCGTATTTTTCAATGCGAAAATCGATGTCGGATAACAAAGCTTGCAGCGATTTTTACCCCCGACCCCAAACTTTTTGAATTAAGTTTTTTTTTATCCTACATTGAACTTTTAACCTCGTCCTTTATACGCGTGTATTATTAACGCTAGAACTTAACCGATAATAACTAAATAAATATTATTTCTCGTTTTCATTTAATAGGTTTATATTAGTCCCAGATTCCCCCAGAATGACACAAGACCACACTTTTTATTAAATTGCGGTGTTTCTGTCAAGATTCGACACTACTGAGTGATTTTGGACATTAACAGTTATATATAATCAGTAAAGCATGTGCATTTTACAATTTTAATAATTTAAAGAAGTTAAACGCATTTAATTTACAGGAGATCTTCTACAGGTATTTTCAATTAATATTAATTCAAACACTAACGCAAATTGAAATAGAAAACCGACAGTGATGTACGCTACCCCCTCCCCTCCCCAAATAACTAGTTGAGAAAAAAATAAAAAAATAAAACTTATTCCAATCCAAAAATAGTATGCAATCTTTCTATTTAGAATTTAAATCAATAATGAAAAATGAAAAGAGCTTAGATCACAAGCTTAATCTTACAATTTTTGAAATTCAACCCAGATTGGCCCCAGGTTTAAAGATCAAAATTCTAAAACCTTATTGCGTATCTACATATAGTGTAGCACGATATTATGTATATATAAGATGCATAAATTGTAAAATCAAAGAGGAGTTTAGGTCACAAACTTAAATTGACATTTTTTCAAAATTCGACTCCAGTGCTCCTCGATTTCAGGAAATTAAAATTCTAAAACGCATCTGCATATGGTGCACGATAATACTGTTAAGAAATAAAATGTATAAATTGAAAAATGGAAGACGAGTTTATATCACAAGCTTTTATTCAAAATTATCGAAGTTCGATCCCTTTGAGCCCCTTGTTTAGAAAAGCTAAAGTCTAAAACCTTATTGTGCATATAGAAATTTAACCTAAAAAGAAGGAATTGATGTCACAAGAAAGGCGACGGACGGAGTCAATCGCTATATCTTCGAAAGTGAGGGTATAATTAGACAGCAGCTTTAAGCTGACCATAGAACTCAAAACAACAACGTTGGTTAGCCTACAGTTACTGGCAGATCAAATTCATTTGAATTAATATCATTGCAGATCCATAAAAGCTGTTTGTGTTAGCCTCTTGACAGGTCTTTATTTTCTTTTGGTGTAAAAAAGAAGAAATATGTGATAGCCCCTATCCATCTGGTGTACTTAGAATAAGGCAAATTATTTTTATAGAATTGGTAAAAAGTCTGTATTCTTCAGCAATAGTTAAATTCATATACTAGTAATTATGTTACAAAATAACATGTCAGTCTGTATGCATATAAAATATCTTAATTTTCGAACCACTTTGGGTTAACAAAAAAAAGGCGGAAGTTTCCTACCTATTATAGGTTAGTCATGTTGGGGAGGTTTTGTTTCAGGGTCATCCAAGTACAAATGTGGGTTAGTTGAAAAGAGTTTCATTGAGTAATTTCTAATAAGTCACCTTTAAACTGAGTTTGTGACGTTTCATTTATAGATTCAAAACAAAAATTGTGCATGTTTTTACGTAAAACATTTCATGCATTTTGAGGATTGTTTTTAAACACAAATACAGAAATACATTGCTAAAGGTTTGTTGTCAAGTATCATTTTATGTCGACACGGTGTAAAAAAAAGGACAAATATACCTAAGGAGCAATCAAAGAAACGTGATCCATTGGACAGACAAACACGGGAAGACAAATGAACAACCACAAGCACAACAAATAAACACAGAAAACTAAAAATTAAAATATGGTCTTAAAACATGCTTTCTTGCCATTCTAACACATGACATTATAACATTTAAGAGTAACACGGATTGAGTGCATTGTTTAAGCTTTACACATGTACACGGACAATATCTACAATCACTAAATATTGATAAATCCGCCGCATTTTTGCACCTGTCCCAAGTCATGATCAGGAACCTCTAGCCTTTGTTAGTCTTGTGTGTTTTTTTTAAATTGTGGTTTATTTTTATGTTTCGGAGTTTAGTGTGCCGTCTATTTCGCTCGACTAGTATGCATTAATGTTTAGGGATCAACTAAAGCCTCCGGGTGCGGGATTTTCTCACTGCGTTGAAGACCCATTGGTAGCATTGAGCTGTTCTCTGCTCTTTGGCCGGGTCGTTGTCTCTTTGACACATTCCCCGTTTCCATTCTCTATTCTATTTAACGTGTTTAAAGTTCCATTTGGTCGAGTTGTTGTCTCTTTGACACATTCCCCATTTCCATTCTCTATTCTATTTAACGTGTTTAAAGTTCCATTTGGTCGGGTGTTGTCTCTTTGACACATTCCCCGTTTCCATTCTCTATTCTATTTAACGTGTTTAAAGTTCCATTACCTTCCATAATAGTACTCCTACTAATATTAAAAATACTAATCCTCCTATAGAACTACCAACAATTATCCATATGTTTATTTCCTCTGTTTCTACTGTAACATCACGTGGGTATATTTCGCTCGAAATCTAAACATAAACATAATTGTTCATCATTGGCAATAAATCTATGTAGGATCATAGGGCGTATTAACCATAGAGCTTCAGCATACATTCTATAGTATACAGGAAAATTGAAAATTCAAGGAACGATATAATCCAAAAGTTTATTGTGTAACACACCAGACAAAAACGGTGTCAAAAAAATAAAACTTCCGTTTTTCTGCTGTACTTAAGGAAAAAGAATATTCTGGAGAACTTGGCATTCGGATGGCTGTGTTCAAAGGAAATCGTCTTTCTGACGTTAATGGACGTCTGCCCTATATTCTTTTATTATTGTATGCAAATATAAAATATATTCCTTTTCTGTATTGAGAATACAACGGTTTTTTTTATGACGTCAAGAATATTGTTATGAAATCATTCGATTCACTGCTAATACCACAAGTACAACTGAACAAATGAAATTTAGTATTTGTTTTATTTCTTCCACAAATCGGAGCAACTGTCTGGTATACTAATCACCCGTTCATTTAACGACGAAAAATGGAGGTAAACTTACGTAGTTATATGTTGTGTTTCCTGCCCTTATTATATGCTTATCATCGTTCATTGTCACCACGTTTGCCCTGCTTTTGTAGTAAATACCAGATACCTGCAATGATGTCACTAGGTTATAAATTCATATCAAAATGTACAAAATAACGACTAAGTCTATTTGAATGCTGCTCTATTTGTATTGTGTACGAAACAAACTGAAAACTAAAGGTTTGTTTTTAAAATGAATTGAAAAACTTTTGAAGGGACAAACCTGCTATTCAAAGTAAAACCGATGTTCATACACAACAGACATCTCACAAACTACGTCTCATAAAAACCACCCCTGGACGTAGAAATGTCTAAAGGCTAAGTAATTTCTGATCATTATACATGTACATATGTTATATAGAATCCTTAATGGGGTCTAATATTTTCATTCTGGTAGGAATGAAGGATTTGTTTTGAAGTACCAATAAATCCTTGTCAAAACACTGCATTTGTTGAAGGGCGAACTCTCCCAGTCCTTTATAATTGTTTTTGTCATTTGAAAAGATTGTTTAGCAAAATTCAAAAATAATAGAAATACTAAGGGTTCATTCCTTGTATTGCATATGGTAGATCTCCTTAGTTGAAATTTGGCTTCCTATTTCGGTATTTTTGGTTGAGTACTTCTCGTTTAATATAAGTTTGGTTTTTAGTCTTCCAAATTTTTCGGTTTTAATGCTGCTGATGAGAGGTAACTACTTGAAAAGCGTCGTACACAGCATAGTATAAATTTACTATATCAGTGTATATCTAATATTAGTATCTTTGGATTGTTATTTTAAAAACTAATAAACCTTAAAATTGTGTCAGCCCTCACCTGTAAAAACACAAGTGACTCTTCTGATATGTTTAACGGCAAAGAAAACGATACAACGTCGTCTTTTTCCATGGTGTGTAGGTCTATTTGTATAATGACCTGTTGGTTTTGATCTACTGTTTCGCAGGACTGAAAAAAAAATAGTACATTATACTACATAAACCTATATTCATGTTACAACTCCTCAAAACCCAGTACTGATATATGTCTGTAATTATATTTATTATACTTTATATAAATGTCTCTATTTTGGATGCATTTTCATTGGTTTACAAGAATGTGTTATTTTACTCGATCACCCGCTGGAAAGAAACAGCGGGTTGTATTTTATACTGTCACCCGCTCATAAAATCCAAGACATTCAGTATAATAAAATAAATAACATATTTCTAAAAGGGTGACGGAGTATATTGTTACCCCCCTTAAAACATTGTCAACCGAGGTGAAACCGAGGTCGACAATATTTTCTCAGGGTTACAATATGCTTGTGCTCGTTTATGTTGTTTTGCTCTGAATGCCTGTAGATTTGATACCGTTCATTGGTTAGTATTTCAGTGTTGACCTTTCCTGTTATCATTTTTATTATTTGTGTACAGTATGCAAACAATTTGAAGAATACAGGAGATATATGAATTTGATCAATCTGTACTACTGACAACGAGTTGACATTAAAATTGGAAGCGGCATATTTGCCCTTTTATGCGGGAAGAAGGCCAGCATATTCTCTCTGGTTGCAGGACGTGAAGAATATAGAATAGAAATGAGACATTTAATGCCTTATTGGTATTTAGCAGAAGTTACCACCTCTCATGTTACCATCGCCAGTTTGACTTGTGCGGTTAACGGACACGCCTTCAAACTTTACAATAAATAATGTAATGTCATATGGGCATAACCTTTTTACTTACGATATCTAAAAATGTTCGTTTATTCTGAGTATCGCCCATTTGTTTGGAAATTGAGGATGATGACTGATTCTGTTGGTTTGAATCAGAATTATTCAATATTTCTCCTGGAAACTGAAAGACTTCCCATGTAATTTGTGGACTGTCTTCAGTTATCTGCAATTATAAAATGTACCATTGTGAATCATGTTACATGTAGGAGTCCTTGAATTGCTGTCTTCATAGTTTGATTAATAGCGCGGAATTCATATCCTTGCCAGACCAAAGTAAAAGTTTTGCAAGAAAATGAAAAAAAAAGAAAAAAAAAAAGAAAACGAAAAAAAAAAAAATGAAAGTAAGACTGAATTTCTAGGAAAACTATCCCAACTATACCTGTAATACATGTAAAATACGCTGTTAAAGGAATGTTGAGTAAAATCTGATATCATGACCATAAAGCATATACTTTAAAATTAAATAAATCAAGACAGTTTTGTACGGTTTTTGTACTCGTGCTTATTACATTGATCTTTGTCATAATAATCATTTTGGTGCGTATTTCATTAATTCATACAAAACTGGTTAAGTTTTAAGTTGAGTACGGATGTTTCCTATATACAATTACCATTATTGGATCTGTATACAGCATCTGTTTTCCTGCAGTCGTCGATATCGGGAAGCATATATAAAGATTCGCGTAGTGTAATGGACTTGGTCCTCGGTTAACAACGTCAAATCTGTGTGTGAAGCTTAAGAATTGATCTGCAGTTTCTGACACAGTCAACTGATCTGGTCTAGATATGCTACAAAAATAAATCATTCTATATTCCATAGTATAGAGGCAAACAAGCTACATTATTTTATTGGTTGAGATCTGACCTAAATGATAACTGACAATTATTAAGAGAAGAGTAAAACACCTGACATCAGTGTTGACAAACTATAGAGCCTTACAATAAGTTACGACAAACAAAACATTTTAGTTTGACAAGAAGTTTTACACATTGAAATATGATCTTATGCGCGCGAAATTTAGTTGCTTTTTTAGCTAATTATTTTTCGAAATGTTTAAGTAAAATGTAAAAATTGATAGATATTTTTTTGAAAGTTAATAAATTTTTAGGCGGAAGCTAGAATTTTTAGTGAAAAAGTTGTACTTTAAAAGATATCTGCGATATTAGCAAAGATGTAATTGTCACTTTCCGTGGAAGTTGAAATTCTAATCACAGAGTTAGCAGAAAGAATATAAATAGTACGCATAATTGGTCCGTGTTACATTTAACAATTCAATATTTTAAAAAAGTTTTCAAACTTTATATTTTTCAATTTTAAATCAAAGTTTTAAAATATCAATATTCCAGACTTTTGACAAAAGAATTAAAATTTTAAAATTCTAAAACTCGTTTTAAAATTTAATATTTTATAATTCTAATTAAACTTTTAAAATACTAAACTGAATATAAAGTTTGAATAATTTGAATTTTTAATTTTTGGATTAAAAATTAAAGAATCGAAAATGGAACAAAAAGGTTATCGGGACCATTATTGGGTTTGACACTTTGACAGTTAGGCCAACATTGATAATGAACAAGAGACACGTGCCCTGGAGCATATTTTTTGTGTTCAGTATTCAGGCGTATTGTATTTTTTTTCCAATATAGTGGGAAATAAAAACAAAATTTCAGACCAAGCTGGTCATATTTTTGTTTTTTTAGGGGGGGGGGGGGGGGGTACGCAGCCCGCTCCCTCAGGAATAAAATAGTATGTAGCTAATAATACAGATGACTCTTTTGGTCCATTTTCGATTCTTTAATTTTTAATAAAACAAAAAATAAAAATTCAAATTTTCAAAAAGCGAAATTATCAAAACTGTCCATTCATTTTGGTATTTTCAAAGTTTGATTAAAACAATGTAAAATATCAAATTTTAATGCGACTTTTAGAATTTGAAAATTTTAATTATTTGGTGAAATTTTCAATTTTTTTAAATTTTGAAATGTTGATATTTTAGAACTTTCATTAAAAATTGAAAAATATAAAATTTGACAACTTTTTAGAATATTAAATTGTTAAGTGATACAAGGGCCATAATTACTTTACTGGTAGTAATTTTTAAATTTCCGTTGCCATTCTGTACACATATAGGCGAATCTAAACCCCTCACGATGATTTTTCATTGAGAAAAATATTCTCCCTTTTGTGTTCAACAATATTCCACTGAAAAATCGAGCACAATAACAGTTGTAAGCGTA
Organism: Mytilisepta virgata; assembly: GCA_028015205.1. Taxonomy (NCBI): domain Eukaryota; kingdom Metazoa; phylum Mollusca; class Bivalvia; order Mytilida; family Mytilidae; genus Mytilisepta; species Mytilisepta virgata. Next base: position 45,637,371 of record CM051514.1, on the reverse strand, counting down.
ATGTTTACCACGAGGGTGAAAGGTTTGTGTACGTGTTTGGTTTTATATAATAATTTTTGTATCAAACCGTACACATATATAAAACCAAACACGTATTCTAACCTTTATCTCTTTCGTCAAGTTGTTTATTTCTGCTAAACCAGAAGCGATACCAAACAACCGCTTCTCTTACCATACAGTGTATATGTGCCTCGACGTATTCATTTATTAAATTGGCTAACCGGTTTCATTGTTATGTAGAATGACCCATTGAAACTATGTTTGTATATTGTGTACCAAATCCAAAATTGGGAATCAGAGAAGTAATTTTCCGATAATTATTTTTTATTCTTTATAAAAGAAATCATTTTATTGCCAAAGTTTTCAAAGTAAAGGCTCATACTGTAGTCCAAATATGCACGAAGTTTAAAGCTAAATACAAACGGTCAAACTGAGTGATAAAAAGTACCAGAAAACGATTTTTCTCATTTTCAACACAAATACAATTTTGTTTGAATTCTCATAACATCATGTTTCATACTTTTTTCCGTCATAATTTGTAATTTTTTTTCACAATCATGATCGTTTTAACGGCACTTTATTCTATGTTGTAACTTTTTGTAAGTCTCTATAGCGATCATTAGTAATTTAACTACGTAGAACACTTGTCCACCATTTTATGTTGCGGGCTTGTTATTATTGTGGAATTATTAAAACACAAAATGACCCTTATATGCTCAATCAAAAAAGGGTATTTTTTATCTATACCTTGTGTACTTTCAATTTTCATATGTACTGGTCTAATAGAACATCGCTTTAATGTTGTGTGTCATTGTACAGATGTCTTATTATAAATATGATGCCACTTCCCGTAATTTTAGTCATAAAGTATTAAGTTATAACCCAATCAAAATAAAAGATTATATGATTCAAACAGTTCCGTCTCGTTTCTGTTATCAGCCACAACAGGAAACGATTCTCAAATAGGTGTATTTGGTACCCGTTCTATAGATACCAAGACCCTACAGACTATACAATCTAAATAAACAATGATAATTATTCTGCTATTTACCCTTTTAATGCGAGGGTCGAATCTAGTTTAACTTTGGCTACTACTGTTTTCATATTATTAGATGGATCTATATCTTGGCTGGTGGTCTCAGTACTTGTATTAAATTCTATGTTCTGGTCAAAATTTCCAAGCGTTTGTCCTTCACCAATCAATATATCCCTTGACACAGAAAAACGAACATTAAATATAGCCTTTTGTGTTTGAAATAAAGTACCGGGTATATCACATTGTATTTGAGAAATATTGTCCTGGTTGCAAAGGACCTTTTCTGTCTCCTCATTAACTGGCAAGAAATATCCAATATACTTTGTATTGTTTGAAGATTCTATGGTAATTCTTGTACCAAGTGATAGATCCCCTGCATTTAGCACCCTGACATACAGAACAATCTCTGTCACAACATCTAAAATAATCGTATCTGAATCGACAGATATGTCTGTCTGAAGGTCTGGGTAACAGATCCCAACACATCCCGTAGAAAAATTTGCCTATAACACAAATGACTGTCATTATTTTTTTACCAGATAGAAATGACAAACGTTCATTAAAAATCAAATCCAGCAAAACAGATTAACATAATAGTTTTTTAAGCATCAGGTACTGTATTTCTATCAATCATATAATCATAGAATGTATCTTTTACCATGGAGTCGATACCTCTTCAAGTTAAGTCATTGAGGGCGCAGTTAAACTTGGTAGTATATTTATAACTTGAAATTTAATTACAAAATGTTACTAAAATTTGCCTATAGCACTATCCTTATATGCTTTTGGCCTTGCCATTTTGGTATTTTTGAATTCACCTTTAATTGGGATTGTTCTTTTGCTTTTCAACACTTTAGGCCTTGCTTGTAACTGATGAGTCGAAACTCGACGAAATGTGCACATTTTGTGCCCAAAAACTTTTATAATAGAATTTATTCATGTATTGTTAGAAGCAGAATATGCTGCAAATCTCTCCAAAAGTTTTACTGTTCTGTTATGAAGGCAAATGCAAATTTTATTAACTAACATTGAAACAACAATCCCACTTATATTCTGTAAGAATACACCTTAGAAATGTATCTCGGAAATTAAAACTGGCAACTCACATGATAAGTGCCAAAAAAATATGTACTACTCACAGATAATTGTTTAATCATTGGAATATTGCTTAAAATCGGTTGGACTTCACCAATGACTGGATTATCGCTTAGTCCATATATTGATTCAAAAACAAGTGTTTCTTCCAGTGATTGATAAAAATCTCTGTTAACCTCCTGAAAAGTATTAATCAGTAACCTTTAAAGAAGAAATAAGGTCGGTAGCAGTTTCAGGAACAACACATAACGCCGATTAGAAAAAAGAAGAATTGAATTGATACTATAAGCTTCCCATGTGTAACTATTGTTGTCTTGCATTGAGTTCTTTATTTTAAACATTAAAATGAAGTGTGTTTTCCTAAATATAATCATCCTTGCGTAAATGTTTTGTGTATGTTAAAACCAATTAGAACTAATTAAATGCACTTCGGTTTAATGGTCGCGAAAAACACAGAATGCTTGAATAAATATATGAAATTAAAAGTAACAAGACTTTTAATTTGTATTCTTCACCTTGCAATTAACAGGAGAGATCAGTAATAACACAAATGAATGACATAGCATCAATCAGCTGACAATGAACACCGGTTTTATGGATATCCAAATGGTCTTCAAAACTCCACGAACCTTATTCCTTAGTGAACATAATCTGTGTAAGTAAAGTCAAGAATACGAAAGGGATATTCGAAGGAGGGGAAAATCGAAACCACTGACAAACTCCGGAGAACAACAAAGACAAGACCAAACCAATACATGCACTACAATTAAAAACTAAAAACATGAACAACATGGACCCCACCAAAAAACCAGAGGTAGGCTCGGGTGATCCGAAAGAGTAAGCAGTCTCTGCTTCTTGTAGGACATCCGCCATGCTGCCCATGTCAAATCCGGTATGAGGATAGGATAACATCAACGGAACAGGTTCATTTTCATTTGGGAAAAAGTTTTTTCATACCTGTCAACCAAGTCATGATGCCGTCCATAAAACTTTAATAAGGATGACTCCAACTTAGGAGCAACATACCACTGTCTGAGCAACTTTTTCTGTCAGGAGCTGTGCTCTGTCCATGAAGTCAATGTATATGTCACAAGCTCTGGAATAACGTATGAGGTGTGAAATATATACTCCATACGCCGGAAAATGAAATCAATGCAGATGACTTGAGGTTGTAATCATAAAATGTCACAAGCTCTGGAATAACGTATGAGTTGTGAAATATATACTCCATACGCCGGAAAATGAAATCAATGCAGATGACTTGAGGTTGTAATCATAAAACCAAAATATATAAAAATAAAGCCAGATTAGTCTTTCTTTTTTTCATAACATACTTTGACAACAGCGTAGATCTCAACACAGCTCCCCGAGGTTTTGTTCACTAATATGATCTCATCTAGTATCTGCGAGCTTCCTTCATTTGCTTTGTCTGTATACAAATTTACTCTACTTGGTTTTGCAGTTCGTCTAAATACATCAGCCGTAACATTGAAAGCAACCACTACACAAATATAATACTTCTATTATTTTTCGATTATACGCAGGGGTGATGTTATTAATGGCGAAAACTATGTTGAATTACACAAATAAAAATTGACCGCACCAAGAACAATAACTTGTTTGACAGACGAGCTTCAGTGCAAATTTACTGTTTTTTCTCGAGAGCATCTTTGTAATACAAACTTGTATTCAGCGTTGCCAAGATTCTGTGCTTGAACATTGGTATAATAAATATACTGCCTTCAGCTGAGGGGGGTATGCCAGATAACTACCCGAAGGCAAAATATCGCCTGAGAAGTATTTGTTATGAGTGTGGTAATCTGCATACCAACTCCACCCTAGACTGAAGGTAGTACATGTATATGTTATAATACTGAATGCCAATTATAGTATACCACCCTTTAAACAAATTGAGCAGGTGAAACTCATTTCCGGTCTGGAGGACGGTAATCCATCAAGACGTTGGTATTCTAAAATGGGGTATTCCTGTCGCTCCCTTTGTCAAGAGGGTGGGAGCCTACTTTCAGGTGGATTGAAATACCACATTTCTGTACCCATTGAGAAATCAAGATTTTGGCATAAAGTATAATATCATAGATTATCGGTAATTCGTAAATATTTCCTTTGATGTTTTTGTTTAATATTTTCTGGTATCACATACAGGCTGTATCACTGAAAATATTAAGCAATACATTGTGTGGCGTATTGCGGAAGGTTCTACTTATCTGATCGTCCAATGAAAATGTATTACGGAAATTATCGATGACAGGTCGTGAATGTGTTTCAAAATTATATCACGCGCCAATGATTGTTCAACCGTATTACAAACTTAATTATTCCGCTATGAAAAATAGTGCACATTAAAATTAGTTGATTATTTTTTATATAATAAGTGATATTTTTAGATAAAAAGTGAATTACCGATAAACAGAATAATAGGTAGTTTCGTTTTTGATACTGACCATATGTGGAATATCTAAACTCGCCCTTCGGGCTCGTCTAGATATTCCACATGGTATAGTCAGTATCAAAAATGAAACTACCTATTACTATATTATGTTTCTGAAAAAATGTTAAATTTGTGAAAACTAAAGATTATATCCTTCGTGTATAGCTCTGTCTTTAGATGTTTTGTCTTCATCTTTTTAGTTATTTTGGTATTTGAATTTTACTATTTATTCTAACTTCAAGATATCTCATATGATGTATAAGATATCTCATATAATATATAAGATATCTTATATAATCTAGTTTTTATAAGATATCTTTTAAAGTGTATAAGATATCTCATAAAGTATATAAGATATCTCATAAAGTATATAAGATATTTTGTGAAGTTTATAAGATATCTTATAAATATTTTTTATATATCTTATGAACTTTATAAGATATCGCATATATTTATAAGATATCTTAAATATTTTATAAGATATCTTATAAGATACAATAAGTTTATTGTTCATTCGCTTTACACACGAACGAATATTTGCAACCATTAATTCAAAAACTGATGCAGGTAAAATCTGACAGTGAGGCTTTCCACGCGTCATTTCAACGTCATCCAATGAAATTAAAGGCAAATCTTATGAATGGTTTATATATTAACATACGTATAGAGTCGGGTACGTTGTCACCGGTGTAGCTAAAGCAAAGACTAATCGTTACACATGGTTTAATATCTCCTTGTTGACACTGTAGTCCAGACGAATTAAGTGGTATCAGTGTAGGACTTATTCCAAAAGTACTGTCTAGTTTTATTATTGGTCTTGTTCTAAGTACTGTCACCGTATTTGACATATATGATCCAATTAGTAAATCTATAAAGATAAATTAATGTTTTTTTTATTCTAACAACACGTATTACTGAAAACAGACAAACATGTTTTAAAGTTAGTTGGTAGTTACATTTCCATATATATTTGATTGGAATTGGGAGATAGTCATCATTTGTTTTAGTTAAAAACAGGATCGTGGTACTTTAGAATATTTAAACTTTGGGGAAGAGTTGGATAAGCGAAAAATAACAGAAAAAGCGGATTTCATTTACAAATATATTTTAATGTTTTTTAAATGGCACATCCTCCTTTTAATCATACTGGTGTTAATGTAATAAGACACGTTACCCTCATAAAACCAAAATGTAAAAAACAAAAATATCCGAGTTGAAACCTAATCCACAGGGTTTTTCATAGGAACTAATTAAAATAATTTTAAATGATAAATACTGAGGATTCCACATTCAACTGTAGTAGTAAGTTCTCTACCACGCGTATTTCAGTAACTCTTTTTATTGTCATGTATACAATTATATACAGAACATACATTAGATGTTCTTCCTCCGTCAACGGACATGACCTATAACAAGCAACACGGCGGGTGTCTTGCAAGAAGCAGGAACTGACCACCCTTGCGGAGCACCTTAGTTTGACCACGGTTTATCGTTGGGCTCGTGCTGCTCGTTTCTGTGTGTACTTTGTGATTTTTTGTGTTGTTTGTTACTTTGTCCTTTGTCGTATTTTTGGTGTTCCCGATTGTTTTCTTTTCCACGGACTCACCCCCCTTTTTACACGTCGGTATTCCTACTTTTTATGTACTATAAAGCAGATGAAAACTTGAGCTGATTGAAATTATTTACCTACCTGGATAACTGTTACCATCAATGTCAATAGCCTTAGATATATACCATCCGAAAGACTTAAGATCAGTTCCAACATCTGAAGCATGAATCTTCTGTGTGAAGGTTAAATGTGACAATCCACCATGATAAATATATAACGCACCTCTCATTTCGTCTTCATAGGGCGCACTTACAGCAATATCTTATATGAAAGTTAAGAAAATAATGTTTTAATTTACTTTTTATTCTTAAATCTATTGTACATCAAGTTTATTGGTATATGATGATCACATCCTTCAAGGAAAAATTATTACAATTGAAATAAAAAATCAGTCTGAAATTTCCATGAACTGAAAACTGCTATTCGTCCAAACTTCTACCGTTAGTTTGATACATATTCTGATGATGTTCACATAGCTAAACCACAAGAAAATATATGCTTGCAAGTGTGTGTTGTCATCTCATTAAATCCACATTACACATTTTACAAACCTTTTGGATTCAAATCTGCTTATAAAAATTATATCAATATCAAATATGACTTAGAGTTAACATACCGTTGAATCCATCTTTATTCAGATCTCCAATACACTGAATTGCCGAGCCAAATCGGCTCTCTATTTTATTAGATCCTGTAAGCACCTGGGCGCTTCTTTCCAGTAACACATTCGTCTGAAACATACATTCAACTCTATTTAGTCTATATCAAAAAGCTTTGTTGCTGCAGATATACATGTACAATTAAATTTTTAAGAAAAAATAAAGAAACAATATATAAAAAAATAGAGGATGCATTATAGATGTCTTTATCACTATTACAGACCTGTTACCTATAATCTAATTGTGATAGAATTAAATTAATACTGCACTTTGGTACTTCATGTTTTCTATAATATCGTATTTTAAATTAATTTCGACCAAATAATACCAAAGCGAAAAGAAAGTAAGAACATTGTTTTATAATGTTATTTTATTAAATCTATTTTTGCAGTACCTTAGGTAACAGTCTACGTCGCATTGTGAATTTTTAAAAGCGTATAGGTAACCATTAGGAAACTTTATGTTAATGGATATATTTTTGTGATGCATAAATACCAGATTAATCCAATATAAAACAAAATAGAGATTTCATTGACCTCAAACGGGCCGGCATTGAACGTCAAAAATGACAGAGAAGAAATTATTTAATTGGAGCTGAATTTCTTGAAGTACAGATGAATTATTTAACATGGACATTACCTTTAGTATATTTAATTGGAGCTGAATTTCATGGGGAACAGACTGAATATATAACATGAACATTACTTTTAGCATATTTAATTTATCGGAGAAAAATTTAAAGGTTATTTAAACAGATTTTTTTTATTCGATAATTCGATCGAATCACAAACTTTCTGATTATCTGTAAGCTGATACATGTATTAATATATTGCAATTTACCCGAACAAAGTATTTCATTTGTAATGTTTACATTAAGGATGATCGCTGGTCTACTGGGAAATAAATAGGATTTGAAATAGGTGTTTTAGTTTGAGAGAACATATGAATATTAAACAAATAAGCAAGAAAAAAATATAGGTTCGTGTGCTCATTTTAGAACTATAAGGCCTTGAAAATTTGCAGGAAATGGGTTTTCTTTGGATTTTTCATTGTCTTTGCATTTATAACTTCAGTCTCTCAAAAATGTATGAAAAAATAAAAAAGGATTTCATAAAATGTTGTCAAATATCATTTTAAGGTATATTTGATTGAATTTTAAAAGAAAAGTGGGGGTTCGTGGGCAAAAATTTCATGTTTAAGAAATGGATAAAACCCGAGGATTCCGAAAATCTGACAAAAAGACCAAAACATGACCAGTGAGCATCCTTAAGACAAATGTAAAAGGTTGACAATTAAATGAATCATGGCACTTTTATTACAATTTTAAAGTTATTGGTAATTAAAGGAAAGACATATTTTTATTAAAATTTCACTTCTTTTACATTGTCTTAAACGAAATCCTTATACTTACATCATTACTGCCATAGTATATATAAACTTCTCCAGTATCTATGATATCGTCATACTGCAATGGGGCTCCTACAAGCAAGTCATCCAAGCCATCACCGTTGATATCGTCGAAGGCAATTGCTGTACCAAATCCACTACCAGACTTAAATTTGCCAAAAGATCTTATATATTGAATAACTTTGTCATAAAGTTTTGCTTGAAACTGACCGAAAAGAGGGGATTTTGTAAGATATCTATTTAAAGAGAAATGCATAGAATATTACAGTCTTTTATAAGTCCATGTATAAACAATCCTGCGCTGGATATTATCCTATAACGGTAATTTGTTACCTCAAAATTTTAAGAAACTGGTTCAGATATCTGGCCAATATCAGGTAAATTTTTACACACATCACTATATTCAAATATATATAATATTAGCACTACTATATCCTTTTAGTGAATAGTATATTTGAAAAATGTGCACTCCTATTAGTCATTTTCCATAAATACAAACCTTTCGTCCGAAAAATTGCTTCTTTACATGTACTGATTTTTTTGTTGTTCGGTTTCCGGTTGCACATACTACAAAAGTCTGCAAGAAAATAATTAACACAAATGTTAAAACAAAGGATAATAAGCTTTAATGGGAGGATTTTATTCTAAGCTTCTGTTATTCCTAAACAATTCTGAAAAAGTCAAAAAGAAATTGGTTCACCCTGTCACATTCTTATTATCAAACCAAAATTATTAAGTTCTGCTGGTGGATCCTGGGTCCTCGAGGGTATTCACCAACCCAGTCGTCAAACTTGTCTGACATGATTATTCATTGATTTGTTACAGAAATTACCAGTATTTAGCAAAATTAAAAAATAATAGAAATACTAAGGGTTCATTCTTTGTATTGCACATGGTAAATCTCCTTAGCTGAAATTTGGCTTCCTATTTCGGTATTTTTGGTTGAGTACTTCTTGTTTAATATAAGTTTGGGTTTTTGGGTTATTTGCGAAATTCGGCATATAACAAGCATGTCAATGGGTCTCAAATCCGACTTATTAGTGCTACTCTTTTCTTATCAAGCGGGCCACTATGGAAAAGGAGAATAAGTCTGAGAAGTCTTTCAGTTTCAGTTTCACTTAAAATGTAATATATTCACTCTCATATAAAATTTGTCAATGTTTTTCGTATTTCAAAATAACTTTCCGAAAAGAAAAGAATTTCATGTTTGACGTCAGTGCATAAGCACTTATATGATTATCTCCAAAAATTACTTTCATTGCCTAGAGAAATTTTTTAAGCAAGATTAATACAAACAACAGTTGTTATCAATTCATTTCTGAATAATTAGTAACCTATTTAAATTTATTAAGAGATAAATGGTTATTTAAGTGAAGTATATTAGGTTTTCGAGGTAGAAAATAAATGCATTAGCCATTAAACAATGGCTATTTCCGATTCTGGACAGAACCTACAAATACTGACTTCGCGCTAACGTCAAACGCTTAGGTCGCTATACACGCCTGCATATACCTCACTTGCATAACAAATGATAACGTTAAATATTCTGATTAATACGATTTATTTTAAAAATCAAAGAATGTGATTCGCTGTGATATTATTTTCTTGCTGTGATTGTTTAATCAGTTAATTAAATATGATCGGGTCTGAACGAATTTTGAATAGCCATTATTAGTTCATTATATACACATTAATCTGCATGTTGGAAATTTGACAATAGTCAATTGAATTAATAAGGAAAGTGGGCGTGTTGTAGATGTGTCTATTGTTTATGGTGCTCATACATATACACAACATGTCCTATGCTACATTCTGGGACGGTGATCATGTGCGACTGGAGACATAAGGTGGTCTTTGATTGCAGATTTGTTTCAAATTATAAATTGTTTGAACAAAACAAATAATTTAGCGGAATCTATGGTTATACAGAAAGACGTTCGCGAGTTGTGTATGCCGAAATAGTCCTGAAAATCATTAAACCCTCCGACTCTATCTTTGAAAGGTTGTCAAAATCTGGAAGCACCAGTGCTTCTTACACGATTACGTCTAAAAAATAACAATCTTTACCTCATGTTGGTTCGGTGATCATATGCGACTGTGGACACGGATTTGAATCGGAGATGAAGAGGTAAATTGGTGTTTGCTTGCATAGTTCTTCAAATTATAAACTATTTGAACAAAAACAACAATTTAGCGGAACTATATGGTTATACAGGAAGACGTTCACCAATTGTGTATTCCGACACTATCTTTGAAAGGTTGTATAAATTTGGAAGACTGTGGACATAGTGGTACATGTACCTTAGTCTATCAATACTTACCTCCGTTGTAATGCATCGCAGTAGCCATAAATAATTTTAAATACCTATAGCACAGTCAACGTATTCTCTTTTTATTCGATTGGTTGATGGATTATTGTTTAACGCCCGTTAACAATGTTTACACGAATACAAGTTACGACGTTATATTCGATCAATCATACTTACGGAACCAACTATACCGTCAGAGGAATTATAATGTGGAGCTCCAAATACAATCACTGACGGACAGTTTTCATCAGCATCAGCAAGATTACCGGTTGTAATAGCATATCCTGTGTGAATAAATGTTCTCAATGCAATTCGAGATTTTTTCCATTCGTAGTTGAAATTTTGTAACTGTGGCTGCAGTTTCGGTTTTTCTTGTGAAAGCCCACAAACGTTGGGTCCCGTAACATTCTACTCTCTTGGAATATTGAAAATGATTAATAATATTTAAAAATAATAGCCACTATCTTCCAAAACCATTTGTTAAAGAAAATTACTTTTTATGTCAGAATGTGAAGTGTTATATCTTAAAGTGTCTGAATTTCTTAATTCATAAATAAATAAGCTTTCATTTAAAACAATATATAAATATTAACAAATGAATCTAAATTTCACAACAATAAACATTACAAATAATTACCCATCAGTGTTCCCGGCCCTATTGAATTTTTGTGCTCATCTGGAAAGGCTCCTTGTGTAAAGCTAGTAAAAAACTCATCTTTCGCTGTGGCGGCAGTAGTATATTCCACGAAACCACCTACAATATGATTTTTTTTTCAAATTACTTTGGTTTCTTATAATCCGCCATACACATACTGTATGTGTTACCATAAAACTATTGTTGGATTAAATGTCACGAACTACTGTCGTGGTCAAACTATGGAAAGCCAAAGATTGTCAACATATTTTGGTCAATAACGATGAGAAATTAGCAGTAAACAAGATTTAGCTAAAATATCCAAGTTATGTTTGCTTTCCCTGAAGCATGTGAAGGTTCTGAAACCTCCATTTTAAGTAACTGAACATTTTCTCTTTCAAACTTTATTATTTGAAATTAATTAATATGTGCAATTCATATTCACGTGAGAAAACATCACTTGAAAAAAACATATCTGAGTGAGTACATGAAGTTCATTACTAGGCGGAATATGTACGCAAAGTTCACTGCTACATGTAGGATGAGTGAGTTCATTACTAACTTAAGCCGATAATGTATAATTTATATAAAATACATCATAATATTACTAGTTATCTATAAAATCCAACGCTCATTGTTTATTCTATGAATATTTATAGGAAAACGCAAAGTGTTTCAGAATAAATATTATTGTAACTGTTGTAACATTTCATGTGCCTCCAACGATTTGTGACTTCCACCGGATTGACTTTGTTGAACTTCACGACGGGTGCCATATACGGAGAAGGAACTGCTTACCCTTCCGTAGCACCTAGGTTTACTCCTGGTTTTTATATGAGTTAGTGTTGTTCATTGTTTTTTTTAGTTTTCAGTGTTTATTTGTTGAGCTTGTGGTTGTTCATTTGTCTTCCATGGTTTGTATGATCAATGGATTACGTTTTCTTGATTGCTCTCTAGGTATATTTGTCCTTTTTATAGTTTAATATTTTTCTTAATGCAATTACCTTTATTTTGGAAGAAACCTGGAGCACCTAATAATATATCTAAAGAGCCCTTTTCATACTAAAAAAAAAGAAATATTAGAATTCATGACATATTACATAATTTACATGTACATGTCTAAATAAAGATTGTGATGTTTTAAAAATCACGTTTTTGATGTATCATTACAATTGGCTAAATGACCAGAAATATAAATTTATAAAATTTAAATAAAGCAAAAACACTTTTCGTTATAAATTAATACATCATTATTTAGAGGATTAAGTTACGTAACTTGTGGTGGGATTATAAACGTCGAACTTACACCTATCGTAAGAAGTAAAGATTGAAAATAATTTATAAATCTCATCATTGAAGAAAACAATTTTCGTTGTTCTTTCATTTATTTAAACATCAAATTGTGTTTTATTTTTAATTCATTGCAAACATCTCCAAAGAGAATGGTTGATATACGCCATCTCCCATTTACTCACAAAAACTAATTGTCATTTGTTATATCGTCCTGATATGCATTACTCATTTGCCAATGGACGTTAAAAATAATTCATCCGTCCGAAATTTGCTATATATTTAGTAAAATCAAGAAATTCCAAAGGGGTATTCGAAGGAGGGAACAATTGAAACAACTGACAAACTCCGGAGAACTACGAAGACAAGACCAAAACAATACACTTCAATTGAAAACTAACAACATATGAACAACATGGACCCCACCAAAAGACCGGGATAGACTCAGTTGCTCTGGAAGAGTAAAAAGTTTCTGCTTCCTTCAGGACAACCGCCATGCTGTCCATATCAAATGCGGTATGAGGAAGGATAACATTAGATTGCATAATATAACATGTCTATTGGATTGTCTAGTTTATCTTTAATATACGATCTAGAATTACCATTTATATGAGATAATATCCTATTTATATTAATTTACATATTCTTCCCTTCATGGTGTACTACATGTTACTGTCTCAAGACTTGGTACCAATGATTAGTTTTCATGTTTATTTAGGAACAGTTGGCCATAATTCATTTCATATGTTTGTCTTGTGGTTTAGGCTCAGTAGGCTGTTATTAGCAATAACGAATGTCAGATATAGTCGACCAATTTAAATGTCTTAAATATCATATATCTTTCATGTCATAAAGCTAGTTGACATGGTACTACCTTCTTATCCGATACGGAAAACCCAATCTGTGCTAATGCGAAAATCAGGTCATCATCACTTCCACCAGTCTCACCCTTTAATATTTTGTTCTTAAATTGCCTTGTTTCATAATCACTTGAGTTTCGATCGATGTCAACACATCTTCCGATGGGATGTACAAATTTGCTGCTTCTTATTGGTATCATGTTCTTCCATAATGGAGCGCAGGTCTGAAAATAAGGTTCATTTATTAAATGTGTTCACAATATAATCATATATATGTAGTTTTTTTGTCTTTAAGGTTTTCTTTATAGGGCATTTATATTAACTGGTCTCTTTTTATTTGATTTTAGGCAGCAGACTCTGATTATTGACTGGTTTCATTTATATTTTGTGGATGCATCTGGATCAGTTTTGAATTTCATTGCATTTCACCCAATATTCGTACAAGGGAGAAAAAGAAACACGCCCACTCATTCTTTTAATTTCAAGTTGAGTACTACCATCAAGTAAATAAGTCTTCTATAGGGGGTCGTCAACACCATTAGCACGCGTACATTAGCGACTTCTTTGCAAATGTCCGAAAAGAGTAGGCTAGACTGCCGCTACAGAAGCTGCTCTGGCACTCGCAAAAAAAGAGAGAGATTAGCGTATTTATTACAAAGTTATTATAAATAGTTTCCTAATCCACTATAAACTAGAAATACTGTGAGCAAAGCTCACTACTTGATACCCCCGCCTTACATAAGATACATAAAAGAAAATGTTAATAGTTTGGATAGGAAAACTCCAACAGCAGTGAGATGAGTTTCATCAATTTCCATACAATGGTTTAGGAGGAGTTGCGGATAGCATCATGGTACCCCTTATCACATTGAAAGTCAAAGTCCATGTTTTTCTATGGGAAACTCGAAATGTTGGTTGGAACAAAATCTAAAATAAGAGATGCACTACAGCATCATGTAATAAAGATCCTCTAAAAGTTTCATCAAATTCCAAACAATGGTTTAGGAGCAGTTGCGGATGGCATCATGGTACCCCCATCACATTAAAAGTCAAAGTCCATGTTTGTCTATGATACCCCAAAAATTGGTCTGCTCAAATTCTAAAATAGGAGGTGCACAATGCCATCACGGGATGAAGATTCTATGAAAGTTTCATCAAATTCCATTGATTAGTTTAGGAGGAGTTGCGGATACAAAGGTCGGACGAACAGACGGACGGACACAACGAATACTATATACCCCGCCTTTTTCAAAAACGGGGTATAATAAATAAATTAAATGAACTGCAATTCAACCAGAACGTAGATATTTAGTGGGATAGGCTTCAATCATTTAAATCAAATTTAATTTAAAGTTCCTAAAAGCATACACATGACATGATATCCGGGGTACTTTACCTGGGTTTCGGTTTTAATTGAGTATTCCTGTATTAGACTTATATATATATATATATATATATATATATATATATATATATATATATATATATATATATATATATATTCCATGTCGATTCAGTGTTAATATAAATAAAAACTATAAATCGTAATTCCGGACGTTTCAGCCGGTCGCCGGCTTTCCTCAGCGGAATTTATTATGAGAGTAACTCTTGGTAACATAGATGCGTACATGTAACCATGTAACAATAGATGACGTTTTGCGTAACAATAGAGAGAATGAATTACGTTACAATAGAAAATTACTTCCGTTACAGTTCTAGAATTTCAGAATGGAAAACATTACCCTAGAATAATAAATGTTTAAACTGTTTGTCTAGCAACGGGATTCACTTAAAAATGTTAAATATAAATGGATTACTAAATCTTGATACAAAAAGGAAAAGTTTCCGACTGTCCATGTCCTTTAAACGTCAATTTGAGAATTTAGTCCATTTGGATGTAGCGTATTTAGTTTTTTAATCCAAAACGATTCTCTCACTTTCCGATAAGTGTCACTACCGTATACTTTTTCAACGCCTTTAATCTTTAAATCCTCTGATGAATGGTTTGTGGAGTTGAAATGAACGGCGACAGGATCGGACTTTTTCGTTCGGATCATTGAAAAATTCAGAATCATCCGTTGATACAAAGATTCAGTTTGTCCCACGTAAACTGTTTTATTACAAGAATCACAGAATATGGAATAAATAACATTTGCCGAGTGACAGTTTATGTAACCTTTTACTTTATATTGTCTATTTTCCACATCTGTAAATATAGTTGATTCCACCATATGCGGGCAAACAGCACAGTTTTTAGCACACGGTTCCGATACATTCTTCGTTTTATAAAAAATGTTGTTATGTTTTTTGTGGATAAGAATGTCTTTCAAATTTTTATCACGTTTAAAAGCAACCAATGGTGGTCTCTGAAATACTGTCTTCATGCGTTCAGACTGGTGTAGTGTTTTCATCCTATTACGTAAAATTTTATGAACATTTGGAAGTCCATCTGAATATGTTAATACCAAAGGGACGATGTCATCTTTCTTTCGTGTGTTGTATTTAAGTAGGTCGCTGCGGTTTAGTTTATCAACCTTATTTAATTGTGAATTAATTGTATCTTCTTTGTAACCTCTTCTTTTCAACTGCAACTTGATATCGTTTTTTCTTGTGTTATATTTTTCTTCAGTTGAGCATATCCTTTTTACCCGAACACCAAGTCCGTACGGAATCGCTTCCTTTACATTTTTAGGGTGATTCGAACTCATAAGTAAGTATTGATGTTTATCCGTGGGTTTTGTAAATAAATCAGTTTGTATATAACCATCTTTTATACATACACTGACATCCAAAAATTCAATTTCCCGCTCAGACCAACGTAATTCAATTTTAATTCTTGGATGGATCGAATTGGCTGGTTCAACGAATTCTATCAGTTTTTCATGCCCGTGACACCATAAACCCCAAACATCGTCAACATAGCGCCAATACTGTTCCGGTTGTAATTTAGATTTTTGAAACAACTGATTTTCCCAATGTCCTAAATATGTGCTTGCGTAATTGAGACCCAAGTGTGATCCGATTGCCATCCCTTCAGTTTGTAAATAATGTTTTTGGTTAAACGAGAACGTGTTGTTTTCTAAAACTATATCCAACATTGCTAAAACATCCGGCGTAGGAATTGTATTTTTGGTGCGGGTCTGTAGAGCTTTTTCACACGCTTTTCTGGCTTCTTCTCTTGGTACGCTAGGGTACAACGACTTTACATCTAAACAAAACATAAGGGTTCCTGGTTTTAAAGGTTGATGCACACTTTGTAGCTTATTAAGAAAGTCGGTTGTGTCTTTGATAAAACTTGGTAATTTTTTAACGTTTTCATCTAATTCTCCCTCTACGATTTCCGCTAGTTTTTCTGTAGGGTGGTTTTGAGAGAATCGTTTTGGATTGAAAAACTAAATACGCTACATCCAAATGGACTAAATTCTCAAATTGACGTTTAAAGGACATGGACAGTCGGAAACTTTTCCTTTTTGTATCAAGATTTAGTAATACATTTATATTTAACATTTTTAAGTGAATCCCGTTGCTAGACAAACAGTTTAAACATTTATTATTCTAGGGCAATGTTTTCCATTCTGAAATTCTAGAACTGTAACGGAAGTAATTTTCTATTGTAACGTAATTCATTCTCTCTATTGTTACGCAAAACGTCATCTATTGTTACATGGTTACATGTACGCATCTATGTTACCAAGAGTTACTCTCATAATAAATTCCGCTGGGGAAAGCCGGCGACCGGCTGAAACGTCCGGAATTACGATTTATAGTATATATATATATATATATATATATATATATATATATATATATATATATATATATATATATATATATATATATATATATATATATATATATATATATGGCATTTGTCATAGATTTAAACCAATATAAATATTTTTAAAATTCGTCTTTAGTTCAATTGTTAAATTGTTCTCCTCGACTGGGACTTCGTACATATTTCCTCAATGTGATTTATAAGTTATTAAAAGCATCAAGACATATCTAGTCTCGGTATTTCTTATCTTTAACAATAATTGTATACTAGTAATCGAAATAAGTCATGAATTTTCCAATATCCTCTTAAGAGATACACAAGTTGAGTCAACATAAAGAGAAACAGATATTATATTTAGGTGTCTTCTTGATATGTACTTTCTAAATATTAAAAGAAAAAGGCACCTTCCTGATATACTTTTTGAATTATATTGCTTTCAATGTTATGCATTTTCATTAAAAACCGCACTATTTTACATTTACGAGCCGTTCATAAAACTTTGTATAACTTTGCAAGGAAATAAAAAAAAAGTCTTGCGTTTTTTTTTGTAAAAGGTTCAATCTTTGTATGGGCAAATTTTATAATTCATTCATATGAGCTAGACCTGCATTAAAGTGTGGGTTATCCGTACATTTTCTAACACTATGTAAAAACAACAACAAATTTCAGTAACTTTGAATAATTATTTAGAAAAAAACTCACCATTTAATTTTTCCTTAATTTCTAGTATAATAATATTGAAGAAACAGATATCTGTTTGCAAAAGAAAAAAGTTGGGGTCAATATGCTTATTACGGAAATATTTAAGAAAAAAAAATAGATTGTTATAAGGGCTTTTCCCTTAGCAACATCATATTAAGACCCGTTGTGTAGATTATAAAACCTTTATCTAGAATGCATGTTGCACGCAACGAATAATGTGTATGTGTTCCTAATTTTTGAGTATCCGATAATTATCTATTGTCTTTATATTATCACTGCTACCATGATCTCAGCTTAGACATGGCAGAACTGTTTGAGAGGGTTGTCTTAGGCTTGGACCAATAATTACTTATAACATTACCGGATACACCGTTAACGACTGCTGTTTCAATCATCGTTAATTACAGTTTCAATAAAGTGTCGGCTCTTTGACGCACAATACGATTTACTTATTTCGAAAGAAAGTATTTCAAAATTAATGCGGCAGTGGATAGTTAGATGATTAACTTACCACGACTTTATCACCAATGACAGCCATCGAAGCACCTAGAAGTTGTTCATCTTCGTCAAACCCTGGTTCATCTGACCATCTATTAACACCTATATTTATAAACTTATCATATAAAGTATATTTTTACATTATTTGAAAGTTCGTAGTCGCAGAATCTAAATGAATTCACACAAGTTTAATAACAGATAACACTTTAGCGGCGAAGATGACCTATAATGGATAAGGTGACATAATTTACACTAAAACAGAGAAAAGCAAAGTGTTTTGTTGATTTTTTTTTACATTATAAAATCCTTTTTTTGTAAATTGTATTGATATGTGTTTGTTTTTATTAACATTACTTTAATTATATTATGTAATGCGGTACTTTTTCAAACATAATATGTTATGGTTACAACTTTTCAAAATAAGATTTCACATAGAATTTCCTTAGTTATATATCCTATAAAAAGAAAATACTGGTGAAATGAGCTGATTTAGGTCAGCTATATATGTATTTCACAATTGCGACTGGCTAAATTAAAGTCAGTCTCTGTATCAAGTCGATTTGATTATCCTGCTGCAATAGGAATGCCCAACTATTATTGGCTGAATTATTTTCTCTAGTAATCCTTGAGCTCATACTTTATTGTATCCCCGCGATTAACTTTCAACTCGTGAAGATTGTCACTCACATGCCAAATTTTCAACGCGCTTCCTTTCTGACCGATATCCCTTCAGTAATTCCAATTTGGAAACCCTCGGCTTTATTCATTTCACCCTTCATTACCATTGTTGCGCTTTCTTTACTGCCTTGACACTAATAAAATAACAACACTTGTCTACCCAGCTCTAACCTTTAACAATAACTGGATACACTGCTATTTACTGACATAATGCTGTATAGGAATATTTGTTTAAATAACAAATAAATTCCGAAATAGCCTCTCATCAGTGTCTTATAAACCCATAAAAATTAAATGTACGTTCGAAGCTTTAATGCTTATTAAACGTCCTGATGTCACTGCGGCGAAAAAATTAGAACTCAAAGTTTGAAACGTAATTTCTAGATAGAAATTCGTAATCCGTATTTTTATATTTACAGTCCAGGTAAACTTTGAAAATCTGTAACATTAAACCCTTCTGCTGTAACCATCAACCAGTTCTAGATGAAAACCTTAAATTTCCTAAGGGTTGATAACAACCTTTCCCCGACAAAGCTCAGCCCGGGTAGTTTTTTGACACCAATTTATTTAGAGTAATTTCACTAATTAGAACTTAAACCTATACATGCCAAACAATAATCATCGATATTATTAGAATCTGACATTTAGTTTTACCCAGAATGTTAATATGTATAAGTTACAGTTCGGTCTAAGCCTAGAATATCATATAATTTTGGATAAAAATAGTACATTAACCATAAACAAAATAAACTGGCTATCTCCATTCTATTGTTGGATTAAAAAATTAAGTAAAATATTTTTTGAAATCCTGAAGTGACCTTAAATCAACGCTTGCCATCGTCTCCGAGGGCATCAATTGTAGTATTGATGCCTTGAAAATTTCGACGTCATCCTATGAAATTCAACGTTACAACCAACAATGCATTATAATGTACTTTCACGAAGCTATATTTGCTAATCAAAGGTTTTACGTTTTTGTATTTGCTTTCAACAGTTTAGACCTTGAACACAACTGATGCGTTTTAAATAGATGATACGTGCACACCTTGCGCATTAATCTGGTATCTTGGAATATCTATTTGTTAGGTACAAAAATCTATTAGTCATTAGTAATATTTTATTTACGTAAGTGCCCATATGTTTTCCTGATGTATATTTTTCACTACTAATGGAACAGATTAATCATGTACAGATGGGTCCTAGTAAGCTTAATCGTCTACGACTCTGGGAAGTTAACCGTTAAAAAATGTTTTCTTAAGTTTTCTTTAGAAACTAAAACTCATTGGAATTTTGGACAAGTGATTTGAATCTGAAAACGAAACGAGGAAGAACACTTATACAGGATTTATCGATGACATTGATATCTGGATTGTTGATTTTCTGATAAATGATTTAAAGGAGACCATCATTCCTTTTGAAAATGTTACATAATTCTGCCACAAAGCACATACCTGAGTAAATTCTGCCGTATATTCAATCCATGTGAAACTCAGAGAACGACTGTTCTGAAAAGAACTTAAGGAAGCACGATTTTAAAGGGTTGACTTCCCAGAGTCGTACATGATTAAGGTTATTAGGACCCATCTGTACATGTATAATCTGGTCCATTAGTAGCGAGAAATATACATCAGGAAAACATATCATGGGAACTTACGTACATAGAATATTACTATTGATTAATAGCTTTAAAAGTAAATGTTCGAAAGTGCTGTTATTATCACAACTTACCCGTCATGCGGATATCCATTGGGGTACAATTTCCTTGGTTTGATTCCGTAAAGTCTAAACTACATTTATATATATTTCCCGGTGTTATAATTTTTGCCTCATCAGTAAAATTAGCTTTTGTAGCTCCAACCAAAACCCTGTATTTAAAACAAAATTATTTTAGTTTAGATTGATTTTTCATACAGCCACAAACGTCTAGGAACATAGTGCTAAAGTAAGATCAAACTTTGTTGTCCACGGGTTGATATACTTTAAACGGCTATAGAATACAGAAATATTTAAAAACCAAACAAAGCATGATTAAATATAAATAAAGGGATAAATGAATAAAGAAACAAAGTAAGAAAGAAAGAAAAATGAAATTACTCTATAGTTTTTCTAAGGAATTAAATTCCAGTGAGTTGGTATACATTCGAGTGCAGCTTGACATTTGGTTCCGGAAGGCACCTTACGCTAAACGGAATTTGATTGAGAAACAATCAAATGTTTAGCCTAGCTCCGAAGAGTAAGATTAAATCTATCTACTGTAGAATTCCTGTTTTCCATTTTGTTGTTTATGTAAAAGGACAGAAAAGATCATTAAATCAACTTAAAATCGGCATTTCTCAGACGCTGACAATGTTTTTGTTTCATTGATACTAAATTGCTGTGAAATTTTAAAGCTTTTATTCGGTATTTTGTGATACCTTTTATTATGTCCTTTCTTTTAAAACACAAAACTCCATATTAAAAAGCGTGCGAACTTCAAGACGTTATGTTAATTTTGGCTTTCGATGCATTTCTCGCTCTGCTGAAAGTAATCAGTCTTTTAAATGCGAGCATTGTGATTGTTATAGTATATCAATTTTAACTATAGAGGCTCTTTAGCGCCTGTTTCGCTCATCTGTATTTAATTTGTCCATCGGTCATAATTCTGAGAACAATCTAAGGACCATTGCTGCCACATCAGGTTCAAATTGGTCAAGTGGTTTCAGACAGAAAGATTTTTAAATGAATTTTCCTATACGGTTAAACAAAGTTCAGCTGTGGCTGCCATCTTGGTTCACTGTCTGGGTCATGGGACACAACTCTTAAAGAGGGCCAACTAAGGACCATAGTTCTTAAGTGTGGTTCCAATTGCTCCAGTGGTTTCAGACAATAAGATTTTTAAAAGAATTTTCCCATAGGGTCTTATGTTAAACTAAGTTTGACTGTGGCAGCCATCCTGGTTGACAGTCTGGGTATTCGGACACATTTCTGAAAAAGGGCCATCTAAGGACCATTGCTGCTAAGTCTGGTTCCAATGTGTCAGGTGGTTTCAGACAAGAAGATTTTGAAATGAATTTGTCCATAGGGTCCAGTGTTAAAATACATGTGAGTTCGGCTTTGAATGTGTAATGAAATGTGCAAGTTACACCATAAATCATTAAATCATGCACTCCACCATTGCACCATACATGATTGTACCCCTGAAATTTTAACGTAACAACTTACTAAATTATGTTGTTATTCTCCGTTGTCGGATTTTTTCATATAATATAATAATACTATTGTAATAAAATTTGAAAATTTTTGTACAGAACATTTAACTGATAAAAGCTCCATTACATTTTATGTAAATAAAATAACTTAGATATCAATTTCAACCTTGGGTTCATTGTGTCTACACGTTCATATTAACATCAAAACTAGTGTAGAAAAATTTAGATACTTGTTTCAAAATTCTATGAATTAATATAAACACCTTCTGTCATACCTTAATAGTTTACGCAGTAGAAAAAGTGACAATTATCACTTAAAACAAAAAGATTTAATTGAATAATTAAATGTGATGTATTGAAACAAAGATACCGAAGTACATTGTACATGTACTTCGCAGAGAAAGAAAATAAAATTTTATCTGGAAATACATGAATTTTTGGTATTTTATAGATTTAATTAACACATCGAATTTAAATTGATTTTGTAACTAAACCTTATCAAAATATTTAGAAAATCATATTTTCCGCAAAGGTTTATAAATCGCCTTTTTCAAAAATATTCAATTTATTATTTTCATTCAATTCAGACGCAACATCAACCCAGAAGTAAACCTGTTCATTTTCATAAGGAAGGGGTGTTGAATTATTTATATTTAAATTAACCTACCACCTTTGTCCGTCGGTATTATTATACATAACAGCTGAATAACCAAAAATTGGTTCCTTCCCCTCCCCTAAAACTGACAGCATAATCTACATTAATATTAAAAGCACATATTCCAGAAATGAAAATGAGTATACAAGTCAAGGCACCCATATCTACACAAACAGCCTTTGACACAAAATGACATAGAATTTCAGGGATATCAAGTTAGTTACTTATTCCGGTTTCCGGTTTCCTTTTCCTCTCCATTTTCGTGCGAACTAACCTATACAATTTTTTAGTACTCTTTGAATGACAAGAGGGTCAAATACAGTTTAGATTTCTCACATAAAATTTAAAAAAATCATTTATCATAGGGGTTCTAGAGGCTCAACAGGGACTATTACATATGACTTAATGTAAATTTTCGAACGCCATTTTCGTGCGAACTGATCTATACTGTTTTTTAGTTCTCTTTGTATGACAAGAGGGTCAAACACAATTTCGATTTATCACATAAAATTTTAAAAACATCATTTATCATAGGGGTCAAAAGGAACTATTACATATGCCTTAATGTTACTTTTCGAACGCCATTTTCGTGCGAACTAATCTATACAATTTTTTAGTTCTCTTTGAATGACAAGAGGGTCAAACACAATTTCGATTATTTACATAGAATTTAAAAAAATATTCATCATAGGGGTTCTAGAGGGTCAACAGGGACTAATATATATGTCTTAATGTTAATTTTCGAACGCCATTTTCGTGCGAAATAATCTATACAATTTTTTTATCACTTTGTATGACAAGAGGGTCAAACATAATTTCGATTTCTTACATAAAATTAAAAAAAAATCATTTATCATAGGGGTTCTAGAGAATCAACAGGAACAATTACATATGTCTTAATGTTAATTTTCGAACGCCATTTTCGTGCGAACTAACCTGTACAATTTTTTAGTTCTCTTTGAATGAGAAGAGGATCAAATACAGTATAGATTTCTCACATAACTTTTAAAAAACCGTTTATCATAGGGGTTCTAGAGGGTCAACAGGGACTATTACATATGACTTAATGTTAATTTTCGAACGCAATTTTTGTGCGAACTAATCTATACTATTTTCAGTTCTCTTTGTATGACAAGAGGGTCAAACACAATTTCGATTATTTACATAAAATTAAAAAAAAATACTCATCATAGGGGTTCTAGAGGGTCAACAGGGACTAATATATATGTCTTAATGTTAATTTTCGAACACCATTTTCGTGCGAACTAATCTATACAATTTTTTAGTTCTCTTTGTATGACAAGAGGGTCAAACATAATTTCGATTTCTCACATAAAATTTAAAAAAATCATTTATTATAGGGGTTCTAGAGGATCAACAGATACTATTAGATATGCCTTAATGTTAATTTTCGAACGCCATTTTCGTGCGAACTAACCTATACAATGTTTTAGTTCTCTTTGAATGACAAGAGGGTCAAATACAGTTTAGATTTCTCACATAAACTTTTAAAAAATCATTTATCATAGGGGTTCTAGAGGTTCAACAGATACTATTACTTGTGACTTAATGTTAATTTTCGAACGCCATTTTCGTGCGAACTAATCTATACAATTTTTTAGTTCTCTTTGAATGACAAGAGGGTCAAATACAGTTTAGATTTCTCACATAAACTTTTAAAAAATCATTTATCATAGGGGTTCCAGAGGTTCAACAGGGACTATTACTTATGACTTAATGTTAATTTTCGAACGCCATTTTCGTGCGAACTAATCTATACTATTTGTTAGTTCTCTTTGTATGACAAGAGGGTCAAACACAATTTCGATTTCTCACATAAAATTTAAAAAAAATCATTTATCATAGGGGCCAAAGGGGACTATTACATATGCCTTAATGTTAATTTTCGAACGCCATTTTCGTGCGAACTAATCTATACAATTTTTAGTTCCCTTTAAATGACAAGAGGGTCAAACACAATTTCGATTATTTACATAAAATTTAAAAAAATATTTATCATAGGGGTTCTAGAGGATCAACAGATACTATTAGATATGTCTTAATGTTAATTTTCGAACTCCATTTTCGTGCGAAATAATCTATACAATTTTTTATTTCTCTTTGTATGACAAGAGGGTCAAACACAATTTCGATTTCTCACATAAAATTTAAAAAAATCATTTATCATAGGGGTTCTAGGGGATCAACAGATACTATTAGATATGCCTTAATGTTAATTTTCGAACTCCATTTTCGTGCGAAATAATCTTTACAATTTTTTATTTCTCTTTGTATGACAAGATGGTCAAACACAATTTCGATTTCTCACATAAAATTTAAAAAAATCATTTATCATAGGGGTTCTAGAGGGTTAACAGGGACTATTACATATTCTTTAATATCAATTTTCGAACTCCATTTTCGTGCGAACTAATCTATACAATTTTTTAGTTCTCTTTGTATGAAAAGATGGTCAAACATAATTTCGTGTTATCACATCAAATTAAAAAAAAATCATTTATCATAGGGGTTCTAGAGGTTAACAGGGACTATTATATATGCGTTAATGTTAATTTTCGAACACCATTTTCGTGCGAACTAATATATACAATTTTTCAGTTCTCTTTGTATGACAAGAGGGTCAAACACAATTTCGATTTCTTATATAAAATTTTAAAAAATCATTGAGCATAGGGGTTCTAGAGGGTTAACAGGGACTATTACATATGCCTTAATGTTAATTTTCGAACGCCATTTTCGTGCGAACTAACATATACATATTTTTAGTTCTCTTTGAATGACAAGAGGGTCAAATACAGTTTAGATTTCTCACATAAACTTTTAAAAAACCATTTATCATAGGGGTTCTAGAGGTTCAACAGGGACTATTACTTATGACTTAATGTTAATTTTCGAACGCCATTTTCAATGACATATACATACATGTATATGTCATTGAATATTTCAACAAGTCGTGTCTCATTTATACTATTTGTTAGTTCTCTTTGTTATTTATACTATTTGTTAGTAATCTTTGTATGACAAGATGGTCAAACACAATTTCGATTTCTCACATAAAATTTAAAAAAATCATTTATCATAGGGGTCAAAGGGGCCTATTACATATGCCTTAATGTTAATTTTCGAACGCCATTTTCGTGCGAACTAATCTATACAATTTTTTAGTTACCTTTAAATAAGAAGAAGGTCAAACACAATTTCGATTATTTACATAAAATTAAAAAAAAAATATTAACATAGGGGTTCTAGAGGATCAACAGGAACAATTACATATGCCTTAATGTTAATTTTCGAACGCAATTTTCGTGCGAAATAATCTATACAATTTTTTAGTTCTCTTTGTATGACAAGAGGGTCAAATACAGTTTCGATTTATCACATAAAATTTTAAAAAATCATTTATCATAGGGGTTCTGGAGGATCAACGGGGACTTATTCATATGCCTTAATATCAATATTCGAGCGCCATTTTCGTGCGAACTAATCTATACAATTTTTTAGTTCTCTTTGTATGACAATAGGGTCAAACACAATTTCGATTTCTTACATAAAATTTAAAAAAATCATTTATCATATTTTGTTTTAAAAAGATGTTGAGACAGATGAATCCACACCGTTAGTTTATCAGAAAGTATTTAATTTAAGATGTTGGTGAACTAAAGAATGTCGGGGATTAACATAGAGATCTTTGATCTTAAAGTAAACTTTACAGTTTATTTTAACTCGGGATATGTTTTGTCCTTAACACTAAATTTGCATCAAAATCATCACTTGGATGAAACAAATGTGGGGGTGCGGGCATAAATGTCGTCTCCGACAGTTCCTCGTTGGTTTTTGTTTCTTGAAATAAACAATGAAGGATACTTGAGGAAAAACCTTTATGAAAAACGTGATGACTTCAACTTTCCTATTGTTAACTTTCCCTTCTTGAGTAACAATATACCAGCATCGCCTGCAAATGGCGTCTACGTTTCTTATCTTATCCGATATTCAAGGGCAAGCATGAATTACCACGACTTTCGACAAAGAGGATTACTGCTGTCACAAAAACTTCTTAACCAGGGTTTTAACAGGGATAAGTTGATGTCATCACTTAGGAAATTGTACGGTCGTCATAACGAATTGATTGACCGTTACAGTATTCCAATATCTAACATGATGTTGGACCTGTTCCCATTGCATGTACCTCCACCGATTTGTGACTACCACCGGATTGACTTTGTTGAATTTCACAACGGGTGCCGTGTGCGGAGCAGGAACTGCTTATACTCCCGGAACACCTGAGTTCACTTCTGGTTATTATAGGAGTTCGTGTTGTTCATTGTTTTTTTTTTAGTTTTCTGTTCCTATTTGTTGAGCTTGTGGTTGTTCATTTGTCTTCCCGGGTTTCTCAGTCAAATGGATTGCGTTTTTTTTTAGTTTGCTCCTTAGGTATATTTGTCCTCTTTATAATGTATGACAAAAAAATGCATAGTTGTCTATTGGAATAGAATATGCGGGATATATTTATATATATTCGATTTAGTTGCAACGATAGCTATAATAGGTAGTGTTCAACGATAGCAACCGTTGAGAGCATTTTGACACATGTAGGAAGGTGTCGAAACAGGCTTTCAGTATCACGCCCTTTTGCTAGCTTTTGTTGTACTTTCACCAGGCCAGGACTGTATCCATTGATTGTTACGTTAACTCATTATCGTGACTTTGTCTATTCCTTGACCGACTATTCATAAATATTTTCTAATGTCAAATAAATTATTTGCTAAGAAAACTTTGTTCAGTTTTGTCCTGTAACCAAACTTTATTTCCGTCAATTTTTTGACTAGCCATATGAACGCCAACGACACAAATTCGTCATTTGAACCAAGCAGCTTTTATTAGAGGGCATTACTTAAAGAATAAACTTTTCTGAATAAACTTTTGTGAATAAACTTTTGTGAAGATTAAAACTGTTGGAGAAGTGATGCACATGAAGTTTTCTTTGTAGAAAATAAACAGATAAATATCATACTTATCAGAACATATGATAAGAATATCTGAATATCTGAATAGAATATTATTTTTTTCTTTCAGTGTGTTTGAAGGCATTTTAATAGGCTTTCAGTATTGCAAGCCATTTTTATATATTCAATTTCAAGATATCTTATAAAGTTAATAAGATATCTTATAAAGTATATAATATATCTTGTAATGTTTATAAGATATCTTATTTAATTTGAAGTTAATAAGATATCTTATATACTTTATAAGATGTCTTGTGTCTTTTAAAGATATCTTGTAAACAAATATTTTATGAGATATCTTGTATAGTTTATAAGATATCTTTAACAGTATATAAGATATTTTATTTACTTTACAAGATATCTTATTAATTATATGAGATATCTTATAACCTATACAAGATATCTTCTATGATTAATTTATCAGATATCTCAATTAGTTTATAAGATATCTCATTTAGTTTATAAGATATCTTATTAAACTTTATAAAATATCTTAAGGCGTCATCATGACTTGGTAGACAGGTATGAAAAAACCGTTTCTCAATTGAAAATGGACCTGTTCCATTGATATTATCCCTTCCTCATACCGGATTTGACATTGGCAGCATGGCAGGTGTCCTGCAGGAAGCAGAGACTGCTCACTCTTCCGGAGCACCCGAGTCTACCCCTGGTTTTTTGGTGAGGTCTATGTTGTTCATATGTTTTTAGTTTTTAATGTATTGTTTTGGTTTTGTCTTCGTTGTTCTCTGGGGTTTGTCATTTGTTACGATTTTTCTCTCCTTCGAATATCCCTTTGATATTTCTTGACTTTAGTTGAACGTAGAATAAATATGAAAACGGCTTGCTATATTTCAGTAGCATTTATTGGTGACTATATTCCGTCTACGGAGTGTTTTGATCAATAAATAGTATGATACTGATCTTATGTCAGCCTACTGGCAGAGTCATGCACTAAATGCTGGCAATAAAACTAATCTGTACATACATGTATATGTGATTGAATCTTTCAACAAGTCGTGTCTCATTTATTAGCAGTGTTCAAGGCTAAAAAACGTGGAAAGTTTAAAAAAATAATACAAAATATGTAGATTTTGATCGAAAAGGGCAAACGAAATAAAAAATAACGCAACTAATCACACTTTTGGCAGGACTTTTGAGATAGGCAGAAAGAAAGACGAGATACAATACACAAACTAACACGTACAAAAGATTTTTACAATTTATCTTCTATTGTACTTATTTACATAATAAAACTGTAACCATAAAAATCTCCAAGTAAGCAATGAAATATAAAATAACAGTTACATGGGTTTAGTTAAAACAAACCAATTGCTTGTATATATGAGATGGTACTGAGTCAATATATGTAATAAAACTAGAAAGTAAAGGAGACTATACGGGGTTTATGTGGGACATGATCAGACATGAATAAAATTAGAACATTTTTTGTTTTGCTTATAAATATATTTGATGTAGTGAAATCTGGTAAGTGTTGTAAAAGATTTCACAGACTGGATCTTGGTTCTTTTATTTTGTAAGACACTAGACAATATGAAAATTAAAATTTTTAAAGCAGTGGCGAATAATACCAATTGTTAGAGGAAAAATCTGACGGAAACCAAATTATGGGTACCTTCCAGATATCCCGATTCCCGTTTTCGAGAAGTTTTAAGGCTGCAAGCGTTGAAAGTTCAGTTTACGGAGGAGGGAATCAAAACTACTACACAGCAATTGCAACATCATCTTGCTACATTTGAGCTAAAAATTATAGTAAGCGTTTTCTATGACACGTTCTAAAATCTACATGATCTCGATAATACGCCATTATGGTGGGACCTGAGAATCAAAGCCTAAATAATGATGAAATCAACAAATTAAATACATCAGAGAATTGTGTTTAATGCCCCCAACCCCCAATAAAGACCCCAAATGCAGAACTAAGAGTGTGAAAATAACTGCTCATCAGGCATAAAACTGGTAAAATGAAAAATTCAGGTTTTATTGTTCGTTATATTTAATTAAGGATAAAATAATTCGTTTTATTGAATGATAAGGAGTTTTGCTTTACGCTGATTGGTCTAGAACATGTGTGAGTCGTACCTCAGAGTGAGTACATCTCGTCAGGTGTAACTGAATTGAAATTTTAAAATTTTATAATTATTGTATTGTTGATATTTGAAAGTTGTTGAATATATTAAAAAAACCCCAGTAAAATTCCTTATTATTTTAATAAAACAGTTATTGACTTTTCATGAGATCTACTCATGACTATACGGACCTGGTCAGGCCGTTGGGCTCGGTCGACCAATGTCTGACCAGGTCTGTTAAGTCATGAGTAGACCTTATGAAAATTCAATAGTTGTATAAGTTACATAAAACTGGTAATGTTGATTGATTAAACATTTTGAACAAAACCCAGCATCTTGTAAACAGCAGGCATAATACTATTACTTTAGAGTTTTTGCGTCGTTGGACATAAATTCTTTGATACAAATGTTGAGGAACAAACTGCGTAAATTTCGTCGATTTACGACTCATCCGTTGTGCCCAAGGCCTAGAATGTTAAAAACCAAAAGAGTGATACAAAGCGTTGAAGAGAAAACTAAAAAATTTCAAAATGACCTAAATGGTAAACTCCAAAACCATCTATGCACGACGGAGATGAATCTAACATTTTCGTTATAAAAAATTGAAGGTATTAATCAATTAAAGGCCATTATTGGAATACTATATCAACTGAGCTGCTGACATTTTAGTCGAAAAATTTTATAGATGTATTTAGACATTATTAGTCGTTGCCGGAAGATAACGACTGACATTACTTTGATTAAATTACATGATTACAGTAACAAAACACTACTAGTATTATATTATATCCCACTGCACAACCATTTATCTATTTTTCTTTGTCAACTTCTTCAATATTAGAGATTTTTGTAGATATAGCTCTAGCCCTCTCTATCTCCTCAGCTTGATAGATAGCAGTTTTTCGCTTCAAATCTTTTAATTCCTCCTTCTTCTCTCTTTTAAAAAATCCGCACTGAAATTTACAGATAAAAGAATTTTAACTATTAGTGAGAAGACTCTACCAACACTTAAGTTAAACTATTGGGTTTTATGCTGACATTTTTTGTTTATTATCTCTATTAACCGTCTCAGTGGAAACATGGTATAATGTTGACTATAAGAGGTAACTTGTTCGGCAATGCAATAAAATGGTATTTTATGCGTCTCGGCTAATATGTCTGGTCGGCTTACTCTTACAAGGGCCCCAGGTTTAAAGATAAAAATTCTAAAACCTTATTGCGCATCTACATATAGTGTAGCACGATATTATGTATATATAAGACACATAAATTGCAAAATCAAAGAGGAGTTTAGGTCACAAGCTTAAATTGACATTTTTTTTTCAAAATTCAACTCCAGTGGTCCTCGATTTCAGAAAATTAAAATGCTAAAACGCATCTGCATATGGTGCACGATAATATTGTTAAGAAATAAAATGTATAAATTGAAAAATTCAAAAATGAAAGACGAGTTTATGTGACAAGCTTTAATTCAAAATTTTCGAAGTTCGATCCCTTTGGGCCCCTTGTTTAGAAACGCTAAAGTCTAAAACCTTATTGTGCATATAGAAATTTAACCTAAAAAGAAGGAATTGATGTCACAAGAAAGGCGACGGACGGAGACAATCGCTATATCTTCGAAAGTGCGGGTATAATTAGACAGCAGCTTTAAGCTGACCACTGAACTCAAAACAACAACGTTGGTTAGCCTACAATTACTGGCAGATCAAATTCATTTGAATTAATTTCATTGCAGATCCATAAAAGCTGTTTGTATTAGCCTTTTGACAGGTCTTTCTTTTTGGTATAAAAAAGAAGAAAAATGTGATAGCTCCTATCCATCTGGTGTACTTAGAATAAGGCAAATTATTTTTATAGAATTGGTAAAAAGTCTGTATTCTTCAGCAATAGTTAAATTCATATACTAGTAATTATGTTACAAAATAACATGTCAGTCTGTATGCATATAAAATATCTTAATTTTCGAACCACTTTGGGTTAACAAAAAAAGGCGGAAGTTTCCTACCTATTATAGGTTAGTCATGTTGGGGAGGTTTTGTTGCAGTGTCATCCAAGTACAGATGTGGGTTAGTTGAAAAGAGTTTCATTGAGTAATTTCTAATAAGTCACCTTTAAATTGAGTTTGTGACGTTTCATTTATAGATTCAAAACAAAAATTGTGCATGTTTTTACTTAAAAAATCATTTCATGCATTTTGAGGATTGTTTTTAAACACAAATACAGAAATACATTGCTAAAGGTTTCTTGTCAAGTATCATTTTATGTTGACACGGTGTAAAAAAAAAGGACAAATATACCTAAGGAGCAATCAAAGAAACGTGATCCATTGGACAGACAAACACGGGAAGACAAATGAACAACCACAAGCACAACAAATAAACACAGAAAACTAAAAAACAATTAACAACACGAACTCCTATCTACTGCCATATATTTTATTCAAAATATTAAATTAAAATATGGTCTTAAAACATGCTTTCTTGCAATTCTAACACATGACATTATAACATTTAAGAGTAACACGGATTGAGTGCATTGTTTAAGCTTTACACATGTACACGGACAATATCTACAATCAATAAATATTGACTTTAAATCCGCCGCATTTTTGCACCTGTCCCAAGTCATGACCAGGAACCTCTAGCCTTTGTTAGTCTTGTGTGTTTTTTTTTTAAATGGTGGTTCATTTTTATGTTTTGGAGTTTAGTGTGCCGTCTATTTCACTCGACCAGTATGCATTAATGTTTAGGGATCAACTGAAGCCTCAGGGTGCGGGATTTTCTCGCTGCGTTGAAGACCCATTGGTAGCATTGAGCTGTTCTCTGCTCTTTGGCCGGGTCGTTGTCTCTTTGACACAATCCCCGTTTCCATTCTCTATTCTATTTAACGTGTTTAAAGTTCAATTTGGTCGAGTTGTTGTCTCTTTGACACATTCCCCATTTCCATTCTCTATTCTATTTAACGTGTTTAAAGTTCCATTTGGTCGGGTGTTGTCTCTTTGACACATTCCCCGTTTCCATTCTCTATTCTATTTAACGTGTTTAAAGTTCCATTACCTTCCATAATAGTACTCCTACTAATATTAAAAATACTAATCCTCCTATAGAACTACCAACAATTATCCATATGTTTATTTCCTCTGTTTCTACTGTAACATCACGTGGGTATATTTCGCTCGAAATCTAAACATAAACATAATTGTTCATCATTGCCAATAAATCTATGTAGGATCATAGGGCGTATTAACCATAGAGCTTCAGCATACATTCTATAGTATACAGGAAAATTGAAAATTCAAGGAACGATATAATTCAAAAGTTTATTGTGTAACACACCAGACAAAAACGGTGTCAAAAAAATAAAACTTCCGTTTTTCTGCTGTACTTAAGGAAAAAGAATATTCTGGAGAACTTGGCATTCGGATGGCTGTGTTCAAAGGAAATCGTCTTTCTGACGTTAATGGACGTCTGCCCTATATTCTGTTATTATTGTATGCAAATTTAAAATATATTCCTTTTCTGTATTGAGAATACAACGGTTTTTTTATGACGTCAAGAATATTGTTATGAAATCATTCAAATCACTGCTAATACCACAAGTACAACTGAACAAATGAAATTTAGTATTTGTTTTATTTCTTCCACAAATCGGAGCAACTGTCTGGTATACTAATCACCCGTTCATTTAACGAAGAAAAATGGAGGTAAACTTACGTAGTTATATGTTGTGTTTCCTGCCCTTATTATATGCTTATCATCGTTCATTGTCACCACGTTTGCCCTGCTTTTGTAGTAAATACCAGATACCTGCAATGATGTCACTAGGTTATAAATTCATGTACAAATGAATGTACAAAATAACGACTAAGCCTATTTGAATGCTGCTCTATTTGTATTATGTACGAAACAAACTGAAAACTAAAGGTTTGTTTTTAAAATGAATTGAAAAACTTTTGAAGGGACAAACCTGATATTCAAAGTAAAACCGATGTTCATGCACAACAGACATCTCACAAACTACGTCTCATAAAAACCACCCCTGGACGTAGAAATGTCTAAAGGCTAAGTAATTCCTGATCATTATACATGTACATATGTTATATAGAATCCTTAATGGGGTCTAATAATTTCATTCTGGTAGGAATGAAGGATTTGTTTTGAAGTACCAATAAATCCATGTCAAAACACTGCATTTGTTGAAGGGCGAACTCTCCCAGTCCTTTATAATTGTTTTTGTAATTTGAAAAGATTGTTTAGCAAAATTCAAAAATAATAGAAATACTAAGGGTTCATTCCTTGTATTGCACATGGTAGATCTCCTTAGTTGAAATTTGGCTTCCTATTTCGGTATTTTTGGTTGAGTACTTCTTGTTTAATATAAGTTTGGTTTTTGGTCTTCCAAATGTTTCGGTTTTAATGCTGCTGATGAGAGCTAACTCCTTGAAATGCGTCGTATACAGCATAGTATAAATTTAATATATCTAATATTAGTATCTTTCGATTGTTATTTTGAAGCTCCGGGGATGATGCCTCTGCTGGTGGACCCTAGGTCCCCGAGGGTATTCGCCAACCCAGTCGTCAGACTTGTCTGACATGATTATTCATTGATTTGTTACAGAAATTACCAGTATTTAGCAAAATTTAAAAATAATAGAAATACTAAGGGTTCATTTCTTGTATTGCACATGGTAGATCTCCTTAGTTGAAATTTGGCTTCCTATTTCGGTATTTTTGGTTGAGTACTTCTTGTTTAATATAAGTTTGGTTTTTGGTCTTCCAAATGTTTCGGTTTTAATGCTGCTGATGAGAAGTAACTCCTTGAAATGCGTCGTATACAGTATAGTATAAATTTACAATATCTAATATTAGTATCTTTGGATTGTTATTTTAAAAACTAATAAACCTTAAAATTTTGTCAGTCCTCACCTGTAAAAACACAAGTGACTCTTCTGATATGTTTAACGGCAAAGAAAACGATACAACGTCGTCTTTTTCCATGGTGTGTAGGTCTATTTGTATAATGACCTGTTGGTTTTGATCTACTGTTTCGCAGGACTGAAAAAAAAATAGTACATTATACTACATAAACCTATATTCATGTTACAACTCCTCAAAACCCAGTACTGATATATGTCTGTAATTATATTTATTATACTTTATGTAAATGTCTCTACTTTGGATGCATTTTCATTGGTTTACAAGAATGTGTTATTTTACTCGATCACTCGCTGGAAAGAAACAGCGGGTGGTATTTTATACTGTCACCCGCTCATAAAATCCAAGACATTCAGTATAATAAAATAAATAACATATTTCTAAGAGGGTGACGGAGTATATTGTTACCCCTCTTAAAACATTGTCAACCGAGACGAAGCCGAGGTCGACAATATTTTCTCAGGGTTACAATATGCTTGTGCTCGTTTATGTTGTTTTGCTCTAATGCCTGTAGATTTGATACCGTTCATTGGTTAGTATTTCAGTGTTGACCTTTCCTGTTATCATTTTTATTATTTGTGTACAGTATGCAAACAATTTGAAGAATACAGGAGATATATGAAATTGATCAATCTGTACTACTGACAACGAGTTGACATTAAAATCGGAAGCGGCATATTTGCCCTTTTATGCGAGAAGAAGACCAGCATATTCTCTCTGGTTGCAGGACGGGAAGAATATAGAATAGAAATGAATGCCTTATTGGTATTTAGCAGAAGTTACCACCTCTCATGTTACCATCGCCAGTTTGACTTGTGCGGTTAACGGACACGGCTTCAAACTTTACAATAAATAATGTAATGTCATATGGGCATAACCTTTTTACTTACGATATCTAAAAATGTTCGTTTATTCTGAGTATCGCCCATTTGTTTGGAAATTGAGAATGATGACTGATTCTGTTGGTTTGAATCAGAATTGTTCAATATTTCTCCTGGAAACTGAAAGACTTTCCATGTAATTTGTGGACTGTCTTCAGTTATCTGCAATTATAAAATGTACCATTGTGAATCATGTTACATGCAGGAGTCCTTCAGTTGCTGTCTTCATAGTTTGATTAATAGCGCGGAATTCATATCCTTGCCAGACCAAATTAAAAATTTTGCAAGAAAATAAAAAAAAAAAAAAAAAAAAAAAACGAAAGTAAGACTGAATTTCTAGGAAAACTATCCCAACTATACCTGTAATACATGTAAAATACGCTGTTAAAGGAATGTTGAGTAAAATCTGATATCATGACCATATACTTTAAAATTAAATAAATCAAGACAGTTTTGTACGGTTTTTGTACTCGTGCTTATTACATTGATCTTTGTCATAATAATCATTTTGGTGCGTATTTCATTAATTCATACAAAACTAGTTAAGTTTTAAGTTGAGTACAGATGTTTCCTATATACAATTACCATTATTGGATCTGTATACAGCATCTGTTTTCCTGCAGTCGTAGATATCGGGAAACATATATAAAGATTCGCATAGTGTAATGGACTTGGTCCTCGGTTAACAACGTCAAATCTGTGTGTGAAGCTTAAGAATTGATCTGCAGTTTCTGACACAGTCAACTGATCTGGTCTAGATATGCTACAAAAATGAATCATTCTATAATCCATAGTATAGAGGCAAACAAGCTACATTATTTTATTGGTTGAGATCTGATCTAAATAATAACTGACAATTATTGAGAGAAGAGTAAAACACCTGACATCAGTGTTGACAAACTATAGAGCCTTACAATAAGTTACGACAAACAAAACATTTTAGTTTGACAAGAAGTTTTACACATTGAAATATGATCTTATGCGCGCGAAATTTAATTGTTTTTTTAGCTAATTATTTTTCGAAATGTTGAAGTAAAATGTAAAAATTGATAGATATTTTTTTGAAAGTTAATAAATTTTTAGGCGGAAGCTAGAATTTTTAGTGAAAAAGTTGTACTTTAAAAGATATCTGCGATATTAGCAAAGATGTAATTGTCACTTTCCGTGGAAGTTGAAATTCTAATCACAGAGTTAGCAGAAAGAATATAAATAGTACGCATAATTGGTCCGTGTTACATTTAACAATTCGATATTTTAAAAAAGTTTTCAAACTTTATATTTTTCAATTTTAAATCAAAGTTTTAAAATATCAATATTCCAAACTTTTGACAAAAGAATTAAAATTTTAAAATTCTAAAACTCGTTTTAAAATTTAATATTTTATATTTCTAATTAAACTTTTAAAATACTAAACTGAATGTAAAGTTTGAATAATTTGAATTTTTAATT